>CM053785.1:836574075-837774075 GCA_028749045.1 Cupressus sempervirens | reverse complement strand
GCGTGCATGGAGATGCAAAACATAATAAAATATTAAAAGAAATTGATTAGCAAGTTCCCTCCCGTGATTGCACAATCAGAGCCCCAAATTAGGGGAGAACTCTCTATCAGAGATCTAGAGCTCATTTTGCAATTACTAGGATTTGGAGAAGTAATTTTCAGAGAAAGAAGTTTTAGAAGAAATGAGTTTTCTCACATTCTTCGTGTGATTGTGTGTTTGCGTGTTAGCATCAAATTCAAGTAAAATCTTGTGTTTGATTTATGCAATAAGATTTCTATTTTTCAATCTTCTATCTACATTGTGTCTGGATAGATTCATTCTCAGATATTTGTAGATTTGTTTGATATCATTGATGAAACCTTGTTGTGAATCTTAGTTATTTTATTTTCAAACTTATATGTGTTTGAGGAATAAATTTTTTGAAACCCTCATTCTTATGAATTTTAATTAGATGGGTTTTGGATTAAAAATTGAATTCTAGATGTAAATTTGAATGTTTTTTCTAGGTTTCCCTATCAGAGTATTTGATCACATTTTTTATAGAAATAAATAAATAAATTTGATTGTACTACAATTTTGTGATTTTAATAGGGGTATATTTGTTTTGTTTATTTAAACAAAAAATAAAAATAAAAGACGAAGTGGTGGGCGGGGCCACCAACCTCCCACCCACCTCTCCATTCTTCCTTTCGCCAACGGTTGTTGTCATGCGCATAGCAGGCCTACTACGATAGCAGTAGGTATGATTGCTGATGCAATAGTATCCTACTATGACCACAATAAACTACTACGATAGACCTTGCTAGGCCAACAGCCTTTAAATATGTGAGGATAGTTTTGTTCTTATATATGTTTATATAGGCTGATGAGCCTTTAAATATGTTTAAATTTTTAAATTTTTAAATAATTTAATAAATTTTTTCTTATAGCTGTTAATTAGTATAATTAATATAATTTGTTAATTCTATTATTAATATTGTTATTTATTATTTTATTAATATATTAGTAATTATTTTATTAATAATTTATAATAAGTTATTTTATTAATAAATAATTATAATGATTAATAATTTAATAAATTTTGGTTGGATTTTAATAATATTTAATTAAAGGTTTTAATTAAGTTATTATTGAAATGTATATTTTCAGTGTATTGTGAATGGTGATTTGGGAAAATGGGTGAACTTGAATTTTACTTGACGAATTTTATATGAAAATAATTTATATTAATTTGGGGAAATTGATTAGTTATCTTTTGATATTTCGATAAACCTTAGTAATTATAATACTTTGTGAAAATGAAAACGTGAACCTTGTTTGGAATTGAAAACTCCATAAATAGTAATACTTGGAAAAGAGAACAAAAACCATAGAAATCTTGATACTTTGAATCGATGAAAATTGAGACTCTGATTGTATATCAAACCTTGTGTTTTGAAAAACAAAAAATGAGAACATGAAAACCTATAGCAAAAATTGAACTTGTGTGTTTTCCAAAACCTAATGAATTATGAAAAGTTACTATAGCACATGTTGTTTGCGATGTTGATTTATTGTTATGGTTTTGGGGTTGACTTAGCTTTGACCAAGTTAGGATGTTTACCAAAGACTTGGGAGTTTTATTCTTGGTGATGTCATGTTATGATGTGGGTTTGGTTTATGTGCACTTGATTTTGGATCAGTCTTGTTAGGATGATCATATTGGTGAAATCTATGATTATGATTAGTGATATTTAAGTGCTTTCTAGTTGCTTATTTAAGAACTAATGTGTAGTTTACAGTCATTTGAGATCTTTTTCTTTTGTTGAGATTAGGGTAGGTTTTTTGTATGTCATGTTGGGAAGTGGCTTGCAATGGAGGCTGAGGATTTTAATAAGTGATAACATTTCATTAAATGGATTTAAAATGAATTAATAAGATATTGGTACCATAGAAAATAACTAGGGAGGCAGAGTATTAAAAGACTGCCAGGGTAACCTTAGAGCTGAGTTGTTAGTATGCCTTGTCCAGGTACAAAAGGATACTGACACTGCATAGAGACACTAGGGGGTCAGAATATTAAAATTCTGTCGGGTAATCATAGAGTTGGCTCATGCAATGACACTTTCCCACTTGCATAGTAGATTTCCTATGTGTTTGTGTTGCCTCTAGGTTTAGTTGATACTTGTGTCTCGGTACCCTTTGAGATAGTTTGCTTTTAGGCGATTCCTTGAACCTAGATGTTTTTTTTGACTTTTGAGTTTGTTATCCATTTGGAAATTATCTCCTCAACATGGTGAGAGTGGGCCATTTAGGTTCCACGAGGTTGGGTGGTAGTGCATTTTCTTACCATTGAGATCCAACAGTTCAATGTTGTGGCTGGAGTTCCCTATTCTATACTGTCTTTCATTCTAATCTTGTGTTCTTAATGGATGGTTATATTCTAAGTGTATTGTATTTGATTTCATAGATCTTACAAGATGATGTAATCTATTTCATGATGTATATTATTTCAGCCTTTCATACACTATGACTTGTACAGTGGATGATTGTGCATTATGATTTTTGCCAAGTGGCATCCTACAATTATATATTGTGTAAATGGATTTGTATTTGTAATTATTCTATGAGGTGGATTTTGCTTATGTGTTAGATTTAATGTTAATAAATTTAAATGTGATTCAATGTCATGGGAACCTTAAGAGATGTAATCTGTTTGATGGTTGTATGTATGTGAGTTAATGCTTCCACTATTATATCTGTTGTTGTTTAATTATTATCTTTCAAAAAAAATTTTTTGACAAACTTAGTGAAACTTTAGGTTAATTTCTTTTGGGTTCTCTAGCAGGGCACTACACAAATTCAAGGTTAGTATTTGTCTTTTATCTATTTCAGGATTTAAGCACATACTCCTCATAATAGAAAGATCATAGAACCCTCCTTTCTCCCTATTCTCCATCACATGATACATTTCTACATTGATCACTTTTTGGTGCTTAATCAATTTGGATTATTCCTTTTGGAAATTAGGGTTAAGCAAGGAAAAACCTTATTAACATTATTTTCTTTCTATTCACTCGATCCTTCAAATTTTTCTTCATACCACCACTGATATATATTATTAAGAAATTCTTTATCTAGAAACCACCTTTTTCACACTTAAATGGATTTCATGATGGTTTTTGTAATTCACCTATTTCTAGTTTAACAAGATAATGATAAGATGGACTGTGTTTGGGAGAATGATTGTATTGGAAGGATGATTAAAATATATTAAATTTCAAATAAATATAATTTTTTTCAATCTTTCTACTATATTACAGAAGCTAACTCATCTATTATTCCATGCATTATTTTCCACTATATCTGTGATATAATATGTTGATTTGGAATACTTTTCCCTATTATCTTGAAACTTGGGAGAAGTCATTTTATTAGTTATTTCTTTACTTTGATCTATAACTCTATCTCAAGCTTGAACATGTTCACTATTAGACAATCTCCTTTGAATGGGCCTAGTCTCCATGGTTGTTGTATGGGTTTGAACTAATAGATGTCCTTTGTGTGTTTCCTCACATAGAACTATTTGATCTGTCAAATCATTTTGAATTAGAATTAAATCCTTAGTTAGGCTTTTATAAAGGTTTAGATTTCCTTTAATGTCTGCATTGGTCACACTATTGAAGTTTATTGATATTTTCTTCCAAGCCAGTGATTCCATCTTTCTCAGTTCCATTATCACGAGGATTTTCCTTTGTTGTTGTTGTGACATTTTTGAGATCTGCTTGATCTCCCACTTGGGATTTGGTCTTTAGATTATTAGGGTTGAGTAAGTTACCATAGTTGTATTCCTCTATTTCTTCCACTATTTCTCCTTCTTCAAGCATTTCTTCCAGGAAATATATTTCACTTGCCAACCTTGACCCCATCTTGCCTATGTTGTTTTGCTTTGGTATTGTAGGATTCTTAGAAGGCTAAAATTACAAACTTCCTTGGATATGTGCTATCTTATCCTGATTTCTGTTGGAAGTTGTCATGTCCCCTTTTCAAATAATTAAAAATAATAATATTTGCTAAGGCAGGCAGGCCCAAAAAGGTGAAGTTTCAGAAAAAGGGGATAATATTTGGAAGCTAATGGACTAATAAATAAAAATTATTATTAAAATATGTTTTATTAACCCCTCTTGGATGTGAGTTAGGGTTATGCCCTCTTTTAAGGGGTTTGGAGGCATTTTGGGCTCATTCCAGAACTTGATTTTTGCGCATTGCTTTGTTGTTCTTCAGAGGCTGCCAAATCTATGAAGAAGGAGACCCAAGAATGGGAGTTTGTAAGTTTCCAGGAAGGCTAAGGATGGTATTTTGAAGCCATTCCATGTGCATTCTCATGCAGAGTTTGCCTTTGTGCTGAACAGTGCAGATTTGTGGTTTTTCGGGTGTGTTTTTTGTAAGAGTTTGGTGTTTCCGGTTGAGTATTTCATATTAGTTTGGGCTGCTACTGTATTTTAGACTTTTAGATGTTAAAATAGAGCTGAATATATGTATTTGGTCGTGATTATACTTTTTTGATAGATTACTAGTGTTTTTGTGGTGTTTTCGGGCTATTCTATGTTGTTTTTGGGAGCCTGATGAGCATTTTTTTATCCTCCGTTTGGGAGCTGTTGTGTAAATGTTATACGGATCTGAAAATGTCATTTTGTAGGCTGTTATGCTGCTGAAATTTCTATAAAAATTTCCTCTTTCAGATTTACTAATAATATGTGAACTTGTGAAGTTTTTGGCACTATTTCCGGCATACCCGATTTGGGGTTTATTGAGAAACTGGTAGATCTTTGAAAGATTGGTTGTTTGATCTTAAAGATCTGATTAGAGGCTTGAAATATCATATAAAATTAGAAAAGGGACATTTTAGTGGTATCAGAGCTATGATCTTGCCAGCCTGAGGGTTTGTAGAAGTTTGCATGTCAGTTTTGACAACTACCCAAATCTTGCATGTCATAATTTATGGTTGCATGTTGCTTCTAATCAGCTGCATGTCAAAATTTATGGTTGCATGCTACTTCTAATCATTTTCATGTTAGTTCTTGGTTAATTTGGTGGTTTCATGTTGCTTATAATCAGTTGCATGTCAAAATCTATGGTTGCATGCTACTTCTAATCATTTGCATGTTAGTTCTTGGTGAATTTGGTGGTTGCATGTTGCTTCTAATCAGTTGCATGTCAAAATCTATGGTTGCATGCTACTTCTAATCATTTGCATGTTAGTTCTTGGTGTTTGAAGAAGTTATAACCTATTGGGGTTATACTCTACTTTATCCAGAATGGATAGGTATAGTACAGAGTCTCAGAGGACACGATCTTGGACAATTGATATCCAGAGTCAGAACAGTAGAAAGGATGGTTATTTAGACATTCGAGATAAACTTAGGAAAATAAGCCATGACATGTCTGAACAGTTGGTTGAGCACCACCATATGATGAATGACATGTTGTCTGACCCATCTAAGGTGGATAAGTTGACCAAATTTCTATTTGGCAAATTTTCTCACAGGGCAAGTGACACAATTACTAAGAACTTGCATGAGGAGTTTGAGAAACTAGCTTATAGCCAGGCAGAGGTCTCAGATTCTACTCCACCACAGGAGGTAGTGAGAAAGGATATTACATAGATTGATAGTAATGGTCAACTTGATACTCAAATTGAGACAATTGTATATAGGTCATTAAAGGGTGACATCACAGGTATTCAAGATGGTATAGTTACAACAGGTAGTGACTACAACATAGTGGGTTCAGATGATGATTATGAGGATGTCGTTGTGCATGATGGTGAGATACCTGGTAGAGATGAGCAGACATTGAGCATTCATGACTTTGCTGAGAAAGAGTACCAAGCACAGTTAGATGCTTCGTCACATGAGGTTGAGGCTGGTAGTACTTCACACGATTTGTCCAGCTAGCTGAAAGTGAACAAAGATAGTATTGTGACTTCATTATCTCATCATGAAAGGTATGTGGAGTTAGTTGGTATTGGTCATATTACTCAAGTGAGGATTTTGCTTGAGTTACCAGCTGATTCTAGTTTAGAGATATGGACTCGAGATTGTTATATTGGCATTTGGGATTCAGCTGACTGGAGATCTTTAACACTTTTTGGTAGCAATGTTTGTTTAAGTACTATCATGGATTTGATCAGCAGATTGCATGGTGTTGTCTTTTCTTGTGCTAGCAGCTTGTCCGATGTTGGTATTAGTTTTTATACATCAGTGTTGGGCTTTGTTCATATATCCAGTCGACCATACTTGCTAGAATGTGTTGATGATCTTTCATATTTGGCAGTGTGTATAGATGAGTCCCAAGATCATATTGGCATTGATGACATCCAGGAGGATGCAGTGGGCAGTTTTGAAGACTTAGTTTCCTTGGGTACAAAGGAGTTGGACAATAGTGCTACAGTTTTTGATACTCGGTATGTTGATATGAGCTTTAGAGTTGATTCACAGGATATGGATGGTAATACTCTAGAGACTAGTAACTTTTAGGATACTCCTTTAGACAATGCATCAGAGGAGGTTTGTAGGAGACAGTCAAGCCAGTGCCATCATGTGTCTAATCAGTTGAGAGTTAGTGAGTGAGACATTGCTATCACTTGCCAACATTTCAATGCTACTCGTCAATTGTTAGCAGTTTATGGATGGGGTTCTCCTACTAGTAATGAGCAGGGAGGTAGTTAACTTTCCTTGACAGAGTTCCACTCTTTATGGGAGGCTATCTAGATTTTGAGACAGGATTATATACAGTTGGTAGCCGACAGAGATTATCTTATGGAGTGGGGCAGTACAGCATATGATGCATTATTGGCCAAGGAAGATGAGGTGAGTGAGCTTACTCAACAGCTTGAGGTGACTTCTGAGATTCTTGAGAGTACACAGGCCGCTTTCAAGGAGTCACAGTTTCATTTGGCTAAGGTGACCATGGAGTTAGAGCAACTATAGTCTTTACTAGATTTTGTACAGTCACAAGCTATGGTGTCTGATGATCCGAGGATGTCCATGGTTGAGATTGTCAAAGATAGTGGAGATGGGGCTGCATCCATCCTTGATACTAACATTGGCATATCGGGTTCATCCCCACTAGAGTCAGGTTCAGTTGAGTTGGGTGCTATAGCAGATTGTTGTGGTATGCCTGACATGGTGGTGACCTTTAGTACTAATGGCACGAAGACTAGAGATGATGTATTAAAGACCATGTGTGATGTTGGTGAGCCGACAGTTGGCATGGTTCCTGCTAGTAATACTACTCCCTTGGCGATGTCTTTAGAGGTAGTAGTCAATTCCAACTTGGTTAGTGATCGATTGCAGTTAGTTACATCTGGATTGCAGTCTGAGCCACTGACTAAGATTGGCGCATTCTATCAGCATTACATTGTGAGGCATGCTCATCAATTTACCTTTGATGACCATGTTGATGAGATGATGATACAGAGATGTACTTCGGTTCCTAGTGCTTATCATTAGTTATGGGATAGTTTGATGCCTCGAGATGAGAGTTGTGATGGGCATGACATGGCGATAGGTTCTGCAGTTGACAGCTTGATAATACGTGACATAGAGCAGGAGTTTCAGAGTGATGCTTCAGCGGGTGTTGTTATTGATTCTACTCCTTTGGCTATGACATCTCTTGACTTAGCTGGTGATTAGTCACAGTGGGTTGTATCACTTATTCATGGTGAGCTATTAACTAAGGTTGGTTTTTTTTATCAAGATTATATTGCACGGTATGTACATCAGTTAGCATTTGATCCTTGTGCTGAGGAGTTGATGGCAGAAAAACTTGGTTTGGGTTCCATTTCTTGCTGTTTATCTTGTGATGGCTTTTCATCATCAGGGATGCATGGGAGTTATGGTTATGAGACAGTGGTCGGTGATCTGTAGAGTTGTGTTGACTGCAAGAGTTGTACAGTGTGTGGATTCTCCATACTTGGTATAGTTTCATTCGGGAGCATTCACCATTGTTGCAGAGTTGGATTGTACATTCCATATAGGCCAGTGGGATACGTTGATGGTATTTACTATGTTGGAAATTTGATTTGTCCACTTTACTTGAGTTTTGATGTTCTAAGAGTTTGTGTCTCGTGGATTTCTGACTGTGGAAGTTGTGACTTTGGAGTTTGGTTGAGTAGTAATTGTCAGTTTGATTATGGATTCCTCTTGGTTATATTGCAGAGGATATTGCAGGAGCCTGTGTTAATTGACAATAGTATAGTTCATGACTACATTTGGGATCTAGGTGGATTGATTGGTCTATTGTTCAGCCATTTCTTGAGGACAAGCAATATTTGGAAGGGGAGGACTTGTCATGTCCCCTTTTCAAATAATTAAAAATAATAATCTTTACTAAGGCAGACAAGCCCAAAAAGGTGAAGTTTCGGAAAAAGGGGATAATCTTTGGAAGCTAATGGACTAATAAATGAAAATTATTATTAAAATATGTTTTATTAACCCCTCTTTGATGTGAGTTAGGGTTATGCCCTCTTTTAAGGGGTTTGGAGGCATTTTGGGCTCATTCCAGAACTTGATTTTTGCGCATTGCTTTGTTGTTCTTCAGAGGTTGCCAAACCTGTGGAGAAGGAGACCCAAGAATGGGAGTTTGCAGGTTTCCAAGAAGGCTAAGGATGGGATTTTGAAGCCATTCCATGTGCATGCTCATGCAGAGTTTGCCTTTGTGCTGAACAGTGCAGATTTGTGGTTTTTCGGGTGTGTTTTTTGTAAGAGTTTGGTGTTTCCAGTTGAGTATTTCATATCATTTTGGGTTGCTGCTGTATTTCAGACTTTTAGATGTTAAAATAGAGCTGAATATATTTATTTGGTCATGATTATACTTTTGTGATAGATTATTAGTGTTTTTGTGGTGTTTTCAGGCTATTCTATGTTGTTTTTGGGAGCCCGATGAGCATTGTTTTTATCCTCCGTTTGGGAGCTGTTGTGTAAATGTTATACAGATCTGAAAATATCATTTTGTAGGCTGTTATGCTGCTGAAATTTCTATAAAAATGTCCACTTTTAGATTTACTAATAATATGTGAAGCTATGAAGTTTTTGGCACTATTTCCGGCATACCCGATTTGGGGTTTATTGAGAAATTGGTAGATCTTTGAAAGATTGGTTGTTTGATCTTAAAGATTTGATTAGAGGCTTGAAATATCATATAAAATCAGAAAAGGGACATTTCAGAAGCATTTGGGAAATCTAATTTAATATTTGTTGTTTTGTGTATATATTTGAATCTTGCATTATCACCATTCCTTTCTATTAGCACTATGTGTTTTATATGACCTTCAAGTTTCACTAAATTATTTGAATGTTATATATGGATCTTTTAGTGATTATTTTTATGGGTTTAAAATCACAATGGTTTGGTTTAATGTAAACTAAAATCTTAACATCATTTTCTTTTTTACAATTAGCATCAATGTCACAAAATTCTCTAATTGTAGATCCTATAAATTTAAGAATTTAGAATTTTAGTAGTTCTATTGTTATGGATAAAATAATTGCCAAGGTTGGTAGGTTATGGTTTTTGATAGAATGCTCATCAAAGTTAGGGGACCAATTTATAAAATTAATGCTAAACACTTTATAAAAGCAAAGAGGATCTGAAAGAATTTTTTCTCTGATATCTTTACTACTACAATGCAAACAAGCCAGACAATTTGACATGGAGGATATACTTACCTATTGCATGCAAAATCTTTCCAACCATTATGTTAGTTTGGGATCCTTCATTTTAGGCTCATTCTAGAATGCGAAAATGCCTTGTCCTCACACTCAAACTAGTGTCCTTCCCTATGTATATTGCTAATGATTAGGAGATTCTCATTGAATATCTTATTTATGTGACTTGATTTCTATTGTTGTTGTTGTGAAATTTTTGATATTTTCTTGATCTCCCACTTGGGATTTGGTCTTTAGATTATTAGGGTTGAGTAAGTTACCATAGTTGTATTCCTCTATTTCTTCCACTATTTCTCCTTCTTCGAGCACTTCTTCTAGGAAATATATTTCACTTTCCAACCTTGATCCTATCTTGCTTATGTTGTTTGCTTTGGTATTGTAGGATTCTTAGAAGGCTAAAATTGCAAACTTCCTTGGATATGTGTTATCTTATCCTAATTTCTGTCGGTAGCATTTGGGAAATCTAATTTAATATTTGTTGTTTTGTGTATATATTTGAATCCTATATTATCACCATTCCTTTCTATTAGCACTATGTGTTTTATATGACCTTCAAATTTCACTAAATTATTTGAATGTTATATATGGATCTGTTAGTGATTATTTTAATGGGTTTAAAATCACAATGGTTTGGTTTAATATAAACTAAAATATTAACATCATTTTCTTTTTTACAATTAGCATCAATGTCACAAAATTCTCTAATTGTAGATCCTATACATTTAAGAATTTATAATTTTAGTAGTTCTATTGTTATGGATAAAATAATCACCAAGGTTGGTAGGTTATGGTTTTTGATAGAATGCTCATCAAAGTTAGGGGACCAATTTATAAAATTAATGCTAAACACTTTATAAAAGCAAAGAGGACCTGAAAGAATTTTTTCTTTGATATCCTTACTACTACAATGCAAATAAGCCAGACAATTAGACATGGAGGATATACTTACCGATTGCATGCATAAGCTTTCCAACCATTATTTTATTTTGGGATCCTTCATTTTAGGCTCATTCCAAAATGTAAAAATGCCTTGTCCTCGCACTCAAACTAGTGTCCTTCCCTATGTATATTGCTAATGATTAGGAGATTCTCTTGAATATCTTGTTTATGTGACTTGATTTTTGTCTTTTATTTTAATTGATTGGAGGTCTTAGAGGATTATCTTTTGGATTCTTGCCCTGGTCTTGCTTTGAATATTTGGTTTTGGTGAAGAAATTGATTTGCTTCTTTAGTGCATTGTCTTCCACTTCTTTTTGGCCTAGGGTAGTTTTACAAATGGAGGATTGAAGGAGGTTGCTTATTTTAATGTTATGGATGACATCATCAATTATTTGGAGAACTTCAAATTTGTTTGATAATGTGAGCAGTTTAGCATATTTTATTTTATTAAAGTATCAAGATGATTTCACATTGAAATTTGCACTTTCAGATTGCTACACCATTTTCCTTTTTTGGATTTGCATAGGCTTCAAATCTTACTTCTATTGTGAATAATGTATTCAATGCTCCTCCTTCTGACATTCCTCATAGATGATAAAATGCATAAATCTTTTGATGGATGTGAGTTATTGCTTTATTTCCCTAAAAAAATCTCCAACACTAGATACATCTAGTTTGATTTTGCTCTTTAGGGTACAAAATTAGTCAATGTCATCAATTTTCTTTGAGGCTAAGATTGTCAAAATATTATAAATTGAGTGAAAGTCACAAGAGGGCAATAATCAGGGGCTTGCCTTTTGCAATCTAGATACAAGGTTTAATTTGAGGTTCAAGTCATTCCAAGGATTGATTTCTAGGATGTTAAGGCTTCCAGAATATTCTTTTGCACTTGTTAATATTTATTCAAACCTTTTGAGCATGTGGTTGTATATTGATCATTCTGTGGGAGATGTGAGCTTCAGGTTCAAGAACAAAATTTGTTTGATAAAATTGACTCTCTATTAGACTTTTAGTTTTTTAATCATGATTTATGATATCTATATATTTCAAATTATTTAAAATTCTAATATTTTAAAAGATTTTGTTAATTAAATTAAATTAAATTATAAATATAAAGTAAATAATAGTCAACATTTCTAGATCTTTTGAATTTTTTATTAAGAACATTTTTTTAAATTAATAGTTATTTTAGAATTGGTAGAAACCTACAACAAAATTAACATAATCTAGTTACCAACAAATTAGTGTACAACACTTACATCAAATCCCCATCATTGAATAATAGATCATTGTCAAAAGCTAGGATCTTAGCCAGAATTTTTGCTCATTGATGAAATTCACTTTTGATGACAAGAACTTCGTACTAGATACTTCAAAATGAGGTGAGTGTTCGAACATAGAAAAAAGATCACCATTAAAACTTCCACTAAAGAAAAACACTAGCACATACAACTTGATGAAACCCCTAATGTTTTCAGTTGGCAAGATGATTTACCCTCCTCTGTACCTTAAATCCATAACAACTCTCACCAAAACACACAAAATCAACAAATAGAGGAACACCAATTGATAAAATTAAAATAATAGTGGATCAAAATCAAATAAATTGATCAACGGTCATTTATTGAGAAAAGAAAAGCACCAATTTGGATAATCTTTGCCTCCTTTCTCACCACATATCTCATACTATTGTTTCCATTCGATCACATCAATATCTCTAAAATGAATGATTATAAATTTATACAGAAAGATATAAATATAAGGAGATTGATGTAGACAAAGATATCAATAGAAAGAAATATAAATATGAGTACAAGGGAGATGCAAACAGAAATAAAGACACATATACAAAGTAGTAGAGTTGGAGTGAATGAGAGAGAAGGGAGGGAATAACATAAATGGATAGAGATATAATGATATAGAGATGAATAGAGAGTGATAGAAATAGATAGAGAGAGGTAGATAGAACTAGAGAGTTATGGATAGGAAAAGATACAAGATGTAGCTAGAGATAGAGGGATAGAGAGAACTAGATAGAGATAAAGAGATAAATAGAAGTACAAAAAAGTAGAGTCAAATAAAGATTCATAGAATTATTCATAAATAATAATCTCATTCTTTTCTATCTATCCTTTCCTCTTAGATATATTTTCATAATCGATCTTGAATATCTTCAATGTACCAAAGTGCCATTACTCTTAAGTGATATTAGATTTCCACAATCCATGATAATTAGCCGATAGGCTTTCCTTGTGAGGTTGCTTGCAATTAGGAGTTGTCTCACACTGGTAAACAACCTTCTCAAAATGGTTTTCTGATCATTATTTTGGGTGAATGGTCTGTATGACAAATCAAATGTGCACTCAAAATCTTTGTATGTCAAATCAAATCTGCGCTCAAAATCTTCTTTGTAGAATCATATCCAATCATCAAATCGTCAATCCATATGCTATTTTTTTATATTGTCCGACAAAGCTTGATTGGACTACGTTGCAAAGATAGGTAGCATTTATCATGTTATTTAAGGAACTTCATCACTATTAGGTGGGGGTTACAGGGTTGAAGACCTTAAAAAGAACCTACGAAAATGCACCCATCTAGTTCTTGTCTTCGGCTTTAAGGGATGGCATTGCTTCAGATGTAGGATCCCCTATTGCACCTTGGTAGGCATTGGTGCAATGTTATTTTGATTCCTCCTAGAAGCCAAAAACTACTTCACAAAGGGGGTCTCCACATAATGAGACACATTCAATACCTTACTATGCAAATTACTCTTCGAGGTTTTGGATTTCAACACCTTACTATGCAATTTTCAAGGCCATTTTCTCAAGATTAGAGGCTTCAACTCGTTAATTGTGGGAGCAAGTTGCAGGGAGACAGTGCTTGTATTCAAAAGAAAAATGAAGGGCACTCTTGTTGTCCTTCCCAATAACTTTTGTACAATCGGGTGGCTTGTTGATCAAGGAACTAATTCAACATATCTTCACAACCCTGTCGTGCTGTATATTGAATTGCGTCCATTTTGTAGTTGTTCTTGTGTAGAGCCATATCTAGCCTTATTGTCAATAACTACTCTATTTGAGCTCTAAACTGCCTATAATTGATGCAAAGTGTAATAGAACGTTGTCTACAATGTCTAAATTTTCTGCCAAACTGGGCCCAAATCAAAGAGGTGATATTTAAGATCTGTCAAATTGAATAAGGATTGAAATTAGCCAAGATCTGTATATTCACTTCAAGCTTCAAAATTAATTTCTTCAATGTTCCTCAAATGAATACAATTACATGGTGCACCCAATAAATGTGAGATAGTTTTCCAATTTTCCAGTTATCAATAAATATGTCGCTACAACCACAACTACATTTTCTTGAATCTTTCTTAGCTATTTTTAGTATTTGTCTATCATTAAAATTTTTGAGAGCACGTTTCTTTGGCACAATGTTGAAAAGGGTTCACGTGTTTTTATGTGATCTCACACTTGTGTTTTTAAATTTGAAGAGCCAATATATTAATAAAAAGTTGTTAAGAAACCTTTCAAGAGCATTGACTGAAAGAAAGTGTATATATAGTGGCAAATCATTATTCTCTTTTTGTGCTTGTGCGTGCATGCAAGTTGATAATTCAGAAAAAAAAAAGTTGATGATAGTAAGTAAATGAAGAGAGTCCAATGTATTGTGAGTAGGAAGCCACCCACTTAATACCCACTTGGAAAAACATACCTAGGTAATAAATTTATTTCTTCAATTCCCTTGGAATGTATATATCAACAATTTTTTTTATCTCACAATTAATGCTTATTTAGGGTTTTCTTATTGCTTCCAAATTACTATATGGATCACTACAATATTTTTTTGGCAAGAGAATGAGAAATTTTGTTTGCAGGAGGTATTTAATTTAATTTTTTTTTTGAACAAGTTGGGGTTGTTCTTATGTGCTTTCAAATCTATTTGTTATATCTTCTTTTCCAATGCTTCTTTCAAATTGTTTTGTTACAACAATGGTAGATGGGCTTCTGAACTCAAAAAACATGTGGTCTAGTTCATTGACAATCATCTATATATTTCATTCCCTGAAGGATATTGAGTAAAGCATTAATATCTATTTTTAAAAATTTAATTTTGTTCTTTTTGAACTCATTTCTCCTATTCTCTATTAAAACATACTTTTTGAGATTATCTTAATGCACTTTAGGGCCCATGTTCTCTATTTTCTTCAACTTTTTCTTGAGACTATCACAAAATCATTTATTTTCCTGTCACTGAGAGTCAACATTTGACATCAAATATTTCATCCAACTATATAATGGTATGGTAGATCTCACCATTACAAAATATCACAAAACCATTCTCCATAATAAGTGCAATTAAGTGGGGCATTTAAAGATTTGCAGGAGGCTAGCACACTATTAGAGTGTACACTACTATCTTGCAGAGTATTAGTTGAACTGTAAAACATGTCTTGCAAAGTGGGGTACTCCATTTTTTGAGTTTGCAATTCCACTTTGATCACCCTTGTTTCAATCATTTATTTTCACCACTGCTATAAGATACCAAAGGTTTAATAAAGAATCCACAAAACATAAATTAAATATCTTGTTGCGAAGCCCTAAAAAGACTAGCTTCATAGGATGTGTTTCTATAAATCCCTATATTTTTGTAATGCACAAGAAGCTAGTAACAATCTATTGCCCTTTATTTTGTTAAAACCATGGATGATTCGCAACAAGCAAAATGGGTTTTTAATTAAATTTTGTTGATTAGGTGATTTAGTTTTGCAAGTAGAAACTTCTTTATAATCTTTTATCTAATTATAATGATTTTATTGGTATCATTTACAAATTCAAAATATTGATTTTCTCTCTCCAATTTAAAAAATACAAAATACAATATTTTTTAGCAGATTTCTTGGTATTTTCTACTAACCATTGAAATCAAGAATAAGCCATACTGAAATTTTTGTCAAAATTCACTATAATTTTCAAAAAAATAAAAATCAAACTTGCAATTTGTCCAAAAGACCTTTATTAGTTTATTTGCAGTGATGATGACTTTAATATGTATGTTTGAATTTTTTAGATATATATAAATGGATGGATCTAAGTAGGTTAACTGCAATTTAAGTTTTTGCCCTTGTGGTATTTTTCTTAGTTTTTATAGTTGTAGCCTAGTAGGTCCAATGTTTTGAATGACATCATTTATTAATTATTTTTCATTATATCTAGTTATGCCTCTTGGATGGAACTAATGTGCATTGCACTCTGGGGAAGAAATAGGAAAAAAAATACGATGGAGAGGGTCAAACTCAATAAGATATAGAGATTCTACTATAAAGAAGTTGCATCAAGTGTGTTATTATGTCCTTTTCCACATTATTCATAAGAGTGATTATTGTTCTTATTAATTGATTTGTACATACCAATTTGTTATTCATAAATAGTACATATTTAATTCAATAGATTAATAATCAATGGTTGGGTGTTTCATTGTTACAACACATGATTTTAAATCAAAAATTGATTTGTACATACCAATTTACATATTCAATTCAATAAGTCAATAGTTTGGTGTTTCATTGTTAGAACACATGATTTTAAATCATCACTTTTTTTCTATTGCAATGAATAATAAAATGTATTAATGTGTGTCAAAACAAGCTTCATTCACATTATTTATCAACAATACATGTGCTTATACATGCGCTGACATAGGGCAATTCAAAGTTGTATTTGGCAATAATGCTTACATTTACACAATGCATAATACATAATAAATTTAAATTTATTTGTTTTTAGTTGTGGTTGTAACTATAGATACCCTTTTAAGAAAAAGGTGAATGTAAATGAATAAAAGACATAATCTCTTGTCAAAAAATAGGAAGATAATGAAGAGAAGAGAAAAAGCTTAAAACAAATAATTTATAATTATATTCATAAAATGAGTCATGTTTGGATCCATTCTTTAGGCCGTTCATGACATGAAACATAGTCTTTATCTCATAAAAGTACTTAACTAAGATTGTTTTTAACTTTCATTGCATTTAAAGAGTTAATATGTGCTAGTGAAGTAGGAGAAAAAGAGGTTCTCTCAAACAATAAAAGAAAGCATAACACATTTGAAATACACATAATTCAAAAATCTTCTCGCATTTCATACATTCGAATTTCACACAATTTAAAATGGACTCTAAATTGATCTTGAATTTTTTTCAAATATTCATAGGTAAATTTCATAGATTTAGATTGTCAATTAAGGAGAATATTATGTGAAGTTAATTATATGCCCCATTTTTTTAGTACTAATATTATTCAATTTCTTTACATGGAATTTATTTTTCTTATCAATTACACCATTTTCTCTTCTATGAATTTATACCTTCTAATCAAGAATAGGAGTAAGAATATTTATAGTTATAAATACAAGAATTTCAATGTTCCTACAATGATATATGCGTCTACACTAATACTTTTATATGTTTTTTTTTCTTTATAAAATTTTATTTATTCTTTTCAATCAAATACCTATGGGAGTATCCCTTGCACCTTTTTCAGGTGCAAGTGCTAGTAAATTCTTGAGCGTACCAAAGTGCCATTTCTCTCAAGTGATATCAGATTTCCATAATCCATTTTTAACCATCATCGCTTGCTCTTATTATTAAATTAATAAGTTCATAAAACCCAACATTTTTAAATACGAACGAATCTTTTCACGATCCACTTTAGCTGTGCTGGAATTTAAGCAGAAACTTGACCTTTGCCCCGAATACTCAGTTTCATTTTGCTGCTGTGGCGAAGCGTTGCCAAGTTTCCGTGCAAGTTCTCTTTGTCATTTATCTATATTGTGCTTCGAAATTAATTTCGTTTTCTTTCACAGTCCTCTCTGCACTGGATCCTGATGGTAAAAATAAGTATTCACAGGCCAGCTTTTTTGATCAATCTCTTCAATGGCCACCGGCGATATCATAGAAGCTTACCAATTAATATACCCATTTCGCGTGTCCTTGCCGTCCATCCTTCCTCTAGCACAAATCATAAAAATGATAGCGCAGAAATAGTTCAGAAGCTCTACATGGCATTGAAAGAAGAACCCACTTTCGATTCTCTGAAGAAACTTTCTCACAGATTGACGGCTGATCATGTGATTCAAATACTACTTAGAGGGCAATTAAAAGTGGGTTGCTTGCTGGATTTTTTTAACTGGGTAGGGCAGCAGCAGGGTTTCAGACATACGGTTCAATCCTACTGTACCATGATTCATGTTCTGTGCCAGGCTAGAATGTTCCCGCAAGCACGATCTCTGCTGGAAATCATAGTCTCAAGGAAGGGACGCCATTCAGCAGCTTCTGTTTTCCAGGTACTTGTAGAAACACAGATTCCCAGAAAACATACACCACCTGCAGTTTATAATATGCTAATGAATATATACACACGGTGTGGAATGATCCCAGATGCCATTCAGTGTTTAAGGTTGATCAAAAAGCACAAGTTCGTGCTTTCGTTGCAGACCTGCAATGCCATAATCGGTGGTTTTCTTAAGTCTCAATCTACTAATTCTGCTTGGGATTTATATAATGAAATGGTAGAATATGGAGTATGTCCCAATGTCTATACATTAAATATGGCTATTAATTGTCTTTGTAAGGATGGGAAGCTAGGAGAAGCATGTAGCTTGTTTGGTGAAATGGAGAAGAAAGGCCTTTCTCCTAATTTGGTGACTTACAATACTTTGATTAGTGGGCATTGTAAGAAGGGCCAACTAAGTGATGCTTACAAGCTTTTGACTGCGATGGTGGAACAGGGCATTTGCCCTAATATTGTGACTTACACCGCTTTGATTACTGGGCATTGCAAGGAAGAAAGATTGAAGGAAGCGTGTAAGTTGTTTGAGGAGATGAAAAGAAGGGGTGTGATTCCAGACGGTATCATATGTACAACATTGATTGATGCATACAGTAAGTTAGGCACAATTGAGGCTGCATTGAATCTATATGATGAAATGGAAAATAAAGGAATAAAACTTGATGTGGTTGCATACAATGCACTTATCTATGGGCTCTGCAGGGCTGGAAAGTTAAAGGAAGTTAAAAGATTCCTAGATCTAATGGTAAGAAAAGGGTTGATGCCTGACAAGATCACTTATACTATCTTAATTGATGGATTCTGTAAGGAAGGTAATTTGGAAAAGGCTCTGGAGATTCGAAACAAGATGGTTATGAGAGGCATGAAGATGGATAATGTTTGTTACACTGCTCTGATAACTGGACTTACCAGGCAAGGAAAAGTTGTAGATGCACAAAACATGTTGCATGAGATGTTGAAGGCAGATTTCAGGCCGGATGATGCAACCTACACAATGATTATTGATGGACACTGCAAAAATGATGATTTAGAAATGGCTTTGAAGCTATTCAAGGAAATGCAGCATGGCGGAGTGGTGCCTGGTGTGATACATTATAATGCTCTTATCAGTGGACTTTGCAAGAAAGGCCAGACACGGAAGGCAAACATGCTTTTGAAAACAATGATTGACAGAGGCTTAGTGCCAGATGATATTACCTACAACACATTAATTCACGGACTTTCCAAGAAAAGAAACTCAGAAGTATCTAGGAAGTTACATGACGAGACTGGTTTAATTTCAGACTTTGCAGCTTACACATCACTAATGGATGAATTTGAAAACAAACCGGAATTTACAAGAGAATAATACCCTTGTTTGCTATTTGCCAAGAAAACCGCAAAGTTGCATCAAGCAACAGCCAAATAAGTTGATTTTGAAGACGGGGAAGAAAAGGAACAAAATTAATATTGAGGCTTTAATCAAAGGAATAAACTTCGCATTCTTCCCAAAAGATACTACGGCGTGTCTGAATATAACTATATTCATGCCAGTATTCATGAGGTAACATATCATTTACACTGTTTAAAAATCATAAGATAAAATCCTTTGTGCTACCGTCTCTCTCTCCCCTCTCTCTCACTCTGTGTGTGTGTGTGAATTCAACATTATTTTGGGAATAGAGATATCAATACAGGTCATGGCACTGAAAGCATGTCTCAACATTGGCAGGATGACCAAGGCTAATATTTGTTTTTTGGGCAGTTAATTTTATATATATTAGTAGTCTTAAAGTCGCAGCTTATAATGCTAAATTCTAATAACCTAGTGAGATTGGTGGCAGATGAAAAGATACAGCTTAGGGTTCCAAGTCTTGACAGTTATTTTGTGTTAGTATTTAGAAACTGTCTCATCTAAAGAGTTTTTTGGCATCTTGCACAACATTCATGTTGAAGTCGACAAATACACTTATGAGTTGGATTCCATTCCTTGTCACCCTTTCATTGTAATCGAGTTTTTTATGTGACAAGAGATTCTAATAGCTACCCTTTCATTGTAATCGAGTTTTTTATGTGACAAGAGATTCTAATAGCTAGTTGGGGTCTAGGAGTGGATATCCTGACGGGGTTGAGGGTTAGGGTCCCACATGGAGGTCTGCAGGAAACACCTTCATTTTCTTCAAGGGTCAACAATCAGGCAATGCCTCTAGCGGGGACAAGGAGTAGCAAACCCATCAGCAAGCCCAAATTAAGGCCTTAGAGACTGCACAAACTTTTACAGCGCATGTCATTTTTCCAAATCTATCTCTTAGGGGTGAAATTAGATATTTGGCACTTTCCAGGTAGGACTTATGGAAAATCTATTGGAGAACCAGCCTCAGCCTTGGCCTTGTACCAGACCCATAAAGTTACAGTGGGGGAGGGTGTTTTTAGTGACCAGATAACATAGGTCATATACTTCTAGTTTTTTTGTTGGGCAGAGCTGGCAAACAACATAATTATATTCTCAAGTGTATTTTGTGCTTTATTTTTTGATGACTAGAGATTATTAAGGTAGTTAATTTGTAATGAATATTGGAACAGTGGGGTTCTATTCACATAAAAGTGCACTTAGTAAAGCATTTGGTGAGATACGATGGTGAACTTGTTCTAGTTTCTTTTGAGTGTTTTCTTGTGGACTAATAAAGAGCTATGAAGTTAGTTATGACACTATGTTATGTTGTGATGGGTTTTAGCTGGTGTAGTTTAGCATGGAGAATTGTCTAAGTCTTGTGTCACTATTGTTGCAATTACAAGTCATTTGGAGGTGAAGTCTCAGTTGCATAATTGTTTAACTTACTTGAGTGTGTATGATAGTGCAAGTGGTGGTGCATTGTTAATGCATTATATGCAGTGATGTCTAGGTGCATGGTGACCTTCTAGGGAATGCTCAAAGGTATTGCAAGTAGCTAGAAGTAATCAGGTGTTTGTGTTTGCTACCACAAGCCATGGATGATGGTGTTTGGCTGTGGTGTAGGAAGGCATGCATGTAGTTCTGGTGAAGATGGTAAGTAGGCTTTGACCAATTGCGAGCAATGATAACTCCCTATTTGCAATGGTTATCTATGTGAGTAGTTCAAGTTCAATGTGATGTGTAATATGATATTGCCCATGTATGGTCATGTTTTGGTTGTATGACTATTGGTATTTATATGGTAGTTAGATATTTTAGATGGTTGGTATTCCATAAGGTCTTGCTGCCTATATATACTTGCATGTACAGATGGAATGAAGTTTGGTTAGATGCTAGTTGGAGGTCGTATGTTGTAGTCTACAGCTTGAGATATTTTTCAGGAGAGGCTTTTTGTATTTGGCATATTTCTTGTGAATGCAATTGTTATTGTCTTTTCATTGGTGGGTTTCTCCCATCAGAGTTTTCCATTTGAATTTGTTTCATCTGTATGCATATAGTTTCATGTATTTCCATATTGTACTAATTGAATAGGTATAAACATAATTGGGTTTGATCACACAATTTTAAGGTGTTCTGTTATCCTTTCCATTGATCAATTGAAGCCAGGATTAAATTACCAACTTTTGGTATCAAACCATGATTACTTGGGTGAAGCCATGTCATTTTGTGTCATAACTATGCATGTGAATGGTGAATATGTTGAGAGATTGCACTTTTGGAGCCTTGGTGCGAAGGTTTATTGTAGTATGTATAGACTAGTTTCAATGGGAGCCTTTGAAGGATCTTGTGAGGATGTAGAGAAAGTGTTGTTAGATTCATAGTGAGTAGGTCAAGGTCTGCTATTGAGTAGTTCATTGGGCAGAACTTTGAGCTATGGAAGTTCAAGGTAGAAAAACCTCTTGGTGGAGAGATATAAGTGGATATTGGTATCCTCTTTGGTGAAACTTACAGGTATGTTTGATGAGGAAATTAATAGATTAGATAAGAAACATAGACATGCTCTTTGTTTATGTCATTCAAATCTTGTATTGATTAATGTGTCAAAATAGCCCTTTATATATTTATTTTGGAAGAAGATAGGAAATTTGTATTAGTGCAAGAGTCTAGTAAACTAGTCTTGTAAAGGAAGTTATATTCCTCGAAGATGAAAGAGCTAGATTTATGAAAGAGCTAGGCTTTGTAATTGACTATCTCAACACCTTCAATATGATTATGAGTCAATTAATGTCAACACAACTTCAGATGGAAGATGAGGATAAGTGCATTTTACTATTAGTTTCCTTACCTCATTCATGGGAAAAGTCTATTATGACAATTATTAGTAATTGTTTTTCACCCAACCAAAAGAACCCTTCGATGATTCCTCGTATAATGCTATGTTTGTGAGGAGTAGGTCTGAGGATAGAGTGGTAAGGAGAAGGGTGGTGGGGATATAAAGTCTAAGAAGGAGGAAAGGTCCAAGTCTTTTAGTGAACCTTAAGTAAAACGTTGAAATTGTTGCAAGAGATGTCACACAAAGGAGTGCAAGTCCAAGAAAGAGGAGGATTCTTCCCTTGCTGTTGATGAGCATGGCAGTGATGCTTTTATATCTACCAATAATATTGGTGATGATTCTTGGTTGATTGACTTCAGTGCATTAACATTATAATTAGATTTGAATTTGAGTTACTAGGGTCACGTAGGACAGACTGTTTTGAAAAGCATGGTATGTGTGAATACAGTGGAAGATCTTTCAGTTTTTTTTGTTGGGTTTGCGTTTTGTCAACATAGTTCACCTTAAAAAATGGTAACAGGTGATTTGTTTCAGGAAGCATTATAGCAAGGGCAAGATTGGAAGTGATTCATAGTGATGTCTTTAGTCCCATGGATGCACACTTAATTGTTAAGTCTCTATACTGAGTCTCTGTTATTGATGATTATTCTAGATCAGACTCTGTGTATTTTTTAAGGAAAAAGTTTGTCATTTTGGATAGGTTTATGATGTAAAAATTTAGATTGGTGAGAAGATCAATTTGTTAAGGTTAGAGAATGGTCAGGAGTGTTGCTCCAAAGATTTTGAGCATTTTGTAAGCATATTGATACTATTAGGGAAATGACAACAGTCTACACAACACAATAGAATGAAGTAGTTGAAAGGTTAAATTGAATTTTGTTGGAATGAATTAGAAATCTATTAAGCAATGCTGTTATAGGACAAAAGAGTCTTGGGTTGCAATGGTTAATAACAACTCTCTTTTAAAATAACAAATCTGCAACTGGAAGAACTACAGAAATAATAAAGAACACATCCACAATATCTCCTTCGCACAATTCTGAACATCAAAGAAGAACACTAACCAACAATGCTGAGCACTCAATATAATTCTACAAAAACCACCTTCATGCCCTGATCTGAGAATATAGTCTTAAGAGGAAATATGACAATATCTGTTACAAAAAAACATCATCAGCAACCTTAGACTTTGATCACTGAAGAACACATATTGCACCATACCAAAAAGCGATGCTGCAGCCTCTTATCCGTTGCATAGCAATGACAGTTCATTTTCTTGAGCAACTCAACAATCATGGACTTGAGTCTCTGCAATGATAAATGGTTACATTACATGAGACCCTTTGAAGTCCCAGAGTTACTGCAGAATCACTCTTCAGTATTGAATTCCGCTTAGATAACTGACTGCCACAACACACAACTGAATGACAGTTACAAAGAAAATGAATTACATGAGCTGGAGTGACAGAAATGACTCTTCAAGAGATAAACGTTCAAATACTCTTCATAGTCTAAGTCATCCGATCATAGGGAAGAATTAGACATCATAGTGAATAGGCAACACATACAACCCGTACGCTGGAGTCATCACAGGTATATATTATAAAAATGTCTCCCGCTGCTACAAACTCCGACACCGCCTCTTAGTAAAGCAAATATTTTTCCAGATTCTCATTTCATGGAGTCTCTCAACATGACAGTCACAATGGCTACAACCATTTGTGAAGAAAACAAAATTTATCAGGGAGTCTCTCAACATGATAGCATCATATTGTCACTAAACATGATGTTCACCATGGCTACTCCCATGTGTGAAATAAACACTAGCTCTCATCACAGAGTCACTCAATGTGATGTTGTTATGGAGTCTCTCAACATGACATTCACTATGGCTACTCCCATGAGTGGAAAGAGCAACAAGGGCTTTCACCTCAAATTTTCCATCTTAGAGAAAAATGCATTACAAGGGTTTCACCTCAAATTTCTCCCTCGCAGAGGAAAATACATTACAAAAACTTTCACGTCAAATTTCTCCCTCGCAAAGGAAAATACATTACAAAAAGTTTCACCTCAAATTTCTCCCTCTCAAAGAAATATGCATTACAAGGGCTTTCACCTCAAATGTCTTCCTTTTAGAGAGATATGCATTACAAGAGCTTTCAACTCAAATTTTTCCCTATCAGAGAAAAATGCATTAAGTTCATAATTAAAACAATTGAATGCCAAGACTCCTCAATAGAGACACCTTCTCAGGAAGTGCAATATTCTAACAACTTTGATTATCACAATAAATTACAATTGGCTCCAATGTTTGACCAAGCAATGAGCTTTTGAAGCCACATTGCTTGTCAAGCTTGTTGATCCTCTGCAAAGAACTTGACACTTTCCCTCTTCTACTCAAGCTTCCTCTGAATCTTTAAGCACTTTCATTAACCTTGTAACCTCCTCGTTCAAGATTGCTTGCAATGCTTGCCTTAGGGGAACAATTTTCAATATACATCTCTAAAACTTCTACCATGCTACAGACTATGATTGTCCTCGACCTTATCTGAGATCACCCTATATTGAATGAGTTTGCAAACCTACCAATGTCAAATCCAAATTGACTCTGCAATTCTGTTCTCTGTAGCTAAAGAGTTTTACTAAGGATTTTTAGCGCCCAGCCTTGCAATGCTGCAACCCACTTAGCTAACATTTCACTTCTTCACAAAACTCTTTCTTGATCCCTGCCTCAGAAATTGCAAAAAAGTTCTCTATAAGTGAACTCTCCTCTATTGATCTTAGAACCTTAATGCTCTCAATTTGTGCCTTGAATTCTTGGAATTTAACTCCCTCTAGATGCTATTTCCTCCTTTAGAAGTAGCTGATTGCAATAGATTCTCCATTGATTAATGTCTTCATCTTTCTTGATTTCCTTGGTGATGCAAACTTTCCATCCAAGGCTGACCCAACTTTGTTCTGGCACATTTACTTAGAGTCATGACTGCAAGCTAAGTCTTCATTTATGTTCATTTCTTCAGTCGTGATGACTTCTACACTAGATGTTTAATTTCTTGCTCCTTTGAATTCCTTATGCAACTTCATATAATTAATCCATCATCCTTTTGCTCCTTGATCCATCTTTTATTTTAGAGAGATTAATAAAAAATCATAAAATCAAACTATCTTGAAGAGGAATATACAAACCAATGCTACAAGAATACATGAATAATTATTCTAAAGTGTAACATGCATGATTGCAGCTAATTCCAAATTGTGGGACGTGTAATTCACCTCTTAATTTTTGAGTTTTTGTTTCTCAAACGCTATCACTAGCCCATCCTCCATCCATACCCCACCTAATCCTTCTCCTGATGGATCTTTCACCACTAAGAATTGCCCTTCAGGATTTGGCACCTTCATAATTGGTGCTGAGGTTTGTTTTTCTTTGAGAAGTTCGAAGGCTTGTTAGCACCTTTCGGTCCACTCAAACTATTTTCCTTTTTGCTGAAGAGAAGTAATGGGGTATGCAATTTGTGAGAAGTTCAGGACGAACTCCCTATAGTACCTTGCCAGGCCCATAAAGCTCCTGATTTCTTGCAGACAAGCCATTCTGAAATTACTATAATTTTGGCTGGATTTACTACTATTCCTTTGTTAGAAAGGATATGCCCAAGAACAACTTGTCATACAATGGTGTTCTCGAAGTCATTGTAATACTAAATGAAGGCGCTGTAAGTGCTCCTCTTTGTTCTTGGAGTATATTATAATATCATCTAGGAATGTTAAAACGAATTATCTAGGTAATCGTGGAATACACTATTTATTTGTGTTACACGGGGACTCGCACCGCCCTCCCAAACCTTGGAGTACCCGTCCTTGAGACCCTCCTGCACCGAGTACTTGCATACCCAAGTACCCCCACCTTCGCCATTTCGCAACCATGCTGCCACTGGAATGGGGACTTGGATTTCTATTTGACTTTTGATTTTTGAATGTTACTATTGTGTATGTAATATGTTACCATGTTGAATGTTCAATGGTTCTAGTTCAGGTTGCAATTTTGCTATGTTCAAGTATTTTAATGTGGTATGTTCTACTGAAACATCATTTCATAACAAGCATTTCAAGTTCTATATGTATACTATACAACACTCCTTGCCCCGCCGTCCCGATGTACCCCAATACTGGTGTTACATTGCTAATTGTAAGGTTCATAAAGGGTAGTTGGCACATTGGTTAATCGAATCGGTAAGACCGTGAACTTGTAGTGCTTATAGCGAGTTTAGAAGGCCGTTTTATGAATATCTTCATCATTAAGTCTTTATTGATGATATCCTAACTGTAGATCTATTTTCAAAAATACTATGGCTCCTCGCATTTGATCAAAGAGATATTGATGCAAGGTAAAGGATATTGTTCCTTATTGCTACCTTGTTGAACATTCTGTAGTCTATGTAAAGACAAAGGGTCCTATCCTGCTTGAAAAAAATGACTGATGCCCACCAAGGTGAAACATTAGGTCGAATCAACCCTTTACTAAGCAGCTCCTGCAATTGTGCCTTTCAACTCCACTAGTTCTATGGTTGTCATTGTATTGTTTGCTTTAGATATAGGTTCTACACCTAGCATGAGATCCTTAGAAAAGTCGAAGATTCTTTTTGGGGGTAGTCCTGGTAACTCTTCTAGGAATACATCCCAAAAATTGCAAAGATAAGGGTATTTATCTTTGAAGGACTATTCTTGATCTTCCTCCTTATCATATTCCATTGCGTCGTGGTTCTTAGTGCTGTAAATAAGCAAGTCATCAAAGTAATTGATTTCCTTAGTTTCATCTAGCTTCTCCATCTTGACAAGAAATAGGCAACACCCCTTTTTCTCACTACGCCGCAATTGGGAATCAGAGAGCTACCTCAACTTGACTTCACATTTGATGCCTTGAGGGTTACTATATTGCCTAGATCATCCAACATTCCATTGTTTTACTGAAACAACCCACTCTCGCATGGTGTTGCCACAACCATTTCATTCCCAAGGTGATGTCATATGGTCTAAGTGTGCTACATACAGGTTTACCTCTATTGCAAAGTTGGAAGCTCAACCTTGGCCCTGAACAAACATTTCTCTACCTAAGCTCTACATTGGTTTGCATACTTAACTGACCATGCGTCATCCATATACCCAATTCTTTTTGGGAATCTACTAAGAATTTTAGGTGAGATAGAATTTTATGTGGCCCCTATGTCTATTAGAGTTGATATAGTGTTTTTGTAGAGCATACTTGTCACCTTGTTAGGGGTGATTTAGAAAGTTTACCTGTATGTTATCCATTGTTGCATGAATTCTTTGTTGGAAGGTTGTTTTCTGGTTAGGAATGGGGTTCCTTTGTGCTTGTCCACCTAGTGTTCTGGTGGGGCATTGGCTTGCTTGGTGTTCTCCATATGTGAAACATCTTCCTAGTGGATCCCTCTTTTCAATTGCCTCTATTGGGTTTTACCATTTTACCTCAAAAACAAAGTTCTGTATTCTTTTATGTGTCTTGGATTCTGTTTGGTTTTGATAGACTTTTCACCTCAAAAAACAAAGTTTGTATTCTTTTATGTGTCTTGGATTTTGTTTGGTTTTGATAGACTTCTTCTCTCAAAAACAAATTTTTGTATTCTTTTATGTGTCTCGGACTTTGTTTGGTTTTGATAGATTTTTTACCTCAAAATTTATGGTGGGTTGTGATCAATTTTTCACCTCAAAAATTGTGTTGGGTTTGCGTCAAATTTTCTCGTCAAAATTGATGTTTTGTAAACTTCAAATCATAGTATCTTGCAGTCTGTTTTGGGACATCATGCTCATTTGCAAAGTTTGGAGAGTTTGCCAATTTTTCCTCAAAATTGTGTTAGCTGTTCTTAGCGGTTGTCTCTGTCTCCAGGGAAGAGCAACTTTGTTATCCAACATCAGGTTGGATGTTTTGTGATGATTTCTTGTCAGATCTTTTGTTGATTTTGGGAGGGTTAGTGTCAGACGCATCTTAGTGTTAGAGTCAGTGGCAAGCTCGTCTCTTGTTGCAGAGCATTTTGAAGAAGGGACATCCTTCTCTGTTTTTTTTTGGACGGCTTCTTGGTCATTAACATTTTGTAGATCCAGAGAGGGTCTCAACAACAACATAATCTTTTGGAGAATTTGTGACCAGAAGACAACACAGCTAGATGATGACCATTAATGGAGGGTATTATAATATTGTAATGCTTCTTTAATGGTCATCTCAGTTAGTCTTTAGTTTATTAGGCAGTTTCTATTTTTGTCACAATTGTTTCTTGAGAAACATTGTTATTGTAAATCTATATAAGGAGCTTTCATCTCCTCTGTTTAAGAACAATAACATCAATTTACCATAGCATTTACTAAGACCTGTCCAATACCTCCAATGAACACATACATGTCTGCAACTAAAATCTAGAAACCGTTATAGCAGTCTATGCAACTCAAATAGGGCAACCAAGTTTCTAAGCTTCACAAAATGCCCTCAAAACTTGCCCAAATGGTATAAGTCAAAAACATCAGACTACAGGAGATTGAACAACAATCTGACATTCCCAGCAAAATAAGACCAAGTTTCCAAAGAAGTCTTTGTATTGTGCCCATCACTAATAAAACCAGTAACCACTCGAAAGTTTCTTTCAATCATCTCCAGTTGCATAGATATAAATGTTTCCCATAGAAATGATATAGCTTTCCCTTGCACTGAAGTCTTGAGTACCCAAGAAAAAGGTAGACAACTAGGTTGCCGTTCAGTTCATACTACTTGTAACAGACTGAGATCATCCTCATTTTCTATCAATTGCGTATGAATAGCATATATGGATCCTTGGTTCTAGCTGACTAAATCTCCAGTTGTGCAACTCAAACACAGTTGAAAGATCATATCTTTACTATAGTATTTAAACCAACAACACAAAATCCGAGTAAGGAATTTGGTACTGAAAAACCTATATAGAAGAACCGTTCTTAAAAAAAGCGGAAATCTAATGCAGATTCAACAATAAAAATTATCACCTCTAATTTCAGAATTTCGTTTGCTCACAAATGTACTACTGATCAGCCAGTAGTATGTTATCAGGATCAGACTCTATGCTGGAAGCTCTAATACTTTCTGAAAGCCACAATTTCAATCCTTAACATGGCTATAATACAACATCTAAATTTCAGAGGAAAAATTAATGTCTCAGAATAAAAATCCCTTCGAATTGACTGTACGTCTTTCTGAGGTGAAGCATCATCAATATTTGCAGAAGGAGCTTGATATTTTGGTCTTGATAAACAATCTCTGGCAAAGTGACCATACTTGTCACATCTGAAATATTTGATTCTAGAGAGATCCTTCTTCTTCGGTTCAGAAGCTGAATCTGAATCCCTATCTCTTTTTCTCTTAAACATTTTTTTTCTCCTTTCACTTCCTTTCCTTTTAAATGTATGAGCAGGAAGAACATGATTCTTCATGATGATATTTTTGACCATTTCCTTTTGCATCTAATCTGAACTCCTCTTGAATACAATCGGCTTTGAGACGATCAAACTTAGATGATTCATATCTTCCACTAATTCCTTGATTAAGACTCCCAAGAATGAGGGAGACTGTTCATGGCCAACATAACCAGATCTTTATCTTCAATTCAATCTCCAATGGCACTAAGCCTATCTTTCAATTTTGTAATTTTCATGAAGGAGATATGTAATTCTTCTTTAGCCATTTTTATATTGAGGAGCTGACGTCTCAAGTCCAGAGCTCTGCTAGTATTATTGAATACATACAAGCTTTGAAGACTCTCAAACATTTCTTCAGCTGAATTTGATTTGGATATAATAGGCACAAGATGATCTTTTACAGAGTCAATCAATATCTTCCTTGCCATAATGTTATTCTTCTTCCATTGAGCTTTCTCAGCATTATGGGTTGGCTCAGGCACATCCTTCTTCACATATTTTAAAAGATCATTCTCTTCTAGTGCACTGAGAACTCTGAATTTCCATGATGTGAAATTCGATGCACCATCTAGCCTATCTTCAACTTTGAGCCCATTCACCATTTCGAATCCTGAAAGAATCAAACTAGAAGAGAAGAACAAAATACTTTGAAACTGGAATAAATTTGACTCTGGATCTTTCTTTAAACCCAGTCTGGTACCATGTTAAATTTCAAACCAGAATAGCATAAGATAGAACATGACAAATCAGACAACACAAAAACACTGAAGTTATCTTAGGAAAACCCTCCAACTTGAGGGGAAAAACCTAGCCCCACTAAGATCGATACTTCATTGAAAAATCAGAGTCTGAATAGAAAGCTTGTGAAGCTTCCAAGTCTTCACATCTAACTCTCTTTTAGAATAACAAATCTGCAACTGGAAGAACTACAAAAATAATACAGAACACACCCATAACCTTCACACAATACTGAATATCAAAGAAAAACAGCACTAGTCAACAATGCTGAAGACTCGATATAATTCTACAGAAACCACCTTCACACCCTGATCTGAGAATATAATCTTAACAGGAAATATGACAATCTCTGTATTCCAAAAGAACATCATCAGCAACCTTAGACTTCCATCACCGAAGAATACATATCACTCCAAACCAAAGAGCAGCGGTGCAACCTCTTATCCATTGCATAGCAATGGCACTTCATTTTCTTGAGCAACTCAACAATCACGAGCTTGTCTCTCTACAATGATATATGGTTACATTACATGAGACACTTTGAATTCCCAGAGTTATGCCAGAATATCACTCTTCAATATTGAATGCTGACATAATGAATGAAGGCTGCTTAGATACCTGACTGCCATGGCACACAACCGAACGACAGTTGCAAAGAAAATGATTTTACACGAGCTGGAGTGACACAAGTGACATTTCAAGAGATAAACGTTCAAATACTTGACAGTCTAAGTCATCTCACCATAAGGAAGGATTAGACATTGAAGTGAATAGGCAACACATTCATACAACCTGTACGTTGGTGGAGTTATCGCAGGTATAAAAAAATTGTCTCCTGCTATTACTAACTTCCTTGGACAGTATGCACAGTTCCAAGTTTCAGCGATAAATCTGCCAGAGGGGATTTCGTCTAATCCAGCTCAACCAAAGTGCAAGTTTAAGGAGTAAGAACTCTTGAGATCCTTCATCCACCGCCAAAAATCTACCCAGAGTATTACCAATAGCTTCAAAACAAGAATCAGACCAAAACTGAAGCAGTAAATTTGACAGTCTTACCCACATGAATTTTCTAGAAGCGTTCAGTGGCCGGGTTGAAAGCAACTCAACGACATAGCGGTAAATTTGACAGTCTTACCCACAGGAGTTTTCTTATCTGTTGCATAGCAATGACACTTCATTTTCTTGAGCAACTAAACAATCGCGAGCTTGTCTCTCTATGATGATAAATGGTTACATTACATTTACATGAGACACTTTGAATTCCCAGAGTTCTGCCAGAATATCACTCTTCAATATTGAATGCTGACATAATGAATGAAGGCTGCTTAGGTACCTGACTGCTATGGCACACAACTGAATGACAGTTACAAAGAAAATGATGTTACATGAGCTGGAGCAACAGAAGTGACACTTGAAGAGATAAACTTTCAAATACTCTTGACAGTTTAATTCATCTGACCATAAGGAAGAATTAGACATTGAAGTGAATAGGCAACACAATCATACAACCTGTACGCTGATGGAGTCATCGCAGGTATTAAAAAAAAATGTCTCCTGCTACTACAAACTTTCTTGCACAGTTTGCACAGTTGCAAGTTTCAGCAATAAATCTGCAAGAGGGGCTTTCATCAAATCCAACTCGACCAAAATGCAAGTTTAAGGACTATGAAAGAACTCTCGAGATCCTTCATCCACCCCCAAAAATCTACCCAGAGTATTACCAATAGCTTCAAAACAAGAATCAAACCTAAACTGAAGCAGTAAATTTGACAGTCTTACCCACAGGAATTTTCTAGAAGGATTCGGTGGCCGGGTTGAAAGCCTTGTACCAAGGTTTTGGCAACAACATATACTAACGCTCTCAGCTCCATGTAAATCACACATTACTTTCTTTCTATCCTGTTAATTGTCAAACATCACAACAAAAAATCCTCAGACACCAAGGTAGATTTGAACATCCCCTTCCAAAATGGGACTCCACTATTTTGATATTCATTTATGCTGTTCTCACAAACCGTGCCTAGAACCCTAAGATCTACCTATCAAGCCCATCTACATGTATTTTTTTCAATTTCCACAATCTCTTCACCCAAATAGATTGATAGGCTATTTGCAAGGGGTTCAAGCCATATTGGTTCGTACCCTCCTGACTTGCTTTCTTAGTTACCTCTGAATACAGCCTGCACGTTTTTCATCAATCCTCGTACCCCCTCAACACCTTTTTGTTCCTTCCTATTCCTGTCTTTAATACCATTCCAGGGCCCAATATAACCAATTTCATGTCTCAAGCAGTCTCATGAGGTCTAGACCTATTACCAAAGGTAGGGGATGCCTTACTCTTCTCGAACCCCTTGAAGTCCGTCCTTTGTATCCTTCGACATAGAAGATCCTCCTCATGTTTGGTTTTGAAGACAGTCCTCATCCACAGCAAGGCTTTCTAATTGCAGGAGGTGATTAAATCCTCTAGAATTGGTGTTCATACCATCTTTATTTTCTAGACAAAAATCCCTAAATACATCTCCACTGAAATTTCTTGCTGCCTCCCATTGAAATCTCCTTGTTCGTCAAAGGGAGAGGTTCTAACACCTTGTGTTTGCAATTGTAAATCTAAGGCATCATAATCCAAAGAAAATTTTCCAGTGAGCGTCGCTGAGGAGCTCTATGGCGATGCTGAATTGGTGAAACCTAGCCGCAAAGGTGGAGGGAGTGGGAGCCATACAACTGGTGGAACCCTAATTTTTTGAGGTCTACATTTGCATATTGTCCTTAATCTTTTCACCCTACGATTGTATTGTTCTATTTTGCATATTTTAGGGAAAGTTTTAGTGATCTCTACAAATTGCCAATCATGATTAGTCTTCACCATATTTCTACAAAATATTATTCTGACCAACACATTCCAACATTTATCTCATGAAAGCACATTTCATTTGAGGGAATTTTTGCAGAATGGTGCATGCGCCTTAGAAACATATTTACAAAAAAATCCTTAAGAGCCTTTTCCCAAAAATCCATCTTGTGCAAATTGAAGACTATGCCATGAGATCACAATCTGAGCTTCCATTGCATCTATGAATTCCTTTGTGATTGAATTGAGTGTTTATGTTGTGCATGATTCTTCAATGAACAACTTTACCCTTGTGTGCGCGACTTCTCAATATAGAAATATCTTAACCAGGCCATTAAAATTTGCAACTGCACCATTTCACGTTCATTAGTCTGAGACTCCAATTTGGTGCGAGCTTTTAATATGGTCGCTATGATAAATTTGTGTTCCCCAATCTTGGTGAAGACAAAGAGTGACATTGGAATTTGCTCTTTATATTGAACATACATTGTGCTTATCCTAGAGGTAGCAAAGGTCAATTAAAGGAGTCGTGGATTTCTGGAATCATAACAAGGTGCCTCGATTGATTGGCAATTTGCCTCAAGGAAATGCCATCAGATGGAACGTAATGATTGCAAAATATGCTTGAATTGATATGCAAGGGAGCTATCAAAATATTGAATTGAATGGACAATTATGTATGGAGAAATACGGATAGAACGAAAGGGCAGTGGAAGAAAGTGAATATTCAGATGGAAGGTCATTGCAATAGAACATGGTTCCAGGAAGGAACATTAATAGTGGCAGAGTGAACTGATATCAGGAAAGGAAAATAAAATCAGGTAGAGCTCACTGGTGATTTGGCTTGTGAGCAAAATTTCAAGCAAATGTGAATAGCGATGGAGAGGAATGCTACAAGTTAAGTGGAAACAAGGTCATAAAGGCTTGGCAAATTGAATGCGGCATCAGTTGAATTTATAGAAGCAACATTGTTTGGGAAGAATTAGAATACTGGTAGGAGGAAGTTGTATCATAATTATTGAAGACATGGATCGGTTAGTCATCCTGTGCATTCGTGGCGTCAAGAGGTTTACGTGTTGGTTTACCTATGTTAAGTTAATGAAGATATTATCATACTCGATGATGAAGCAAGTGATATAAAAGCTCAAAGTTTATGTTTTCCTGAGGATGGATTAACGTTTCCTAATCATGCCAAAGCGCAACATTTAGAAAGTCATTAGTGAACTTTACTATGTAAATGTCGGTTTAATTTTTTTTAATAAGTCACATCAGTTGGAAACAATTGGGTGACTCTTTGGCATCATATGAATATAAGTACCTGAGTCAATAGCGACATCGATTTAAAAAAAAAGGAATTACTAAGAAGTATTCAGATTTTGTAAGGGACTATAGATGAAGGCTTGACTTGCAAAATGAATTAATGTTTTATTCTTTCATGATCAATAAAAATTCTCAGTTTTTTGTTTATTTAAAGGCAAAGAGATAAACTACAGTTTGGGTTAGTCCCTTATGGTCACCAAGGCAATTAGTGAATAACTCCTAACAATTCTTGTGTATTAGATCCTTCATAGCATTTTTTGTTTGAAAATCAGGGATAGCGTGAAATATACATGTGTTTCTTCATCCGTGTCTAATTGGACTACCCTCAGAAGAAGTTAAAATCCTTCTAGACTAACATTAAATTGCATATATGATTGATCATTTATGTTTAGAGTATAGGAACAATTGATGATATTTGGATGTATGTCGTCCCATAAGATTGTACATAAGAGTCTTTATTGTGAACTCTATTGCCCAAGTACACAAGGCATTGATCTTTTAGAATCATTGAAAAGTAGTCATTGGATTCATAGTCTAAGTTTGTGATCCTTCTCTATATCTCCTCCTTGCAAGCATCAACTCAATTATTGATAAAATCTTATATAAACATTTAACCATATCAAAGGATTGGTATAATTTTATTTCGATTGAGTTTAAGAATTTTGGCCAACTTAAGAACCCACGAGATTTAAATTTGATATAGAAAAGATTTGAACCAAGTCACAGGGGTTTAAGGAAGGTTTACCCGCCTAGGTTTAGCGAAGCCTAAAGTGCAAGGGAATTAAATCAGGAGGTTATTCCCATTCATTGGCCAAAATTGATTGAGTAATCCTATTGGAGAATCAAAAAAGCTCTTGGATTTCCAATTTGTGGTTTTCGGCACCAACAAATTGGCGACTCTAAATGGGGAGAGTTTCTCACAATAAGTATTGCGAAGTTACCTAGAAATTCTTGTTTTGTAGACCCGAATCAAAACACATTTTCAAAGTGTACTTTGTTGTAAGGAAGAACCCATAAGACCCAACAAACAATAATTTTCTTGAAAGAGGTGGCGACTGTTAAATAAAATTTCAGTTAGTACCTCTACTGAGGGAGAAGACTAAGAAGGAGATGGTAGATAGTTTTATTTCAAACGTATCAATCATTTCAAAGAAAACCTTTTATTCCAGATGGCATTAGGCCATTGGATCTTAGAAGACTTGATTGTGAACCTAACAAGTTATTCCCAAAGCTCTCAAAGCTTGTACCAAAGTTCCATGGAGAATGAGATGAATCAACATTTCAGCATTTGGATGCATTTTATATATTTATAGAAGGTTATGAAATTTTTGCAGAAGATTAGGTGATGAAGTTGTTTGTTAGGACATTAAAAGACAATGCGAGACAAGCATATGAATAATTACCTACACAAAGTATCTCATCTCGGAAAGAATTTGAACAATGGTTCTTATATGAATTTCATGATGCAAGTGTGTTGTGAGGTTTTCACACATCGCCCCAAATCTTGGGGACCCCCTTCTTTTAACCGCATCGACAAATTTTTGGTTTGCCCAAAAATTTTGGGTTTTGAAAATTTCATGCCTTGGCACCTTCAGGACAAATATGGGAGGCTTAGCTTATTTTCACCTGGTTTCAACTTGATTTTCCAGAGCTATCAATTTTACCCCTAGGTCGAATAATTTTCTAAGTGAATTTCAACTTGGCAGGATAAAATTGTGGATTTTGTACTTAGATGTTTTCTTTTGAAAATTTGGTTTTAACCTTGTAAATTTGGATAATTTTCAAAAGAGATTTTAATTAGACTTAAGTTTTTGGAAAATCTCAAATTTTTCTTTGGTGAAAATTTTTAATTTTGTTGAAATGAGGAAAATTGCAAAAAATCGATTTTGGGTTCTAAATGCAATTTTAATTTTTTAGCTTGGCCAAATCGATTTGGTAGAAAATTGCAAAAATTGGCTTTAATTGGATTAATTTGCTTTGAAAACTTTTAAGTTTTTAACGAATTTAGTAATTTAATATTGAAAAAATGGCTTTTGGTTAGCCAAAATCCAAATTTAATAACGTATTAATTACTAAACCCTCATTAAATGGAAATATTTAACACCCTCAAGGCCATTTAATTTCGTTTTGCAATTTTGAGCTAATTGGCAAATTTAAAAGTGCAATTTCCTTTTGACAAAATTAATTTTTTTGAGCTAAGTATTTAATTGAGGGCCTTAACTTGGATTTAATTTTTGTTTTTTGTTTTCTCCTAGACCAGGTTGGCCAGCTTCGATGAGAAGGGAATTGGCTATAAAGGGAGTCTTCTCCCCATTTCATTTTCACAAATCATTTTTCTCCTCTCCATGTTGGGCGAATTTCCTTGAAGGCAGATTTTTCCAGACTTAGGTGACTTTGTGGAAGGCAGTTTTTTGCATACTTGGGCAATTTTTGCTTGCATTTCTCCATTTTCATGTTTGGCAATTTCTCAAGGGGCAAACCTTTTGCAGATTTTGGTGGTTTTCTCCTCCATTTATGGGCTGTGATTTGTGCCCTAGGTGGCATTTTGGGCAGATTTCAGACTTCATGCTTGGGCGAATTTGAGACAAAGGCAAAATTTTCCATTCTTAGCATTTTATTGAGGCAGATCTGATTCTGATTTTTGGGCAATTCATGGTGAAGGTCTGATTTTTTTCTGTTTAGGACTGCATTTTTATATTGGATTTTGGCAATTTTGTTGGGAGAAGAGATACATATGAAAGTTTGATTTTTGCATAGAAGGCAAGTGTTGGATAGTTTTAGGAGTGTAAATTTCTAATTTGCAAAGGGATTTGAACTTCTTGAAAGTCATATCCTAGGTTCCAAAAAGTCGCTGTAAGTTTATTAGTTAAGGTGAATTTTCATCCTCTAGAGTTGCAAGGAGTGCTTAAGCTGACATCCATCTTTTGTTCTAGTCTAAGGATTGCTCCGCTTGGTTTTTTTGCCTTTTGGTCCACCACTCTACCATCCCGTAATAGGGTGACGAGCATGGAGGATGATAGTGCAAGTAAGAATCCCAAGCGGGCGAACACTAAGAAAGACAAAGAGGATATGATGCCCAAAACTTCCTCCTTCTCGAAAATGAAGAGAATAACCGACACCAATATCTGTACAGTGGACATGATACGGATGAGGGATAGACTGAAGGAAGGACAATCCCCCTTGGTAAAAAGGATTTACAAAAGTGGAATTGTACATGCAGCGGCCTTTCCTCCCACATTGCCCTGTCTAGAATTGATTATGGAATGTGCATCCAGATTTGATCTAAACTAGTAATTCCATCATTTTTGATGAAGGGAAGAGAGTGTTGGCCAGCATTGGCGAACAAGCAATTGAAGAAACATTTAACATTCCCCAATACAAGGGCATGACAATTGTAATGATGGATCAAGCAACTAAGTCATTTCAAGATAACCAAGGGGCCTATTACACGCATCTAAAGCAGAATTGGATATGCGAGGGACGAAAAGGAGTTAACAGATCATCGAGGCTTACAATGGCAGATTTCAAACAAGAATATGGTGATCTCGTTGTTCTGCTCAGTCGGATCATGGGCCTAGCTCAAGGGATGAGATTTGAAAATTGGATGTACTTCTTCATTGATGAGATTGAGAAAGGGAAAAGAAGGTTTGATTGGGCCAAGATCATAAGCGAGAACTTAGAATTGCAACTCAGAACCGTGCAAAACCAAAGGCAATTCTACATGGGCTCCTATCTGTTCTACCTAATTGCTAGATTGTACAAGAGTCCGGGACTTAAGGCCTTAGGAGAAGTTGGTAGCGGATCGGGACAATATTTGGTACATGAATGCTATCCGAAGCTCCATTTGCACAATAACAAAGATTACAAGATATTTTGCGATGCCTTCGCCATGAAGACAGTAAGGGTATTACAAGGGACACTTGCTAAGAGACTTTCATCGGAAGCAGAAGCAAGAATTAAGAAGTTTGGGAGTTGGTTCATCCAATTTCCGCAGTTTACATACATTAGAGTGGCAGGAAGTACAGTTTGTCCCAAGAGGCTTCCAAGGTACCCACCCGACAAGGTAGTTTTGTTAGAATTGGCTAGACAACTTGAGCACTATGATAGAATAATGAGAAACGAAGAGAAAACAGGCATTTCATTCTCAATCATAATTGGCAATGATAGTTGCCCAAATTGGGCCTCCTTTGAAGCCGCAGAGAAGGAATTGGAATGGTATCATTTAGGATGGTACAGAGCAAGGCAAGGGTTTGACTCTAATGGTCTTATCAAGGCATCTCATGGAAACGAATTTGGGCATGTTCCCACCATAGAAGACTTTTGGGCCAACGCCAAAGATGACTTTCATGTGAGAAAGCTAGTTTCTCAAGGCTGTTGGTGAACATGATGAGGGCTATTAGATGGAGAGGCCTTGATATTCCGGATCAACTGGAGGATGATGGAAATGTGTTGAGAGAAGACTATGATACAGTAGAAGGAACATAATTGAATCCAGTGGATTGGGATGACCATCAGGATCCTTCCTTGGAAGCAGTCACAAGGGTAGTGGATTTCCATACTGAGTCGTGGTATAATGAAGGACTAAGGAAGCTACAAAGACAAAGGATCATGAGATGATGAAACCAAAAGAGAGACAAACAAAATCAGTCGGACCAAGGAATGAAGGAAATAGCCAGCAACGGGAAATAATTAGAAATGGCAAGAAGAAAGTTTTGGAGGTAGAGAAGGGCAGAGAACATCTAGAGCCTCCAGCCAAGAGACAGCATGCAGTGCCATCAAGAGAGAGTATAATTGAGGCTAGAGGCCAAGAGGTCAATTCGAATGATAAAGGGGCTGCGGTGGAGGTGAGCTCTGATTCGGAATCAAGTGGCTATAGTGAAAGCACCGAATACTCTCCTCTCTCGGAGAACCAACAAGGAAATCATATGGAAGAAACTAGCAGAGAAGAAGATGGACCAATCGACATCGAGGCAGTAAGTCAGGAACCCGAGGCTGTTGGTGATGCTTTGTTAGTCGAACTAAATCCAAATTTGGGGAGATGCACTGCACCACTATGGTTAAGACAAATGCTTATGCCAAGAGGCGAGGTGATAACTGCCCATACAACTGAGGACATACAAGGGTTAATAGAAAAGGGTGATAGCGAGAACCAAAAACAAATAGCAAGAACAGTGGCAAGGGTAATTAGGAACGACAATGATGATCATCGAAAGGTTCAGATTGCTATTCCAACAATCAACAAGGCAGTGAATGAGATTGTGGCCCAAGAATACGAGATAGTAGAACATAACTTGGGAAGGAATACATAAGATATGGAGTGTGAGGAGGTCCAAGAAGGTATAGCATCAATCAGAGAAAGGTTAGGGAAGGCAAATGAAAGGATAGTAAAGTTGGAGGCCGAGAACAAATATTGGAGAGATAGCCAGCCCATCCAACAACTGCACCAGGCAGCCCTTCCTCAAGACAGCGGGAGCAATACAGGAGAGATATCAGCTCAGCTACATGAAGTCAGGGATTGGATCCATGATACAATCCAAGATGGGTGAAATTTCTTGCCTTCCTTCATCTCGACATTCCAGTCATTAGTGGCCATTAGAGACAATTTCAGGTTATTCAAAGAGGAGTGGAAAGGTTTCCTTCCCATCAAAGATTTGGCTATTCCTAGGCTACAAGCGTTCATTGGGCTACCAGAGGCATATTTGCAAAGGGCCACATTGGTTGATGAGAGAGGATCGAGTATTGTTGAATCTTGGTTTGTTGCATTGACTACCAGATTTAGAACACTTGAAGAGATACATAATGAGATTGCACGACACAGTCCAAGCGTCGACACTTCTATTTCAACCATGATGAGCGATGTTGAGTTGGCACTTGATTTTGAGGATATCAGAGAAGAGGATTTCAATGAAACAGATTTTGGATCGAGGTTGGATGAGTTGGGGAAGGTTGCTATCAAGAAGAAGCATTTGGGCACCCTTTTCTCTCTCAATGCTTTTATTGGATTTGAGAAAGAATATGAGAAGGATCACGAAAGGATACTACAAGCAGCAAGTGGCATGGCGAAGTCAACGGAACTCAGGGCGAAGCACACACCTTGTCCTCCTATGGAAGAAGTTAACGAAAGGCTAGCTAAGTTCATTGCCTTAGCTAAGAAGATGAAAGAAAAGGGAAGATTTATATTAGAAGATCATTTGATGTAAGCCCAAGTGGCAAATTTCCCCTTTCTTGTAGAATAGGACAAGTGTCTATTTCTGATTGGCCACCATTTTGGTGCCTTCTCATTGGTTGCCACTTTTTGCACTTTTTTCATTGGTCCATTGATGAGGTGGCGTCTTCTCATTGGCCAATGGGGTGGCAACCCTAATTAGGGTTTTGAGGATCCAATCTGGATCATTGATCTTGTTTTGATCTCCACCGTCCGTTGTATTTCTAGCCCCTATAAAAGGCCATTTGCTCTCATTTGTAAGGTGGTTAGAGAAATTGTTGCGAAGATAATACCAAAATTGCTCTCTTCTTCATTGTTGCGATTTGCATGTTGATTAAGAACATCTGGTGTTATTGCATGTTTTCTACTTCCACATGGTTAGATTTCATTTCAAGTTGTTTAAGTTGTTTAAGTGAAAGTAGAGTAGATGGATAGTTGTATGGTAGCATTGGTAAATGTTTGATAGGGATCAATACTAGGCCACTAGCATCCTAGCGGTTGGGTGGGAAGCTTTGTGTGGTAAACTAGTTTATTATTCCTTCGAATCATTGCACCTGTGGAAGTGACGCTGTTGGTCAGCTCTCATTAGGTTCGATCCCCGTCCATTTGCTAACCTTCCATTCATAGGAGTAGGAGTAGAACAGTGAGTAGCTGGGTAGTTGAAGTTTAGAGAGGAGAAAGTTAGAATAGATCAAGTATCAGAATGCATCCACTCACCTTCCACCACCATCGCCACCATCAACATTTTCTGTCTCCGCACATTTCACAAACCGAGCCACCATCACCTTCATCCCATCAAAGTCCAAGTCATCCTCAACAATTTACGTAAGGCCGCCTACGTGATTATCAGCGAATCACATCGATAAAACTGAGCGAGTATCCAACGGTGTAAGGAACATTGGAGTTATACTCATGTCTCATGAGCATTAACTTTTCAAGAGAGGAGTTGCATGTTTGATATCCCGTATCGAATATTCAAATCCTAATATGTTATGTAAGTGATACAAAACTCGCATCAACAAAGTGAAGAAGATAACGTGTTATAAACAAGTGGAAAATATGAATTACATCATGGAGGAAGATCCTAATATGTCTCTACTTGATGCCGTTTTTAGTTTGGAGAGATTTGAAGAGGAGACTTCTACCCAATTATCCACGAGGATGGTAAATACATATCAGAAGATACTTGTAGACATTATGCCTTCATGAAAAGAATCCATAAGAAAGGTCAAATAATTGAGGATCTTAGATTAGCTTACTTGTATATGTTGCTTAAGATTATGGAGCAGGACTGCTGTAAATCAAATCATGTTGCAGAATTTGATGATGAAACCCTAGATCATAATGAAGTAGAATATAAATCTAGGGATCTTTATGTAGAAGATAATGAATGCAAGATCGAAGATGCTTATGAGTTAAGTGATGTTTCAGATGCAGGAGAAGTTATGATTCAGATGGAGGAAGAGCCTATCAATGGTGAAATTTGCATGACAGCAGTAGACACCAATAATCATAGGGAAGATGATCTTCTTAGTGTAGAAGATTTCTGATTTACTTGAAATAGAATATCAAAAGCACATTGAGAAACATGTTCAAAATTTTCTACATCCCAAATCTGAAGAAAATAGGACTACGAGAGCACAAGAACCAAATGATGTTTCAGCTTCAGATACAGAATTTGTGGATCAAATTGAAGAAGAACCCACCCATAATGATACTCATATGACAACAAATATCAGTGAATGTAATAATGCAAAAGAAGATCTTCTCAGTTCAAAAAAGAAATATCAGCCTTATTGGATGTAGAGTATTAGAAAATTGTTGAGAAAAATACCTCAATCCACCACAGTAAACAAGTTAATGGATCAGTGAATATCCAGGGGGAACTAGATGAAGGGGATGATAAGTCGCAGGAATCAAATAGTGAAGATGAAGTAGAACTCTGCATATAGTATATGAACAGGAGGAAACTTCAGAAGATAATGTTAATGAAGATATCAGTCTTGTTGACCAAGAAGATGATGATTCTCAAAAAGATGAATTTAGTAAAGGTATACAATTTGATGTTATCTTGTGTAATGGAACACCCGATGGTCTAGATAGAAGCTCTCATGAAGGTATGCCTGAATTCTCTATGTTCTTGAATCCATTGTTTGAATAGGAAGTAGGAGAAGATATGTCTGAGTTCTCTATACTCTTTAATCCATTGTTTAAAGAGGATTTTCTATGCAATCAAGTCCATCAGCATCATGATGAAGATAGCAGGCCTAATGCCAATTTTGAAGTGGATAAAACTCGTGATATAATCTTCAGTTCATCTTATGAGCAAGAATTATATCAAACATGTGAAACTGAGATGAATTCAAACAGGCACAATGAGGAGAATGTGTTGAAGAATAGTTCTGAAAATTATCCAAGTTCAGATTTTTGATAAAAGAGAAGTAATATTTCCTGAATATGAGCTATCTTTAGAAACTTTTTGTGAGGAGAAACATCATCTCGAGAATGGAGATGTAGCCAATTGTATGCAAAAAGACATCCAAACCTCAAAGGCTAAACGTAAAGACTATGTTGATAAAGTGAAACCAATAAGTATTGTCCACAAGTATGATGCACCTAATACAGATTTGAAATACGGGCAACAAACCGAGGGGATGAAGGAGAAACACATGTTATGTAATGGTCGTTTTTTGAAATTTGCCAATTGTACTAAGGAATGATATAATACCATGATCATAATGGAGCAGTTATTACATGATCAAAATCGGGTATTCGATAGAGGAAAGGATTGAGGTTCACTTTTGGGGGGCATAGGGCCACCCAATTTCATTTTGCATCAGGTTAAGTATGGTTTGCTCCTCCAGGGATAGTTGGAATCTCATTATGCTTGTAAGGGGCATATGTCCCCAACAAGAGCCGCTGATGGTGCCCTATTTTTTTGGGGTCTCCATTTGCACACTATCCTTAATCTTTTCACCCTATGATTGTATTGTTGTTCTATTTTGCATATTTTAGGGCAAAATTTAGTGTTCTTTAGAAATTGCCAATCATGATTAGTCTTCTCCATATTTCTACAAAATATTGTTTTTACCAACACATTCCAGCTCATGATACCACATTTCATTTGAGGGAATTTTTGCAGAATGGTGCACGCGCCTTACAAATATATTTACAAAAAAGCCTTAAGAGCCTTTTCCCAAAAATCCATGATGTGCAAATCCGAAGACTATGCCATGAGATCACAATCTAAGCTTCCATTGCATCTACTAATTCCTCTGTGATTGAATTGAGTGTTTCTGTTGTGCTTGATTCTTCAACGGACGATTTTACCCTCTTGTGTGCACCTTCTCAGTATCGAAACATCTTAACTAGGCCATTAAAATTTGCATATGCACCGATCCATGTTCATTAGTTTGAAACTCCAATTTGGAGCGAGGTTTCAATATGGTCGCCATGATAAATTTGTGTTCCCCAGTCTTGGTGAAGACAAAGAGTGACAATGGAATTTTCTCTTTATATTGAACATACATTGTGCTTATTCTAGAGGTAGTAGAGGTGTATTGAAGGAGTCATGGATTTCTGTGGAATCGTAATAGAGTGCCTCAATTGTTTGGCAATTTTCCTCAAGGAAATGCCATTTGATTGAACGTAATGATTGCAAAATATGTTTGAATTTATATGCAAGGAAACTATCAAAATAGTGAATTCAATGGACAACTATGTAGGAAGAAATCTAGATATAACAAATGGGCAGTGTAAGAAAGTGATTATTTAGATGGAAGATCGTTGCAATCGAACACGGTTCAAGGAAAGAAAATTAATGGTGGCATAGTGAACCGATGGAAGGGAAAATAAAATCAAACAAAGCTCACTGACGATTTGGCCTGTAAGCAGAATATCAAGCAAATGTGACTAGCGATGGAGAGGAATGCTATGAGTTAAGTAGAAACAAGGTCAAAAAGGCTTGGCAAATTGAATGTGGCATCAGTTGAATTTATAGAAGCAACGTTGTTCGGGAAGAATTAGAATACTGGCAGGAGGAAGCTGTATCGTAATTATTGAAGACATGGATTAGTTAGTCATCTTGTGTATTCGTGTCGCCAAGAGGTTTATGTGTTGGTTTGCCTACGTTAAGTTAATGAGGATATTATCACACTTGATGATGAAGCAAGTGATATAAAAGGCCAGAGTTTATGTTTGCTTGAGGATGGATTAACGTCTCCTATTCATGCCAAAGTGCAAGATTTAGAAAGCCATTAGTGAACTTTACTATGTAAATGCCAGGTTAATTTTTTTTAATAAGTCACATCGGTTGCAAACAAGGTGACTTTTTGGCATCATATAAATATAAGTACCTGAGTCAAAAGAGACATCGATTTTTAAAAAAAAAGGAACTACTAAGAAGTATTCAGATTTTGTAAGAGACTATAGATGAAGGCTTGCCTTGCAAAATGAATTAATGTATTATTCTTTCACGATCAATACAAATTCTCAATTTTTTGTTTATTTAGAGGCAAAGAGATAAACTACAGTTTGGGTTAGTCCCTTATGGTCACCAAGGTGATTGGCGAATTACTCCTAACAATACTTGTGTATTAGATCCTTCATAGCATTTTTTGTATGAAAATCAGGGATAGTGTGAAATATACGCATGTTTCTTCATCCGTGTTTAATTGAACTTCCCTCGGAAGAAGTTAAAGTCCTTCTAGGCTGACATTAAATTGCATATATGATTGATATTCTGCATTTAGAGTATAGGAACAATTGATGATATTTGGAAATATGCCATCCCGTAAGGTTGTACATAAGAGTCTTTATTGTGAACTCTATTGCCCAAGTATGCAAGGCATTGATCTTTTAGAATCATTGAAAAGTAGTCATTGGATTCATAGTCAAAGTTTGTGATCCTTCTCTATATCTCCTTGCTAGCGTTAACTCAATTACTGATAACATCTTATATAAACATTTAATCATATTAAAGCATCCATACAACTTTATTTTGATTGAGCTTAAGGATTTTTGCCAACTTAAGAATTCACAAGATTTAAATTCACTATAGAAAAGCTTTGAACCAAGTCATAAGAGTTTAAGGAAGGTTTACCGCCATGTTTAGCAAAGCCTAAAGTGTAGGGGAATTAAATTAGGAGGTTATTCCCATTCATTGGCCAAAACTGATTGATAATCCTATTGGAGAACTGTGGTTTTGGGCACCAACACCAGCCATCCCCTCTTAATAGAAATTTTAAGTTTGGGATGTACTCTCTAGGCAGAATGCAAATACCCCACTCGACATCCCACAAGTAAATCAAGATCCAAGATCTTGGGGGCCCCTCAATTGTTGACGCGGTGCAGAGTAACCTTGCGAGGTTTAAGCCTTGGTTGTAGGCACTACATGCAAAAGCCCTACCATTTTCCCAAAGGGTCTCCCCTAGGCTATGGCCAAGTCTTGCTTATATTGTTTGGAACTTTGGACCAACTCCCAAAGGTTGGTAGTGCAATTCGAGCTTGAGTGTAGCGCACTATATATGAGTGTTCATACATTTCTGGACGTATATTTCAAGCTTCAGCTGGATAGCACCTGAGAAAATAAATCTATTGTAGTTAAAAGACATTGTTGATCTTGCAAGTCTTCTTTGCTATGCCGCTTAAATGATTTCAATTAAAATTACACAGATTTCAATTAAAATTACACATTATCTAAATGGAATCAGTAACAATTACAAGCTGCATTTTTCAGAAGTTTCCTTGTCTGAAATGTTTATGTACCCTTGTTGTCATTGACTAAATATTTTATATACTGTAAGTAGGATAATGTTACTGTTTAATCTCGATTTTGTCAACCTAGTAAAGCATCTGCAACAAACAGGGGCCAGTTAAAATTAATTCTATATGATGTTATATGTAAATTCCAAATGTTCCTCAAACTCTAACAGAGAAAATTCATGATCTTTTAGTCATTCATTTTGCAGCCAGTGGTAATATTGAAGATATTGACCTCCGGAAGTCTTAAAATTTTCAACAGCTGTCACAAGCAATGATTTTCATTCTGTTTTCTTACGTAGCAAACAAACATGACATACTAATTTCACTATGACAGTATTCACTTCACATTATTTGTGAATCAGAAACCATCACTAAAACAGTTTTCAGAAAGCTCTAGCATCTTTTCTGTATTTGATGTGCTTTCAACTTACAAGCTGAGGTTCTTAAAGATTTTCCTTAAATACTAACACAAACCTTTACACTAATTAGTTTCTAAGGATACCTTATATGAACGCATTCTTGCTGCCAGAATTTACTGTTGATTTTATCATATAATATTTAGTTGAAAATCTATTTTCCAATATTGGGTCTGTAACTCCCCGCCAAGGGATCCAAAAGAATTAACCTAAAGTTTCACTAAGTTTGCTAAACATTTTTAAAAAAAAAAAAGTAAGAATGTATAACATACACATCAACACATAGTAGCAGAAGCAACAACATGTAATCATCGACAACATACATTGCAAGTTACATTTCCTAAGGATCCCAAGACGTTGAGTCACGTTTAAATTTAATTAATTCTAAGTCTAACAACTATCACATACATATGAAAGAATAATCAGAAAATCCCATGTCCATAATATACATTTGTTCCGAATGCCTCTTGGCAAATTAATTCGGAATGCTCAATCATCCTCTGTACAAGTCACAGGGTATGAAAGGCTTAAAAGAATATACATATGTAAAGATAAAGATACAACATCCTCAAATCCATGATACAAAGTACAGTAAAAAATATATGAATCTATTCACCATACATGATACATCCATACATCCATAATGATAAAACATCTATCATAAAATCTAACCATCCATCATAATAATCCAAGAACATAGTGAAGATAAATGCCAATCACGAAAACTCCAGCCACGGTGACCACGGAACGGATCTCAATGGTAAGAGTAAAAGCACTACCACCCGACCGCGTGGAACCTAAATGGTCCACTCCCACCGTGCTGAGGAGATAGTCTCAAGTCCCAAATAGGATAACAAAACCTATAATCATAAATACTCTCTAAGTCCAGGAAATCCTATAAGTATGCTAACTCAAGGGTTCTTAAAAAGATCGACATCTAAATCTCAGAGGTACCACAAGACATGTAGGAAACCTAATATGCAAGCGGGAAAGTGTCATCGCAAAAGTCACGTAGAAGTTACCCGAGCAATCCCTTAGGAATCTTGGGTCCCTAGTGATCCCTGCAGCCACTAGTATCCCTTCGTACTGATGAGGCATACTATGGAATGCAAGGTCGCAACCAAGTGTTCTCTCTACCCCATCCTAGCCTGTACTAGCACTCAAGGCATGGGAGAGAACATACAATTATCTTATTAGGTTCATTTAAGTCAGTATTTAGGTGAGATGTTTTCACTTGTTAAAACAACTTACAATGGGTTATTCCAGGCAACCTCTCAGGGCCCCGATCCCCATTGCAAGCCACTTCCCGACACTACATATAGATAACTTACCCTAGGCTCATGAAATCACAAATCAAAGAATCACAATAAAATCACCTTAGTCCTATACAAGCAACTGAAAAACATCATAAAAGATAAGCCACAAAAATTACATCAGTTCTTCATGAGCAACAGATAAGCATCAAATAATAATCATATGATCACAACAGTTCTCTATCAGCAACTGAAGGCATCAATGATAAATCACAAAATCCAATGGTTCTCCAATGAGCAACCAGAAAGTATCCCAATAGTAAATTACAACACTGATCGAAGACTCCAAAATGGTTATCAAATATAACTGATCGAGACTCAAAAATGGTTAAGTCAGGTATCTCAAATACATACACTTTAGCTTCACACCAGGAAACTAGAAAGCAATAACAACGAGTAATCACAAACATGTCATAGAGCATATCAACACATCGCCAGGGTTGGTTTAAAAGATCAAGATTACAACAACATAACATCACATTCACATAATCCCCGAACCTTTGGTAACAACCTAGGACTGGTCAATGCTAGGACAAAACCCAAAACACCCCATAATACAGATAACACATAGAAATATAGAATAGTCTCACAATTTGATTTAATCTTAATTATATAATGTTAATTCAAATGTACGGGTTTCTATTCTCGTTTCCAGTGTATAATTTAGGTACTTATGATTTACAATATATCCCTTAACCTATTCTTATATTATCCACTCTAGAATTATCAATTATTAATAATTAATATAATTACTAATAATTTCATTAATTAAAAATAAACTTATTTTAAATACATTATTATTTAAATAAACAATAATTAAAAAAAAACTTTGTTAATACTTTCATTTAAATAATAATTAAGAATTATTAATAATCTTATTAATAATTTTATTTATTTAATAATAATTAACAATATCATTAAAACATTTTTTTTTAATAAATATTATTAATTAAAATAATAATTAATAACAATTAATATTATTAAAAATAATAATAAAATATCAAAAAAAATAATAAAAAACTTTATAACTTTAATATAGGCCGTCGGCCTTTTAAAGAGCCGGCACGGCAGGCCTGCTGACGCAGGGCCTGCGGCAGCAGACTGCCGGCGGTAGCCTTTACAGGTACGGGGGGGTGTGGGTACTCGCGCCCCCCTCCCTTATTAATATAAGCACAATTTTTTTTTTTTGTTAAAAAAAACTTTATGATATATTTTTATTTTTCATTTTTTTAAAACGATTTTCTTTTTCCCAATATATATATATATATATATGTATATATATATATATTTAAATAAATGATTGAAATTTAAATGTGATAGAACGAACCACTCAGATTTCTAAAAAAATATTCTTTAAAAGAATATCGTATAAATTATATATATATATATATATATATATATCAAATTTCTTCTCTCTCATTTTAATAGAATTTTCCAATCAAGATTATTCTTTTCTTTCAAAAGCTCCCCCTAGTTTAATTTGTAAAAATCTATCATCTAGAACGAGGATTTCAAATTGATTTATTCTTCCAAATTCATTATGTAGATGAAATATGATATAGTATCAACAGTGAAAATCAGACAATTCAGATTGATAATCCACAAGCACGAAGAAGACAAGATTATTGAATTGCATAATTCAACCCATGATCAAACACAAGACCCTACCTCAATCTGATGCTATTAAGCAATCTCCAAAAAACTGTAAGAGAATTCGCTCCTCTTTAATAACCTTCTTCTGAAAATCTTCTTTAGAATTCGCCTTCTGAAATTTGCTTTCAAAAGTTGTCTCCCAAAATTCCTTGTCCTTTTTCATGTCCCAATTCCTGTCTCTCCAAGAATGAACCCCCAACGTTGTGATAAACAATTTTCTTTTTCTCAAACTGGGGCACTAATTGTGCGTTCACCCGAGAAGACTCTTTGCACAACTCAGTTAACTCCAATTAACCTTCCTTATCTTTTATTTTAATTTGCGTTCATCTTTTATGCACATTAAGTTGATTTATTAAATAACTTTATTTAAAATTCTACTTGACTTCTATTTTTAATCTTTATTACTTTTAATCCCATGCGTACTTTATGAAATTAAAATAACATTATTATTTCCTCTATTTTATCTTTTAATTTATTTCTTTATTTTCAACACATGATCGCATCATGCAATCTTACAACTTTTAATAATTAATATATTTTCACTTTTTACTTTATTTTAGAAACTTTAATTGATAAAATATTTAATTAACTTAAATAACAATAATATTTAGCATTTATTTAAAAATGAACTCTAAATATATTATTATTAAATTAAATAAATATTATAATGTTCTAAATTATCCTTAAACTTTTATCTCCAAATTTAATTCTTTTTATCTAATTAATTTCTCAATTAATTAAATATAATTAAATATTAAAATACCATAATAATTTTCTATTAAATTAAATCATTAATTAATCTTTTTAATTAAACTTAATTAATAGAAAATACATCAAGGACTCATAAAGCAACATATGAAAACCCATCATAGAAGAACACATACTAAATCAAACAAAAAGGGTTATAATCACGAAATAACATCATTTGATGCATTCGGAGGGGTACTTAACTCAGATACTTGTCCTAATTATCAATTAGGACAATTGGCTAAAGGGTTTAAGAATTGGACTTAAGCGTTTATCTCCCCTCTGTTACCATTGAGATAATGCGATAGGGTACGCTCATCCTGGCAATTCAGGGAAGTCGATACCCGGTACCTGCAACCTGCATAAAATCCATGCATGTACAGACACAATATTCTAAGCTAAACAGACAATGGCAGGAAGTGGTGCATCGTGTAGATCCTGACTAGCAGGTGACTACGACTCCCTTTCTTAACCACATCAGAAACACCATACATAAGGAAAACAAACACGCACACCATACACATGCAGTATGGGGTAAGTATCCATAAGAAAGCACATGTGATAATAAACCATATAACTAATCATCATTGATAATTGAAAACATTGAATAATCATCATAAATGCATGAAATATAGAGTACCAAGTCATCTCATCATACAATAAATTGAGTGTAAAACAACATCTGATAATCTGAAAGTAATGCTACTAAACATCAAGTATAAAACTGGCCTAAAAGAGTTTGGCAATTAAAACAAAATGTGAACTAGGGGCAGGCACTACAGGGTCTCCCAATTCCTAGTAGTTCAAGGGTTCTTAATCAAGATGCACTATATTTATGATCAATTTTCTGCTGTGGGAATCTCAGATTTGGTTTTTTTATTAATTAGGCTGCAGGATTAAGTTTTGTTTTCTTCTTTAATAATTATTTTTCTCAATTTAATGATTATTTAATTTCCCATACCTCCTGCTTACTCTCTGTGCCAAGTCCTAGTCGCCTTTGACTTGGTCCTGTCTTGTCTCACATCTGGGTACCATGACAGCCACGGACAATAAGAATGTGGAGATAACTGAATATGGTTGTGAAAATTGTAATAGGTGTTCCATGCATGTGATATTCATCCAAAGATTTGATACTTTAGCAGACAAAGGGATTTGTTAAATGTAATTGGGTGTAAACCATTTGATTGGCTGCAGGTTCATTTTGGACGAGAAATGTACAGTTTTTGAAAGAAACTGGATGTGGTTGTAACTTGTGATGGCCTTTGTTCTAAATATATGGGGCTTCCATTTCTCTCAAGTGATCCACTGTTATTTGAGCATCTTTTGCATTAGCCACAGGCAAGTTATTTTTCCTAGAAATTGTTCTTATGTCTGTTGCATAGGGTCTGTAATTTTTTTTTCTTGATTCTGCCATTCTTTAGTTATTTGCGGATAATCTTCGTATTTATCATGCTCACAGATTCCCTGTTAGAATTCAGATATGCTGAAGACTTATTGCTGATTCGATCTAGCTTTGAGGATTTCAATTCCCTTTATGTTCAACACTTTTAATCTTGTTGTCACTAATGTTCAACCAGTATTTTGCAGGGGCGAGGAAATATTTTTCACTAAATTGTTGACCATCTTGATTCTTGTTTGGCAAAATGATGTCCATTGTTGGGAAAGTTTCCTTCCATTCTTCTTTATATAAAATGCTGATGGGCACGTGGATAGATAGCTGAATATTTCTTTGGGGTTGTAATGAGCATGACTTCTGAATAATATCACTTTCCTAATAGTTACAAAACTTAAAAAGTTTTGCCATAAATCAAGACAAATTGGAAATCACCATATAAAAACCCAGTCTTTTAAACCTAAAAATTGTGATTTTTATATAAAAATGTCGAAATTGACTTTTTGCCCATGAATAGCCAAAAAGTGGCCATAACTGTATAGCCATTTTACAATAATGAACTTGCGAAAAAAAATCAGCAATCACAAGTTTTGGGCCTGTGCAATTGTTTTTGCCAATGTAATGTGGGTTTTAGTGGGTTTTTTCATTCCACTGATTTTTTTAGATTTCAGAACCTCTTTTTCAGTGTAAGTTTTGAGTTTTTTCAGAGTTTAAGGGTTTACTAACTAAAGTAGATGAACTATTGTTTCTGTCCACAACTTTCTTTTTCTTCACTCTTGTATCTCTCCATATTTCTGTCTATTAAATATATTTGATTGTTCTTTGACCTTTCTCCTCTTTTTCAGCTTCTATTATATACGACAGATTTAAGATTTCATATTTACCCATTTGCGAGCATAGCAAACCTTTATCTCTCTACCTAAAATCTTCTGAGTATCTTCCAAATGTTCTTGAGTCATGATGTCCAAAACTCTCCTGTTCACAAATAGTGAAATATCACTTCTGTAATGCTGGCAGGTGGGATTCATCAACACAAGTATACTTACGGTGTAAAGAATTATCCAGCTTAACTGAATATAACAGTATCTAGAAGTTAGCGTGTTATGCAAAAAGCTATTAATCGCGTTATGCAATACTAACAGAACTAAATAAGTGAATGTGATCTTTACTGAATACTATACAACTTCTCATATGCTTTTATGTTGGAATCATTAATGTAATCATACATAGGGTCCAAGTTGTTTTTCCAGCTTAGCTTAATGTAATAGTATGCAGAACTTGGCATGATATGTAACAAAAGGCTCTGAATTGCAATAAATGATGACGCTTCGATACTAAAAGAAGAAAATATGATCTTTATTGCATATTTCTTATGACAGTTTAACATAATCACTATCCGGTTACTTGGTAATAGTAATCTGCTCAAGTACCCGCTAAGCAGTGAAGTACTTGGATTAATTAATAAAATAGCTTTTTGATGATATAGTTGAGTTGAATAATTTGGTAACTCCCAACAGGAAAATGAGCAAAGACAGAAGACAATTACTACACATTAAGATCATAATTTGTCATATAAAACCTTGCTTAGTTCACTTGAATTGTGAAATGGCTCATCTGATGGGTTAAAATCTTGTAAATTGAGACATTTATTGCAACATGGTTTGGGGTCAAATCTTTGTATTGCAGGGTCCTGGTAGATGCTGTGTTTTATACAATAGGTTAGAAAGAGTTCTTCATTGTATGAGGTAAGAACATTTTCCCGCTCCCTGATCCAACAATCAGGTGGATGCTTAAAGTGAAAATATTTAGTCAAAAACAGTATAATGTGGGAGGGCAGCCTGTTGGACTAACTGCCAGCCTTTCCCTTTGGGATTCATGACATGGTTTAACCACATCCCATGTTCTATAAGTCTAGTGGTTGTATCGGACATTAACAGGTCGATTTTTTGGTGCAACAACTCTAGCTTGTAACTAGTGGTATCAGAGCTTGGTCATAGGTTTGAATCTCCTCGGGTAATGTTGAGAAGGGAATAGTTGGACTAACCGCCAGCCTTCCCCTTCGGGATTCGTGACATGGTTTAACCACCTCCTGTGTTCTATAAGTCTAGTGGTTGTATTGGGCATTAACAGGTCGATCTTTTGGTGCAATGGCGACTCTAGCTTGTAACACAGCCTGCTTTCCAAAAATAAACTGGCCAGTTTACCTGATCAAAGAAGTGTGGAAAATAGCTGTCAGCTAATGCAGGTGTTATACAGACATACAGTTCTAATCAGCTTTGTTTCAAGTACCATCAGCCTCACCTAGTAGCAGTTTTTGTCATTTTGCCTGATGACACTGCCGAGACAATGTCAGTGCATTTTCGTGGAAAACAGTCTTATCATATGAGGTCCTCTGCTCTGCCATATCATTTTGAGAATCTGTAGCAATTTTCAGCAATAGTTTTTTTTTATATGAAATGTTTCAAATGGATGCTTTGAATTCTTAGCCACCAGTGCCATCCCTGCACAATAATCTTCTTTGTAAGAAATAGATGCAAATGATGAAAATGCTTCTGTTTATTGCTTATCCAGAATTAGTATCTTAAATTGATTGCTTGAGGCACAAAAGAAAAAACAGTTCCCCACTCCATTGCACCCCTCCCCTAGTAACTATAATTAATATCAGCTAGATATATGTAAAGTCATATTAGAGTTGGATCAGACTTGGCACCAATAATTGGTATAATGAAAAATTATTAAATAAGGAAAAATTTACATAAGGTACATGCTTTTCTTTCAATTCCAAAACTACATGTTTTTTTTTTTTCAATTCCAAAACTATTCAAATAATGTGAAGAAAACTGCTTTGTTTGCCCTCAATTAATGGCATGTTTCTCTCTTATGGGTTGAAGTTTGCCAAATCTTTTGCTAAGCTTAGTTGGATCCAGCCATATCATGCATGTTGATATCAATTTTGGACAACAGAGCCTCGGGTTAATAGGTTCTTCACTACTAGAATGTCATTCACTATCTTCTATACAAATCACAAATCATACAGCAGGACATTAGTGTTTTGAAGGATGCATGAGTTTTAGTTTATTCTAGAATAGCACTAGAAAATTTAAATTCAAGGCATGATCAAATTGCTCTTAAATAGCACTAGAAAAAAGGGGTATTAGTTTATGTGTGAGTATTAGTTTATTCTACAGGGCATGATTAAATAACATTAGTAGTAGTTTGTACACGAGAAATAGTTTATTCTAGAATAGCACTAGAACAACAGTTTCTCTCCCTTTTTCTGCATTGTTTGGATTCCTAATTTTCCTTGACTAGATCCCAGTTTAGAAAAAACCTTTTCGGGTGGGTGGCTAATTTATTGTCAAAAGAGGTTTTTGGTACTATGCTTAACTGTGTACCTGTCCTCTTTTTAATGAAATATAGTTGTCTATTAATATGAGAGTAGAAATGTGCGAAGAAACAACTATCAAAAGGTATCTGTCCCTGAGGGTTTTAGCCTCTGTCCCCACTTTGTTGACGTTCTAAATGTGGGGATGCCTTGGAGATGTTTCCGAGGCATTTAGCCCAAAAAATCTACTTGTCAGGGGCATCTTGGAAATGTGGTAGAGACAGCTGGCCATCCTTGAAACATATTGGGGACGTCTAGGACATCCCCAAACATTTTGGGAATGGTCAGCCATCCCCATTTTTTCCAGTAAGAAACAAGAAAAAAATGCCCAACTTAAAATAAATAACATTCCTTAATGATGCTTCTGGTCCCCATGTCCCTCTAATCAGTGCACGACAAAATGCTCCATGACTACCATTTGACTTCATTATAACATTAGAAAAATTTGCAGCCAAGTTAAAAAAACAAAGCAGCAGGGCTTGAAGGTGTTTGAAAAATGAACACTGATTAGAAGCAACCATCATACTTTCCTTTATTATGTTTTATGGCTTTTGAGATTTGATTGTCATTTTCACATTTGTAGTGCAAAGTTGTAGACTTTGGGCATGGAGTATTACGATGGTGTGTTTTAAGGATACTATAATGTATATGTCAATATGATGAAAACTTTTAAAATACATACATATCCTCTTGGTTGTCCCCAAAAATGGCCTCAATAATTCCCATCTTAGAAACACATCTCATCCCAAAATCTTGGTGGAACATACAATTCAATGTTAAAACATACTCAATCAATCAATACCATCAAATTACTATGAAGAGGGGTCTTGACCACTTGGGTTACACTGCCTTCTATTAAATATGCCTTTTTCACCTTAGGTTGGCTCCTAACCAATGAGATTCAGATCTTCCCCATCCTTGGGCCATCTTGTGGTTGTGAATCTTGTATATTAGGTGAAATTTGAACACTCCTCAAGCGCTAGATAGAGAAATCTACTTTTGTTGTTGAGGATCCAACTCTCTTGCCATTGGGGAAGATTGTAGTAAGGAGGTGGTGACCATCTACCTTGGTGGATAGTGTGTGGAGACTAGCTTGAAGATTGCTAGTTAATGACTTAAAAACCTCCCCCATTGACTTTTAGAGCAACATTAAATAGACTTTGAACAATCATCCCACTTACTTTGATGGAGGATCTACCATGGGGAGTTGAAGAGGTTGGAGAATTATTAATAGTGGAGGGGGCATTCCTTTGGTAATCTATCAAAACTAACAATGATTGATAATGAAAATATTGGAGTCAATAACAAATTAAACGATTGTCTTTAATCCTAAGATTAGTTGGAGAACATGCCCTAATTAGAAGAGATTAGTTTGAAATTTGCCTTAATTGCCTAATAGAACATTGTGCCGAGTGAAAGGGTTAGCTCAAAGAAGCCAAAGCAATCACTAAATCTATTTGGGGGGTTTAAACTACTATAACTTATAATTTTTTTTGGTGTGAATTATCTATATTATTAGTCTTTGTGCACATGCATATTATAGAGCAATGTTATAGAGTGCATTCTACCTTCTCTAGAAATGTAATAAGTGCATAAAAATGTAGAATACTTATATTTGAAACCTCAAGTAATTTCGAAGTTTGTGTTTTGTATTATATTAAATTAATATGAAATACTTAGTAAAATTAGGAAGAAAATTGAGAGTACAACTAGGAAGAAACTTGAGAGTTCTTATTTCACTACATTCCATGACTTTTTTGGTAAATTAGGGGCCATGTTTTGGGGATGGCATTGTGTGTGTGGGGTGTGCTTGTAATATTAACAACTATAATTCTTCGTTAAAACAAAGGGTCCCAAATCTACACAATCCCAATGATGAAATGCTAACAAGCAACATAATTGTATTAAAAAAGGATAGTACTAAGTAAAACTAAGTCCCATTTAGATTATGCTAATCCATTGCAATACTCTAAGCTAGCTTCTTTAAAACCTTGCATTGTATGTGTGTGCATGTATGCATGTACATTTGGGCATGCACATGTACAAGTAGGTGTGTGTGTGTGTGTACTTGCGTGTGTATTTGTGTGCATACACACGTGTCAGTGTGCAATAGTAACAACTACAATTTTTGTTGTTTTTTTTCAAACAAAATGTCTCGAGCGACACAATCCTAAATGAAAAAATGCTAACAATAGGCATAATTGTATTTAAAAGAAAGTACACAATTGTGTCCCATTTAGATGATGTTGATCCATTGCAATAGTCTATGCTAGATTCTTTAATACTTTGCATTGTGTTTGTGCGCATAGTAAAATGAACTATACTTTTTGTTGACTCTATTAAAATAAAAGGTCCCAAAGTTACACAGTTCTAAATGACAAATGTAAACAATAGGCATAATTGTATATAAACAAAGATAGTACTTAGTAAAGCTATGACCTAGTTAGGAAAGGTTGATATGTTACCACAATCTTTGCTAGATTCTTTGAGACCTTGAACTTTAGAATCACCTGACATAGGGGTGGAAACTATCAATTCTTTTGCACTTCTTAGAAACAAAAGAAATAACTTTATACAATTCAAAGTGTAATAAGACTATTCACGAGTTGAATAATAAGAGAAGTTGCATTATTCTAGGTTGTTCAATTTTTCTAAGTTTCCATATTGGCAAGCTATGGTGGATGCAAATTGCAATTTGAGTCCTTGATTCAAAATCTCTACGTCTCCTGCTTTTAGGATTAACATTTAAGAGATGTAGTCCAAGATGTGAGAAATGACCTTATCAAATGCTTCAAGGAGTAAGCAAAGAGTTGTTGCATTATCATGTTAAATTTGTTGATGGATAATCCCATGGCATCCAAACTTAGCACAATATTGATCAAATCTATTAGGAATTAGATAGGCAAAGACAACTTGGTCATTATGCACTCTATTTAAAAAATGATGATTAACGTTGGCTCAGAGTATGGGATATAATTTATGATAAATAATATCCCCATTGTTGGGAGACTTTTTGAGGAAAAATCTCACTATGTACTAGACCACACGTGTCATACATTGTTCCAATTAACTATGGAAGACAATGACAACCTTCCCACATTTAAATTTGTATAAGAGAGGGTCTACATCCATCACCATATTTATTTATTGTCATGTGAAGGTGTTGAGTATGGTGTGCACCTTTGTAGTGTAGACTATTTGTCTGCAAACAATGAATTTGAAGTGAATGCTCATTCAAATAGGTGGATTGAGTCTAGCTTAGTTAGACTTTTGGATATCAAGATTGGGATAGACTATTATTTATGTGAGGTTCTAGGCAAAAGGAATAATAATTTTTATAATTTTTAGAGCCTCTAATCAAAATTTTAACACTAGTCAATGGAAAAATACCCCATGGGTTATTTTATGATACTGTGGAGAGGGCTATGGAGTCTATTACAAGTGGGATAAACAATAATGAGAAGAAATACACACTAACATGGGAGATCATCAATGAAATGATATGAGATTTGCAATCCTCATTCTATGTAACTGGACTAAATATTGATTCACTATTGTTCTATGGTGGTTTTTTTTTATGATGTAAAGGCGATGGAAGACATCTTTAAATGTATTGATTTTTCTCCTTGTTAATTTTTCTAGATTTGATTGGCTATTGACATCAAAGTTTAAGATCACATTCTATGACTCACCATTAGGATGTTTGAGAGCTCAACCAGTAGAAAATTGTTGGGCAAATATTTTCCCTCATACAAGAAAGAATAATAAATTTCCTCTAGTCGTCATATTGTAAAAAATAAGATCACTTCAAACTAGGTAATTATAAAATAATATTTTTTAATGGGTTGTAGTGCATAAATTATAGATACTATGTTTTAACTAAATTAATTTCACAATATGGTCCTCATAACTTTATGCTTTTCAACACAATTTTGGGATTTTGTTGGTAAGAAAAGCCGAAAATATTCAATGGAGGCTTGCTCATTTTGAATAAAGTATGCAACTCGTCTAATTGTGAGTGTAATGTCCTAAAATTACACCTCTATTTTTTTGACACTTTTGCATGGAGTCCTGGGAGTTACAAAGTATGCAACTTGTCTAATTGTGAGTGTAATGTCCTAAAATTACACCTCTATTTTTTGACACTTTTGAATGGAGTCCTGTGAGTTACAAAGTATGCAACTTGTCTAATTGTGAGTGTAATGTCCTAAAATTACACCTCTATTTTTTTGACACTTTTGCATGGAGTCTTGTGAGTTACAAAGTATGCAAGTTGTCTAATTGTGAGTGTAATGTCCTAAAATTACACCTCTATTTTTTGACACTTTTGCATGGAGTCCTGCGAGTTACAAAGTATACAACTCATCTAATTGTGAGTGTAATGTCCTAAAATTACACCTCTATTTTTTGACACTTTTGCATGGAGTCCTATGAGTTAGCAATGAAAGATAATATGATCAAATGGCCACATTTTGATATCATTACCCTTCACAATGTAGAGTCCATGACCTATCACCGAAGCTTAAGGCCCATAGGCTTGGACATGAGTGTGACATGTAGACAACAATGCGACACACTAGAGTCCACATAATCTAAATAGAAAACACAACTTTTGACACTTGTCCCTCCCTTGGATATGTACGAAACAACTACATTTGCTCGTTTACAACAATAAAAGGCTATTTTCATCTCATTTATCTCTCTAGACTCTTGAATTCTCTCTTGATCTTTACCTCTCTAATCTTCTAAACACCTTCTTGTGCTCTTTGGCTCTCAATCTCTCATTGGGAAGCTTTGACATATTTCACTCTCAACTTGAGAACATCTACAATTGTATCCATCTTGTTTGCATTTACACAGTATTTTTTAAATATAGCAATATTATCTTGTTTATCAATTTGCATCTTGAAATAACATATTGTTAGGTATTAAAGGATTTCCTCCCTTAAGTGATGTTCATCTTTACTACCCTTTTGGTCTTTGTGTAATAAGGGCTTTACTCCCTCAAGCGAGGCTTGTTCATATTATCCATCTTTGTACAGTAGGGATTCTCAATTAGCTAGGGAGTTATTTCTATTGCTTATCTCCATCTTGGTTTATTACATATCTATCTATTTGGGTGTCTGTGGAGGTGGGAACAACAAAGGGGACATGGGGTGGGAGTTGATTGAGGTAAACCTCTATTTAGCCCTAACATTTTTCCTTCTTTTTGTATTTGCAGGTGACAAACAAGTATGCAAAGCTAGAACCTCAAGTTAACCGACACATATTGTGATTTCTTTGTTCTTTGATTGTTTATATTGTATATTCCCCATTCCCAAAGTTAGAATATCTATATGTACCTTAATCTGTGTTTTATCAACATTCTTTGTATTTTATCCCTTGCAAGCACCTAATATTGTTACTAATTCATCATATTAGATTCTTGTCTTGATTTACTTAAAGTTACTTTAATTCATTAAAATTAATTTCTAGTTAATTAAAGTAGATTACGACTTTTCCCTTAGATTCACATATCAATATTGTTGAGGTAGTGTAAGGAATATTTCTTCTTGTCAAAGATAGCAAGTTCCTTACTCTACATTTTGGTGAACCCAATATGAATATTGATATGTTAGATCTCTTCCTTTAAGGATTTTATGCATTTGACAAGGCATTCCATAAAGACGACTTTAACATGTTAGACGATGCATTATATGACTTCTTGGGCACATCCTTTCATGATTGCAAGTCCACCAAACACCTTTCATGCATGATGAATTCTTTGTTAGGAACTAGTGAGTCCATAAATGTTATTGTAGTCTCGTTGGCACCCTTGAAACCCAAGGGACCATTCATTTGTGTGATTGTTACAAGCCCATCACCTAAAATGTGAAGTCTACACATGAGGTGTCAAGAGGAAGTGTGATTCAAACCCTTTTCCCTAGATATCTCAATATGGGAATGAGTTGTATTGATGCAGTGCAAAGTCTAGTGAACTCCCAATGGAGGTGACCAAGTCCCTAACAAACAACCACACAACAAAAACACAACATAGGATACAAGATTTGATAGAAAACCCAACTCTTTATTCATAAATAATTGGTTATTTTAGACTCTAAAAAATGGTTAGCACCTACTCTTTCATCACTTTTACATCCTAACTTTCCCATTTTTTCATATCACTAACTTTGATCTTTTGTCCAACTTGATCATTATTCAAAATTGTTTCACAATGTTCTTTTGATATATGTTTCATCATTTGTAACCCTTTTGAATCAAATGCAAATCATTTCCAAATTGATTTGAAACCATTTCAATGTCATCAAATCTGTCGTAATAAATCATCAATTCATTATTCAATCCTTGGCATTGTCAAGTCCCTTAGTGCCTTGCCATCCTATTCTATTATCATTTTTCACGAGTCCAATCATTGACATTGTTGAGTCCTTCAGTGTATGATCATGTCCTTATTTAATCAATAAAATAGCATTGATTATGTCCGTTGATATTATTATGATAAATCCCATCAATCAATTTCGGTCAACCTGTGCCATTTGCAGAGTTCGTTAAAAGGCATGTGTCATCAATTCTTGTCATGTGTCCTTGACAAGTCATCAATTTCTATCATTAATCTAGCATCATTTATTTCATCAATTTGATCCTATTTCTATATCATCACATTTGATTTGCATTTTCATCACAATCCTTCAAAAGGGTTAATTCTTGTATATATTTCATCATCTTGGCAAATCAATCTATTAATTTCTCCTATAGGGATTAGATAACCCATAGTCTATTCCTATGTCTTAATCATTTTATTTCACCCCTTTTGTTCATTATTCCTCTTTAGTAACTCTCATAATTAATTAATCTTTATTAATTAATTATTTTATTTCCATAAATTTTGGGAATTTCCAATTTCCTAAATTTTAATTTCCATTTTCGAGGGAATTATGGGTTTTTGAATTAAAATATTCTCACTCTTACATATGCCCACAAATTGTGCTTCCACTTCCTATTTTCTAGCTTCCACTCTTACAACTTCCTTTTAATAGCTCTTACACTTTCCATTCCTTTTCTTACACCTTCCCTTTCATTTTCCACTTCTTTTGCCAAATGCTTTTACATCTTTCTATGCACATCTCTAACAATTTGTCATGATGTGCCATTTTATGATAAATTTTCTAATTTAAATCTTTTAATCATAGCAATTTTCTAATTTGTACAATTTAGCTATGACAAATTTTGAATTGCATACTTTTTCATTCCATTTTTTGCATTTTGGCTCTCAAATCCTATAAATTGAGCCCTTTTGCACTTGTTTTGCTAACCACATTCTCCTAGTATTCTCACTATCTTTTCATTTTGTCATCATCGTATCATTGTCCTTTGGCTACCATTTTGTAGGTGCATCTTGTCAAGATCAAGAGCTACATCAACTACATTATGGAGAAAAAAGGAGAGCATAGGAGCTCAACTTGAAGGGGGTTTCATTGTTTAATTCATTTTGCTCAAGTTGCTTTTATGTTAAGTCTATGATTGTTTGCATAAGTTTTATGAGATTTGTGGTTCTCTCGTTTATGCATTCTCACCCTTTTTCTAGTCCTACCTTCTTTCAATTTCATTGGGGCATGATCTTTTATCTTTATTATTTGACACAATGCTCATAATCAGATTGTATCAAAGAGGGGCAAAATGTAGACGCTAAAAAATGGTTTGCACCTACTCTTTCATCATTTTTACATCTTAACTTGTCCCATTTTCTCATTTCACTAACTTCGATCTTTTGGTCAACTTGATCATTATTTATAATTGTTTCACAATGTTCTTTTGACATGTTTTTCATCGATAAGTAGGAGATAATTTCCACAGCAAGTCAAATTGTGATATTGCTATCAAGATTTAACTGTGTGATTTTGAGTCAAACTCATTGACCCATGTTTCATGAGTAGTGATTCAACATGAATCCATTTGTAACCCCTATGAATCAAATGCAGATAATTTCCAAACCAATTTGAAACCATTCAATATCATCAAATCCACCTTAATCAATCATCATTTCATCATTCAATCCTTGGCATTGTCGAGTCCCTTAGTGCCTTGTCACTCTATGCTATCATCATTTTTCATCAATTTGATCATTGAAATTGTTGAGTCCTTTAGTGTCTGATCATGTCCTTGTTTAATCAATTCAATAGCATTAACTATGTCGGTTGATGTTATTATGATAAATCCTATCAATCAATTTCGGTCAACCTATCGCATTTGCAAAGTTTGTTAAATGTCATGTCATCAATCCTTTTCACGTCCTTGACAAGTCATCGTTTTCTATGATTCATCTAGCATCATTTACTTCATCAATTCGATCATTAATTTGATCTTATTTCTATATCATCACATTTGATTTGAATTTTCATCAAAATCCTTCAAAAGGGTTAATTCTTGTATTTATTTCATTGTCCTGGCCAATCAATCTATTAGTTTCTCCTATAGGGATTAGATAACCCATTGCCTATTCCTATGTCTTAATCATTTTATTTCAGCCCTCTTGTTAATTATTCCTATTTACTAACTCTCACAATCAATGAATCTTTATTAATTAATAATCTTATGTCAATCAATTTTGAGAATTTCCATTTTTCTAAATTCTAGTTTCTATTTTTGAGGGAATTATGAGTTTTTGAATTAAAAAATTCTCACTCTTACATATGCCCACTAATTGTGCCTCTAGTTTCTATTTTCTAGCTTCCACTCTTACAACTTCCTTTGTCTAGCTCTTATGCTTTCCATTCCTTTTCCTACACCTTCCCTTTCATTTTCCACTTCTACCAAATGTTATTACATCTTTCTATGCACATCTCTTACAATTTGTCATAATGTGCTATTTTATGATACGTTTTTTAATTTAAATCTTTTAATCATAAGATCAGATAAGATAAATTTATTAATGTCCAACAAGAGACCAACGAGGGTCTAAGGGAATGGAAACAGTACAAAGGGCAAATGCCAACAGGGGGAGCACCAAACGGTGTCCGCAAAAAGAACGTGAAAGCAAAACAACAAAAGAACCAAGAAAAATGAATAACAATAGCTAAGAACTCCTCACAGGCAAGTAGTCTAGAATGGAAAGGTGGACATTAGGGAAATTAGGTACTTTGGAAGGTCACCTCTGAGGTCTACTAGAGGGACGTTCCCTAGTGTAATCTCTGCAGGGTCTCATAGGTCTGGTGTGAATTGAGATAGTGCAAAGAGACGACACAATTTTCTAATTTGTGAAATTTACCTAAGACAAATTTCTAATTGCACACATTTCCTTCCATTTTTTCATTTTGGATCTCAAATCCTATGAATTGAGCCTTTTTGCACTTGTTTTGCTAACCTTATTCTCACTATCTTGTCATTTTGTCATCATCATATCGTTGTCCTCTTGCTGCCATTTTGTAGATGCATCTTTTCAAGATCAAGAGATACATCAACTTCAACATTATAGAGAAGAAAAGAGAGTACAATAGCTCAACTTGAAGGGGGATTTCATTGTTTAATTCCTTTTGTTCAAGTTGCTTTTATGTTAAGATTAGGATTGTTTGCATATGTTTTATGAGATTTGCGGTTCTCTCATTTATGCATTCTGTAGTGCCTGCCCCTAGTTTACATTTTGTTATTATTGCTGAACTCTTTTAGGCCAATTTATGCTTGATGATTAGTTGCATTATCTTTCAGATTATCATATATTATTTCACACTTGGTTGATTTTATGATGAGACTACTTGGTACTATTTACTTCATGTATGCATGATTATACCTTGATGATGATTATTACAGTGATTTTAGTTATTTGATGATGATTAGTTAGACGGATTATTATACGTGTTTTCTTATGGATACTTACCCCATACTACATGTGTATCATGTGCACGTATATTTTCTTTATGTATGCCATTTTTTATGTGGTTAAGGAAGGGAGTCGTAATCACTTGCTAGTCGGGATCTAGACGATGCACCACTTCCTATCATTGCATGTTTAGTTTAGAATATGTGTTTATACATGCGTGGATTTTATGCAGATTGTAGGTACCAGGTATCGACTTCCTTGAATTTCTAGGATGAGCGTACCCTATTGCAATATCTCAATGGTAAGAGAGGGGAGATAAATTCTTGAGTCCAAATCCTAACCTTTAAACCATTTGTCTTAGAAAATTAGGACAAGTATCTGAGATGTTTACCCTTTCGAATGCATTGTATGACGTAAATTTATGATTATAACCCTTTAGTTTGATCTTGTATGTGGTATTTTATGATGGGTTTTTGTATTTCGTCTTATAAGTCTTTGGTGATTTTTCTATTAATTAAGTCAAATTAAATGATTAAATTAATGATTTAATTTAATGAAAAATTATTATGATAGTTTTAATATTTAATTATATTTATTTAATTGAAAAATTAATTAAATAAAAGAATTAAATTTAAAAAGAAAATTATAGTTTAATTTTAAAGCACAATAATATTTATTTAATTTAATAATAATATATCTAAGAGATCATTTGTAAATAAATGCTAAATATTATTATTACTTATGTTAATAAGTATTTTATCAATTAACGTTTTGAAAATAAATTAAAGAATGAAAAATATATTAACTTATTAAAGAGTTTTAAAATTGCATTAAGTATTCATGAGATTTAAAATATAATAAATTAATTAAAAAGAGAAGGCAAGTAAATTTAAATAAAGATATTTTATATTGCAATAAGCATGCATGAAAACATAAAAGAAAAGTTAATAAAGAGTAAAAAGGTGGTGATCAAGGAGTTCCCTTGGGTGATCGCATAGTTAGTGCCCCGAATTTAGGGAAGAACTCCTTATCAACAATTTAGAGTTCATTTTTCATTATCCAGGTTTTGGGAGGAGCAATTTTGAGGAAGTTTTTAGTGAAAGGGTTTTGTTTGCGTGCTTCATGTGGTTGTCGTCTTAACATCAAATCTAGGTAGGATCTTGTGGTTATTTGTACTATGGTTTTCGTTCTTTGATCTTCTATCTTCTCTGTGTTTGTTATATTTCCCGTTTTCAAAATCCTTTGATGATTGAAACCCTTGCACGTGAGTTTATTGTTCTTGATTGATAAATACTTGTTATGCTTTAAGAATTAGAAAACCCTGGTTTAAGTTTTATCGCTCTTTATTTCATTAGAATTTTTGGGAATAGATTTATTTTGAAATATATGTTTGATTGAAAGAAAAACTAGGATGTGGGTTTTAAAATAAAAATTAAGCTTGTTTTATTGATTTCGATTGTTTGATGTGGGTTTGCATATCAGGTTTATATTGGCAAATTTATTAATAACAACAACAACAACAACAATAACAACAACAATAATGTAATTACATGGTAATTTGTAAATTACCATGTAATCACATTATTAAATTTTAAAAAAAATGGAATTAATGATTTAGTTGATGGGGGCTTTTTTTTTTTTTTTTCTAAATAAAAAATTTAAAAAATATATAAGTAGTGGGAGGCAGGGGCCACCACCCCCCACCCATCTTTTTCCTTAACACCTCATGGGAGGTAGCCTGTGGCTTGGAAACCTACAGTTGCTAAGCAGTCTGCAGCTGCCTAAGGCAAACCATGTCTGCTTAAGCAGACTGCGACTGCCTTTTTGCAGTACGTAGTTGAGGCAAGTTTATTTAGTTTTTAAAAAAATTATTATTATTATTTAGTTTTATTAATAATTAATTAATATTAATTTTGTTAAATGTTATTTAATATATTAAATATTAATAAATTTTTAATATATTTAATGTAAATAATAGTATTATATTATTAATTATTATTATTTTATTAATAAATTAATAATTGTTTAGTAATAATTTAATATAAATTATTTTAAATAAATAATTATTATCATTAATAATTTAATGTTTAGTGATGTAATTTTTAATAATATTTAATACAAGTTTTTAATTAAATTATTATTAAAATGAATTAGAACTATAAGTTGTGAATGGTTAATGGGTAACTTGGGTTTTTCTTTGATGAATTTTATACAAAAATGATTTCTATTGTGATTTGGGAAATATCGATAAACTCTATTTGAAATCGAGAACTTTAGTGAATCTGGTAACTAGAAAAATGGAAACTTCAAAATTATAGTAAAATTAAACCTTTGTGTTTTCAAAATGTAATGTATTGAGAAAGCTACATTGTATGTTCTGTATGCGAGGTGTATTTTATGATTTGGGGTTTTGGGGTTTGACTTAGCTTTGGCCAGTCTTAGGATGTTACAAGAGGCTCGGGAGTTCTGTGTTTGTGATGTTATGATGATGTTTTGATCTTGATCTTTTATACTCAACCATGGTAGTGTGTCTGGTATGCTCTATGATGTGGGTTGATTTATCAATTGTTATTGCTTTCCAGTGTTCTTTTGTGAAACTGAGGTGAATGGTGTGACCTATCTGATATAACTTTTAAGTCTTCGATTAGTTGTATTTGGATTGCTTTCCAGTCACTTTTATAGGACTGAGGTGTTTATATGATTTGTTCTTGGTGATGTCATGTTATGACATGTTTGACTTAACCTTTTGGAGTCTTCAATTAGTTATTTTTGGGATGCTTTCCAGTTGCTTGTAAAGAACTGAGGTGTTATTGTGAATTATCTTTTGATGCTTTCTAGTCACTTGTATAGGACTGAGGTGAAATTTGTGATTCTTTGATTTATTCTTTTGTGGGCTTAAGGTAGGTTATCTATATGTAATGTCGAGAAGTGGCTTACAATGGAGGCCAAGGCCCGAAGTGGCTGCAACGATAACCCATTGTAAGTTGTTTAATAAGTGAAAACACTACAGTAAATGAGAGTAAAATGAACCTAATAAGAGTCTTTGTATGTTATCACCCATGCCTTGAGTGCTAGTATAGACTAGGATGGAAGTAGAGAGAACGTTTGGTTGCAACTATGCATTGTTAGTATGTCTTGTTAGTATGAAAGGATACTAGTGCCACATAGAGTCACTAGGGGGCTGAGGTCAAGTTAGACTGCTAGGGTAACTCTAGCATTGATTTGTGCAATGACACTTTCCCACTTACATAGTAGATTCCCTACGTGTCTTTGTTTGCCTCTGGGTGTAGATGTCGATTTTATCTTGGAACTTTTGAGTCAAATTACTTTTAGGGTTTCCTTGACTTAGATGTTACTTTTGATTTTGGGATTGTTATCCTGTTTGAGACTTGAGACTATCTCCTCAGTGTGGTGGGAGTGGAGATTTTTGGGCTACCACGAGGTCGAGTGGTAGTGCTTTTTAATCTTACCATTGAGATCTGCCTGTTGATGCCATGGCTGGATTTCCTTTCATTCTATCTTTGTGTATTATGGTGGATGGTTATATCTTTGTGATGGATGATCTCACTTATTGTATTATACTTTGTTTCATGGATCTGGAAGGGATGATGTAGCCTATTTTTATAAATGTATATTCTTTTAGCCTTTCATACCCCATGACATGTATAACGAATGATTGTGTATTCCAAATTTTATTGCCAAGTGGCATTCAGAACAAATGAATATTATTTAAGTGGAATGGACTTGTAATTGTACTTTCATGTGGGTGTGGTAATTGTTAGACTTAGTATTAATTAAATTTAAATGTGATTATACGTCTTGGGATTCTTAAGGAATGTAGTCCGTTATGATTGTATGTTATTTCTTCCGCTACTTTATGATTGACATGTATGTTATTCTTTCTTTAAAACAAAAATGTTTGGCAAACTTAGATAAACTTTAGGTTAATTCTTTTGGATCCCTTGGCGAGGCATTCCATTTGGTATCAGAGCTTGAGTTCTACATTGGGAGCTCTAGGCATATTGGAACGACACTAGTTGTTAACTAGTTGAACTAAAATGGAATTTAAACTGTTATGTACATATAGTACAAATTGAAACTTGAACTAGTTGAACTAAAATAGAACTTAAACTTTTAGTTGTATATTTTCAAACTTGAACATTTAAACTTCAAATTGAAATATACTTAAACCTAAAATTAGGCAAAACTGAAAATTGAACTTATACTATTTTCAAAACATGTGTCTTTTATGTATGCCTTACAGTAGCATTTTTATGGTTACTATAGAATCTTGTTATCTTGGATATTATTGTAGGATGGTATCTGGGATGAGATCTTCAGTTAGAGGTCATAGCCTAGGTCGTGGTAGAGGCCATGGACGATGCAGAAACACCAGCATGCATGAGTCTATCTATGAGGTTTATATATATATATATGGTAATCTGTAAATTGCCATGTAATCAAATTATTAAATTTTAAAAAATGGAATTAACAATTTATTTGACGGGGGCTTATTTTGTTTTATTTTTTATTTTTAAATATAATTAGTGGGAGGCAGGGGCCACCACCCTCCTACCCCCCTTTTCCCCTAACACCTCATGGGATGTGGCCTGTGGCTTGGAAGCCTAAGGTTGCTAAGTAGTCCGCGACTGCTAAGGGCAATTCGTAGCTGCCTTTTTGCAGTCTGCAGCTGAGGTAAGTTTATTTAGTTATTATTATTATTTAGTTTTATTAATAAATAATTAATATTAATTTTGTTATATATTATTTAATATATTAAATATTAATAATTTTTTAATATATTTAATGTCACTAATAGTATTATATTGTAACTGATTATTATTCTATTAATAAATTAAATCAAATATTCACATATTTTTCAAAATGATGAAATTTGTGAATAACCTGAAGAAAACAATAATGAAACATGGACCTAGAAACACGAGTCCATGAGGAACAAAACACAGTCATTCACGAAATCCAGAATAGAAAAAATGAAAATGGATGGCAGATTGTTCAAAATAGGAAGAAGTATAGATGGCACATATCATCATACAACAAAGGAGATGGAATGGATAAAAGAATGCAAAACCAAAAGGATTTCTTCATTAAAATGAAATATTCAAACAACAAAGATCAAAACCCTAGATCAGGGAACTTCAACCACAAAAAAAAAAAAAGGATCAACCCAAAGCGATTTTCGAGCCCAATAGTATACGCTTAGGTCCATCATCGGTTAGAACATGGCCACAAACATGAAAATATGAATCTCATGTCTCAATTCTTAGAAATCATTTGGAGAAGGGAGCCAACCCATCATCAATGGGGGTATATATCCCCCCACACCGAAAGAAGAATCATGAAGCAAATAATCCAAGCAAAGGAAGAAACCCCAATTTTAGGCATTCAACCAAAATCAAGAACAAAGACATTATAATCATCAACAACATTCATAGTGAAGAAAAATGAAGGGAATGCATTGATAAAGGTGTTAATGCATACTAGAATGGGCCAACGAAATTTAGAAGTAAGTTGGAATGAAATTTGGCCAAGAGGTGTGGTAAGAAGGTAAGTAACATAACGCCCTATGCTGATAACCATTGGTTCATACAATGCCAGGATATATAATCTAAACATGAAATATTAGATTTATCAAACTGTTTCTATAAGGGGCATCACATTAAATTCACAGCATGACAACCTAACTTCAATGAAAATCATAATAAAAACAAACATGCAATCAAATGGATGGAAAGCACAAACATACCATCGAAACTAAATGAGAATAACATTATCAAAAGAATAGGTAAATCATTAGGAACCCTCATAGGAATTGATGACAACAAAAATAAAACTAGGAAAATAAGAATCTTAGTAAAAGCAAAACTAAGCAATGTAATAAAAAGGAAAATCATAACAAACAAATTGATATACAACTTAATATTTATTGAGTATACATGAGAAATAGATATAATAAAGGATACAAACTTTAAAAATATTCATATCAAGAACAATCTAAAAGAAAGTCAAAGGGCAAGAAAAAGAAAAGATAAAAAAATGGAGGAAAATAGGGCAAAAAGAACATTAGAGAAGGAAAACAATCAAACCATGGGAAATACAGAGACAATCAAGGATCTTTAGTAGGAAAGATTGGAAAGAGAAGAAAAGGAGGAAAGTGGTTGGATGACAAACACAAGCTATTAACATTTGTTAGATAAATTCAGTAAGTGTAAAGATTGCCAAACAGAGAAGGAAATAATAGAAGAAATTGAACTCAATAAAAATAAAATAAAGTGGCTCTCACATGAGATTTTGTTACTACAGAATGATCTAGTAGATCAATGTATTTTAGCAGAAGCTACTCATACAGAGCATAAAGGTAAAAAGATGTTGATAATAGACATAGAGAAGGCATAAAAAAATAGAGGAAACACTTAGAAAAAATTAATAGAAGTAGAGACATTAGCAACACATGAGGGGAAGCTTGGTAACAAATAGATGGAGCAAGAGAAATATAGAGAAACACAATTTGAGCAAGAAAGGAATCAAGAAGAAGCCCAAATACCAGAGAAATCAGAATAGAAACTAAGTATCCCACTAGTGGATTCAACTCAGTGGAGCAATATTACTATTAGGAAAAAAGTAAAAAAGAAGAGTTTAAAATTTTGGCAGACTCAATGCAATGTTAAGGACATGTTTGATCAAAACAAAGAAGAAAGAGGGAAAGAAACAAAAACAAAGAAAAAAATCTCAGAAACAAAGCAAGATAGAGAGCAAACAAGTATGCAAGAAAAAAGATAGGAAAATCAGAGTGAAGAACAAACAATATGGGAAGACTTAGGAGCTATGGAGGAAAGTACCAATTGGGAGAATCAAATCAAGGAAAAGAGATACGAAGAAGAGGAGGAAACCTAGAAGTAGAACATTACCAAATGAATAAATTACTACTCAAAGAAATACTAGCATAAGAAATCCAGATAATAGAAGAATCAGATATAGTGGGAAAAGTAAACAAGCAACTAAATTTAGAGAATATAGGTTTATCAATAAATCAGGAAGGGTTAAAGACAACTAATTGTGGAAAAACCAAATAGAAGCAAGGAAGAAAATCACTAAAAGAATTGAGGGAGGCTACAGGACAGGTAAAGGAACAAACTAAGATCTCCAAAATCCTACAAGGTAGGAAGGGGAAGAGCCTTCCCAAGGAACAATGAAAATCACTACATGGAATGCTAGGGGCCTAAATGCTCCTAACAAGAAACGCTTACTAAAGCATAACCTCACACTATTTGATTCAAAAATTCTATTTATTCAAAAAACTAAGTTAAGAAAAGAAGAAGGCATACAATTAGGCCAGAAACTAGGAACATGGAAATTTGAGTTTAAACCATCACATGGAGCCTTAGGTGGACTGGGAATTATATGAAATACTCAGAAAGTCAACATAGAAGACATATCTACCCATACTAATTGGATCTGAAGTAGAGTTACCAACACAAAGTCTAATATCTAGATGATAGTAATAAATGTCTATGGGCCTACTCAAACAATAGATAAATCAACAGTTTGGAATGAGATTAATTAATTCATTAATACAATACTAGATGAGAATATCATCACAGGGGGAGACTTCAACATAATACTAAAGAAAGAGGAAAAATATGGTGAGATAAATACAATATCTAGAGCTATAGAAGATTTCAGAGAATGGATAGGAAAGAACTCTCTAAAAGATATCCTCACAAAAAATGTAATATACACTTGGAACAACAGAAGGAAAAGCTTTTGGTACATTGTAGAAAGACTGGACATATTTTTCTTTAAAGGAGAGCTAAGCAATTTGGGCAAAGAGATCAATGCAAAAATTCTACCAAAGGTAGAGTCAGATCACTTCCCCGTAAAAATGGAAATTAAAGAATAGGGTAAACCGAATAGGAACCCATTCAAATGTGAAAAGATGTGGTTTATGGATAAGACTTTTATGGCACATAAAAAAGTGGTGGCAAGAGGAATATTTTTAGAAATCTAAAATGTTATGTTTTGTATCCAAATTAAAAAGCATAAAAGAAAAGATATTAAAATGGAACAAAACACAATTTAAAAACCATTTTAAAGAAATGTTAGATATAGAAGAGACACTGAAAAAATTAAACAAAGAAATTATCAAAAAAGGAATGAATAGCGAAACATATCAACTAGAAAAAGAATACCTTCTAAAATAGGAAGAAATTCTAGCAAAAGAAGAGATATACTGGAAGCAAAAATCCAAAGAGAAATGGCTAACATAAGGAGATTGTAATACAAAATTCTTCCACAATAGCACACTATATAATAGAGCATGCAACAATATATCAAAAATCAAAAGTTCACAAGGTGATCTTACAAAAAATCTATATGAAATAGCTGATATCTTTGTTGACTATTTTAAAAATATACTCAATAATTTGTAGGAGTTGAGAATCTGACTCTGATAATGTGCCAAGATCACCTGCAGTGCAAATAGCTTGCTGAAGAGAAACCTAAGGAGCAAAGAGCTTGAAGCAAATACCGCACAAGAATATTTGACAATAGGAAATTAGAATTGCTATGTGAAAATGGAATTGGAATGAATTTACAATGAGTGAGAGATCGAATAAAAAGGCCTCATGGAAGCTTGTAGAACAAGCTGGAATGAGGTAGGAGATAAGGTTGACAACTCAACACACATCCACAAAAGGTGGAAAAGATAAGTATGCTAAACGGAACAAACTCCCATGTTGTCAACAACTAACCTCAACTACATGCATTAACCTAAGTAAGCTTAAGCAATAGAATAAATAATTAACAATTAATTAATTATTTACTCTAACACCCCCCTTAAGTGCAACTTAGGGGAATGCCTTAAGTTCACAAAACAAAGGAAAAATGCAAAATGGGTCCTAACAACAAGGCCATTTTAGGTACCCAAGTACAATGCAACTAAATGCAACCTTTGTAAAACAGAGAAAGAGAGAAAACCACTTAGGAAAAACTCTCCCCCAAAAAGAGGCAAAACAACATGCTGAAAAAAAACATGAAGGAAGGAAGGCCTCAACCAATTCCCCCAAGGACAACTTCCATAACCCCAAGCATTGACCGTAGCTAAAGAAAGCGAGGCGATGCAAAAGGCTTAGTGAAGATGTCTGCAACTTGACTGGCAGTAGGAATGTACTCTAATGCAATAACACCATCCTGGATCAACTGACGGATGAAATGCATATGCAACTCAATGTGCTTGGTATGCTGATGTTCCACTGGGTTGCAAGAAATTTGGATGGCACTCTAATTATCACACCACAAAATAGTGGGACAATTAGGAGGAAATCCAAACTCAGTCATCAACTGATGAAGCCATAAAACCTCCTGACTAGCAAGAACTGCGGCCCTGTACTTAGCCTCTGTAGATGAAAGTGCTCGAGCATGCTGCTTCTTGCATGACCATGTGATGGGATCGGAGCCAAGGAAAAACACAAAGCCAGAAGTAGACTTTTGATCATCAACATCACTGGCCCAATCTGAGTCAGTGTAGCCAAAAATGTGTGGAGTCCCCATAGTGTAATGAATGCCATACATAAGTGTGCCTTGAATGTAGCACAAAATACACTTGGCAGCTTGCCAATAACTCTCATGAGGGTCTTGAGAAAATTGAGAGACTAGGCCAACCACAAAAGAAAGATCAGGGCGGGTGTGTGTCAGGTACAATAGGTTGCCAACCAATTGCCGATACAAAGTAGCATCCACTGTAGGTGAGAAGAAGGAGGTAGACAAAGTAACACCTGACTGAAATGGTGTAGGAGTAGCCTTACAATCAAGAATGTGAAAGCGACAAAGCATGTCAAGAGCATACTTTTGTTGATACACAAAAATTGCCAGTAGGAGTGATGAATCTGAAGACAAAGAAAGTAGTGCAGCAAACCAAGATCAATCATCTCGAACTGGTCCATCAGTGCATGCTTAACATCCTAGAGCATGGATGATGAACTACCTGTAAAGATAAGATCATCAACATACAAAACAAGAATCAAAATCTCATCACCAAGATGCTGAATGTACACTGTGGGATCAGAATGGCAGTGAGTGAAGCCTGTAGATAGCAGAAATGAGTCCATCTTCTCATACTAAGCCCTAGGGGCTTATTTGAGACCATATAGTGAACGTCGAAGCCTGCAAACCAAGGTTGGATCCTATACAAAACTTGGAGGCTGCTCCATATAAATCTCCTCTCTAATATCACCATGCAAGAAGGCACTCTTCACATCCATCTGATAAACTCACCATCCTTGTGAAGTTGCGAGGAATAAGACAAGGCGAATAGAATTCATCTTGGTGACAAGGGAAAATGTCTTGGAGTAATCAACACCCTCAACTTGCAAAAAAACCTTCGCAACAAGATGAGCCTTATGCTTATCAATGGAACCATCAATAACATACTTAGTGCGATAAATCCACTTACAACACACTAGTTTTCTCCCCTTAGGAAGAACACAAAGATCCCATGTGTGGTTCTTCATCAAAGAAGAATATTCCTCCTCCATTGTACTGTCCCATTCTGAATGTCCTATCATTTCTGCAAAAGTATGAGGATCAATACTAATAGCATGATTGAGTAGACTAGAACTTACAGTGTGAGAACGGGTGTAACGGGAAGTGGATGGGTCACCAGCTAGAGATCCTACAACCTCAATAGTAGCTCAAGCCCATTTAGGCATTTGGGGAGGATTCTATGGTGGAGTTATATCGGGATCACCATGATCATCATCTTCATCATCCGTGAAACAAAGTGGAGATGAAGAGGGAGTAGTGGGAGCTGGAGGAGGCGCTGGAGGTGAGGAATGAACTGCAGGAGGGCTCTCATCAAACTGGACATCCCATCGAAATAGGACCTCTCTGGAATCAGGATTAAATAACTTGTAAGCCTTTACATCCTTGCAGTGGCCAACAAAAATCAATTGTCAGCTCTTCGGTTCCATTTTTTTTCCTCTGAGCATCAGGTACAAATGCATATGCTGTACTCCCAAAAACTCTGAATGATGACACATCAAGCTTGACATGGGACCAAGCCTCCTTAGAAGTCATATGTCGAAGTGCCTTGTGAGGCATCTGATTCTAAATGTAGTTGGCACAATTGACTACCTCTGCCCAAAAACGTGAATCCATGGACCTAGACTGAATCATGCAATTTTCCATCTCCCGAAGGGTTCTATTCTTTCTCTCGGCCACACCATTTTGCTGAGGAGTGTAGGGCACTAAAAATTGATGCTAAAGTCCATGCTAAAAAAAAAATCTCTGAAAGCCTGGTTCACATACTGCCCCCCATTATCCATGCATATGTGCCGAATAGAAAGTCCAGACTGCTTCTCTACAAATGCCTTAAAAACTCAAAATGAGTCGAAGGCATCAGACTTGTACTTAAGAAAGTACACCCATGTGTGTCTTGAGAAGTCATCAATGAATGTAAGAACATATCTAGCACCCAAAAAAGGAGTAGGGAATGGCATAAGGTCACTATGAATCAACTCCAAAGGTGCTAAAGCATGAGTGGCTTGTCCATGTGGAAAAGAATCCCTATGTTGCTTGCCAAGTGCACATCCCTAACAAACACCATCTAGACTGGAAATCTGGGGAAGCCCAAGAACAAGTGCCTGTGTGCTCATCTGCTAAAGATATCTGTAATTGACATGCCCAAAACGTTCATGCCAAAGTCTACTTACTGAATCTTCATGTACAACTAAGCATGAACTTGTGTCATTAGAAGACTCAAATCCATCAAATCTATAGAGGTGTGATGTAGAGTCAACACTCCCAGTGGCCACGATCATCTCCAGATCATGCAAGTCCCGAATAACCACATCATGTGGTGAGAACTCGACTATCTTCCAAAGCCAGAGTGGAAAATCTAATAGATAGATAGAAGGTTCATCGAAATATCAGGAACACAAAGTACATCCTGTAGAGAGCCCTCAGCTAAAGCAACAGTGCCAAAACCCAAAATTAAAAGTTGTGAAGAGTTCCCAACTGCAATTTGTGTGGTGGTACAAGGAGCAAGTGAAGTAAGCAACTTAGGAGTGTTTGTTAAGTGGTGAGAAGCCTTGGAATCAAGAATCCATAAAAGGTGCTAAAGTTGTAGCTCGTGCAGAAAGAGCATGACCTTTCCCTACAGGTGGAGATGAAGAATGAGGAGCTAAAATGTGATGCTCCTTCATGGATTCCTCTAAAGCCTCTAATCATTTCCAACACTTGAAAACTGAGTGTCCATCTTTCCCACAAAAATTGCAGTTCTCACTCGATTTATTCTTGGTCTTGGAGGTAGACTCACCCGACTTTGAAGAATCTTTACCCTTGGGAGGGTTTGCTGGAGGATTAGCTAGAGGCTTAGGATCAGATTGTGATGTGTCTTTCTTTGATTTGCCTTTCTTATTTGATTTCCCCTTAGAATTTTGAGCAACCAATGCTTGACTGGAAGAGCCAGAGCCATCCACCTGCTAGATCTTTGCTTGTTCCCTAGTCAACCTATCACAATATGTCTCAAATGTAGGCATCCTATGTCTGTCTCCAAGGGCATCCATGGTGGAGTAGAAAGTAGAAGAAAAGACCTGATATTGCCCCTTCAGCTTTGAGAGTATAAAAAATATACACTCATTATCTATTTTGTTCTTCCCACATCCCTGTAAAACTACACATAGGGATTTGAACTTCATCAAAAAGTCCTCGATGGTGGGAAAGTTTCTTGGTGACAAAGAAGTCAATTCTACGTCCAATTGAAGTTCTTAGAACTCATTCACCTATCCAAACAAAGTCTAAAATTTCTTCCAATAAGCCTTTGGAGTAGTCAAACCATCTAGATGAAATAGCAGAGTGTCTAAAATGTTGATTGCAATTAGTCCCATGGTTTCATCCATCTTGTTCCTATCTTGCAGAACCTCAAAAGGTCATGTAAGAACTGGCTGATTCTCATCTAGACAAGACCATAGACTCTTGACATGAGAAGCCTAGTCATTTGTGCCTTCCAGGTGTGGTAGTTGTGTGGTGTGAGACGGGTCACAAATGGATCTGCCATTGAGAGAAAGAAGAATACAAAAGTAGAAGGGTCTTAACTGAAGTTAATTATAGAAAAGAAAGACACCCCCCCACAAACGTACAAGAATATCCCTCAAATACCACAAAAACAACTATAGAAAGCAAAAAACTGGAAAAAAACTTGGATTTGTTGATGCAGAATAGGAGGAAACACAAGCCTCAAATTCGATGCAAAAAATGGGAGCTCAAACAAACTCAAAATCTTATGAAACTAGCACCAATGTCTCTATATCTGAGTCAGCTTTCTGACACTTCTTTTGAATCGGAAAAAGACCTCTCTATGCTCAAGTTATGGCCAAAAAACTGACTACTGCTCCAAAAATGCACCTTGTTGGAAAATTACAGACACTGGGTTAAATTTGATGCTTGTTTTCCCATCAGGAGGACATCGCAGGAAAAAAATCCATCACCAAAAAGATGATGTCAGTAGCTGAATAGGTGATGTCATTAAACTGAAAGATGACATCAGCACACCAGAAAATGATGTTAGTAAAGTTGTCAAAAAAATGACTTATTCTACCAGAAAGGTGACATCAGCAACCAAGAAGATGATGTTAGTGAAAAAGAAATGACATCAGCAAAAGTTGTCGAAAAAGTGACATCAGCTAACAGGAAGGTGATGTCAGCGGACGAAAAGGTGACGTTACCTGATGAAAAATATCATTAGCAAGGTGGCCATGTGTCAGCAGGCGGTTGGAGTAGTTTGTGAGCAGAGACAGCCGGTGGTGGTGGCGCCTGGGAGGTAAAATCGATGGCGTTGCTATCGGGTGGAGGCTCCCTGGCAAAGCTAGGGTGGAGTGCCAGCGGTGCGTTGGCGGCGGTGGCGCTGGGTTGGAGGAGCGGGCTCTGAGTGGCTATTGCCGGCGAAGCATAGTTGGGGGCAGTGTGCTGGCGGCCTGCAGGCAGCCCCGCAGTGGCGTGCTTTTTTCAATTTTTAAATTTTTCTTTCACTTCGAAATTTCGTACGGCTACTTGGGAGTCCAATTTTTTTTTCCAGAAAAGTGCCTGAAGCCAAAAATAAAAAGTTTTATATGAATCCTAGCTATAAACGACGTTCTAGATCCAATGGAAATATCCATTTGGGTTGAAAATGCTCCAAAAATTTGCTCTACCCTCGATTTGAAAAAAATTTGCACAAACAAACTAGGGTTTGTGACTCCAAATTACAGCTTCAAAAATCCTTCAAACAAGAAGCAGTAGGGAGGCTTTGATACCATGTAGGAGTTGAGAATCCGACTCCAATAATGTGCCAAGATCACCTACAGTGCAAATAGCTTGCTGAAGAGAAACCTAGGGAGCAAAGAGCTTGAAGCAAATACTGCACAAGAATATTTCACAATAGGAAATTAGAATTGCTATGTGAAAATGGAATTGGAATGAATTTACAATGAGTGAGAGACCGAATAAAAAGGCCTCATGGAAGCTTGTAGAACAAGCTAGAATGAGGTAGGAGATAAGGTTGACAACTCATCACACATCCACAAAAGGTGAAAAAGATAAGTATGCTAAAGGGAACAAACTCCCGTGTTGTCAACAACTAACCTCAACTACATGCATTAACCTAAGTAAGCTTAAGCAATAGAATAAATAATTAACAATTAATTAATTATATACTCTAACATAATTATGATACTTCAAATATAACTGAACAAGAAGAAATGCTAAAAACTATACCTAAGCTGATTACAGCAGAAGATGATAAAACTTTAAATAAGCTTTTTACTCTACTAGAAATCAAAACGGCTCTCTTCAACATTAATCCAAATAAATCACCTGGACCTGATGGATTCCAAACATTCTTCTTCCAAAAATGTTGGGATATTCTAGGAGAAGACTTATGGAAAGCATTGGAAGCCTCTAGAAATGGAGGATCTCTTTTATCGAAAATAAATTATACCTTCCTAATGTTTATACCCAAGAAAAACAAAAGCGAAGAACGAGGTGACTTTAAACCCATCGCATTATGAAATACTATATATAAAGTGTTTTCAAAAGCTTTAGTTAACCACCTCAAAAAATATCTTCCTAAATTAATATCAGAATAAAAAACAAGGTTTGTACCAAGGAGATCCATCCTAGATGGTATTTCTATAATTCAAGAAACAATCCATTCAACAAACAAAAATAATGAAGCATGCATGTTATTAAAGTTAGACATTCAGAAAGCTTATGACAAATTAGACTAGAGAATCCTATGCAAAACACTTGAAGCTTTAAGATTTTCAACACAATAGATAAACATCATTTTTCAATGCATATCCACTCCAAAAATCTCTCTACTTATCAACAAAACACCAGGAGGCTTCTTTAGCATATCTAAGGGGATCTGACAAGGAGACCCCATCTCCCCATTTCATTTTATCATCATGGTAGAATCCTTTGGAAGAGCAATCAAAACAATGCAACTTCATAACAAAATCAAAGGAGGAAAGGTCACCAACAATGTGGAAAATACTACGCATCAACAATTTGCTGATGATATAATATTAGCCAGAGTTAGTTCAAAGAACGAGGCAGATCACATACAAAAAATCTTGGAAACTTATACAAAAGCCTCCGGCCAAATAATTAATACAGAAAAATCAGAAATCTTCTTCCTAAACACGTCAACTGAAAGAGGAGACTATATATGTAACACACAAGGATTTAAAAAGGGCACCTTTCCATTTAAATAACTAGGAATATTCTTGGATAAAGGTAACAAGAACAATCCATGATGGGATCAAACTTTAGGGAAAATTGACAATCAAACTAAGACTTGGAAAGGCAGATAGTTGACCAAGGTCGGGAGAGAAACAAAAATTAAAGCCGTATTATCAGCTATACCTACCTATCAAATTTCATGCTTACAACTACCAAAGAATATAAACCAAAAAATTGAAAAGAAATTATGAGATTTCTTTTGGAACGACATAGAAGATAAAAAAAAGGAAGCTTTAATCAGCTGGGAAAAAATATGTAGGCCTAAAGAAGCAGGAGGTCTAGGAATCAAAAACCTAGATTGGAAAAATGAAGCTTTAGGAGCTAAACAAGTATGGAGAATGTATCAAGAACGAGACATCATATGGGCCATAATCTTATATAATTAATATCTTAATGCATCTGATTGTACCTCACTTTTTAGAACTAGGATGCCTCCAAAGGGCTCAACAACTTGAAATTTCCTAATGAAGTATCGACCCCTCATAACAAAATTCATGACATGGGATATAGGGATACATTATACAAAATCCACCTGGTATTCGATTCATTCGATTAGCTTCCTTTGTAAATTTAGCTAGATCAATATATTATACTCATTTAGCTTACAATGTATCAATTTCAAATAGAGTTGGATTGGATTTATGGTTCTGGCATCATTGATAGTTTTGAACCTTGTTATTTTACTCTCCTAAGTTTTTCAACCTTTGTCTTTTTAATCGATCTTACATTATAAGCTAACCCCAAATTATGCAATTTAATTACAGATTATAGTATAAAAATTATTTATATATGTCAAAAATTAAAGGATATATGAATTTTAATAGCATCTTATCCTACAACAAATAACTAAGGATTAAAAAACAAGAATATGCTTCTAACTAATATAACAATTTGTCTCTAATAATCTCCCACTCTAACTATCATTAAAACTATCATATTAACAAAAGAATGATAAATAGACTTTATTGCATTTGGTTTTGACAACTGACCTTTGGTTTACTCGCCTAAATTAGTAGTGGATTTATTTATTTTCCTAGTGCCTAACCGTGGTTGGTGGTTAGTTTGTGCTGTCCCCTCATTTTTTAGGTTTCTCTTGCTTCCCATAGGAAATGCACTTTGAGCTCTTTTGATTCCCTCTTTTATTTAAAGATGTATGGTTATTTAATGATTCATTAAAAATTTCTCTTAACATTTATCTCACTGGGGTATGCTCCTTTCATTTATGTATAATAAATGACACTTGTCTTGGGCTAGACTGAAGGTTTTCTTTCTTTGTTCTTTCCTACTAGTGCCCATTAGAACAAAGATTCTTGTAAATTTTCTTTTTAATCTAATCTAATATATGGCTTCGGCCATTTATCAATCAAAAAAATAAAATAAAATTGTTTAGTAATAATTTAATATAAATTATTTTAAATAAATAATTATTATCATTAATCATTTAATGTTTAGTGATGTAATTTTTAACAAGATTTAATTAAAGTTTTTAATTAAATTATTATTAAAATGAATTAGAACTATAAGTTGTGAATGGTTAATGGGTAATTTTGGTTTTTCCTTGACAAATTTTATACAAAAATGATTTCTATTGTGATTTGGGAAATATCGGTAAACTTTGTTTGAAATCGAGAACTTTAGTGAATCTGGTAACTAGAAAAATGGAAACTTGAAATTTATAGTAAAATGAAACCTTTGTGTTTTCAAAACATAGTGTATTGATAAAGCTACATTGTATGTTTTGTATGCGAGTTGTATCTTAGGATTTGGGATTTCAGGGTTTGACCTAGCTTTGACCAGTCATAGGATGTTACCAGAGGCTTGGGAGCTCTGTGTTTGTGATGTCATGATGATATTTTGATCTCAATCTTTTATACTCAACCATGGTAATGTGTCTGGTATGCTCTATTATGTGTGTTGATCTATCGATTGTTATTGCTTTCCAGTGTTCTTTTGTGAAACTGAGGTGATTGGTGTGACCTATCTGATATAACCTTTGGGTCTTTGATTAGTTGTATTTGGATTGCTTTCCAGTCGCTTATATAGGACTAAGGTGTTTGTATGATTTGTTCTTGGTGATGTCATGTTATGACATGTTTATTAAATTAACTTTTTTGAGACTTCAATCAATTATTTTTGGGATGCTTTCCAGTTGCTTGTAAAGAACTGAGGTGTTGCCATGAATTATCTTTTGATGCTTTCCAATCACTTGTATAGGGCTGAGGTGAAAATTTTGATTCTTTGATTTATTCTTTTGTGAGCTTAGGGTAGGTTATCTATATGTAATGTTAGGAAGTGGCTTGTAATGGAGGTCGGGGCCCAAAGTGGCTACTAGGGTAACCCATTGTAAGTTGTTTAATAAGTGAAAACACTACAATAAATGAGAGTAAAATGAACCTAATAAGAGTTTTTGTATGTTTTTTCCCATGCCTTGAGTGCTAGTACAGACTAGGATGAGAGTAGAGAGAATGCTTGGTTGTGACCATGCATCGTTAGTATGTCTTGTTAGTATAAAAGGATACTAGTGCCGCATAGAGTCACTAGGGGGCTAGGGTCAAGTTAGACTATCAGGGTAACTCTAGTATTGATTCATACAATGACACTTGCCCACTTACATAGTAGATTCCCTATGTGTCTTTGTTCGCCTCTAGGTCTAGATGTTAATTTTATCTTGGAACCTTTGAGTTAGATTAATTTTAGGGTTTCCTTGACTTAGATGTTATTTTTGATTTTGGGATTGTTATCCTATTTGGGACTTGAGACTATCTCTTGTAGTGGGAATGGAGCTTTTTGGGTTACCACGAGGTCAGGTGGTAGTGCTTTTTACTCTTACCATTGAGATTCGTCCGTTGATGCCATGGCTGGAGTTCCTTGTCTACATTTCCTTTCATTTTATCTTTGTGTATTATGATGGATGGCTATATCTTTGTGATGGATGATTTCACTTATTGTATTATACTTTGTTTTATGGATCCAAAAGGGATGATGTAACCTATTTTTATAAATGTATATTCTTTTAGCCTCTCATACCCTATGACATGTACAGTGGATGATTGTGCACTTCAAATTTTATTTCCAAGTGGCATTCAAAACAAATGTATATTATTTAAGTGGAATGGACTTGTAGTTGTTTCATGTGGATGTGCTAATTGTTAGACTTAGTATTAATTAAATTTAAATGTGATTCAACATCTTGGGATCCTTAAGGAATGTAATCTGTTATGTTTGCTTATGTATGATTGTATGTTATTGCTTCCACTACTTTATGATTGACGTGTATGTTATTATTTATTAAAAAAAAATGTTTGAAAAACTTAATTAAAATTTATATTAATTCTTTTGGATCCCTTGGTGGGGTCTTACACATTCTTATGCTTTTTCTAGTCCCACGGTTACATGCAATGTGTTGAGCTGTAATGCTTTCCAAGTTACAACCAGATATGAAAGAAATTATAGTAACAATTTTGCAAGACCTTGCAAGATCCAAAAAAACCATAACTAGTCCACATCTACAACAATAGAAAAATCTAGTAGAAGCTTCAAGAAAGGTCTAAACTTGTGCTCGCAAGCCACCAAGAAATCTTCTTGTTTCCTAAGCTCACACTCAACTACGAGCTTTGGTCACAAATTCACAACTCCACATTTCTTTCTTAATCTCTACTAGAAATCCATTGACTCCACTACCTAAAATACTATCCAAATGCTCATTTTATAATTGCACAACCATAAGGTTACCTGTTACAAATAGAATCATTTAGAACCCAAATAAACATAGTAGGCCTTAGTCAAATTACAAAAATTATTAGATACACATAAGAGAAAAAACCAAGACCCCAAATAGGTCTTCACATATCCCACGATTGATCCATGTTATGATCATATAATACACATATTAGATTCAACATGTTGATTGATCAAATATCTAAGAACATCCAATTGTGAGGTAACCACTGAGTGACAAAAAAATCCACCAAGAAAGCCAAGTATACACTACAGATACTGAGAAAGCATGCCCACCAATATCCCACAAGCATCACCATACACAAGTTCCAACAAGTAACATATCAACTGAGCACCACAAGCATCATTGATCGAGACCCTTTAGTCATTGAGCTCCTCGAGAAAACTAAAATCATGAACTATCCCAATAATGATAGAGAATTACCTTCCTTCAATTGAGCTCTCCAACTCCAAGTTCAAAACCACTCCAACATATAAGATTTATAACTACCCTAGGATTCTCTTGCCTTAGACATCGTAGGTGTGAAAATATGTTCTTAATAGCTAGAAGAACATCTTCTAGGATTCAACACATAAACCTTGAAATGTTTCTTCATGTACATTTTTTCCATGTTATCAACTTGTACACTTTCTTGCAATAGACAAATTCACATCTATCCCTAGTATGCCACATGTTCATTTTCCATGGTGATCTCTAAGCCTAGTATAGGAGCACCTCAAGCATTTGGTTCAGAGTTAGAGATAAAGAAGGCCTCAAAGTCATCCAAATAAAATTAGAGGGATGATGTACATAAACAAGGTTTTCAAATTAATTGGGAAGTACTGAAGCCTATAATGGCTTTTGATTCTACAAATCCTAGAAATGGTTAAAAGTCCTAAGTGGATCGAATTTTTCTTTGTAAGGGGGACCAATAGAGTCCTTGCATTAAATTGAAATATTTGGAGTTTAGGAGAGTCTAATAATGATAAGAAATCAAAATTAATGGGTTTAGTGTAATTCAATAAATTGAATTTAGAGTCTTAAATTATGTTTAAGAGTCTAGAATAGGCTAGTGTGAAAGAGTTTAAATAATGTTTTTGTTATTTAAAATTCAAATATTTGAATAAGTAATGGTTAATTCAAGATGAGAGGGAAGTTTAGTTTATGATGGTTTTAAAACAAAATATTCAAGTCAACGACGAAGTTGGTAATTAGTTATATTGGGGAGTCTTACATATTTGAAGGAATCTCTATCATGAAGGAGAGGGAGTCGGGTGCATGGATTGGTGAAGGAGGCAACAAGCAATAAAATTCTAACTTTTGCAGATTTCCTTGATCTTTTGGTCTCAAAACATTTCATCTGGTATTTTTCTGAATTACAAAGTTTTGATTATTCACTCACTATTTTTATTGAATGAAATCAACATTACTTTGAGACTATTGTCGTGCTAGTTAATATAAAGCAACATTTTCTTACTTTACCATTACTGTCACAGTAAGATTTTAATAGGAATGGAGGTCATTCCATGAATGTAGAATGCCTAACCTTCATGGAATGACATTATCTAACCTATATTATAGGTTACTAACATTTCATATGAAAATTTGTGGGAGAATAGTGTGGTCACAACCAAAACAGTGGAAAAATACATTGAAAAAAAAGGCTAAGGTATAGCAGTGGCTAATCTAGCCAAGTAAAGGTTACATTTTGTGTTTGGGAACATTGTATAATGTTCAGTTGATGGTGAATCCATCACCAATTTGGTTCAGAAGTGTGTGGAATCAGGAGATTGAGGAAGCCCTAGAAAATAAGGGTTTGAAGACAAATTTGAGGGTTTTGCATTTGCAGGGTACTGGAGTCTAATTCCTTCAGAATTTAGTCAATTTAAGACATAAATAGGCACTTCCTAGGAGATGGGATTGATAGGAGATCATCAGAGTGTACTTCCTTTGTTAAATTGGCTAATTTTGTGCATTAAAATAGGACATCTATTATAGATAGTGGGGTTGGTCCAAAGAAGTCATATAAACATTTTTGATATGTTGAAGATATCATTGTCTCATTTAGTACCTTCAAAAAAGAAAGAGTTATTCCCATTTCAAGTAAGCAACAGGGTTAATAAGTAGAATATTGGGCTTTTGGGTTTAGTTTGAGGAGATTTTGTGAAGTGGGGGGTATGGAATTGTAATAGAATTTTAGTCATGAGTCTATGAAACCAAATCCACCATTGTGTAATATTGTGAAAGTCTTGACAAGTCAACATTAGAGGGTGTTGATAGGCTGGAGTACCTAAAACCTCTGAAATCAAAAACTCTTATTGTGTTTTTGAATACTACCACCTTACTTTGCTGCATCAAATTGATATCAAAGCTTGAAGATCTTGAGTGTGTGGGTAGAGTGCCAAGGGAGGAAATCCACACAAGGACCTTAAAGATTTGGTTTTGATTTGTTAATGAGTTTTGGATGCAGGGTTCTTATCCATCACATATGTAGTAAGAAAGTATGTGTGTGGAATACCTAAGAAGAGGTCTTAATATTGTCTCCATCAAGATGAAGTTGGGTAGAAGGTGTAAAGAGAGAAACCACTAAGAGAGGGTGGTAGTGCATCTTCCAGGGTCTTGGATGGGTAAGATGACAATAGGTTGGTGGTTGTGTCGCAGCAAGAGGAATGGTGGATTTATGGAACCCTTGTATGACAACCATTGATGCTCCACTTATAGGGGAGCTAGAGAAGAAAATAGTAAGGAAAATCATGTGTTCTCGAACAAGTGACAAGAGAATGTGAAACTTGAAGAGGCAAAGTTGAAGATGATTTTCAAATATTTTTCAGGTTATTGGTTCCATGTTTCCAAGAGACTTGGAAACTTTTGAAGGTTGGGAGTATGGTGTAGGAGCACCTAAAGTATAAGAATATGAGAAGGTTAATATTCCTTATTTTGGATATTTAAATCCATTTAAGTCATTTGTGTTGTATTTGGGTCAAGATGTGAAGGACATGAAGCCATTTTGTCATAAATTGTAAAAGTTATCAATTTGCCCTAGTTGTCCTAGTAAGGTCATGAATTGTTAAGAGTTAAGGAAGAGTAAAAATATTTTAAATGGTGATTAATATTCCATAATGACATGTTTGTAAGGTTTGAACAAGGTTGTGAGGTCAAAACTTCTAAAATGTAAAAGTTGCTTAAATGTTGCAACTTTAAAACTTTGCAAAAAGTGCAAAAAGGGTTAAATAGTGTAATAAGCTGGTTCAAAAGTTGGTTGGGAAGTTATACAATATAAATAATAATAATAAATAATTTTAATGGTTTTTCCAAATCAGTTAATGAGAATAAGGAGAAGAAGGAATCATTTAAGAGTAATTTTGATGTTTTCTACTATTGCTATTTTGATTGGTTTTTCTGGATTTATGTTGGTTCCAGGTCTTGTATAGTAATATAATGCTTGAAAACCCTGTATAATCTATATATTCAGATATTTGTATGAGTTATCTTTCTTCTCTATTTGGTTTGTATTAATTTCATTTAATATTTAGGAAGTTATGATCATTTTGGTGAAAGTTATTGGTTTCAGATTTGCAAACTCTTGCGAACACTCATATTGCAGCATTTGGTATGAACACGTATGGATGGTTCAAGAATTATAAATTTATTAATTGGAAAGATATTTTAATTACCTTCCATTTTCATTTTTTTTGGAACATTTTTATGCAAATTTGTGAAAGTTATGAAGATTTGAGTGAAAACTGGTTTTTAAATGCATTCAATGGAGTTGCAGGCAAAGATATGGGATTATATAATGATTTATGATTTGAAAAAATTAATGTATTATAGTTTTGAAAACTAGACTCACAAATTGATAATGTGGAATTGGTTTTGTGTCATCTAAAGTTGTTTTTTGAAAGATATTGGATGCCCTAGGTAGGGTTACATATTTTACTTCTGGTTTTTGACAGATAAAATAGGTCTTGGTGCAGACAACATAATTTGTAATTAGTGTATTAGATTATACTAAGATTTGGATATTTTTTATAAGGTATAATTTGAAACAATTCGACCAAGGGAATTTTCATGAAGACATTTAGAACCAAAGTTATGAATAATGGAATTAGATATAGAAATCAGGATTTGTGAATGGAGAAGTATTGATGTCTTTGTGTTGGAAAATGCTTTGTTTTTCCTCATGAGATGCCTCTATATAATGGAATTATTAAATGAATTTTGAAGGGATCAGAATGTATCCCACTTATTGGTTTATTTGTAAGATGCTAGGCATTGAAGCCGTTGAGAATCCTTCAACCCAGCTTGCTTATCAAAACTCAGGTTCCTCCTAGCGAGTTATGCATTTTGTGAACATATTAGGGAAAAATTCCTACCACCCTTCTATATAGTATATAAATTCTTGACACAATCATGCACAACCCTAAAATCATACTACCAAGGTATACCATGTAATATGTGACAACTACTCCTATTATAATATTACACAACACTTGATCCACATACTATTCAATCTAAAAATCAAGAAGACACTGCTCCCTCACTTCCAAAGCATGTTCATATTGCAACCAACTAATCCTATAAGGATAAGGATGTATCATTCTCTTCAAACCAAGTTTTTGAACCATATGCTCAACAACTAGCTTATTAATACTACCACTAGCCACAATCACATTCCAACATTTACCCCAAACTTGCATCGTGTCTTTAATAAATTCCTTCTTTGACAAGGTTCTAGTACCTTCTTAGCAAGTAACACTTGTCGAACCAACAAGTTCTCCTCCTCCCACTTGGGCTCATTCACCAAGTGGTCAACCTCATTCACTACAATAGTTCCTTGATCACTAGCCTTTTGAGAATATTCAAAAGATATGTTTCCTTAACCAAAATTAAAACAAGTACCCTTAAACACACCTTTATCTGCTCTTTTTTGTTCAACAAATTTCAGTTCTTCCCCAGTAATCATTTTATCCTTTACCGAGTGTCCTTTCTTTTCTTTCCCTCAGGAACCACCTTGATGTCTTCTCTTTAGCTTATCTTCTACCTTTAATGTATACTAATAAGCATCCTCAACTGAATCAGTCTTCAACATACCAATCTCACCATAAATATTGAATCTCAAACAATTTATTCACTAAGCCACCTCTTTCTTGGACAGTTCTCTATGTCTAGACCAAATTGTTAAATTGTAAAACTCCTTGGTATAATCCTTCATAGACATATCCTTCAATTTTAAATTTTACAATCTCTTAGACAACTTAAGTTCATAATCAATAGGAATGAACTTAACCTTCATGTTTGTCACCATCAATCTCCATCTAATGATCTTCATTCCACCTTCCTCTTCTCTATTTTGCAACAATTCTTTCCACCACAAAGCAACATGTCCATTTGAACTTAGTCTATGCTAACCTCACTCTGAACGGATCACCAATATCCTTGAACTCAAAGAAGTCTTCCATCTCAAACAACTGATCCAAGATCCATTGTCTACATGGTTCTATTCCTTTGTTCCATTTCCCAGGTAATCTTTGGTGTTTATGATATTCAAATATCATTGGGTTTTTTCCCTTGAGAAGCTCCAACAATAGAATTCTAAAGCTCTAGATGTCTGATTTGTGGTAGATCCTTCCTGTAAAAACTTTTTTTTTCCCACTGTGATGCTAGTGATCTTTGTGGCTGAAGCCCTATGACCTACTTTGGAGCCAATAGGTTGTCCATAATTTGGCCATAGTTCATGCCAATGCTCCCACCCCATACATTGCTTAACCCTAAAAAGGTAGTTACCTTGGTAGTCTAGCTTTTTAGTGACTTAGGCTTATCAAAGACTAGTGATTACATTCACTCCCTCCATTACCAGTTTCTAGCACTTCCTCTGCAGACACACGTTGCTAAGAAAGTGTTTGACAAAATGCCTCTATAAATTACAATTACCTTAGCATTATCATCACATTAACTTCTTGTTGTGGGCTCACCTTTCTTGGACATGGGATTTGTGATTGATGGTCCCTTGTGTATCATAGACCCCCTAATTGATTTGGTCACACTCTAGCAGCTTTCTGACCACTTGTCATTAATGGAGACCAATAATGTAAAACTCAAAGATGTAGCTCCTTTGTCATCCACACTCTCTTAAAATCTTTGATCGGTTGAGAAAGGTTGAAGCTGAGAATCAAAATCTTTGGGATACTGTGAAATCCCTAGTCATCAAAATTATAGGCCTCAGATCCAATCTAGACTCTATTATCAGACAACTTAGTCAACTGGAAACTATCAAAAAGAAATAATCAGAGATTGTAGAGAGGCATTCCTCTCTATTGACTAAAATTGAAGACAAGGTGAATACTTGGGCCTCCTTGTGCAACTCAACTACTATTGCACCCTTTGGTAGTCTTGAGATGCTGGTTCAAGGGAAAATGCATGATGAGCATGTGAGGAAGACTCATGAATTGAATCTATGGGTCCATGGTCTCCCCCCCCAATCCAAACCCATGAGCAATTGGGTACTCCTTTCTCATGAACCAACTTGGTATCTTGGACATCACACTTGATAGGTGTTGGTTAGGCCCTAACGACACTCTTTATTTAGTTTCTCTCCCTCTTAGATAGGTTGCAAGCTCTTAGGGCTAAGAGGAAGTTTTTCCCTCTTCCTACCAAGATCTAGTTGGATGAGGACCCCATGAAACCCTAGATGGCTAAGCTGAAGCATTTTGAGAGCCTGGTGGCTAAGGCTAGGTGAAATGGCAAGTGGGAAGTTATCCATAATCTTAGGGCATTTATTTTTTATTCTCATCCTAGCAGTTGGGTTTTCAAGTCGGCCCCCAAGGTAGCATGACATTTTTTCTAGCAATTGGTCAAGGGTGGACCCTACTTTGACTCTCTTATTGTCAACTACTGGAATGGTAATGGCTCTTTGTGGTACCTTTTGAGTCTCCTCCATGATGCTGTTGGTTCTATAGATATCCCAATCATCTTGTAGGGAGGAGGTGTGGGCCTCTGGTGGTGTTTGAGGCTTTGGTGGTGTGGGATATTTGGTTAGATATGATCTCTTCAATGCTACCTCTTTGGTCCACATTGACATATGCTAGATTCATGTGGATCCATATTAGTCCTACTAGTTAGTGTTAGAGGGACACATTTATCTATATTTGCTACTTCCCACACACTTCTTCCTCATATGCTACTCAGTGTAGAGGATGGGGGCTATTCCTTGACTTGTGTGAGTGCATCACCAAGTTTGTAGCTATGGGAAACATCATTTTACTAGGGGATTTTGATGTCTAGACAAGACATTTGCAGACTCTTATGCATGACCACTACTTTGATTGGACTTGTACTTCTAAGATAGTTTATGCTAGCTTGGATCTTCAATGCACCTCAGAGGATTGTTAGGGGCCACTCTCTATTTATGGTCATCACCTCCTCCAGCTTTGAAAGTCCTCTAACCTAGTGATTCTGAATGGCCTCCCTTGCTTTCATGATTATGAGTTGTTCACTTGTAGGCCCCATAGTGGGGGTGCCAATGTTCTGGATTATGCCTTCACTTGTGCCCCCTTCATCCCCTTCATTTGTTGCTTCACCATCACCCACCTTCCCTTGGAAGACCATGCTCCTCTTAGTCTTGTGCTTCACTTCTCCCACTGCCATTTTCTTCCTCTTCTCATCTATGCCCCCTCTTGTGTCCAACATGTGCCTGTCTGCACCCTTCTTTGCATCTGTTTCCTTGAGAGTGATGTTTACCTTTTCCTCTTCCATCTTAGATGACTCCTTCCCCTAGTTGGTTCCCTCTTGTCTTGCAAGGTCTCCTCCATGTTTGACATTTTGGTTGTTGCAATCTGGGAATCTACTCTCCTCTCCATCCCCCACTACCCCCATTGCCATGCATTTTTTCATAGCAGCTTTCCCATGAACCACTAGTTTGATGATGACTGTAAGTCCTTCCACTGCCACCTATGCTTTGCGTTCTTTTTCCACTCTAATGATTTCATTAGTATTCATTGCTCTTATAGTTATTTCCTTGGATATAAAAAATGTTCATTCATTTCTTCCCAATGTCATTCCCTTTGTGACACTTTATCCTACAACACAGAACTCTTCTAGCATACTTTTCTCCCTACTGCTCCTCCTTGCCGTCCACCCTTGATCTCTGCTCCCTCACTATCCATGCCTCTAGTCTCTATAATATCCATGGTCAACCTCCTCTCATCTTTACCTTGCCTCCTAGCTGTGACCTCTTCACTTCATCCATCATTCATGAGGCCATCAGATTCATGAGCTCTAGTAGAGCTACATACGAGGAGGATTTTCAAGATGAGATCCTTAAGCTTGACATCCCTGTGCTAGTTTCCTTTCTTCTTGGGATCTTCAATAGTGTTGTTTGCACTGGTTTCCATAACTCATGGTCATGGCACATCATCTATCTAATTCTCAAGACTGGCTCAGCTTTTAATCTAGGTAACTACATAGCCATCATGATTAGGCACACTTTTGCTAATCTCTATGCTACAACTTTGAACATTATTGTTTCTAGCAAGGTTGACAAGAGAACATGCAAAGCTAGCGTTCAAGCTAGTTTTCAGGTTGATTACCATACCATGGACCATATTTTGACATTGTGAGCCATCACTGATGAGGCTTGTCATCACTCAAAGAAAGTCTACTATTTCTTTATGGACTTTCGCAAGGCCTTTGATATTGTCCTACAGGTTGCCCTTCTATAGAGACTGAGAGACATTCATATTACAAAGATTTTTTTGACTGCCATTATGAGATTGTATGAGAGTGTTACTAGTCAATTTAGGATGCCAGAGGGTTTTTGACCCCTACTCAAAGCACTATTGGGGTGAAATAGGGCTGCCCTCTTTCCTCTACCTTGTTTGGTATTTATATTGATGAGTTGGAGACCTTCCTTAGAGACTCCTCACTCCCTATAGATGGTTTCTACTTGCATCAGATCTTGATCTCCATTCTCTTGTTTGTTGATGATGTTATCCTCATGGCCTCCTTTCTGGTGAGTCTTTAGAGACTTCCAAATATCTTGGCCTCCTTTTGTGACCTTCGTTAGCTCTCAATGAACCTGAGCAAGACTTGGGTTATGGTCTTCAACTGCATGAATAAATATCATCTGCACTTCTACTTCTGGGGTCATGAGATCGAGATCACCACATCATATGTGTACCTTGGGTTCAAGTTCTTTGGACCTCACTTTAGTTTGAGACCCGCCATCCAACCTAGGGTTAGTAAGGGTATGGGATCCCTTGCCATTCTTGAGAGATAATGCTTCAAATATCACTTCTAGGACATTCCATCTAAGTTGCCCCTCCTGGACTCCTTGGTTAGATCGATGGTTCTTTATGGCTCAATGGTTTAGGGAGCCTCTATCCTTGATTTTGACTAGACTTCCATTGAGCATGTCTAGACTCTATTTCTTTGACATATTATTAGATGTCATCGACTCACCCCCATAGTATTGTTCTGGCCGAGCTTGGGGCCCATCCCTTTATGTTGGTCATGATGACCTAATTTGGTTTCTTCATCATCTTCATGGTTTTTTTGAATTTGTGGGTGACTGATCTAGATACTCTTACTTGACTTATTGCTCATACTTCATTGTGGTGGATTCCAATCTAACCCCCTAGGCCCATTGTTGGATTGTGCACACTTCATCTTTGCTAAGCTCAGTTGGAATTAATATTGACTACCTACCTCCCTTCTAGTTCTCTCTGGATTCTCCCACCCACCTCCTCCCCTCATAGTATGAATTGAACCAACATGTTAGACTCAAAATTTATAGACAGTATATCACCATGACTTGGTGTAACCTCGTAGGCAGGTTACGCCTGAAAATAGCCTTTTATGCCAAGAACTTTCTGGTTATCAGAGGTAGTATTATTGTGCCCCCTAGCTACTTATCTTAGCATTAGTGTCATGCCTTACATATCTCTTTAGGATCCTTTAGGGTTGGCTCCCACCAGCTTTGGATTCAGATAGATCACCACATGGATAGAGAGGACTAGACTTGTCACTTGTGTACCTTGGGTATGAATAAGATAGAGATCCATTTCATTTTTCATTGTCCCACCTACTACAAGATTCATGGGAGATTCTATTTCTTATTTAAGGAGTGTAGCTCCCTCACGATCTTTTTCAGCTACATTGACTAGAGATGCCTTGCATTGTACCTCAAAGAGACTATGCAGCTCTGTGACCACACCTTAGAACTCTTATTCTTATAGAGAGTGACCTTGTTTCAGCTTATCACCATTTTCTTCTCTCCCTTGTATCTTGCACATGAGACAAATTGGCCTTCCAGTGCCATCATTGCCAGCCACTCTAGATCTGTGAGACCTCAAAGTCTTTATTCTCATCAGTGATACCCTCCCAAATTTTCTTGATGGTAGTTTAGGGCACCTACTCACCCTAGTTCATACCCTTCTATGCTTGGCTTCTTTTTATCGAGGAAGGACCCTTATTCCTTTCCTCATCTTGTGCTCCTTGCTTCTTCTTATATCTCTTTTTTTCCTATTTTCTCTCTTTCTTTTGCACTATTTGGTGCTCTTGATGCTAGTGATCTTTTATCTCGTATATTTTTCAGTCCCATAGACCCTTGTGGTCTCTTGTTGGACATTAATAAATTTATCTTAGCTTATCTTTTTTTAATCTTATCTTATCTCATCAATCCAATCAATCACATCTTCAAGATTCAGAGCACCTGAGAAATTAGAAACATCCATCTTGTGCTTTAACTTCAATTGAGTTTTAGATCTATCTAGTTAACTAGCTTTGTCCTTTATAGATCTCTCTACCCGATCGGTCTTATCTTCTCCACTAGATCCAACAACCTCAAAGTCTTTAACATCTTCCTCTTAGCCATTTTTTGTACACGCATTCCTCAATACACCAACTATAACTCTCATGATCTCACCAACCATATCATTGCTCATCAATTCAATCTTAGATCTAAAATTTGATCTAACCTTCTCTAAAATTTTAGTCTCCAAAACATCACAGAGATCTACAATCATCGTAGGGTCCAATCTTCTCAAAGACATCTTCCAAGATCTTTAAAAAATCTATGCAACAAATCCTACTCAAGAACCTCATGATAACCCAAGCTTTTTTCAAGTTGGATCACAACCTACAACCTTGTATGAACACCAAGGTAGGGTTTCACAAGTCTAGGAATACAAATTTTCAATAAGAATGATATAATCTTTACAACCACACTCTAACAAACACCAACTAGATCAAACCTAGCACAATGAAAGGCCTAGTGATACCACACTCTGATACTACCTAACACAATACAAGGCCTAATTGATCCCCCAATGGAGGTGACCAAGCCCTTAAAAAACAACCACACAATGGAAACAAAACACATGATACATGATTTGATAGAAAACCTAACTCTTTATTCATAAATAACTGGTTACATGCAATGTGTCAGGTTGTAACGACTTCTTGATTATGGCCAAATACAAAAGAAATTAAAATAATAATTCTACAAGACCACACAAGATCCAAACAAACCTTAGCTAGCCTAAGTATATAACAACACAAAAATTTGGTAGAAACTCCAAGCAAGGTCTAAATTTGTGCTTGCAATCCACCAAGCAATCTTCTTGTTTCCTAGGCCTATACTTAGCTACTAGCTCTACTCACAAATTTTCTACTCTAGATTCCTTCCTCAATCTCTGCTACCAATGTATTGACTTCACTTCCTAAAACACTACCCAAACCCTCCTTTTATACTTGCATGACTACAAGTTGACATCTTACAAATAGAATTATCTAGAACCCAAACAAACATACTATGCCTTAGTGAGCTTACCAAAAATATTAAATGCACATTGGAGAAAGAACCAAGACCCCAAATTGGTCCTCACATATCCCATAGTTGATCTGTGTCATGATCATGTGCTACACATATTAAATACAACAAGTTGGTTGATCAAATATACAAAACATCTAGTCGGTGAGGCAACCACTTAGCATTAGAAAAAACCACCTAGCAAGCGAAGTATACACTGAGCATACCAAGAAAGAACGTCCACTGAGCTCCCATAAGCATCATTGAGCACCCATAAGAATAACTGAGCATATGATATTATTAGTTGATGTTTTTTAAAGTCACCATTTTTACTTTTTATTTTTGGTTCACTCTTATTTTCACGTTTTAAGTTTGAACCATTGGTTCTGTTAATTGTCAAACTTGAAAATGAAGTTGTACTAACATTTTCATATCTACTCAACTTTTTTTTTGACCAATCCTTCCCTCAAGCTAAATTGTTGACCACGTCCTCCTTTTTAGCCAACTTTAATCAAAAGCGATTTATTTCAAAACTCCACCTTGTTGCAGTTAGGAAGGTTTCTTGGTATAATAGATAGGTTTCCTTGTACTCCTTGAACCTTTTGTACCCCTTGTACCAAGTTCAAAGAACACTAAATTGCATTGAACCACTAGTACCAAAGGAACTAGTTCATGGGTTCAATGTTTTGTTTGTTCCTCAAAGTAGTTTCCATTGGCAGACCCACTTGACATGCCACATGCACACATGGTACATGAGACACACAATAGCTAGTTGCCTTGTCATGATTAACACAACTGTAGGTGATGTCATGATATGAAAAGTGAGTACAAGCAATTAATGGTTGAAATAAAATTATCATTAATGGTCATATTGAATTTTTGATTTAAGGGTGCAGAAATAAAGATTTGGCACATGTAAAGAAAGGTAATTATTTAAAGTACTTGCCTCCTAATTTAATGCCAATACCTATTTTTCCCTATCATCTTTCCTTCATGGAATGCCAAAATTACTCCCATCCTCTATGCAATTAATGATCACTTCCACCTTTTCAAAATGCATCTAAAAGAAAGTTTTCTCATTTAGAAAGAATGACATTTAGTTTCTTTTCTTGCTCAAAAAAAGTAGTCATAGGAAAATATAGAGAAAACCAACCTTCTTCCATAGTTGAAATAGTTGTTGTTCTCTAGGTAATCCTTCCATCTTCTAGTTTTTTTTCTCTTGCCTATGGTGTGAATCATATTTATGGTTGTTTCCTTGATTTTTCATTCAAAGTAGAGCTCCTAAAATCATGAAGTTTGCATTACACCTATTCGGAAACACTCGTAGTCTGTAATGTAGGTCTCCCATAATAGCCGATACAGACTTGCTAGGGGTTGATTTGGGAGGCATTTCAAAAAGATTGTGTGAGAGGCTAAACCAACCTTTTTCTACTAAAGTGTCAGACACAAACTTTCTCAAGGCTTCCACTTTCCCTCCAGCTTATCTTTGCCCAGAGTTAATTCAGGAGTGCATACACATGTACAATGTGTCTAAAGGAAATATATTGAAGAAAGATGGAAATGTTTTGTTAAATGTCAATAGAGAGACTGTATATAGCTTGTTTCACCTAGAAGAGTAGTAATTTGCTGATCTTATCCTGACCTTTTCTATGGCTAGATTTTTTGAGAAGGCAAGTGATTATAAGAATGTCATAGAAAAAAGTTGGACCAAATCTTTCTATAAGGGTCATTTGAGGTTACCTAAAACTTTGAAGAAAAGCCTAATGACTACTTAGGTTCAAGACATAATGGTTTCTTTTACACAAAATTTGTGGTTCCCCTGATGTCTTTGTTTTTGAAAATTGAATGCACTTCTATATTCAAATTATGTTAAAAGGTTCACAATTTCTAGATTGGGTGGATTTAATAGCTAGGTCTCTCAAAGATTAGTTGAAAGGTGCCTTAAATCTGAAAAAATATTTCTTCATGTCATCTTATCTAATGTACATGTTAGCTGCCTCTCAGGATTTACAATATTTTCCACATGAACCCTAGACTGAGGATATCACCATATACAATTATTGTCTGTTGTTATACATGGATAGAGTCTTAGATGATTTTAGAAGGGTTCACGATGTTTTCTCTAGAAAGTTGTGTTTTGAGCTGAAAAGTTCTTTACAACATAGATTATCACGTGAGTCTCAAAGACTCATCCAATATTTTGGTAGCTTATACATCAAATTCCCAAGGTTTACTTATTTGAGAGTAGCAAGTTTTGATGAGGAACCTATGCATCTTCCTAGATTTTCCTTCGATTCTTTCATCTTGGCAGAAGTAGCATGATAATTAGTCTCTGTGATAAATAAATTCTCAGCCGAAGAGGCCTGTGATATCATTTTCCTACTTAAGCTAGGAAAATTAACATGTGGAAGCATGGAAGATGCAAAGTGTATAATCTTTGACCTAGTTAAATTAGGTTTTGGTTCTTATTAAGCTAGGTCAAACTTTGACAGTAAAGGAATCATTCATAGCTTGTTTGATACACAGGTGAAAACTATACATGTACCCACTATGGAAGATTTTTGGGAAGATTGTATAGATGAATTAGAGGTGAAGAGAAGAGGGTCATCTAGGTTCACGATTTCCAAATTCTCTTTTTTCAATTGAAATTGGGTATAGATATTATAGATGTAGAGGAGGATGAGATTGACATTCTAGCTTCCTAAGAAATTGAACTAGTAAACCTTGTTATAGATTGGGATTCTAAAGAGGAAGATAATATTCTTGAAAAAATAGCAAATGTGATTTAAAAGATAAAGTCTTGGTTGAAATCAAAAAAAGGCACATGTGCTAATGTTTAGTTTGATCCTATTTCTAATGTTGATCTCCCCATTGCAAGTAGCAAAAGGTCATCAATAATTTCTGAGAAAAAGGTTCACAATCCCCCTTTTGTGCAGAAAACTTGTTCCAACAAGAAGACTAAAATGTCAATGCCAGTAAGTCTTCACCAGGTTATTCAAGTTAATGGCGAACAAGACAAAGATCAAGGTGGAGAGCTCATCGATAACAAAAGAGAGTTCAAATGACTGTGGGTTCATCTCCTCCAAGGCTACAAACTATAGCTATCCCAAAAAGGATTGCTAAATCACAATGAGATGCTATCACTCCTAATTGTCTTATGGCCTCGATGAACATGAAAGGAGTCTGGTTCCATTTTCTTTCCCTGTCATTGATATTGTGAGTAAATATACTAATAAGTCTCCCAAACTAAAAAGAACCAAAAAGACAGCTAGGATAACTTTTGATAGGGTGACTGGGAGGAGCATAGTCGAGGTAGCCACCTATAACCAAAAAGAGGGAGTTGACAAGCTGGACCTGAGCAACTTTGAGATTACACGTACAGATTTAGGGGTAATGAACTGTTAGACAAAAGAACATTGGGTAGAGGCGTCCACAAAAAAAATGGTACTGTAATCATAGAAAGATGGAATTGAGAAGAAAAGGCTAAAAGCTAAAAATAATGCAATGGATAAATAAATAAATTCATTGAGAGGACAAAGCTCAGTTCCCAAGAATCAGTCACAAATTACCTTTGATTCCAATGCCCCTAAAAATTAGCTACTGTTAGAAGATTTAAAGAAAGGAAAAATGATGCTGTTTGCAGTGTCCAGTTGGATTAACTTGGCAATGAGTCAAGTCACTAAACTCATGAAAAATTTGCATGAGATTATTTCTTTAGCTAGAATTGCACTTGATGAATCCCATGTTCAATCTAGGACTTGGAAAATAGAAGTTGAGAAACTATCAGCCATCGTGTCTTAGTTAGTGGAAGTAGAAGAGTTTGGACTAGACAAATTCCTCCAAGAGAACCTATTGCAACATGTGGACATAGGTCAAATTTAGGTTTTGAGGAAAAACATAGCCTCGAGGGTGTCCAATTATACTTTTGTGATTTCAAGGATGCAATCATGTGAAAGGGATTTCAAGACATTATTGGAGCAGGTAGGCAGAGACTTCTAGTCCATTAGTTCACCTTTGTCTAATCCCCTTAAAGAAGGAGGCTTTGATGTAGAGATCATGGTCAAGCAACATGAGGAATGCACGAAGTCTATAAAAGACAAAATTGATCTCATATAATTCAACTTCTCCAAAGTAGCCAAAAGTGAAATAATGTTGGGAACCTCCATCATGTGACTACCCAATTACCTAGACACTGTGAATAGAATGAAGTTGGACAAGGACATCTGGAAAAATTGTCTTCAAAGCATCAAGAATCCAAATACAACCACCATGACTAAATTCATGAATGCATTTAGGACGTGGAAGCTAGCACGTGGGCAAGGCGATGCTAAAGATGCTAAGGATGAGGAAGAGGAGAAAATTGCTGAACCAATTGGCAGATGTTTAATGCTTTCTGTTAAAATGCTTTCAAAAATTTTAAGTTTATGGTTTCTAAAAAGTTAAACTCTGGGTCTGCATACCCTATTTCATGTTGGTTTTCATAACTACTTCTAACTATCCGAGAATCAAAGATTCTTAGATAGCTTATTATTTAATTTTGAAACTTAGTAGTGCTAATGGTTGGCAGTTTTTGATGGATATCATGCTATGACCATCTTATCTGAAACTTTATGATTATGCAATTTTTCTAAGTTTTTCTAGTATCATATTTGAACAGTATTGTTCTCTTTAAAAGGAAATGGTTGAATGTTCAAATATGTATGCTTTGAATTTGCTGATTATTTTAGTATTGAATCAGTATTGAATCATGGAGATTCCTTTTGTGCTGGACATTTCTTTCTTATGGGGAATATACATCAATTTTTTTTTGTTTTTTGGAAGATGATTGATAGAGAAATTCTGTGTTCTCTCCTTTGTATGCATTTGTTTATTATACTGTCATTAATTAGATTGTTCCCCCTATCCAAGAATAGATGGAAAGCCTTATTACTTTTGGGTTAAAAGTAATTCACTTTTGAAAGGTAGTTTTGATTGAAAATCTAATAAGGAAGTTGAACCTTACCAAAATTCAGAGGGAAATTGTGAATGTAAAAATTCTTCAACTGTTGGAAAATTGTATTTGTCTTAGGAATTTGGGCATATAATCTTTCATTCTTTTTCTTTATTTTAAAAGAAAAATCTATTCGCCAATAGATAGCAACCAAGCACCACATGCATCAATATGCTCCTCAAATAAACTACAACCAAGAACTACCCGAATAGTGACTGAGCATCACCCTTTTTCAATTGAGTTCTCCAACTCCAAGGCCAAAACCACTCTAGCATACAGGATTGCCAACTACCCCAGGATGCTCCTGCATCATGTATACCACTGATAAATTGAAAGAAAAGGGATAACTTTAGCCAACATAATTCACAATCACTACTTCATCAACTTGAGCTTCCTCAAGCCCCTAAACCTATGATCAAGCATATCAATGATTATGATCTTACCAAAAAATGTTGTGTTATTTGTGCTAAGATCTCACTTTGGGATTTTCTTTGGTTTATTAAGAGATACTCCAAGAATCACTTAAAAATATTTTTCATCCTTCCTCCACAAGATCGATAAATGTGAATTCCACAATGGATCATATTCATAGAGATACAAAAAAATTACATTTTACCAACATGAATTCTCAACTCTAGAGACAAGTAATCATGAAGATTCGTTGATGACTATAGTATTTGTAAATGGTGTAGGAATAAGATGAATCCTTGTGGACACTAATTAAACACTAAATGTATGTGGTTTGGACCTACTCCCAAAGATTAAGGTGGAGAAGAACTCATTAGCAACAACTTAGTTTTTTATTAGAGGGTTTGACAATATAGAAAAGACCACAATGGGTACAATAGTACCACCTTTGAAATTTGTACTTTTAGTAATTCCTACCTTGGTTTATGTTATTCCAATACCTCTCCCCTACCATATGTTATTGAGAAGACCATGGTTATGTTGGCAATGTTTCAACATTAATCATGGGATATGTGCCATGACTTAACCGCCTCTTGTGGATTCTATAAGCCTAGTGGTTGTATCGGTCATTTTCAATTCAATCTTTTGGTGCAAGAACAACTACTACTTGTAAAAAGTGGTATCAAATTTTGGTCACATGTTCAAATCTCCTCTCTAAGTGGCACAAGCCTCAATGAGTGACATTGGAGAGGGGATTGTTGGCAATATGCCAAAATCCCTCATGGGATTCATGACATGGATTAGCTTCATGTTATGGATTTTATAAGTCTAGTGGTTCTATCGAGCATTGATAGTTGGTCTTTTGGTGCAATGATAATGACACTTGTAATAGGTGATATGCCTTGGGGATAATCTTGTCTACCCTACATGAATTGGTCAAATTTTTGGTAGATAGTCAAGTGGCCACAACAAAAGATGATCTTGATGCCATGTATTTATGTGAAATAGTAGTGATAGGTCAAACCTTGATTTATCCCCATTTAGGATTTACATCCCTTCAATAGCCTTTACTATATTTGTACATTCTTTGCTAATCCCACTTAATAGGTATATTCAAGGGGAAAGTTCAAAAGAGGAGAAGGCCAAGGAAGTATTGATTCATCCCAAGGTTGATCCTCTTAGAGTTGAGAATTTTGAGGTTGATCACCCTAAGGATGAGTTGTCAAAGGAAAATAAAAAAGAATCCATCTCCATTGAATCCAATGAATCTCATTCAACCCTAGAAATTAATGCATGTTCAATGGATGATTGAGGAGCTTTAGATTTTACCAATTCTCAAGTCAAATAAATGATCAACCCATTCAACACCAAGATTTGAAAGATTCCATTCATTGTGTATGCAAGAGAAAATTATGTATGTATAAAGCTTATTTTTTCATACCACTTTAATAATATCTTGCACACTAGTCCCTCACATCCAAAATAGTTTTAGTTGAATATGCACATGCATACAAAATGGTTTCTAGATGTGGTTATGATGGAAGGGGTTGTGGGCATGACTATAAAGGCATCAAGGTTCCCTTAGAACCTAATTTTGAATGTCATACTAGTAGATTAGGAAATCCCCTGAAATGTAACGAAAAACCTTCGTTAAACAGTAACATGGTTCTTGTTGATCCTTAAAGGTAGTTCATACATAACTCATTTTCTTGCTTATAAGTTCAATTCTGGTTCCTTTGGATGTCTTCTCTTCAGAAGAGGCCCTTCAATAATTCTTGGGTGTTTATGATGGTTTACCTTCATATCATCACAAGAAAAAATATTTGGCATAACTAGTGATGTGATGATGATAAGAAGAGTGATGATTTGATTACATGATGATCAATTATTGTATTTTCATTTATGTCAACTATTGACCTAGTGTTCCTAGTATGTTGCCAAGCATAATCATGGAAAATTGAATGTTGTAGTAAGAATCAAGTGTGTATGACCATCAAGAGATTATTGGAGTTATCTCTTGAGATGAATATGTTGATTGATGCTAGCAAAGAGAAGAGCAAGATGACCACAAAAGTGTGCAACCACTAGAATAGCTAGTGAAAAAATGATAGGTGATTTGATTAGTTTATCAAATCTATGGTGAATGAAGTGAAACAATCACAATATGATGTTCAAAAGAAAGTAAAGCTTATATAGTTATGACAGAAACTCATTATCATGACAGGTATAACATTTACAAGATGGAAAGGTGACATGCAAAATAGTTTTAGGTTCGATAGGTGAATGGTGAAGCTGTAATAGACTAGTGTAGCTATGACAGATAGGTTAAAGAAGTAATGTACAAGTTAACAAAGAATGAGTTCTTAAGTTATGATTAGTTAACTAGAATTAGTGACATGTGACAAGGTTTCAATGACTTGGGGTGATTTAGTTGTAATATAGTTATAAAGATGTACATGTGGAGGTGATGATCTAGCATCATGATTGAGCTTGAGTTTATGGAAAAGATCCTAGAATAAGCTCATAATAGGTCAAAACATGTTGACCTCTAGCACAAAATACTATGAACTAGTTGGAGTGGTAATATAAAATGGATTGTAGCATAAGATATCATCTTATGGTGGTTGCGTCTAAGTGATATATTTGAATTTTCCAATAATAGTACAATTAGGGTTTTGTTAATTTGGTAGAAGTGGAAAAAATCAGTATAAATAGGTAAATAAAGGACAAGTTTAATGTTGTTGGTCATGATCCAATTTTTGTAAGTGAAGGAGTGGAAGGTGAGATCTAGCCATAAAGAAGAGAAGTGACTTCAAAAGAGAAAGAGAGCTTAAGTGGATCTGATTAGGTAGAGGTAGTGCTATTTTATAGATCAATCTTTTTGTTGTTCCCTAAAAATTGCAATAGGTGAGATCCCTTAACCAGGTGATCCTAATGAGTCCTTATTGTAAATCCTTTAATGTAGTGATACTTTAACTAGTGTTCAAAGTCCTTTAACAAGGATATTCCTAATAGGGCTAGAGGAAAATCCCCTAATAGGGTGACACCTAATGTCTTTGTAAACTCCTAACATGACATGCTTTATAAAAGTACAAGTTATTTGTGGGTAATAATCACCACAGTGATTTTTATCCAAGTTGGGTTTTGCATAACCAAAAATTAGTGTCAAATGTATGAATGATTTCATGTGATAGATTCCTTTATTTGATGCTTTAAGTTGATTATCAATTAGAGGTTTAAAAGATGAAAAAGTTATTTGTTTGGATGATTACTGATTCATCCCCTCTTAGTAATCTAATCACTTAGGACCAACAAAAAATCCCATATTTCTTGGAAAGTTAGGTGTACTTTGGAGAAAGTTTTGAGAATGTGAATGAATGGATTCCCTTCTTTCATGTTAATGATAATTTTTTAATCTGAAAGACTTTAGTGTCCTTATAAAAGGTGACACTATTGATGTCCCTATGGATCCTAATCATCTAGAAAGACTTGTTATGGTATGCAAGCTCCTTTCTTCATAATAAATTAGGTTAGACACCAATCTCTTTCACCAATATTCTAATGTATTTTCTTGAGCATACAAGGATATGCCAAGTATTGATGAATCAATCATGGCTCATAACATAGTAGTAACACCTGATGAGAAATATCACAAAGAAAAAGATTTGGAAGATGAATTCAAGGATCACCTTGATGGTCAAGATTAAATTATAAAAGCTTTTTAAGGATGGTTTTATTCTTCCCATTAAGTATTTTCCTAGAATATTGAACATTGTATTTATCAACAAGCCCGATAGATGTATTTGCATATGCATAGACTTTTGTGATTGAAATAAGGCATCCTTGAAAGATGATTTTTCATTAGCTAACATTGAAATAATCTTTGATTCTAAAATGATCCATGCACTTCTTTTCTTCCTTCTTTCATAGGCTCTTGATCTTGAAAGTATGAATATGGATCATGATGCATGCAGAATCAAAATCAGAACATCATCCAACCCTATATGGAACCTAGTGGCCTATATGGACATGGAATACACCTAGTGGAATACCTTGCTTGTTCAAGAAAACTAGTCAGAAGTGGTAGGGGAATATAATAATAGCCCCCATGCCACGACAACTATCTCCTTTGCATAATTATTTCTTCTCAAGATATAATTATATTTGAATAAACCCAAAATATTAGTAAAAAACTCTTTTTACCACCCCTTGGGGTACATTTTATTATGTGGTCATGTTGTTCAAAGTGAGAAATATTGGTGCCACTTATTAATGAGTAAAGACTCTTATATTCCATGATTTTGTCCATAAGACTGAGAATATTGTGCGCATGAAATCTTGGCAAAATCAATCCTTTGTCATGACTATGTTGGCAATCTCTTACTTATCATTGAAAGGCTACACCTCTATAAGATGAGATTAAATCCTCCAAAATGTGTTTTAAGTGTTGATGCCATAAAATTATTAAGGTTTATCATCTCTAAAATTAAATATAAGTTGACATAGATAAGATTGATGCTATTTCCAACATGCCCCCCGCCCCCCCCCCCCCAAAAAAAAAAAAAAAAAAAAAAAATCTCTCAATTTTGTAGTTTTCAAGGTAAGATCTAGGCCATAAGGAGTTTCATCTCTCAACTAGATGACATTAAATTTCCCTTCACATGAATATTAAAGAAGGATGTGAAGTTTAACTAGGATGGGGAATTCCAAATAGCCTTCAATTCTATCAAGGAATTTCTAGTTAACCCTCCTATTTTGATGCCAACTATGCAACCCTTTCTACTTTACATTTCAACATCTTCAAATTCTTTGACAACCTTGTTGGCTCAATACAATGGTAAAGAAATGACTATCTATTATATTAACCATATCTTTATTGACTATGAAAATTGATACTCTTCTATAGAGAAATAATGCACAACTATAGTATTTTCCTTACAAAAGATGAGGCACTATCTAATCCATGCAAAAACTTGAGTTCTCACCAAGATTGATCTTGTAAAGAACCTCTTCTCTAAGGAAAATCTATCAAGAAGGCTATTCAAATGGGTCATATTGCTCTTTTAATTTGATCTAAAATTCATAACTTAGTAGTTAGTTAGAGGGAAGGTGGTCACTAACTAGTTAGTAGAGGAACCTTCCCTGAAGACATTCCTTATGCTAGATCAATTTACTGATGAAAATATATTCACCATTAGTTATGCCTCTATTTGGGACATGTAATATGATGGGTCTAAGTGTTAAACAAGTTCGGGGACAAGTGTCATCTTAATATCCCCAAAGAAAAATCCATTCTCCTCTCTTTATCCTTTGAATTCCATTGCATGAACAACATCACTTAGTACAAATCCCTCATAGTAGGCTATGTGCCACATTTCCTCACAAGTTATACATTTTCATATAAATGGTAATTTTGAGTTGATTGTAAATTAGATCATTAGGAAATATAGAGAAAAGTAGTCAAAGCTATCTTAGTTTATAAAATTGGCTTGGACTCTTCTCAAACAATTCTCCACTTACACTATAGACAATATCCCTAAGAGAGAGAATTGAAACAGAGATGTAATGGAAAAGAAACTTCCTTGGTCTAACCCAATTTTAACAAAAATGCATATAATTTTGTAGTGCGTGTTCAACTATCTCCAATAGTCTTGAATAATCTCACATGTACTCACATAGATTCAAGAGAATGGTTTTTAGACATATACACCTATCTCAAAAATGGAAGTTTCCTTGACATTGCAAGAAAAAAATTCACATTGGAATCATAAAACTTCTCATTACTTGACCTTATCTGATGTTCTATATTATGGGTCATTTAATGGCCTCTTTCTATGTTCTTGAACTAAGACAAAATACCCCTTTCTCTCAATTCATGATCCATTGAGGGAATTCTAGTAGTAAATATTTATTATAGAAATTAGTGCATATAGGATATTATTGGGAAAAAATTGAATAAGATTCCCTTTCTTTTATCAAGAAATATCCCAATGCTAGCAACATAGTAATTTAATAAGATCTCCCACTTAAGACCCCAAACTTAAACATCCCCATGGCCTTTCTAGACTTTTAGGTTAGATACAATTGGGAAGATATCTCCCCCATCTTCAAAAGTAAATACTCTTATTATTAGAGCTATAGATTAATTAAAAAAAGTGGCTTGAAGCAGCTTTGCTAAGGTCCTGTACAACTGAAACAATTTGTAGCTTCATTATGAATAATATCATTTCTCATTTTATATTTCCTTCCACCATTATCTTTGATAATGGAGCATGCTTCAAAAATAAGTGATTCCTCAAGAAGTTCCACATCCAACATCATTTCTCTACACCATATCATCAACAATCCAATTGTCAAGCGAAGGCTTATATCAAAACCATTGAGCAAGTTTTGTGAAAAATAGTAAAAAAGAAAGGGCAAGATTGACATGTTCAATTGAACTATTCCTTATAGGCATATTGGACTAGCATTTGTATCACTACAAGAGCTACTCCTTATAGTGTTTTTACAAAGATGATTCCATAATGCCCCTTGATCTTGAGATGTAGTCCTTATGAGTCTCTTTAAGAGGAGTAATCAATGATGACACTAATCATGTCAATTGCTTGCACAAGTTAGATGAGCATCATCTTATATCTCTCTAGTATCTATAAGATTATTAGAAACATTTTTATAAACAATACAACAAAAATATTCTCACTCATACATTTAAGGTAGGCAACCTCATTCTCTATGAGAATTAAAAAAAATGTAAATGTGATGCTTGATTTTAGAAGTAAGTTTCATCCTAAGTGGTTAGGTTTGTACATGATTACCTCCATTTATGGGTCTAGGGCTTACGGATTTTTTATTATAGATGATACCCCACACAATGAATCCATAAAAAAAACACACTTATGATGATATTATGCTGATTGCATCATACATTTAGTCCCACAAGCTCATAAGGGGAATCTATGACATCCCATTGTGAACATGAAAACTATTTTGTATTATGACAACCATGCATGTGTTAGGAATTGGGATCTTGTTGGGATTCAGATCAATTGTCTATGTGTTGTATTGATGATAGGTTTTGTCATCGATGATAACATATGTTTATGTGATCATGATAGATAAAGATTATGTATATCATAGGATAATTATTAGAAAAAAAAAGTTAGCATATGAAAGGTTAAGCTATGCGAGATTTGATTTCTGTAGAAGAATGGGTATAGAAATCAAGTGTATGTTCATTGGATCTTATGTTGAGTTTTGGATGAGTTACAATATGTTTGGTGAAGAATAGTAGTAGACTAGTGTACATGAAATAATGTCAAAGGTAATTGATCATATATTTTTTGTATCTTAGTGGAAAAGTGAAATTAATGTCAGCAAGCTTGGATCATAATAGAAGACTTGTTCATGTAACTATGTTCAAGATAACAAGGCTTTGGGATCATTATGGAAATGTCACTATTGTGTAACATGCAATATATTTTATTGGCAACCAACTATGTTATGGAAAAGTTTATTTTATCATTGTAAAATGTAATATTTGTATTGTAACATGTGAGAACTATATTATAACATTTTTAATGATGCTTATGAAGGTGTGAATGCCTTAACATGGACCTCTGTAATCAATTGTATGTAGGGGAAGCCTCAATGGTATGACCTAATTAATTATTTGCAAGGGTATAAAGGAAAGTTAGTTTCCTTGGTTGGGTACCAGATATATGATCATTGTGGGTATTGTGGATGCAAGCTTTCATGCTAGATGGTCATAACACAAAAATAAATGAGTTGGTCGATTGTGGCGAGCTTCAAAGGAACTCTTTTGGCAAGTAAGTTATGTTATCCTAAAGATTTATTCTTCACACTTGTTGAAGCATTTAGGTAGTGGGTCAATTTATTTCTTATCAACCTTTAACAGGGTTAGAACCTTCTAAAAAGGGTTCAAGATCTCATAATAGGGATTTGTCCTATTCTTGGAAATACAAGAGAAGTAATTGAGAGGGGAGGGGTGAATTAGTTACTACAAAAATAAATCCCAAACCCCTTAGCTATTAATACAAATCAAAACCAAACTCTGCTAAAATTAGAAATACTGTTGTAACTTAGTTAGCACTGAATCACTTGGCAAACTTTAAGAATTACTATAACTTGGTAAGAACTAAATCACTCGAAAAATACTAAGAATTATTGTAACTTGGCAAGCCTTGAAATATTAATTCTTTATATGTTTAATGTGATTAACCACAATTTAGTTGCATTCACATAAAAGAAATAGAATGAACACAAGTGACACCAAGATTTAACGTGGAAACCCAATTTGGAAAAAATCACCAATTGCAACTAGTTACTATTTTTTACTCTTCTAAAGTGAGTGTAAGGAAACTTGAAACACAAAATATAACTATTTCCACATAACCCATAGTAGATATGAAATAAACATGTAATTGAAATCCACATGCAAGAGAATAGACAACATGCCCAAAAAAATTGTGACACAAGATATACCTTGGGAAACCCTCATTGAGGGAAAAACCTAGCCTCCAAAATCATCCATCACCATGTATTATTTAGTAAAAACACCATTGAAATAAAACCACGGAAGCCTTCAAAGCCATAGCCACAACCAAGCAATCTATGTGAACAAGCATGAATCCACACATCCCATGCCATGCTTCCAACCTTCACAAATGCTCCCTTGGCTAACCTGTCAAGCCATGTCCTGCTTGACTCTTGCCTTTTTCCCTTTTGTCTTCTCACACAACAACTACCGTTGTGGCTGTTTAGATAGTAGCATGTCCCACAAAACCATCAAGTGGTATTACATAAACCATGTGCTACCTAAACCATTGACCCCATATTTAATATTGGAAATTTAATTTATTTTCCCCAATATTAAATAATTACATAAAATATTATCACAATGTTACAATACAACTCATCAAGTATATCCCATAAGAATCTTTACATGTTGCACACCCATCTAGATGCTTCTAGATACAACATTACATAATAAAATAAAATAAAATAAAATAATATAACAATATTATGCAATGTGTGCAACACCCATTATCTCAACAGTGAGCCTCCTTAGGAGCCAACCCTATTAAAGGTTACAAAAACACTATTAGGTGTGGCCTTGTTAAAGGATTTCATCACTCTTTTAAGAGTGGCCTTGTTAGAGGTCTTTAGACACTTCAATCTAGAAATGCCACCTTGTTAGAGGATTTGACAAATAGTTGTTAAGCTAACTCTATCAAGAGATTTGATACACTGCTACAATTATTAGAGAGTAATGATGATATGACTTGATTGCTGATGCAATTGTATTGCTGATTTCAGATCTCTATTCTGGCTTGAATACTTGATCCTCCTTGATCAAATAAAACTCTACAACTTGATCAACTCTAGATACTTTGCTATCCTTCTAATTTGCTTCCTTGATTTATCTTTCCAATCCCATGCTTCTCTTTTTCAACCCCACAACTTGACCTTATACTTATATCTTTTGCCTTGTCAAGTTAGCTTGAATACACATGAAAATATTCAATTTTCATCCCTTAAGTTGGCTAGACTTAACAAATAAATTCATCAAACGAAATGTGTTGTTTCAAGAAAATCCTTCGTTAGTCGATCCAGATTCTCAGAAAAGACTTTCTTTAGACTTCCTTTGTTAGCTGCGTGAACTTGGTTAACATTGCATCCTAAATTGAATTCCTTTAGCAATCGAGTGAGCTTGGTTAACATTGGTTCCAAGCCAACTTCTCTTTGGTGCCTGAGTGAACTTGATAGACACTTTCTTCCTACAAACTTTCTTTGGTGCCCCAATGAACTTGACACATACTATCTTTGAACTTGATTTACTCTGAAATGCTCAACAAATAGTGGCAACTATCTTCATTGCTTGATGAGCTCGACATACACTGACTCGTAAATAATTGACATTTTGTGTAACATCAAAGACAATATACAATTGAACAATTGTTTTCAACACTTCTAACATGAATTTTTATACTAAAAGCATTGCATTTGGCTCCTAACAAGGTTACATCCTTTTATAAGGAACTTATATATTAGTACACTACCTTGTGGGTACTATCCCCACCAAGGTTTTCCCTTTGATCAAGGGTTTCTTTAGTCAAAAAATTATTATGTTATGGTGTATGAGTTCCTATTATTGTTCATCATTGTTAATTTCTTGTAGTTTAGATTTATAAGTTTTCTTTTAAGATTAATTGGTCAAAACTGATTCAACTCCCTCCCCCCACTCTTATTTGTGTATGTACTTCACTTTGTAATGATTGGTAATAGAGCATTGGGTTCTCTTGGAGAGGAATCTTAACAACTTGAGAAGATCTATGGCTTCAAGAAGGAAAGTCTTAAGTTTTATCACAGTTGGAAGGATATAATGCAAACACACTTGATCTACATGGGAATTACTTTATGGTTGACTAGCTCTCTTCCAGTACAAATGATGAAAATAAGATATTATTATGTAACATGATTGGAAGGGAAGAACTAATCAATGCATTATCATAGAAATGATTCCTTGAGGAAAAAGGTCTTGATCTTACACATGATATTTGGATTAAATTAGAAAAATTATATGAAGATGATGAACATACAAAGAAAGTGATGTTGAAGAAGAGAATGCTAGATTGCAAGAAGATGAAATTGTTAAAGCATATGTGCAAAGGATTACTGAGATTATTATAGGTATTAAAAAACTCTGGAGGAACTATAACAAAAGATAAAGTTGTTTGAAGATTCTAAGATTTGACACCAACTTATGAGAACAAGGTAAATGCTATTGAAAAATTTATTCCTCTCATTCTATATTTAACATGGAAATGCTAATCAAGAAATTGTAAGCTTTTGAAAATAGTAGATTAAGAGATGCTTTACCTAGAGCTAAGACTGCTTTTAGAGCCAATACACACAAAGATAAGAGAATACTAACAAAAAGTGCAAGCATCAATGGAATATTTGGAGATTATGCAAGTATATGAGAAAATATTCAAGAAGAAGATTAATGAATTTGTATCACTAAATGTAAAAAGTGATTCTTTAGGGTATTTACAAGATTAAAGCTCCTTTTGTTGGTTGGAACATTGGTCATTTTTCTATTAGATGTCCTTCAAGAGAACCTAAGGTAAAAACTAGACCTTAAAAATGAAATATCCCCAAGGAATGTCTATTAGTTGGGCCATAGTAATGGTTCCCACTTTTTGGCCAACTCTGACATTGAAATAGATATTTTTCTTAAAAACTTCATTTTCAGATGCGTATAACTATAAAACTGCAAAGAATTTCAAATTCTTAGAATATAAAACTGCAAAGAATATAAAACTAGTGATTTTTAGAATTTTCTTTCTAATTTTTTACAATATTTTAAAATTTTTCTTTTTAAAATTCATTTGAAGTCCATTTTGCCATCTCCTTTAAGAAGTGTATTATATGAAAATTGACATTTTCAAAGAGTGATGGGTTGTTTGATCAACATAACCTTTTTTCCAAATATGATAATGACAAAATTCTTTCAAGGATAGAATATTAACATCAATATATAGCAAGTTTAGTTAGGTTCATTCAATTTTGTTAAAAATTATAGATTTTATTTAGTGACAAAGTGACAATAATGATAATTTAGACATAGGTTATTTGTTATCAATACAACTTGATTTATATTTATCGAAATGAAAAATTTCTTGATTTTATAGAAAGGTAACACACATGCCTTTGATGAACATATTTTTGAATATTTTGGTCCTTTCATTTTCTATTTTTCCTGAAGCTTCAAACATAAATTTGTGAAATGGCCAAAAAATCAATATTTAATAAAAATAAAAATAAAACACCATGATAAACACAATATATACTAAAAATATTGCCATTGGAAAGATTATTCAAAATAGAACAATTTTATATATTTAATTTTAGAATATCAACTATTTAGCCCTTGGTTGAGCCCTCTGAAGGGCAAAAAATGATAGGAAACTAGAGGAACTTGTTCAAATTTCCATTTTTGGGGTCTTTACCTAAAGAGGTCTTCAAGTAAAGCCCCTTAGGAAGGATTCAATCAAATCCCATTTGGGTGAAGCCCTCGAGGAAATATTGAAGGAAGCCATGGGGTCTTCAACTGAAGCCCCTTAGGCCACATTCCAATGAGTTTTGAAGACGCTAGAGTTTGGCCAAGGGGGCTTTAAACAAAGCCCCCTGTCAGCCTTGTCAGGCCATAAGGGGCTTTGCTTGAAGCTTGTCAACTGATATTTTTTTTTTCTTGAATGATATAAATATCATTTTCCTTCTTTTTCTAAATAAATTCAAAAAATATGATAATAAGATCTCACTATTTTTTAAGAAATAGGAAGAGGACTAAAGACAATTTGAAATATTTTAATGAATTTGTGAAGACTAAATATGGAATGAAAGCAAGGAAGACAAAGTAAATTTGCAAGATATAGATCACCTAGTGTAGAACAAAGAAATCATGAAAAAATGATAGCAAATTACCATCGAAAGAAATATAGTATGTATATATAAATTCATATGTGTGCCTATATTTTCAATTTTACAATTTCATTAATTTATATGCACATATAGGTCACAAAAAATAATTAAAAGATGAACAAATACATGTTGGAGAAGGTTTCAGACATACCAATTAAGGACATGATAAATTAGGACGTGAAAATTTAGGACATCAAGCAATGGAAGTTGGAGAAGGGCCATGATTAGTTGCTCAAATTGGAATGGATGAACACATAAGACTATCTAACAGTGTAAGGAAAAATATCACTCATATAAATTTGTATCATTTACTTACAATGTATGTGGATAAATTGAAATCACTTACTGATATTGAATTGTTAAGTCTTTCCAAGAAAAGAGCTTTGAATAAGATAGTAAAATAAAGAACAAGTAAATTTGATGATTTGGAAATGCTTGAAAAAGCCCAAGTACTTTGTGGAGTTCTCATAGAAAAAATACTTGCAAGTGCTATTAAAATTGTTGGGTGTAGACACAACATCAAAAAGAGAAAACTTTCTAACATGCAAAGTGATATTATTGAAAATGTTAAGAAAGGTTTGAGCTCTATAGGGATTCTAACAAAAAGTATATATAAGAGTACTACAAGAAGAGTTATGTTGACCTCTATTGTTGGTAGTAGTATACCCCAAAATAGACAAATATCTTCAATTTCATTACATATTAGTTTTACTATAAAAACCATATAAAAATATGTTAAGAGGAGAATGGTTTTGGATGATAGAACTTTTGAAGGAAAATGAGCAATTATGTGTCGAGCTCCTTGTTGTGATATGATTGACGAATAAAAAATTTGGTAATATCATTTTGGAATGAAAATACTCATCATTTATCAAATAGTAGAGATGTTCTAAGATAGGATTAAATCTAATCTTTACGAAAATCATACAAAACATAGGTTGGACATTAAAAATTGAAAAGTATGTATCATTTCGTAGTTCAAATCCTAATATAAAATTGGGTAGAAATTATATGAAAGATTGAAGCCATATTATGTTAGGAGAAATAAAGTGTTTGAAACTTTTTTTGTTGTTATCATATCAAATTTGATTTCCACTATTAGGTTTATTTAAAATTTATAGAGAAAAATTTTGGTTATCAAAATGCTCCTTCAAGTAGATGAAGTGAGTTCATCTCATCTATTTTATGTGACAAAATAGATGATCTTGTTGGTCAAATTAATTGCATTAGAGGAAGATGTGACACATGTGCTAATTTGGCTCTTCTTCCTTTGAAAAATGAAGATATTGATGTCACAAAAATGATAAATTGCAAAGACTACAAGTATGTAAGGAAATTTGCCAATAGTGGCATGTTGTGATGGTTAAGTTGTTATGTTGTTATCCTTGCCATCAAGGTTCAAATCTCATGGGGATGAGGTCCCCCATTTGTGGCCTTACTGGTTCATAGCTCCAGGTCAAAGCGTTTACCCCTCTTTAAAAAAAAAAAAAAAGTATGTAAGGAATGAAACTAAATTTGGAAAAGAACCCAAAAGATTAAAATATGTTGAAGGGGAGATAAGTATTGGAGCATTTATGGACAATTTTAAAAGTTTAATTCAACCATATATTCATCATTTTTTTTTGTAAAGTGGAAAGCACACAAATTTCTCAAACATTTAGCGATAAGTTTCCACTTGGAACCATTTTATCAGTTGTTAACTTTGCAGAAAACTATTCTTTCATTCATCAAAAGCCTAGTCAATCTGTGAGGCCTCACCTCGACCCATTATAGCTTGGACGTTTTATTTTCATTTTGATATTTGAGACCTTGACATTTTTGATAGATTTAGATGGACAGTCGATTTGCATTATTATGGATTTGATACTCTAGTAATGTCTTACATTGTTATACACACAAAGAACTTGTTATTGTATAGGAAATATTCGAACATATTTGGGTGCAGTTTTATGACATAATATTATCAGCTTTTGATGTAATGCGAGATGTTAAATTGTTTTGAAGATTTTTAGTATATGGATGAATATTAATTTGATTATGATGCTTACGCCATGCAAATTTTGATATCTTAACATTTTGAGTGGAATAATTGAAGGTTTAGGAAATGATATTTAATTTGAATTAGGTTAATATGAATATTATTATTATTTGTACTTACATTATGTATGCTTATTTGGTTCCTTGGACTGCTGATGCTTGAGTTTGATGTGTAGGAAGAGGAACCGTGGAAACCTAATGGGGAAACAAGGTATAGACACATGTTTAAATGACTCTGCCAAGGTGAATCTTTGTAAGATTCATAAACCTCATTGTGATGTGCTTATTTCATAAACATGAGATGTATGCATGTGGTATGTTTTTCATATGTAGATTTTGAACGTGTCATGTGTGACATTTTAGTGCATTTTGTGTGTGTCACTTGACACTTGTGCTTGTTATGTGAAATGACATGTTATTCATCAATGGATCATGTGGCCACCTTATTATGTGTTAAATGCCTCAATTGAGGAATTTGATTTATTGCCTTAGTTAGTAAAAGGACAAGGTTATCACCTTGGGGAAAACTTGAAAATTGAATTACCTAGCATTAGGAGGGCCATAAAGCATCTCTAGGGTGAAATTGTGACACAAATAAACCCTACCCATGTTAGTACTATAGATTAGGGGGCTAATAATGACCTCTAGGGTGTCTAGTAGACCTAGGAGACCCCATGAAAATGACATTATTTATTGAATCTGAAAACAAGAAGGATATATAGAGGCATGTCTAAATGGGAAACCCACTTGGCCACTCTCTACCTTTAGAGACTTTAAGGGTTTGAAGGAGGAGGGAGCTCTACTACAATTATTCATTGCCTTGCTTGGAGGAAGGTTGGTACCATGATCCATGAAGTTCTTCATTTTTCATGTAGATTAGAAATGGTGTTCTTCATTTCATGATGGGATTTTGGTGTATTGTGGTGTGTTTGTGAGTAAAATATCTTTGTTGTGTGTTGCATGTGAGTAGTGTTGTGTGAATCTTTCTTTGATCTTGCTTGTTTCATGTTATGTGCTTATGAATTGGGTGTGAGGCATCACTCACCCTTGGGAGGGAATAGATGCTTGGATGAAGGGGTTAGTTGGGCTCACACATGTAGTTGAGAAATACTCCGTTGTGTGGAGATGGTTGTATATGTTCAATGGGATGTGATTCATCTTGCTCACTTGCATCATGGGAGGTATAGGGAGGTATGTAGAAGGGAAGATATTGGTTGCCCCGAAAGGGCATTTTGATATTGAAAAGATGTGTTTATTGTGAATGAAAGCTATGTAAATCCTCCTCATGGTGAGAGCCCACCTTCACCCTATTCTTGATTCATTTGTTGAATCTTTGTTCAAAGCCTTGGGAAGGGATGTGATGAAAATGTATTATGTTAAATCTGTCATTTTTTTGTGATTATGCATGGCATGTGGATGTGTAAAATGCAACCATTTATGCATTGTTTCCCCAAGCTCGATGGGTGGCCTCCTTGAGGCCTAGGTTGGGAGGTGAGCCTCCATGGTTTCCCATTTGTCTCTTTTGTGCAGGTATTCCTTTGGAGAGTTTTGGGAGCTTCATGTTATAAAGTCTCATTTTTGCATAGGAGGAGATTCATTATTATTGTGTTGTAATGGAAAGATAATCTCCATTGGTTATGTGAAGAAATTTGTATTGTAGGGTGTAGTGTTTGTTACCATTTCATATGCCCATAGGGAGAGATGTTGCTAAATCTATGTAACACATGGTTTTTCTATTGTGTTTAGCTTGATATAATTCATACTTGATATTGTGTTGAAAGTAAATTGAAGAAAGCATGTAGGAGAGATTATGTTAAATTATCTATACTTAGAATTGGAATGTGTTGAAAGAAAGAATCTGTGTGTGTATTAATACTCCATTAAGAATGATTAGAACATTATCATATTGATATTCTTACCTTCTCAGTTGCTATAAGATTAGTTGAGTTATATTGATGTTCAATTTTGTGTTCAATCAGTTGTAATAGTTAGTAAATGGTTATGTAGGTGGTTAAATTATGTAATATGGATGTTATTGATGTGTATTAAATTTGATGTTCATGGGATATGCTAACCTGGAATTCACATAAGATCCATGTAAATTCTTGTTTGAAATTGTGAAAAAAAAAGTCTATGTTGAGCTTGCTTAGTTAGAATAGAGCACATAAGGAATATTAAAATGTTAAACTAGTGTCAATTTGAATCTAAACAATCTTATGATTGCATAAAAGGACTTAGAAAAACAAGATAAGTTCAAAAGATATAAAACAAGCCTGTAGATGCAAATTCACTCTTTGGAAAATGTATGGGCTAAAAAAAAAAAAAATCATTCTATTACAGTCTAATAAATTAATAAACCTTGTGTAAAATATTAATATCTTGGGTTGTCAAGTAAAAATAAATAATTTCAAAACATCCACCTATTTAATAGATATCAGACTTAGCCTCTTCATGATGTGAGCCTATGGAGAAAATAGATACATAATATAGATAAAATAATAAATAACATGCTCTACAATCCCTAATGACCTGACACAATAAATGAAAAAATAAAATTTACATACATTGTTTAAGCAATTCTTTCCTTACTTAAACTTGGAGTAATGTTAAAAAAAAAACAAAAAAAAGAAAACATAAAAAAAACACTTGCAAGCTCCCACCTACCTTGTCGACCACCCCTCCACCTACATCACATTGAGCATTAATTTGGATAAGTGTAAATGCCAAGAAAATTTCAACCTAGGTGATATAAGTCTTGAACAATTTATGAGCAAATCTTGGTTAGTCCCTGACATGGATCTGACAAGTGTCAAGTCCCTTCAACTTGCCTAGGCGCTTGGTATCATGAAAGTAAACATGACACTTTAATATATTTGCCCTTCTCTATATAGTGCACCTTGGAAAGTACCCCCTTGTCTGCCAATTAGTGATGCTAAAAGTGGAGGTCGAATTTGCATGGGGATTAGTAGAGTTAATGCTTAGGCATAAGATATCATTGACTTTGCTTGTAAGGGCATGTAGATTTTGCCAAGTTATTAAATGTTTTATAAACTCCTCCACCATAGTGCTAAGAAAAAATAGTTGCATGCCTAGGGAGTAGTATAGGTTAGGGCTAATAAAATATAGGAGAAGGAGATTTTAAAATTAATCTACAAATAAAGGAAAATGATATGTTAAATTAATGAAGTGTTAGGCCAATGTAGGTAGTTTCCTAGGAAGTAGCAATGGTAAAATTTGTTATTAGCTTGTTAGAATATATATGGATTTTAGTGTACTAGATAAATCTAAGAAGTGAATCTAAATATGTGTTACTTAAACATTGTTTTGTTCCATTATATATATTGATCATAGCTATTTTAAGAAAGTAATCGATACAAGTAAATAGTTAGATTATTTATTTAAGTTGGTTAGGATATGATGGAAGTTTTTACTTAATAATTCATTGGACATTATCATAAAAATGATAAACTTTAGTTCAGTATTAAATAATTATAATGATAACAACAGAAAGAAAAGTGTTTATCGAGTAGAAGTATAGGTGTTCTAAAAATTTAAACAAAAAAAATTTAGTTGTGTTTTTGCCTCGTAGAATTGTGGCATGACAAAATTAGACCACTATTTTTTTAGATTAGGTTATTGTTATGGTGCAAGTGTGTTATCATCATGTATAGTTAGATTTGGATGGCATTCAAAGCACAAATGACACACAGGTCATCAAGAAAGAATATCACTTCTATAGAAGTGATGATAAAGAACATGACATTCATTATGTAGAACATTCTTTCAATATTTTTTTGCATATATTAAAGAAAGGGGGATAAGTATTGACAAACATTACATTTGGTTAGATGGGTGTGCTACATAGTTCAAATCATCTAAGACCATTTTGTGCACTTTATTGATATCACTGTAATGAAAAAATACCACATGTATGGAGTTTCTTTGAAAGTGGACATGGCAAAGGTGAACATGATGGTGCTCGAGCTTGCATCAAACGTGCCTTATGAAAGTATTAAATGAATTATAAGGGAGTTTGCATAAATAATGCACATGATGTTGTTGAATGGTGCAAGACACATTTTGCATCAAACAAGGTTGGTGCATCATCAAGAATGAATCAAGTAGTACCATATGCAGTCTTTTGGGAGATATCAGGTACATGTTCATATAAATTGTCTTATTAAATATAAGTTAAATACTATATGTGTATATATTTTTGTCTCTAATTTTTATGTATATATTAAATATGTCTTTAGGTGTGGATAGAAAAATTATGTATGGTTGCAAAATGATAGAAAAAAAAATGATCTTTACATTTTGTTATGAGTACCAATCATTATAATTGGACATTGTACATGAGAGACTATTCATATTTTTGTTGTGCTGCATTGTTAAGAATTATTTTGAATGCATCAATCAGGATTGTGGATATGTAGGTCCATGGAATTTGGTGCCACTTATTGTTATTTTTATAGAAAATGGAGATGAAAATGAAAACTTTGATGACACTCCTTTGATTTCTACTGATTATAACCATATCTCTAGACTATTTCGATTTGATAAGTATTTTTAATTTAAAATATAATATTAGTATATATATATATATATATATATATATATATATATATATATATATATATATATATATATATTAGTCACAACCAAAAAATTTAGCTCACATATGTATGTGTGTATCTCTTGTGTGCAAGGAAAGTCTTTTCAGTTATTGCCAAACTTGGAAATGTAGAAAGAGTGAGTTACTATTTATTATGTTGCATTGTAGAAAGGATCAAGTTAAAAATGAACCTAAAGAGAGCGATGTAATGTTATTCACTAAAGGTTTATTTTATTTTTAATATATATATTGTTGGTAATGTAGAACCAGAATCAGTATGCAAAGAACATTAACAAATGAAGTAAACATTCACAAACCAAAAACTAAATTCACATATATGCTTAGACAAAGGAAGAAAACAAGAAGTGCAAACCTCACAAGAAAAAGCACTCCATGCTTTCTTGATTCTGTAGATGTGTCCTTTTGCTGTGGATGTATGCTCAAGATGCTCAAAAGCTGCTTCAATGGAGATGGGTAATGGAAAATTGGTAGCTTTTTGAGCTCTCAATTTGGCATTATAAGGGTATGGTTGATGGCTTTGGTTCTCAAAATAGCATGGTAACTTTAGCTCAAAGATTTTTGATGAAATGGCTTGGGAGGGGATTCAATTTATAGGCTAAGGGGTAGAGGGATGGAGGGCTTAGATGCAAGGATGGATGAAGGCTTAAGGAGGGCTAAGATGCACTCAAAGGGGAGCACATGGATTGTGCTTGTTTAGCACCAATGGGAAGGTGACACTTGTCACAAGAAGGATGAGTGTGAGAGGGTAGGGTAAAGGGTTGGTTAAAGTCATGATGAGTGGGGTTGAGTATGTAAGAGGGATGTAAGAGGAATGAGTGTGGAAGAGGGAAGAGTGTGGAAGATGGGTGTAAGAGTCATGAGTGGGCTTGTAAGAGTCTTTATGTTTTGTAAGAGCACTCATGACTTAGTGGTTGGGTTTTTTTGAGGGGAGACTTTGGTTTGGATTAGGAAAGTCTTAAACTTGTTTAAGGAATGTGACAACATTAGGGGGTGGATTAGGGTTGGGTTTAGGATTAGATTAGGGATGTTAGAGATGTTCAAGTGGATGGCATTAATGAGGGTGGGTGAGTTAGTGGCTAAGCTTGGTTAGTATGGGTGGATGGGGTCGATTAGGCTAAATGGAGGATTAGAGATAGGTTAGGGGTTTTTGAATTTGAGGATTTCATTTATCAAATAGATTTATTTAATAAATGGGGATTTTTGGAATTAGATAGAAGAATAGGATTTAATTGATAAATAATAGATTATTTGATTTATCAATTAGGACTATAGATGATTAATTAAATTAATCAACTAGGGGATGACAAAGGATTAATTAAATAGAAATTTAATTAATAATGCCCTTTTTAGATAACTAAATAGGATTACTAAAATAGTGTAATCAAATTTAGGTGTCTACATTTTTCCCCTCTTTGACATAGTGTTGAGACAACACTATTTCAAAGAAGTTTGAATGAAGACGACACGAGGAAGATGTTTTAGCAACAAGGTTGCCCCAGTCTCGGATAAGAAGAGGAGAGACTAGACTTAGATGATGCCCCCTCAAGAAGGCGACGGGGAGAGAAATGAGGGTCGACGACTTCTTGAAAAGTACAAGAAATTGAGACGAGCTGAGACGCAGGTTGGCAAAGGGGCTGAATTAGCTCAAACTCTCACTATGGGAGAATGATAAAGGGAAATCAGAGGCACAATAGTAAAGCAAGCTTAAGACTTTCCAGGATTAGGGGGGGGGGAGATGGAGGAGCAGAGCGCTATAAAAGGAATCCATGATAGGGAGATGGATGATAGAATGATAAAGCTGATGCAATAGGATTTCAAAGAGTCAGATTGGCGGAAGATGGGTTTCGGAGATCCCTAGGACTAGGATTGTGGATCTCGAAAGATGAGGCTTGGTGGATTGATTTGATTGGTGGATCCCTAAGACTAGGATTGTGGATCCCTAAAGCTAAGCGTGAGGAGTGATTCAAAGAGATACTGATGCATAAGCTGGGGTAGGAGCGACAGATGTAGGATATGGATGGGGGATAATGGAGATGAAGGGAATCCATTGAAGCTTTTTGAGCGGGGGGGATACTTCAAAGAGAAGTACCACCATGTAGTTGAGCACTAGATTTGCTATAAGACTGTTGGTTAATTGCTAGGGTTACCAAGAACATCAAGGCCTTTTTACCAACCGTCTAGAGGACTGACGAACTGACTCAAAACAAACACACAAGGATTGCCCCAGTATCACACATGAATCCCAGAGGAAGCAGCGTGGAAATGACACTAGGTAACCCACAAGCAGAAAAAGAAAACAAGCAAAAGACCTGATCAAGACCTTACGCTCTAATTGCCCCATTCGCAGCATAACATGATATGGAAGATCATGGCAACCTTGAGGAGGGAACAAGGAGATTGCTTGGAAAAGATATTTCAAGACCCAAAAGGGAAGATCCCAAATCAAAAGAAAGTGAAAATCCAAAAGAGAACTGTTTGCCAATGAGATGGGTAGGACGAGGTACTAACGGACCAAGATTAGACATGAGGAAAGCTATATCCTGCAAGGACCTATCAGAGAGCACCTAAGCTGATGGATCGGGATGAGTGATGCGTCTGGCAAGCTGAACTAAGAAGGATAACACTTTGGTGACAGGAGATCTAGCTAAAGGATGCATTGGAATATCTAACCAAGGTGTGTGATGTGTGCAAGATGTTGACCAAGGATGAACTAACACGAAAGCCAGATAGATACAATGATACTAAGCTAAAGAGGATGTACAAGTTGACAGACCAAGATATGTTACAAATGTACAAGTTTGTTCATGTTTTGGTTTTTTGTGAGATGGAAATTTTTGTGAAGGATGGGGTGTCTATAATAGTTGATAGGTGGATAGGTAGATGGTTTGTGAAAAGTTTAAGGAAAATGGGATTCTGTGTGTGCATGTGATAGGATACAAGCTAGGATACAAGATCATTTACAAGATGGAATATGATACAAGCTTTGGACAAGATTCGAATATATACAAGGTATGGTACAAGATTTACAAGGTATAATACAAGCTTTGGTACAAGATTTACAAGTTGTACAGGAGGTATTGACAAGCTCCATCAGATTTTGGATATTTGATTGGAACACCAAGGGAACAAGCAGGTGTTTTATGGGATGGTGGGTGGATGGATGAGGGATAAGATAGTGATAGATAATGGATTAGTCTTTAGCACACAAGGTGCCTGAATTACCAGGTTTTCACCAAGTTACCTATCCAAGGCGCTTGAATTGCCAAGTTTTCACCATTGGATGCTTATTTCTCTTTACTATTTTTTTTTTTTGTATTTTTTCAAAAGCTGGGTATACCAAGGATCTTCAAGCATAGAACTTCTTGAGATGAATGATGTTAGTGGGATCATTCAAGAGTTCTCCTTCTGGTGTAGATAATTGATAGGCTCCAGAGCCAAAGGAGGCAGTAACCACATAGGGACCAAGCCATGTAGGTTCAAACTTGCCTTTCTTTTCTCGATCTGCTTGGACTTTCATATTTTCTTTGAGGACCATGTCACCTGGCTGAAAGTGTCGTGGGAGCACCTTCTTGTTGAAATTCCTTTTGAGACGAGTTTGATAGACTGTGAGATGGTCATAGGCTTGTTGTCTCTTCTCGTCTAAGAGATCTAGCTGGGTGAGTCGAGCTACTCTGTATTCTTCATCTGAGATTTGCCCTCGCAAAGATATGCGTAGTGAGGGAAGTTCAACTTCTATAGGTAATACCACTTCGACACCATAGACTAGGGAGTATGGAGTTGTGCCCGTGGATGTACAAAAGGAAGTTCGATAGGCCCATAGAGCCAAATTTATTTGAAGGTGCCAATCACGGCCGGAATCATTGACAACTTTCTTTAGGATTTTGAGGAGGGTTTTATTAGTTGCCTCTACCTGGCCGTTATCTTGTGGGAAATATGGGCTAGAAAAGCGGTGATGGATGTGGAGGGAAGTGCATAATTCTTCCATGTTGAGATTTTCAAAGTTACCTCTGTGGTCAGTGAAGATGGTGGATGGGATGCCGAAGCGGCAAACAATGTGGTACAAGATGAACTTGGAGACTTGAACTCCTGTAGCTGAGACTAGGGGGACTGCTTCCACCCACTTAGTGAAATAGTCTGTAGCTGTTATTATCCATTTATGTCCATCAGATGAGAGAGGGGTGATAGTTCCAAGTAGATCAAGGCCCCAACAAGCGAAAGGCCAAGGTGGTGCAATAGGCTGTAGATCCTGTGCTGGAGCGTGCACAAGATTTGCATGCTGCTGACATGGGAGACACTTTCTGACAAAGTCACAAGAGTCTTCTTCAATGGTAGGCCAATAGTAGCCTGCTCTAAGGATTTGTCGTGCTAGGACAATACCACTCATGTGGGCACCGCAAAGTCCGAAATGTACTTCTTTTAATGCCATCATGGCCTCATTTTCATCTAAACATCGAGAGAGAGTATTGTGATAACCCCGACGATATAGGGTATTGGCTATGATAACATAGCGGGATGATTTTCGGATGAGGTTCTGGCATTGGGTACTTGTGAGGTGAGGGGATATGATACCATCGTTAAGGTAAGTGTGAATTTCATGGTACCAAGGGGATTGGGGACCAACCAAGATACAAACACGGTTTGAATCCTCATTCGCATAAGCAGGTGTGAGGAGCTGCTCAACTAAAAACTCATACTGCGTAGCTTCTTGGGGAATTTCCAAGAGCGAGCCGATAGTGGCCATGACATCTGCTGCCTTGTTCTGCATTCGAGGCACTTGTGTAAATTGAAGCTTTGTAAAATGCTGGGTCAGCTGATCAACTAGCTCTTTGTAGGGTAATAGCTTTTCATCTTTGGTTTGATATTCATTTAAGACTTGTTTGATAATGAGTTGGGAATCACCAAAGACTTGTAACTCAGTGATATTCCATTCTGCAGCTATCTTTAATCCTGCTACAAGAGCTTCATATTCTGCTATATTGTTGGTGCTAGGGAATTGTAGCTTGAAGGCTTTTGGAATGTAATCTCCTTGAGGTGTAAATAATAATATTCCTGCCCCTGATCCATGAGAGGTGTATGAGCCATCAAAATAAAGCTTCCATGGGGGCTGTTCTTCAATTAGGCAGATATGCTCATCTGGAAATTTTGTGAGCAAAGGATATGCATCTACTAGAGGTGCATCAGCTAGGTGATCTGCTATAGCTTGCCCTTTGATTGCCTTTCTGTCCACATACTGGATGTCAAACTCACTTAGTAGCATAACCCATTTGGCCAAATGGCCTGTAAGTGCTGTTCTGGAGAGCATATACTTGAGAGGGTCAATCTTGGAGACTAGTTGGATGGTATGACTTAGCATGTAGTGGCGAAGCTTTTGAGTTGAGAAAACAACTGCCAAACAAGCTTTTTCCATAGGAGTGTAATTGAGTTCATAACCAACTAGGGTTCTACTGATATAGTAGATGGCTCTCTCTCTGCTATAATCATCATGTTGTGCTAGAAGTGCTCCTAGAGCAGTAGGTGTTGCTGATATATACAAGATCAAGGGACGACCAAGAACTAGTGGAACCAAGATAGGGGGATTGGTGAGATACTGCTTGAGCTGATCAAAGCTGCGCTGACATAAAAGATTCCACTTGAAGTTCTCATTCTTCTTTAGCAAGTGTGAAAATGGTGTACACTTATCTGCAAGTTGGGAGATGAAGCGCCGGACAAATTGAAGTTTTCCCTGAAGAGAGCGAAGCTATCGCAGTGTCTGGGGAGGAGGCATGTCTAAGATAGCCTTGACCTTTTTGGGGTCGATCTCTATACCCCATTTAGAAACTATGAAGCCTAGAAGCTTGCCAGATGTGACCCCAAAGACACACTTCTTGGGATTTAGCATGAGATAATATTGGGCCAACCTATCAAAGACTTTTTCTAGGTCAGCAAGATGATCCATGAAGGTGTGATATTTGACCAGGATATCGTCCACATAATCTTCCAAAATGCTATGGATAAGATCATGGAAAATGGCTGTCATAGCTCTTTGATAGGTAGCCCCAGCATTCTTTAGGCCAAAAGGCATCATGGTGTAGCAAAAGGTTCCCTAGGGGGTAGTGAATGCTGTCTTATGCTGATCCTCTTCTGCAATCTTGATCTGATTATACCCAGAAAATCCATCCATAAGGGACAGGATTTCATGTCCAGCTGTAAGATCTACAATCATATCTATGTTGGGCAAGGGAAAATCATCCTTTGGACAAGCTTTGTTAAGATCTCTAAAATCAGTACAGATTCTGATGTCACCAGAAGGCTTAGTGACAGGGACCATGTTGGAGATCCATTCTGAGTAGTCGATAGGTCGGATAACCTTAGCAGCTAACATTCTTTCTAGTTCAGCTTTGACTAGTAATGCCACCTTGGGGTGCATTTTCCTAAGCTTTTGTTTGACGGGCTTGATCTTTGGATCGACTGCAAGATGATGAACTACAAGCTTTGGATCGAGTCCTGGCATGTCCTGATATGACCATGCAAATCGGCCAATGTTCTCTCGTAAAACCTCAAAGAGGAGGTCAGCTTGGTCTTGTGATAGGGATGCAACAATGTGAACAATTCTAGGGATCTCTGAAGAACCAATGTTGACTTCTCTAGTATCCTCTATTAGAATAGAAGACACCTCTGGTCAATTATCTTGAGGAGGCAATACTAAATCCTCATGTTCTGCTTGTGGCTCTAGATTTTCTTGCTGAGGGGTTCTCTTCACTGCCTTAGCTAGTCCTAGATTTACCTTAGTTCCAGTTTTAGGTGTATCGAAACTAGGTTGGGGATTTTCTCCAAAATACCCCTTGGGATCTAGCTTGTAGATGTAGGCAGAATCTGGCTTTGTCTTCTTATGAGGAGTTTCAGCTCCCATGAATCTTAGAAGTGCTTCCTCTGATGCGAACTCATCAATATGTATGACACTTGGTTGGTCCCAATCTATGAGTTGTGGATGAGCAAGTGGTAGGTCAATGAGATGGATGGATAGTTCTCGGAGAACAGAGTCTCCTAGGAAGATTTGGTCTGGGATATCGTCGTAGGCTCTCTTTTCAACTTCCTCAGGAATGTCTTCAATTTCGACAAGGTTACGGTGGATGTTCAAAAAAGCGTGACCATTCTCGTTGGTGCCCCCAGTTGTGGGTATGCCAAAGCCAAGACCTGACTTTATTTCCCAATCACGTGCTTCGATGGGAAATTTCATGCCCCTTTCTTCTGGTCCTAGTCCACCTCCTTGATAGTTCCATTTTTCAGTGATGAGCTTATGTTGTTGGGGATACTTCTGGCTGAAGTGATCAAGGCGTGCTTGATTTCTTGGAGGTGCATCCTTATGTAGCCAACTGTTGATATCTGGAGTGAGCTCCTCATGAAGAGGGGTTTTTGAGGACACAAAGGTGGTTGGGCCAAACTATTTGTATCGAGGAGGTGGAATCTCCTTAGCTTTTTGATATGTTGGCCATCCATGGGTATGTGGATCAAGTGGGATTGCTCCGACAATAAATGCATCTGATAGACTATATTCTCCACATCCTTTTTTGTTGATCTTTACAGTAGATAGGGTGGAGGCAAGGATGGTTTCTGCATCATTACAAGTGTGGGATGAGCTGGCGATGGCTGTGCCAATGTCTATTCCAGGGCAATGGTTTGTATATGAAGCTTCAACCGCATTGCAGTAAGCAAAGGGTTCTGGATCGGCATGGATGGTTACCTCAGTTCCTTGATGCGGAAATTTGATGCACTGATGGTAGGTGGATGGAACGGCCTTCATAGCATGAATCCATGGGCGACTGAGGAGGATGTTAAATGGTAGGTTTAGATCAACAACATGGCAAACTGTCTCTTGAATGACTGGCCCAACCTTGATTGGTAGCAAAATAGTCCCTTCTGTGGTCCTTTCCAAGTTGTCATAAGCTTTGATAGTGATAACCTCACTGATCATATCTGCCTCAGTATACCCAGCTTGTTTTATGAATTTTAGGGTGCAAATGTTCAAGGCTGATCCATTATCTATCATTACTCTTTTCACGGCAAAATTGGATACCATGATGGCTATGCAAAGCAGAAGGGTGTGATCTGGCTCAACCTCGGGTATGTCGGTGGGTTTGAAAGATAGGGCACATGAGGATGAAAGGTGTCCAACAAGATTACGAAAATCAGTAGCATTGATATCAGAAGGGACACGAGATTCTATGAGAGCACTGTCAAGGATGTCTTTGCACACAGGACTAGTGCGGAGAAGGTCTAAAATGGATATTTGGGCTGGCATGTTCCCAAGGTGTTCCAAGATATTGTACCGGATTTTTGATGGAGCTGATGGTGTTGATGAAACTGGTGGGCCTGCGATGTTAAATCACACTCTTCGAGTGGTGACCACACACTCATTGTCTGGTCCTCGGATATTGATAACATTGACAGAAGGCTCTTCCTCAGATATACAACCTATAAGGCTACCATAGTCTATATAGGATGAAGTGTGGTCATTGTTCTTCCCATGCTGTTGGTTTGGCTGGCGGTTGTTGGTGTTGTTTTGGATAGGTGCTTTTCCAGGATTTTGGTTGTTGTGTGGAGGAAAAGCATTTTGATAAATCTGTAAGCCTGCATTGGGAGAGGTTTGGGCACCAATAGCGATTTCCTTCTGATCAATGAGGTCTTGCACATAGTCTTTCAGTTTCATGCATCTGAGGGTGGTGTGACCATTTACCCTATGGAACTTGCAATACTCATTGTCCTTGTACCATGTAGCTTTGGATTGGCTTGGATCAATTTTCTGGGTAGGAGGAAATTTGATGAGCTTTTCCTTAGCCAATTTCTCAAAAATAACATCCAATGGCTCACCAAGGGGTGTATAGTTTCTAGGTGTAGGTTGGAATCTGGGCTTTTGCCCTGCAGCTACATTGATGGCATTAGCTTGATTGTTAGACCCTTGAAAGTTGGGTCTTGTATTGTGGTTTTGATAGCTTTGGTTATTTCATTGTTGGTAATTGGTAGCTTGTTGGTTGTTTGTTTGATATGGTGAGTTAGACTGGTTTTGAGAAGGACCAACGATATTCACATGTCTGGTGTCAGTAACCCCATCTGTTGCAACATGCTTGTTTTTGTTCCAATACCTAGACTTGTCATTGGAATGTGATTGATTTTGGTTGGCCTCTTTGTAAATCTTTACCACACCATCTTTGATGAGTCCTTGCTCAAGGATCATTCCTTTCTCTTTGATATCCTTATAGGTCTGCAAACAGTTCATGGTCATGTGGTGAGCCAAGCTGGGATGTGCATTATCAATAAACATTTTCACCACATGGCGTTCTGGCAAGGTGCAGGATATGCGGGTGGTAAGGGTTTGCCATCTTTGCAGGTATTCGGCAAGGCTTTCTCCACCTTTTTGCTTGGTGTGGAAAAGATCAACTATTGATAGCTCTGTTTCAACAAGATGGGCATATTGGGCTACAAATGCCTCAGATAATTCAACAAAGTTTTTAATTATGCCATAGGGGATTCTATAAAACCATTCAAGAGCTGGTCCAGCCAAGCTTTTGGGGAAAAGGCGCAAGAGGAAGACATCATTGTATGCCACGTCCTGGCAATGCATGCAAAATTCTTTGATATGTGTGACAGGGTCTCCTTTTCCTCTGAATTTGTCAAATTTAGGTACCTCAAAGTGTTTGGGAAATGGTATCATGGTAATGGCTCTGTCAAATGGGTAAGGACACACATTCTCAAACTTGAATGTCTTTGGATCATTCCCTTCTTGGATGGCTTTCAGAGTTGTCTTCATTTGCTCCCACTCTGAATTGATAGGTGATGGTTGGGGTGCCCCCAATGTAGGAGTGCCTTGAGGTAGGTATGTGCTGGATGGGGCCATTGAATATGGATGGTTATGAGGGATTTGCTGATAGGGATTGTACATTGTTTGGGCAGCTGCATGGTGGATGACGGGTTGTTGAGGGGGAGGTGGCGCATATTGCTGCATGTGCTGCGAGGCTTGCTGTTGATATGGGATTTGAGGTTGGGATTGAGGAGGTAAGGTATAAGATGGTTGTGAGGCTTGGGGAAAGGATCGGAGGGCTTGTGGGGTTTGACCAATATATGTGGGTTGTGGCCCCATTTGGGATGGCATCTGCAAATAATTGGTGGTTGGCTGGGGTGGTGGATTACCTCCTAGAAGTGGCATTGAAAAGTAGTTGGTAATAGGAGGTAATGGATTAGTTGGTGGTGGAGGTGGTGGGAATTGAAAGCTTGGGAATGGAATTGATGGGGTTTGATTGCTTGGTGGATGGATTTGGAAGCTTGGTATAGTGGTGGCGGGAGCTGGGGTCACTTGGGAGCTTGGTAGAAGATTGGCAGTAGCTTGTGGGATTTGATAGCTTTGTGGAGTGAAGGTAGTAGCTTGTGGATTTGTGGCTGGTGGTATTGAGCTCCCAAGACCTAATGGAAATGATGGGATTGTGCTTTGGGCTATGGTGAACAAGCTGGGGGTGATGAAAGGTTGATTACTTGGCCCCATGGGTGGCATCCCTGTTGTATATTGCTGAGGTTGGCCAAAGATGCTAGCACTGATTTGGGAGATGGGTGGATTTGGAAGGCTGGGTTGGGGAGCAACAGCAATAGTGAAGGGGGTGAACGGTGAAGTATTTTGAGTAAAGGGGGTTTGGAGCGGAGAGGTATGAACCAAGGATGGAGTGGTGGTGGCTGGGTTGGCTTGCGGCATGGAGATTTCAACTTGGGTGGATGATGGTATGTTTGGGTCTGTTGGGTCATATGGATTGGCTGGAGGCTCTTCTTTTGGAATATATTGAGGATAATTTGGATCATAAGAGCCTATGGGTGGTGGTAGCTGCCCAAACAATGGGTGAGATGGATCTGATAATGGAGGGGCTCTTCCAAAGTCAAAGGTTCCTACATTGTCCCTTCAAAAATTAGCCATGATTGTCTCTTTGTTTTTGTCTATAATGGTGTTTACCAATACTGCATTTCTTGGTTGGTTCATGAAAGCTTCAATGTCAGTAGGTGATGGCATAGCTTTCTCTGGGCTGAAGGATGGATGAGTGCTCAAGGGGGGTGAGGCTGTTCGATCCAAATGATAGGGCTCCATTGTTTCTTTCTTCTTGGCTAAGCGAGTGACGGGTGGCATGAAAAATGCTCCTAGGGATGAGATGCAATAATGCTGATGGATGCAAAAGGGGGAAGGCTTTTCTATGCAAATGATTTCCTAGGTTGAGGCAAAGCTATATGACAAAACCTAAGGAGGATTGGGTTGGGGATTCTAACTTCAAAGATATGTTGTCAAAGCACAAAAGGTCTGATTTCCTATGTGCAACCTTGGTGGTGATTGTGTCAACTTAAGGATAGACTGATGATCCTTTAGGAAGAACACAAGATTGACCACTTGTGGATCCCAACCTTTAGCTCAAGGTGATGAGGGATAACAAGTGACAAAGCTAGATTACCCTAGACAAAGCTTTGTCAAAGGGATAACCTTGGTGAGATTGGTGGATTTGGAAGATTTTAGGAATGGCAAAATTTTAGCAAGGTGACAACAATTTTGAAAGCTTAGATGTGCAGATTTTCGATTACTGGCTAGATGGTATGATTCTAAATGAGATGGATGAGCTGATAATGCTTAAGGGGATAACCTAAGATGGCTGGCTTTTCTACAAAGATGACTCTAGAGTGAAGCTTATCCAAGAAGATGTGGAGAAACAAGGGTGTCTAATCATAGAAATCATGCCTAGTTGGTAAGGCATAAGCAGGATTAACTCCTGGATGTTGGCTAAATTTGATGGTGTGCTCTAACCAGGCCTCTTGAAGTGCTTCGTGGGTAGCTTTGTCCTCTGCTTTGTGGAGTTTGGAAATTCGTGGGCTTGGTGTTATTTCTTTTCTCTTGGCTGAAAGTTCTTGGTATGCTAGAGATGGCTTGAGTTTGACCTTGTGAAACTTCTGTTTGGGTTTGGGTTGTTTCGACATAAATTCCTGAATCTGCTTGGCTTTGGGAAAAATCTCAGTTGTTTTGCTTCAACTTGTTCAACTTCCAAAATAGGTAGTGACTACGCTAAGTGTGCCCTAAGCTAGGATTGACCAAGTTTGGCAAACATTCATTCAACAAGTAAAATAAAAACAAGCAATAGATAGGAACACCCAGATAGAAGTTTGTGGTTCTCAGAATGTGATACTTGCGCCAAGGAGTGTGTATGTTCTACAAATGTTTTGATCAGTCACTCCAAACACATTAACATCCTAGATGGTTTTCTGCAAGGCTGACAATTGGTTTAGCTAGGGAGTCCTCGATATACGCAAGGTACGTGAGGCCCAAATCCGTAGATGAGACCAAAAGGATGTCACACAGCCGAGAGGAGCGGTAACCCACTTCTCCTCTTTCACTTCTCAAGGGTATAAAGTTCCTTGAGGCTTAGCCCGAATGACAAAATCTTGATCCCAAGAGAGGTGTCTTTTGATTCACCTCCCGATTCTTATACTCCGCCGAAGCGCTGGAGTTGAGGTCGTCCAAGGGGTGATGAAATCCCCAAGCAGGCCTCCTAAAAAGAAACAAGGTTTTGGATCCTAATCTTATGCACCCAAGATGGCCTCGAAAGACGACAAGGGGAGAGAAGACTCGGATGACCTTGGGCTAAAAAACATGCTTGTTCTTTTACCAACTGACTCTTATGTGTGCTAATATAGACTTTGCAAGCACTCATGTTTAAGAGACAATGTTCAATTCCAACTTGAAGCGCCAACAAAAGTAAATCAATCGAAGAATGCAAACAATAAGAAGAGTTAGGGTCAACAAAAGCAAACTCGCACGCCCGGAGGCCCTCCACGTCAAGTATCGATTAATTTTATTTAAGGCATTCAAGATTGAGTGTGAGTTTGTTTTAAGCCCAAAACAAAAGTGTGTGAGATTCGATTTCAAGCGCGCGCCCGGAGGCTCTCCACGTCAGTTGTTGTTCAATTTTAGTGCCCAAACTTGAAGTGTGATCAATTTAATCTAGAGTTTTGGCCATTTAAGAATTTTGATAAAGTTAAAGCAAACGTTCAAAGACCAAGTGAGTGAGTTAGATTGTGGAACATTTAACACCTTTTTCAAGTAGACCCATCCCCATAAATGGCGCTGAGATTGCAACCAATGGTTAATATTTGATGGGTGATTAGAAAAGAGGTGAGTCCAAGGAACTACTCAAATTGATTTTTGTAAATTTGTATTTTAACTTAACAAAGTTTCTTAAATGTCCAAAAATCAAACTTTACCTAGATTGCATGTGAAAAAGAGATTTGTTTTGTTCAATTTTAGAAGCTCCAAATGAAGTGTTTGATATTGTAAGGGTTAATTGATCCTTGACATTCAAGATTGGATTTTTTGTTTTAAGCATGCATTCCAAAGAAAGTTGATTTTAATCCATGACATTCAAGAGTGTGTTTTGAGCAACATTCATTCAATGGAAAATGTGTTTAACCATTCAAGTTCATTTTTTTTTTAGCAACATGCATTCAAAGACAAATGGTTAAACATTCAAGCTCATTTTTTAGCAACATGAAAACCTGCAAGAAGCATGGTTAGTGGTTCCATATGTGCTCCAACCTGCAATGAGACAAAAAAAAAGCAATTTAGTCAGTTAGCCAAAATCTTCAAAAATGAGAGCTTAACTATGGGAATTTTTTTAAAAACTTTTTTTGTTGTTTTTTCTACGCGTAAAAATATGAAGATGCTGAAATACAGAGACGCCAATATATGAAGAGGACAAAATAGATTTTCCACACAGAACACAGGTGAGACGCCGATTTGCACAGATGCAGATTTTCGCAGACGACGATTTTCGCAGATGTCAATTTTTGCAGATGTCGATTTTCGCAGACGCAGATTTTCGCAGACGCGGATTTTCGCAGATGTCGATTTGCGCAGACGCGGATTTTTGCTAACATCGATTTTCGCAGACAGAACAGGTTGCAGACGCCAAAACTGCGCCAAAAAAGCTGAAAAATGCGAATTTTTTTTTTTAGATGGTATTTCTTCTTCCTAAGTGTGTTCTTTAACCTGCAAAAACAAGCAAAACACCCTCACAACACACTCAAACAACAACAAACATTAGATGGTTAGAAAAATGACATATAGATGAAAATAGATGATTAAATGACCCATAGTGGGGTCCCACCGGGCGTGCCAAAATGTAGAACCAGAATCAGTATGCAAAGAACATTAAAAAATGAAGTAAACATTCACAAACCAAAAACTAAATTCACATATATGCTTAGACAAAGGAAGAAAACAAGAAGTGCAAACCTCACAAGAAAAAGCACTCCATGCTTTCTTGATTCTGTAGATGTGTCCTTTTGCTGTGGATGTATGCTCAAGATGCTCAAAAGCCGCTTCAATGGAGATGGGTAATGACAAATTGGTAGCTTTGTGAGCTCTCAATTTGGCATTATAAGGGTATGGTTGATGGCTTTGGTTCTCAAAATAGCATGGTAACTTTAGCTCAAAGATTGTTGATGAAATGGCTTGGGAGGGGATTCAATTTATAGGCTAAGGGGTAGAGGGATGGAGGGCTTAGATGCAAGGATGGATGAAGGCTTAAGGAGGGCTAAGATGCACTCAAAGGGGAGCACATGGATTGTGCTTGTTTAGCACCAATGGGAAGGTGACACTTGTCACAAGGAGGATGAGTGTGAGAGGGTAGGGTAAAGGGTTGGTTAAAGTCATGATGAGTGGGGTTGAGTATGTAAGAGGGATGTAAGAGGAATGAGTGTGGAAGAGGGAAGAGTGTGGAAGATGGGTGTAAGAGTCATGAGTGGGCTTGTAAGAGTCTTTATGTTTTGTAAGAGCACTCATGACTTAGTGGTTGGGTTTTTTTGAGGGGAGACTTTGGTTTGGATTAAGAAAGTCTTAAACTTGTTTAAGGAATGTGACAACATTAGGGGGTGGATTAGGCTTGGGTTTAGGATTAGATTAGGGATGTTAGAGATGTGCAAGTGGATGGCATTAATGAGGGTGGGTGAGTTAGTGGCTAAGCTTGGTTAGTATGGGTGGATGGGGTGGATTAGGCTAAATGGAGGATTAGAGATAGGTTAGGGGTTTTTGAATTTGAGGATTTCATTTATCAAATAGATTTATTTAATAAATGGGGATTTTTGGAATTAGATAGAAGAATAGGATTTAATTGATAAATAATAGATTATTTGATTTATCAATTAGGACTATAGATGATTAATTAAATTAATCAACTAGGGGATGACAAAGGATTAATTAAATAGAAATTTAATTAATAATGCCCTTTTTAGATAACTAAATAGGATTACTAAAATAGTGTAATCAAATTTAGGTGTCTATAGGTAAATAGATTGTTCTTTTCAATTTAACTCTTAAATGCCTAAATCCGTGAGAAACAATTTGATACCAATAGTTGGATAATCTATCATCAGGTTGATAGATTTCCTCTGAATTAAAAGGTATAGCTCCCTTATCAATGATATTCAATGCACCTTGTTTTATTCCTAAACTGACTGGGTACATTCTTAACCTAAGAACGAAAGAGGAAAAACCAAGCCAACCCCTAGACAAAACTAACTCAGGCAATGAATTCAGTTATCAACCTAGCTAACCTTAGGAATTCACATTTCCTATGACTCCTTGACATTGGTAATGCAATGTGAATGATATTTATGCTAATGCGATGCAAAATGAAATGAAAGAGAAAACTAAATAATCCCAATTCTTGTAATAGTAACATCTGCAAATACTCTGATCTACAACCCATTCATTATTCAACACGAGATGCAAGATGATGCCCAAAATTTAATACAACAATACTTTGATTGATTATAATCATAGGAGAAGTAACTAAATACTCTGATTCAGAAATAAACCCCTGCTGCCTCGAACATCACAAATAATAATGCTCATATTTTATTTTCTCACAACTTATGCTAAATCTATTACAAAAATTGGAACTCTTAATACGCATAGTGAAAATGCAAAAAAATAAACTAAGTTCCTCCCCCCTACTCTAGCTCTCTGTCTCTCACAGAAAAAAGAACCCTTTCAATACCATTGAATTCCATATTGAACATCTTCTTTGCTTGGTGGTGACCTTTTAGTTGCCAATATAACTCTCTCTTTGAAGGAAGTGATTAGTTACTTTCTTCTAATCCTCTTTTGGCCGAGGGCTTTCCACTTTTAAATACAATACCTTTGTAATCTTTTTGAACTCGAATCTTTACATTAATTACACTTGATTAGTGTAATCAAACCATGGATTAATCTTTGATATTTCGTATTTATAAACAAGTGCTTATTTATGGACTTCCCATGGCGCCAAATGTCCCTCTCAAGAATCTATGGATTAACCAGATGTCTGCTACCATGAAGTTGTGTAATATACCGATGAGGTTGAAAGGAGGCATTACGTGCGTAAGCTGGGTATATCCCATCACGAGTCTCCATGATTTATTCATATCTCTTCATCAGGTTTGATGATCACAATGACATCAACCATGGGGCATACTTAAGAAACTGCATGCTCTTAAACTGACAAAGTCTTATTTCCCTTTCATAGCTTGGATATCTTTAATCGTTGTTAAAAATGTGCTAAGACACTGCTCTTGTGAATTGAGCATTCTGTCAAACAGTTTGTGAATCTTGGGTCAAGTTAATTCCCATTGTTCCTTTTTTTTCTTGGTGGCTTCACACACACACACCCCTGCACGTATAGTAATTGTATTTCACTTTATAGTGATCAAGGCTATCTGTGCATATCCTCGCTTTGGAGCTTCATAGGTAAAATCGGATGCCAATTTTCGTATGGTATGTTCACCATATTGAAGGAAAAGAGAGACAAATACATAGAAATAACACTGATTTTATTGCCTTACTGCCTTGCCCAAATGCATTATATAAGACCTCAATTTATAGAGGGTATGAGAACTCTCTACACAACATATTTTACATGTTAAACTAAATTAAATATAATATTACATATATTAAAAAACGTGGGTGGCTAGAATGGCAGAGTGTCTGCTATGTAATTTAATGACTGGACGGTGCTGGACGACAGAGTTGTGTCTGCTGGAACGACAGAGTGGCTGGCTGGACGACTGCTTTTAATGATAAAAGTTACTATCGCCAACACTCCCCCTTAATTTTTGTCATTAACAAATTTTGCATCAGTAATACCCAATTTCTCTCGCAAATATTCAAAGTTATTCTTTGGTAATGGCTTAGTGAATATATCTGCCAATTGATCTTCAGATTTGCAGAACTCAAGGTAGATTTCTCCATTGTTGACCAATTCTCTGATGAAGTGGTACCTTGTATCAATATGTTTGCTCCTCTTATGAAATACATGATTTTTAGATAATGATATTGCTGATTTATTATCACAAAGAATTGGCGTTGGTTCCTCCTGATGATGGTGAAGATTGAACAAAATTTGACGCATCCATACTGCTTGACATGTTGTGGAAGTGGTAGCTACATATTCTGCTTCAGCTGATGAGATTGTCACTATAGGTTGCTTCTTTGATGCCCATGATACAACTCCTAATACAAAGTGAAAGATATATCCAGAAGTGCTCTTCCTGTCATCAATGCTACCTGCAAAATCACTGTCAGTATAACCAATCAAACCAAAATTGTTAGCTTTGGAATATAGAATTCCATATCTCATTGTTCCTGCAATATATCTCAATATCCTTTTTCCAACTTGCCAATGAGAATTTTGTGGTGATTCCATGAACCTTGAGATTAAACTGACACTATACATGATGTCTGGCCTTGTAGCTGTCATATACATTAAACTTCCAACAAGTCTTTTAAACATAGTTGGATCAACATTTGAGCCCTTTTCTTCCTTGCTAAGTTTTTTTCCTGTTGCAACTGGAGTTGACACTGGATTGCAATTCATCATTTTAAATCTCTTTAAAACATCCTTTATATACTTGGATTGACAAATGAAGATACCTTTATCACATTGAATAACTTCAATACCTAAGAAATATCTCATCAACCCCAAATCTGTCATTTCAAATTCTTTCATCATTTCTGACTTGAACATGTCTACTGATAGATTTCCAGTGAATATTAAGTCATCAACATACAAGCATACAATCAAAATCTGACCTTCCTTATTAGTCTTAACATATAACGTGGGCTCATTGTTACTTCTATTGAATTGATTACTTATCATGTATGAATCAATCCTCTTATACCAAGCCCTAGGAGCTTGTTTCAAACCATAAAGTGCCTTGTTTAGTTTATATACCTTGTTTTCATGCCCACTAACCTCATAACCAGGTGGTTGTTTAATATATACCTCTTCATTAAGAAAACCATTCAAAAAAGCTGATTTTACATCCATTTGATACACTTTCCAATCATTTTGTGCTGCTATTGCTAAAATAGTTCGAACTGTGTCAAGTCTAGCAACTGGAGCAAATGTTTCATTATAATCAACTCCATATTGTTGTGAAAAACCTTTAGCAACTAGTCTTGCCTTCTGCTTAACAATTTCACCTTTTTCATCAAATTTAGTTTTGTAAACCCATTTGACTCCTATACATTCTTTTCCTTTAGGTAAATCCATTAATTCCCATGTGTTATTTCTTTCAATAGAGTCAATTTCTTCATCCATTGCCTTGATCCATTTATCTTCTTTAATTGCTTCATCAAAATACAATGGATCACAAGAAAATAAAGCAAAATTTGAGTAAATATCTACATTCTCTTCTTCTTGATCATATATTTCTTTTAAGCTTCTTGTCTTCTTACCTTTGTAACCTGGTGTCGAGAATGTTGAATCAAATATATCACTTACATTTGAACTTGGAGGTGAGGCACCTTGCACAAAGTTCCTTGGTGGAGTGTTGGGTGTTGATTGAGTCCCATGTTCCTTTAATTCATCATCACCTTGTAATATTGGTGCTCCTCTTGTGACTTGTTTGTTATCATTTTCATGCCATGAATCTTCTTCTTCAAATTTAACATCCCTGCTAATGATCAATTTCTTTGAAACAGGATTATACAATCTATAAGCCTTTGATTCTTCACTATAGCCAATAAAGATGCATTTTTCACTTTTATCATCCAATTTATTTCTCAATTCAGATGGAACTAATGAATAAGCAACACATCCAAAAACTCTAAAATGGGATACTGTATGTTTCTTACCATTCCATGCTTCTTGTGGACTTGTGTTCTTAACACTCTTTGTAGGACTCCTGTTCAAAATGTATACAGCACATGCTACTGCTTCTGCCCAAAACTCATTGGATAGATTTTTGGCCTTCAACATACTCCTTGCCATTTCCATTATGGTTCTATTCTTCCTTTCTGCTACACCATTTTGTTGTGGTGTGTACCTTGTGGTAAACTGCTTCTTAATTCCATGAAATCTGCAAAATTCTAGAAAATCATTAGAACTAAATTCACCACCTCTATCAGATCGCAATACCTTGATGTAGTGACCACTTTTTTTTTCAACCAAATTTTTGAAATCCTTGAACTTTTCAAAAGCTTCACTTTTTTGTTTGAGAAAGTATATCCAAATCTTCCTACTAAAATCATCAATAAATGTTAGGAAATATATACTTCCTCCTAAAGATGGAGTTTGTATAGGTCCACATATATCAGTGTGAACTAATTCCAATGGTGCTCTTGCTCTATATGAACCTCCTACTGGGAAGCTTTCTCTATGTTGTTTTGCCAAAATACAACTTTCACATGAACTTGGTGGTTTCAATATTTGAGGCAATCCTTTCACCATATTCTTCTTTTGTAATAAGCTTAAAGCATCAAAATGAAGATGACCATACCTCAAATGCCATAGCCACGACTGATCTGAGTATATTGTCTTGAAACTAACTTCTTTTCCTCCTTGAATACAATGAATCTGGAGGGGGAACATTCGATTTTGTGTCATGTTGACCCTTGCAATTAACCTGCCACTAGGATTTCTATCCAAGATTGTGCAAACATCATTATCAAAAGAAACTTTGTAACCCTTTTATACTAGTTGACCAACACTCATGAGATTGTGTTTTAATCCAGGCACAAAATACACATTAGGAATATATCTTTTTCCTCCATTTTTTGTCAAGACATTTATAACACCTTTTCCCATTACAAAGACTTTACTATCATTTCCTAGCTTTACTTCAGATTTTACAGAATCAGCCAAGCTAGCAAACAAATCTTTATTTCTAGTCATATGGTTACTACATCCACTATCTAGGAACCATATATCACTAGAGCTTTCTTGAGCAACATTACAAGTTATAAATAAATTTCCTGAATTGTTATCAGATACATCTGAGTAGCACCATTCTTTTCAATATCCTCTTGTTTCTTTCTACATTCACTTGCAATATGACCAAATCTCTTACAATAATGACATTGAATTCGAGATTTATCAAACCTTGATGATGGGTGTTGGAATGAACTTCTGCCATGTCCTCTATTAGAACTCTGAATGGATTGATTTGTTCTCTCTTCTTGATTTGGACTTCCACGTCCATCTATGCTTCTACCTCTTCCTCTTCCTCTGTAGTTTGATCTTCCTCTTCCTCTGCCAAAAGATACCTGCGATCTAAATGCATTCTCCAAAGAAGAATTGTTATTTCTGTTCATTCTTGATTCATGAGATAAAAGTGAGCCCATCAATTCATCAATAGATAGTATTGTCAAATCTTTAGATTCTTCAATGGCAACAACAATGACATCAAATTTTCTAGGCAAACAACGAAGTATATTTTCAACAACTTTTTGATCTGTCAAATCATCACCATATGATCTAATTTGATTAACCACATTCATTACTTGATTTAGAAATTGATCTACTGAGTCTGAATCTTTCATACACAAATTTTCAAAATCACGCCTTAAAGTTTGCAATTTAGCAATCTTAACTTTTGATGTCCCTTGATATGCTGTTTCTAAAATATCCCATGCAATTTTAGACTTTTTAGTAGCACAAACCTTAGGAAAAATTGATTCATCTAAAGATTGTTGAATTAGAAACAACGCTTTAGCATCTTTTTTCTTGTTATCTTGTAATTTATCCTTTTCATCTTGTGTTAATGTAGACTCATCTTGTGGTTCAATAAAACCCTTTTCAATAAGATCCCATATGCCTTGAGAACAAAATAGTGTATTCATTTTTATAGCCCAAAATTCATAATTTTTACCAGAAAATATTGGAATTTGTGGTTGAGCTATACTACTTCCTGAAGTCATATTAATACACAGTTACAACTGCACCTTACAATTTTAAACTTTGCTTTACAAACCAAATCCACCAAACAAGTCTAAGCCAATGACATATAGCTTAAACAAACAACATTATAATGCTTATTTTCCCCTTTTAACAATTTTTTTTAACATTAGACTTCACTCCAAGAAATCAGCTCATACCTTCTTCAAACATTAAACTGGGATATTTTCTTCTCTCAATCTTGGCAACCACTAGTCTCCAACTTTAGAAGCTGATAATTATCTGCAATCAAGAAAACATTAGAAGCTTCATTCACTGCTACAGCAGTTATACACATCAACACATAATTCTTTTCTTCCTAAGCCCAGCTCTTCATGCTCTGATACCAATTTGAAGGCAAAGAGAGACAAATACACAGAAATAACACTGATTTTATTGCCTTACTGCCTTGCCCAAATGCATTACATAAGACCTCTATTTATAGAGGGTATGAGAACTCTCTACACACAACATATTTTACACATGTTAAACTACATTAAATATAATATTACATATATTAAAAAACGTGGGTGGCTAGAACGGCAGAGTGTCTGCTATGTAATTTAATGACTGGACGGTGTTGGACGGCAAAGTTGTGTCTGCTGGAACGACAGAGTGGCTGGTTGGATGGCTGCTTTTAATGACAAAAGTTACTACCGCCAACACATATGTGGTGGACTTTGAGGACTGATTTCATTCCATTCATATATTCATTTGTGAATGCAACGATCATTTTTGTGACTATTCTCGTGCTATTGATTCTAAACTACAACTTAGCATCAACCAAACAATGAATGGAGAATGATATTTACCAAGGGATCTCGAGTGCTTTGCCTTTAGACATCTCAATAATCCACCCCAAGAAGGGAAATGAAGTTTGATTCATGGCTTCTATACCTTCGTTGGCTGCAGGACCTCCTTTATATTGGGCGGCTACGAAGCTCGGGCTTGGGCATGAACTTTCGCACCCACGAGCTCATGCTTTACTTGTTCGGGCATTCTATTGAATAGTTCTCATTTGTAAGCTCTGTTTGGTTATTCAAGAAAACAAACATATGATCAACTTGATGGATAGGTCAATTCTTCAATTAAATTCCAAAGAGTGATTTCCTTGTGTGTGTGATATTTATTGGGTGACATTTCTTCAACATGATTTTTATATATCGCAATATGTACCTTTGAAGATATACATAAAATACTCTGAATAATCCACATTTAACAGTTCATGGGGTCAACTATAGATGTTTTATCGGTATGTATCGTGCTCTTTGATGACCCAATAATACCATTGAGTTTAACTGTCATTTTTTATCTTTATAGAATTCAAGTGGAATTCCATTGTCTTCAAAACACATCACCCTTGCATACTAGGAGGAATCCTTGGGTTGCTTTTCCTCATTGTTAACATTTGAACATATAACGTGAATGTTGAGTTGCTAGCATTGCTATAGGATAGTTTCTTGTCACAAAAGAAATCACATTAATTCTTTAAGCATCAAAGCATATGCACTTTGGACTAGTAGTTGTGCCATTGAACTTCAAATCGTAGCTTTCTAGACTGAAACTACACTTGAGAAATTTGAATGGGCCTTTGAACTTGAACTGAGACTATGTTTTGAAATCTACACTCTAAACTAGTATTTTGGATCATGGAATTTGAATCACAGAACTAGGCCAAAACTTGGAAAATCTGAACTTGAACTATATAATTTCTTTGAACCATTAATTCTGCATGGAACTTCCAAACTAACAAATTTTGAACTTTGAAACTGAAGCTCTATACTTGATGATTTTGTTATCTAAATCTCATGAAGTTGGACTTGGAGGGTGATCTTGGAAATTGAAAGTTAGAAAATGGACTTTAAATTTGATTTTGGACCAAGTGCCATGTATATCTGTACTATTTTTCAAGCTTTGATCATTTGAATATTGAGGATTAGGATTTAGGTTCAATGCTTTCTTCAAACACCGTCTTCTAATAGCTGTCTCTGACTAGGGATGTGTTCTGTGAGGGACATAAAGAATCCTGTGTCTTTGGTTAAAAGTAGTGCCTTATCCATTGGGTTACAGAGTCTAGGCATAAACAAGATAATCAAAGAGGAGCTTTCTAGGAGGGTAAATGGGAGCAAGGCCCAAAACCAAAATTGAAAAAAACCAGAAACACAAAACAAGGAGAAGCTAAGCTAAGCACACCAAAAAATACAGAAGCAAACTAACTATAAACATAGGTGAGGAAATTCACTAAAGAAAAGGAGAAGAGAAATGGACTCATACATGATCATTAACCAAAAGGGAGAAGTATGAACCTTTTTGGAGAAGAAAATTGTCTTCCAACAAGTTAAACCAAAACCATTCCCTCTTGGAAACTTCATCATAATCAAAAGTTAATTCGGAGGCATGCTGAAAATATGCGGCCCATAAATCTCTTCCTAACAACCATGCTTTGTCATAATTTTTTGATTCATCTATACCTTTCTGCACATTACTTCTTGCATAATTGATCATTTTTTGTGAGGAAGAAAAGTATAAAGATTCTAAATTTGGTACAACAACACACTTACATCCATCTCTTTCTACAACATCACTTTTAATAGAGATTTCAACATCTGAAACAAGATTGACAAAGTCAAGATATTCAAATGGTTCTGAAAATGATATTCCATCATATGCACATTTATCACAATCAATTTGAATAGAACTTTTAGATTTCACATCAAGGTTGAAATAAAATGATTCTTCATCGCATATAGGGTCAATTTGGACTAAAGTAACTTCATCATTTATAATGGCTATCAAGTCTGAAAAATCTCTATCCAAATTCAAGACTTCAATACTTGAATCAATTGTAGAGGAAGGCTCATCTTGGGTAGGCACCAAGACTTGATGAAATTCCATTTCGTAGAAAAGAAAACTATAATTGGGCTCTTCATCCTTTTTATGATGATGCACCACTTCATTAGCCATCAAAGGTCTTTGTTTAAAATCTGTCCTTGCAACCACTTCTTCAATCACATCTTTAGACTTAAAATGATATTTGTTAAAACACGATTCAGCCTTCCCATCAATACATAATTCATCAAAAAAACTTAACTTGACATTCTCTTCAAAAGAAAATGATTCTAGCACTATAGATTGAACATCATCCTTTCTATTATCTTCTTCAAACTTATAAGTCTCATATTCTACTTGTGCACAAATCGAAGGCAAACTTTCATAAAGAATGTTATGCAAAATATAATTTTCATCATTCTCTTCAAATTTGAAACTTTCAGCGATAGGAAGAAAAGAGGGTATGAAAAAAACTTCTTTTTCTTGACTTCACTTACCATTTTATTACTATCTTCAAGAATCTCCATGTTCATCGAAGTAGGCGCATCCAGAAACTGGGATATTTCTTGCTCTCCAAGAACCAACCAATTTGTGTATAAAGATTTATTTTTATTGGTTTTTCTCCAAACCAATTCGCTGAAATATATTTTCCATTTCTTTGATCTTGGACATTAAAATACCTTTGGATCACACAATTCTGCATTATGGTAGATTGATAACTCAATCCTTTCTTCTCACCTTTCACAATATTTTCTTTAAAGCAACCCAAAGGAATTGCAGATTCAGATCACTTTCGACATCTATTTCTTCTTTGGTATATAATTTTCTGGTTTGTTTCTTTGGGTAAAAGTCATGTTCATTCAAAACTGAAAAATTATGAGAAACATAATCAGGTGGAACTTCTAAAACTTCATCATTACCCACCTTTAATTCTTCACTAAGCTAGAACATCCTTTCTTCACAGTGTTGTACTAACTTCATTTTCACCTCCAACTCTTTCAATTTGTGATACCTAGCATGAACACCTTTCCATAACAAAACTGGTGCATGATCTTCTTTAAGGCTCAATTTCATTTTTCTTCCATACGTAACACTTTCTCTAAAAGTGTAAAAAATATTATGCAAAACTAGATCGTGAGTATGATAAAGTTTAATAAAGGAAGGTGCTGGTCTCCTCCCTTTCACAACTTTAAAAGGCATGGTCTTTTTTAAATCAGAGTCACCAATCTATAATGAACCCTTTTTAAAATACTTTTAATTCATTCCAAAATTAATCTAAGGTCTTATGTGCGACTTCAATTATTTGCCCTACACTTGGATATATATATTTGTGTTATCTTATCCCTTTTGAATCTACTTCAAATGGCTATTAATTCCAATTTAAGGTCTTTTGTGAATATAAGATTTGTATTTATCTTTAATCTTTTGAATAGTTAACACACACATGTATGTGAGATAAAAGGTATTTGAATTAGGAATCTTATCCCAATATACATTAACTTATAAGCCCCCTTTCTACGGGTACTTTCTGTCCATTATTATTGATGGTTTGCTTGACTCACTTTTTGGTGTCAATTTAACAAAGGGTATACATAGCATACCACAGTTCAGACTTAAAAGGTGATAGCTTTAATGCGACCGTACCCACTCCACGCAATACTTGCAATGATGGACTGACTCCACCATGTCCTGCTCATACTTTATGTTGACGGCACGTTTGAATGTGTTTCCTCTAATGTGAAATCTTGTCATGACTAATCTATGTGCTCTATTGACTGTGTGACATTCACCCGATTTGGTATTCTTTATAATGTTTCGTACTTCTTTTTATATTATCTCTTCCAACCTGTTGTGGATTGTAATTCCAGTATATATCATTTCGTGTATCGTCTTTGCCTTTATATCTACGGGTACGCTAACTTGAATCGACATGTCCCATATAAAATTGGTTTAATGATATATAGTCTATCGTATTGGTTAGAGAGTTATATATAGTTTAGTTTTGTGTTTTGTATATTTATATTTAAATATCTATAAGTAATCTGATCGGTTAGACTATTACTTTTATATTTATATACTCATACTTTATTATCACTATTGTATCATATTTATTATAAAATTAAGTAATTAATTCATTAAATAGTATTTAAATGTGATAATAATTAGATATATTATTGTCTTATTGATTTGCATTGTAATTATAACATTTATTCACTCTATATATATTGATATTATTATTATGAATAATAATTTCATTATATTCATATAAATAATATAAATAATTAAGTAAAATAAACAGATCATAAATATTTATAGTTTATCAATATTATAGTATATGAATTATTATTATATTTTATCTAATAATTATAGGATTCTCTTTAGGAGGGGTCATGATAGTCCACCCCTCTCGAATTTGCTTGTCCTCGAGCAATAAACATTTTCATATTTTTTTCACCTTATATAATGAAATTGACTACTAGATCCCATTCAAATTTTTACTTGTAATATTACTTTGTTTATTCTATAAAAGAGCCACACATGTAGTATGCATTTGAATGGAAAGTATACATATGAATGTATGAAGGCACAAAGAAAACACGAGGCATACACATTGATGCATGAAGACATGAAGTAGACACGATGTAGACACATCATACATAGTCTTGATTAGATCCTAAAATTAACAATGCACAATGACTATACTTCTTCATTAGGCTTATGAACCTTGCAACCACAAAATAAGCATCAGTACATGCATGTAAATATATATAAACTTCAAAGAAATTTGAATGATAATAAGTTAATCCAAGCCAGTTCCATACTAAGCCCAAGAGTGGAACTTTGGCCCCCTTGGCCCCGGTGGTAAGTGTTTAGGCATCCACATGAGGTGGTCTACTTAGTGGATTGCTTGTTTGGCTAGAAAGGTTCTTGTGAAAAGGAGCCATTACTATCTTTCCCTTAACTAGCACTACAATAGGGTGTCCTAACCACTCTCCCTTGATTGTAGACTCCATAAGAAAGTTGATAGGGCGCCCTTACTATCTTCCCTTTAACTAATACCACAATAGGGTGTTCTCCCCTGATTGCAGACTCCATAGGAAAGTGGTAGGGTTCCCTTACTATCTTCCCCTTAACTAGTATTGCAATAGGGTATCATAGTAGCTCTTCCTTGATTGTAGACTCCATAGGAAGGATAGATGCCCTTATAGTATTTCCCTTAACTAGTACTACAATAAGGTGTCTTAACAAACCTCCCTTAATTGCAAACTCCATAGGAAAGCTATATACGGTAGGGTTTCTATATAGTCTTTCTCTTAACTAGTACTACAATAAGGTGTCTTATAGACCTTCCTTGATTGTAGAATCCATAGGAAAGCTACTTGAAATCCCTAAATCATTTCTCAAATAATCAAGTTTACACCTTTATGATTACATTAATTAAGAAAACTTACAATTTCATATTTTTAACTATGGTTGAACTTCCTTAAAGCTCCATTGGCTTCCCTTTTTGATCATTGACTGAACGTTATTAGTGTTCCCTTGATCATATCTCATCTTCTTTGGTGTTGTCCCTTCTAATTCTGGGTCAAGTATTTTCTCTATTCTATGAACTTGACTTTTCTTCCCACATTTATGTCTTGGCTCTCATGATTCCTTGCATTTGAAGCATAATTTCTTCCTTCTTAAGTCTTCTCATTGTTTTCAAGCTTTCTCATCTTGGCGTAGGTGACCCTTTTCAAAGTCCTCACCATAGTGACAACATTTTCTTTTTGGGAGTTCTTGCTTCTGCTTTTCATTCGTATCATGGAATGGTTTTCTATTGTTGCTTGAAGGTCTACAACTTGATGATGAAATTTCTAATCTCAAAGCTGTTTCAATGGCGTCATCCAGAGATGTTGGTTTAAGAGCACTGACCAACCCTCTTAGTGAATCTTTTAATCCTTCCACGAACAAGTAAGTGAGTTTTTCATTATCTACTCCTATAACTCCGACTGAGATTTTTTGAAATTTGGCTATATAACCTTCGACTAATCCTTGTTGCTTGATTTGAGTCAGCTTTCTAAAGTCTTCTTGAGGGTGCTTCCTATCAAACCTTTTAATGAGTTTTTGAGAGAATTCTTCATAAGAAATAATATTTTAGTGTCCTTGAGTAACAAGGCCATGATGCCACCAATCATGTGCCGTGCCTTCTAAGTGAAGGATAAAAAATTGAAGTGCATCCTCTTCTGTCATCAGGCTAAGGGTAAGATAAGTGTTCAATTTTTGTAGCCAAGTGCGTGCAGTAGTCTTTTCCAATCCATCAAAATTTGGAAGTGTTACTTTATTTACTTTGCTTTTAAGATCTCAATTTTGTGGTCTTCTTCCTCTCCCAGGAGTTTCTTTCCTATTGGCTTCATAGAATTCTCTAAATGTTACTAGCTCTTTGATTTCTGGTTCAAGGCTGGCATAAGCTCTTGCATTCTCAATAGCATTATTGGTTGTTTGTGTAACGCCCCGCTCAGGAACCCAAGAGAAATAAACCTAACATGTTACAATGTTTACTGAACTATTTTTTAAAAAAAAGTTTAAACAACATCAAGATAACATTAATGCGGAAGCAATAAGAACATACACATTTGCAATTACAGATATAGTTTCAATTCCTCAAGGGCTCCTTTACGTTGAATCACATTTAATAATTTTAAATTAATTAGTTTAAGTTTCGAGTACAATGTCTCATGAACATAAAGAAATAACAAATACATAATCGCATAAGCAAATACATAAGTATACTAATACAATGAATGTACGTCCACTAAATAACATCCATTGCACATGTCGCAGGGTATGTAAAAATAGATACAATACATCAGAATACATGATAACATATATACATCATTTGAAAAGAAGTCTCCGAGATAAGAAATAAGAATGATAAAGGTACATCTTCTGCAATGAACATCCAATAGCTAGCAATGTAAGGGAAACCCAAATGGTAAGAAGAAACTACCTCCCGACCGCGTGGTTACCTAGTCAGGCTTCCACTCCCACCGTGCAGGGAAGATAATGAATGATCCACATATGGCTATCAAACATAAAACATTCCTAGGCATGGAATACCTACTAGCCAAAACTACCTCAAAGGTAACACATGCTACTCAAGAAGATAAAATAATCCAAAAGTAAGAACACTCAATCCAATACCAACTCCACATAACCAACATCATACACGAACCAAGTATAAACCAAATACCAAGATCATAAGATAAAGTCAACAAAAGATATCCTCCTCAAGTCAATAACCACATGTCAAAAGTACATCATCCATGAATCACCAATCATTATCAATGAAAGTAATAACCACAATAAACACATCCAACAATAAGTACACCACTAGAGGTACACTAAATCCATAAAGATCTACAAAGGAGACTCGGGATACATACTAGGGAGTGTCATCACATGGCTACTTGAGTTACCCTGGACTGATCTCTTAATAGACCCCGGACCCTCAAGCATTGAGTTACTCTGGAATGGTTACTCAGAACCCTGGACCCTCAACATCACACATGTCATGTCCCCAATTTTTGGTGACAGTTCGATTTAATTAATTTAATTAATCTGGTTGTCCAAGGACGACTAATTAATTATTTTAATTAAATAAATAAAAATTAAAAGATAACTTTATATTTAATAAAGTGACTTGGATTATAAAAATATTTAATAAAGTCACTTGAGGGATAAGATCAAAAAGGTTCTAGAAGTCTCTGGAGAGGATGGAGGGAAAAGAATAAATAGGCACCCCGGGGCTCCATTCGAATCAGGGCAGTTGTTTTATCTCTTTTGATTTCAGATTGTGATTTAATCACAGGTGCATTGTGGAACCTAGGGTTTCTGCAATTGTCATCATTGGCCATTGAGAACGATAACTCTCAATTGGTACGCAATTTTGAGGGTGTGAAATATCACCTGAATTATTACAGATTGGAGGTGACATCACAGTCATTTCATCAGGACGAAGTCTGTGACCTAAGGCCAATTTTGAGGATCGTTGATCATTGGAAGATTAGTTAGAGTGGAATTAATTGCCGTCTACACAAATCATCGCAGAACTGGAGAAATTCGAAAGAAGCTGGAAGCACATTTTTATTCATAACTTCTTACTGCGAGGGAGTCTGAATTTATGTCTGAGAGGGGTTATACATTAACCCTCGGCAGTCCAAATCATACCAAGTTCGGCACCCAATACCAAGCAGATTATTTGCTGAACAGGGCCGTACAGGTTAGAGCCGTACTAAGGTTCATGGTCACAAATTTGTTTATTTTCCACAGAACTGATTGAGAGTTTCAATTTAAGCTTTAAAGGACTATCTAATATCCCTAGGCGGTTCAGTCCATACTAGTTTGGGTGCTGTTTTTGGAAGTCTGTAAATTATATTAAAATCGCACAGGACTGTACGGGTACAGCAGTGTGGACGGGTTGAGAGGAGCAGGTCAGAATAGATCAGAGGTCTTAATCCGACCATTATACAGTTCATATTAAGACACAGGGACTTAGCATGCAGTCTGAAGTTTAAGAGGAACAGAATTGTGCAGGAGCAACCCAGCCTTCATAACTGATCCAAATTCCATGCAATTTGGGGCTTCGTCTTCCTTGACACCAAGCGGATTCAGTTCATGTCAGATTAGGCATTGTTTGAAGGTTGCGAATTATTACAGCAGTATTGGTAGGTGGCTCAAGAACATCTTGAAGATTCACTTCAGATTCATCGGCACTAATGGCAAGGATTATGATGGCTAAGTCCAACCCTGTTCCAGCTGGGAATTAAATATTGACTAGAGTATTCATGTACAGGTCTATTCGACTTTAGAATTTCCTCAGCAATTGGGCAGCGCTGACATTCTCAGGTTCTTATGTTTGCATATCAATTTTTAAGATTAGGCCAAGGACATAATTGAGTAATCATTAATTGTAATAAACAGACATATGAAGGAGGAGTGATTTAAATAATAGATGTTTCAGTATTCAGCATTATGGCAAATTTTTAGGTTTACAGCTATATCTTTACATTTCTCACCAACTGTTTGTAAATTTGTCTTAGTTAGTATAGTACATTTGGGGCACCATCTATTAAATAGTGTTAGTTCTGTAAACAATTTCCGATAATCAGGAAATTACTTCCAGCAGTAGTATTCAGTACATGCCCAGTTTTGACAAATTGTTTTAAGACTAAGCATTGGGTTTTAAGTGACCTTATTAGTCAGGGTCATTTCAACACATGTGGAAACTAGAAAGCCCTCTCAAGAAGACGAGGCACTCATCCCATTCCCATCCTTAGTCTATACAAGCACTCAAGGCATGGGTAGATCAAAAATCTCTAACTTATCTTTTAGTGTGTTTTCCCCGCAAAAGTTTTAATTACTAGATTATCACTTATTACATAACTTGCATTAGGTTACCCTGGCACTGACCACTTTGGGTCCCAGACCCCCTACTGCAAGCCACTCCCAAAGTCATGTACCTAGACAACCTCTCATAAGCACATAAATCCATAGTTGTGTCCCATAACACAACACTCATAAAGATCAAACTCGGTTCCTTAAAAGGCAACCTAATAATAAGATGGTTCTCCCATCCAAGAACACATAAAAGCTCCACAAGATAAACCTCATAAATATAATCTCCAATATGAATCACAAAACACATCATAACATCCAACTACATAAATGGTATTAAAGAAATCTCACAAAACCTCTGGTGTACATCCTAGAATGGTCAACATCTAATCGACTCCAAAATCCAAGAGCGTAGATAGTACAAGCAAAATATAATAGTCTAATGGTTCGGCCTGATTTTAAAGACAAAAAGTTTTAGTTTTCAACAAGGTTTCAGTGTATTCCACAAGTCAACTCTTTCATTAATTTGGATAAATATAAAATTACCCCACCCTAAGGATAATTTATTAAAATAATAATGATTGTTTTTCCATAAGAATTCCAATTTTATTAATAATAAAATAAAATAATCTTACTCTTTTATTAAATAATTATTAAAATAATAAATATTCGTAAATATATTAAATAATGAAATTAATACTAAAGTTCCTTTCACAAATTGTTAAATAATTAATCACTATCAATTTCTAATTAATATCTAATATATGATAATTACTCTTAGATAAATTCCTTTATATTTATATTAATCGCATTACCTAAACTTCACTACTTTTAAATAAATCGAATAAATAAAACAAAAAAAATCAATTTATTAAAAATGATTATTATTAAATAAATCCACTTATTAAAAAATGATTCTTAGTAAATAAATCAATTTATTAAAAGTGATACTTATTTAATTATTCAATTTATTAAAGTGATACTTATTAAATATCAAATTTAAAATTAAATAAAACAATGTAACTTTACTTATTCTTAAGCTTACCTCATTTATTTGGACCAGTAATCTAATAATAATGGGAAGGGGGGTTACGTGGTCCCCTCCCCACACTATTTAATATGGTTGGGTGGACTTTTCTTTAAAAAGAAGGCTGCCTTATTTTTTTCAAAAACAACGATTTATGATATCACAGGTACGTATGATTTATGATACATTTTTTTCTTTTTCTTTAATTTACTATTATTATATGACTTTTCTTCTTTTTCTATTTATGAATATTTTTTTTGTATTATATTTATTTTATTTTATTTCTTATTCTTGTTAAATAGATAATATATATAATTTATTTTTGGTTCTTTCTATAGGTACAGGTCTGATAATTTTCCAGCAAGCATAGATTTTGTTATTATTCTTTTCTTTCATAGAGTTGTACGATAAATATGTACATAAATATATATAGATACATATATAAATAATGCATTAAGTTGTAAATTAAATCTATGTAAATTTTACAATCAAACCCTAAACGATCTATACTATGTTTTTCTTCTATATCTTTCTCCTGATAACAATTAACAATCAAATTCCATTCATACAGATCTGGGGAAAAGAATAACTAGAGTGAAAAACATGATTCAAGCACCCAATCAAACACGGAGCAAACAGATCTTTTCCAACTGAAATACATTCTTGGAATTTCAAACTCTACCTCGTACTGATGCTAAACTTTGACAACTAGATGAACATTCCTAAGCAAAATCTTTCAAGCCACGAAAATTTCTTTCTTTTTTTCAAAACCTCTGAATTGCTCTCCAAAACCCGTGTGCCCTGAAACTTGTGTCTGAAAACTTGCGTGTGCAATAATGACCCGAAGATCCTCTAATATAAAATCTAATTACCTTTTTAGGTTTTCTGTCTCCACAACTCTAAAATTATAATTATTTTATTTAATTAATTATTTCATGCACAATTAATTTGCTTTAATTAAAATTATTATTTTATTATTCCTTTCATGCACGTCAAAGGAATTATTTAAGTACTTTATTTTATTTTTCCACTTGTCTTCATTTTTAAGTTAATTTATTAACTTTTAAATCTCATGTACACATTATTAAAAATATCTTATTCAAGTTCACATGTTTTTATCTTTTAATTAATTTTCTATATTTTAAACTCATTCATGCGAACTTAAATCTTTTTCAAAATTTAATATCTTTCAACTACTTAATTTATTTTTGAACATTTAATTTGATAAATATTTATTAACTTAAATAACAATAATATTTAGCACTTATTTAAAAATGAACTCTAAATATATTATTATTAAATTAAATAAATATTATCACGTTCTAAATTTATTCTTAAAACTTTTATCTTTGAATTCTATTCTTTTTATTTAATTAATTTCTCAATTAATTAAATATAATTAAATATTAAAATGTCCTAATAATTTTCCATTAAATTAAATCATTAATTAAATATTTTAGACTTAATTAATAGAAATTCATCAAAGACTCATAAAACAACATACTCACAAAATACTCACGGGTTTTAAAAAGGGTAGACAGTCTGTTACGAGTTCTCCTTGCAGGACAAGTATTATAGGCTACGGCTAGGATTGGACTTGATCATTATCTTCCCATTCTCACCATTTGAGTATTTGTAATAGGGCACGCTCATCCTGGAAATTCAGAGAAATCGATGCCCGGTACCTGCATCCTGCATAAAAGACGAGCATGTACATGTATATAATATATTTAAATTAAACAGGGAATGGTAGGGAGTGGTTCATCATGTAGATCCCGACTAGCAAGTGACTACGACTCTCTCCCTTAACCACATCAAACACATCAGACAGAAAGATAAAATAAACACATGCACTATACACATGCAAGTATGGGGTAAGTATCATAAAAATCACAAGTCTAACATCAAATGCGTACATATAATAATGCATCTCTATCAATACAACATAATCATCATTAAAGACATCATGTTAACATTTTTATGAAAGAAACCACATTTACTAACTATCATTAACAACACATGAATGAAATCAACTAAGCAATAATAACTGATACATTTGTAATCAAAGTCATGAAATAATATCATAATATTACAAATCTAGTATCTCTAAAACTAATCAAAGCATAAAATCAGCCTAAAAGAATTTGACAATGATACAAAAATGCGATCTAGGGGCATGCACTACAGTTTGTCCCTCTCCTTCCATCGAGGGGTCCTCCCAAGGTAAGAAAGGGGGTTTGGGCACCCGAGATGATGAAGCTCCATTATTTTTTGAGTGGTTTAAACTTACGTCTCTTCCATTAGCATTATGGTTTCTTAGATTGTTTGTAGAATTTCCCATGTTTTGTAGCACTTGAAAGAGTGCTTGGTTTGATTTTTGTATCTGCTATGCTAGAGTTTGGTTTGTCTGTTCCATAACATTCCTAATTTCATTAGATAGTTGTTTGCTTATTTTTGCTCATTTTTTCATTTACTATCTTTCAGGAGGGAAGGATCAAGCTCTGATACCAATTGTAACGAACCCTTTTTTTAAAATAGTTTTAATTCATTCCAAAATTAATCTAAGGTCTTATGAGCGACTTCAATTATTTGCCCTACACTTGGATATATATATTTGTGTTATCTTATCCCTTTTGAATCTATTTCAAATGGCTATTAATTCCAATTTAAGGTCTTTTGTGAATATAGGATTTATATTTATCTTTAATCTTTTGAATAGTTCACACACACACATGTGTGAGATGGTTGCTTTAAAATAAAAGGTATTTGAATTAGGAATCTTATCCTAATATATATTAACTTATAAGCCCCCTATCTACGGGTACTTTCTGTCCATTATTATTAATGGTTTGCTTGACTCACTATTTGGTGTTGATTTAACAAAGGGTATACATAGCATACCATAGTTCAGACTTAAAAGGTGACAACTTTAATGCGACCGTACCCACTCCATGCAATACTTGCAATGATGGACTGACTCCATCGTGTCTTGCTCGTACTTTATGTTGATAGAACGTTTGAATGTGTTTCCTCCAACGTAAAATCTTGTCATGACTGATCTATGTGCTCTGTTGACTGTGCAATGTTCACTCGGTTTGGTATTCTTTATAATGCTTCATACTTCTCCTTTTTATATTATCTCTTCCGACCTGTTGTGGATTGTAATTCCAGTATATATCATTTCGTGTATCTTCTTTGCCTTTATATCTACGGGTACACTGATTTGAATCGACGTGTCCCATATAAGATTGGTTTAATGATACATAGTCTATCCTATTAGTTAGAGAGTTATATATAGTTTAGTTTTGGTTAGTTTAGTTTAGTGTTTTGTTTATTTATATTTAAATATCTATATGTAATCTGATCGGTTAGACTATTACTTTTATATTTATATACTCATACTTTATTATCACTATTGTATCATATTTATTATATTAAATTAAGTAATTAATTCATTAAATAGTATTTAAATGTGATAATAATTAGATATATTATCATTTTATTGATTTACATTGTAATTATAACGTTTATTCACTCTATATCTATTGATATCATTATTATGAATAATAATTTTATTATATTAATATAAATAATATAAATAATTAAGTAAAATAAATAGATCATAAATATTTATAGTTTATCAATATTATAGTATATGAATTATTATTATATTTTATCCAATAATTATAGGATTCTCTTTAGGAGGGGTCATGACACAATCTCTTAAAAGTGGAGATAAAAATAAGAACCGAGGAACCAAATTTCAACACTAATCTTCTTTTCCGCATCCCTAGTAGAGTAGCAAAAAATTTGTTGGTAAATAGATTGTTTTTTTTAATTTAACTTTTAAATGCCCAAATTTGTGAGAAACAATTTGATACCAATAGTTGGATAATCTTCATTAGGTTGATAGATTTCCTCTAAATTAAAAGGTACAGCTCCCTTATCAATGATATTTAATGAATCTTGTTTTATTCCTAAACTAACTGGGTACATTCTTAATCTGAGAACGAAAGAGGAAAAACCAAGCCAGCCCTAGACAAAACTAACTCAGGTAGTGAATTCAGTTATCAACCTATCCACCCCCAGGAATTCACACTTCCTATGACTCCCTGACATTGGTAATGCAATGTAAATGATAATTATGTGAATGCAATGCAAAATGAAATGAAATAGAAAACTAAATAATCCCAATTCCTGTAATAGGAATGTCTGCAAATACTCTGATCTAAACCCATTAATTATTCAACACGAGATGCAAGATGATGCTCAAAACTGAATGCAACAATATTCTGATTGATTATAATCATAGGAGAAGAAACTAAATACTTTGATTCAGAAATAAACCCCTGCTGCCTTGAACATCACAAATAATAATGCTTAGATTTTATTTTGTGACAGTTTATGCAAAGTCTATTACAAAAATCCTAGAACTCTTAATATGCATAATGAAAATGCAGAAAACTAAACTAAGTTCCTTCCCCTACTCCATCTCTCTGTCTCGTAGAAAAAAGAACCCTTTCAATACCTTTGAATTCCATATTTAACATCTTCTCTTCTTGGCAGTGACCTTTCAGTTGCTAATATAACTCTCTCTTTGAAGGAAGTGATTAGTTGCTTCGATGGCTTTCCACTTTTAGATACAATACCTTTGTAATCTTTTCGAATTTGAATCTTTACATCAATTACACTTCGATTAATCAAACCATGGATTAATCTTTGATATTTTGTATTTATAAACAAGTGTTTATTTACAGGTTCCCCATGGTGCCAAATGTCCCTCTCAAGAATCTATGGATTAACCAGATGTTTGCTGCCATGAAGTTGTGTAATATATTGATGAGGTTGAAAGGAGGCATTACGTGTGTAAGCCGGGTATATCCCATCGTAAGGGTCCATGATTTATTCATACCTCTTCATTGGGTTTGATGATCACAATGACATCGACCATGGGGCATACTTAAGAAACCACGTGCTCTTAAACTGACAAAGTCTTGTTTCCCTTTCACAGCTTGGATATCTTTAATTGTTGTCAAAAACGTGCTAAGACAATGCTCTTGTGAATTGAGCATTCTGTCAAACAGTTTGTGAATCTTGGGTTAAGTTAATTCCCATTGTTCCTTTTTTTTCTTGGCGGCTTCACACACACACCCCTGCACATATTGTAATTGTATTTCACATTACAGTGATTGAGGCTATCTGTACATATCCTCGGTTTGGAGTTTCAAAGGTAAAACCTGATGTCGATGATCGTATGGTATGTTCACCATATGTGGTGGACATTGAAGCCCAAATTCATTCCATTCATATCTTCATCTACGAATGCAATGATCATTGTTGTGACTATTCCCATGATATTGATTTTGAACTGCGACTTAGCATCAACCAAACAATGAATGGAGAATGATATTGGCCAGGGGATCTCGGGTGCTTTGCCTTCAGACATCTCAATAATCCACACCAAGAAGGGAAATGGAGTTAGATTCATGGCTTCTATGCCTTTGCTGACTGCGGCACTTCTATACCTTTGCTGACTGCAAGACCTCCTTTATATTGGGCGGCTATGAAGCTCGGGCTTGGGCATGAACTTTCGCACCTGCAGGCTCATGCTTTACTTGTTCAGGCATTTTGTTGAATAGTTCACGTATGCAAGCTATGCTTGTTTATTCATGCAAACAATCATTTGCTGAACTTGATAGATAGGTCAATTCTTCAAATAACTTCCAAAGAGTGATTTCCTTGCGTGTGTGATAATTATCGGGGGACATTTCTTCAACATGATTTTTATATACCGCGATATGTATCTTTGAAGATATACATAAAATACTCTGAATAATCCACATTTAGCAATTCACGGGGTCAACTATAGATGTTTCATTGGTATGTATCGTGCTCTTTGATGTCCCAGTAATACCATTGAGTTTCATTGCCATTTTCTATCTTTATAGAACTCGAATGGAATTCCATTGTCTTCAAAACACATCACCCCTGCATACTAGGAGGAATCACTGAGTTGCTTTTCCTCATTGATAACATGTGAACATATAATGTGAATGTCGAGCTGCTAGCATCGCTCTAGGATGGTTTCTCCTCACAAAAGATATCACATTAATTCTTTAAGCATCAGAGCATATGCACTTTGGACTAGTAGTTGTGCCATTGAACTTTAAACCATAGCTTTCTGGACTGAGTCTACACTTGAGAAATTTGATTGGGTTTTTGAACTTGAATTGAGACTGTTTTTTGAAATCTACACTTTGAACTGGTATTTTGGATTATGGAATTTGAATCACAGAACTAGGCCAAAACTTGGAAAATATGAACTTGAACTATAGACTTTCTTCGAACCATTAATTCTCCATGGAACTTCCAAACTAACAAATTTTGAACTTTGAAACTGAACCTCTATACTTATGATTTTACTATCTAAATCGACAACCTGTGCTCATAAAGTTGGACTTCGTTCTCCATGGAACTTCCAAACTAACAAATTTTGAACTTTGAAACTGAACCTCTATACTTATGATTTTACTATCTAAATCGACAACCTGTGCTCATAAAGTTGGACTTCGAGGGTGATCTTAGAAACTAAAAGTTAGAAAATTGACTTTAAATTTGATTCCAGACCAAGTGCCATGTATATCTGAATTGTATTTCAAGCTTTGATCATTTGAATCTTGAGGATTAGGATTCAGGTTCAGTGCTTTCTTCAAACACTATTTTCTTATAGGTCAAATCCTACAACATCATAATCAACGAAACAAACCAACAAAAGATTTACTTGATGGGGCTGATTTTGAAGTTTAAAATGTGGATGCTAGAAGCATGCTAACATATATTACACGTTTATTACTAAATGATGAATTTATTTAACACATGTACACATTTTTAACATTTAAATGCATGGCATGCAAGTTCAATTATTTTAGAGGGAACATATCTCAGCCAAAACAGATTAGTGAAACATGAAATTGACTTTGTTGATTACTAACCTGATAATAAGGCGCTTCAATATAGTCACCATGTTATTGCCACCTCAATTACTCTACATCTAGTTAAACATCAATCTGGACATCACAAAGTGGAGACTAGATACTGAGGACCATGAGAGAATATTAAATGTTCCCCATGAGTGTGTGAAACCACTTGGAATCACTAGAGATATTTCATATTTACAACTTGCCTAGATATTTCATAAATTTAGCAAGTTATTCAAGAGATATTTAAAATAAATGTTGAAATTTAATACACGACTTATACATGTATGTTAATTTCATGTTTAAGACAAGTATATATACTTGTATCTTCATTTAATACATTTAAGACTTATATGTACATGTTCATATAATGTAACTTTGGACTTATATGTGTATGTACATGTATGTTCATTTCATGTTTAGGACTTATGTACATGTGTACATGTATTCATGCATGAACTCATTTCATGTTTAGGACTTGTAACATTGTATGTGCATGTTCATTTTATGTAACTTCTAGAACTTATATATGTGTATGTACATGTGCATTATATGTGTACATGCACATGTTCATTTTATGTAACTTCTAGGACTTAGATACATATATGTGTACATGTTCATTGAACATGTTTAGGATTCATATGTGTACACACATGTTCATAAATTATGTAACCTAGAAATTATATATGTATGTACATATTCATTTTATGTAACTTAGGACTTACATGTATATGTATGTATATATATTTAATGTTTAGGACTTATATTTCATGTTTAGGACTTATGTATTTCATTTTTAAGACTTATATACATGTGTATATGTATTCATGCATGAACTCATTTTAAGTTTAGGACTTATATGTGTACGTGCATGTTCATTTTATGTAACTTCTAGGACTTATATACATATGTGTACATGTTCATTGAACATGTTTAGGACTTATATGTGTACACACATGTTCATAAATTATGTAACTTATGAATTATATGTGTATGCACATGCATGATCTCATTTCATGTTAATCATTTTAATCATGCACTACAATGTTGAATCAGCTAAATTGAACCAATTATGTGTATGTACATGTTCAATTTATGTAGCTTAGGACTTATATACAATGTATGTACATCTATGAACCCATTTCATGTTAATTATTTTAATCATGCACTACAATGTTGAATCACCTAAATTGAACCAATTATGTACACATAAAGCTCAATCATGTCTACAATCAATTGAATGTCTAATCATAAAGTAGAAACATATATTACATGTGCAATAATAAACTAGAAACATTTATCACATGTATAATCATAAACTAGAAACATATATCACATGGACCATTTAACCTAGAAACACATGACATGGAGCATATAAACTAGAAACATATATAACATGTCCAATCATATATAAAATCATATAAATATGTAAACTATCATAAATGAACCATAAATACATGTACATAGATCAACACATATATAAATATCAAATCATATAAATGTATATGTCTCGAGAAGATCAGTGATAAAGTAAACATGTGCATGTCCTAAACTAGAGAGTCATCCATATGCATACAAATAGATCAACCCTATGGTCAAGACTTATGAGCCTCATCTATCTATGGAGTATCAACTAACAAGTGTAAATTAAAATAAACTTTTTTTTAATCACACACTTGGACCAACTCCTAAGATCCCCTCAAATTGAGTTGCAGTAGAGCATTGTGCATCTAAGTGTTGAGCACCAAAATGCAGTGTAGAGGGCTATGAGCCAAAGTCCTATATAGAGTGTTGTGTACTCTGATGTGTATGAACTAATGGCATTCCATGGACCACTAAAATATAGGCCTTTGTAAAATTGTTTGTGGGACATCATGCAAAGTTAACCTCTATGCATTTGCAATGTACAAATATGCATGTAGAAAATCATCCAAAAGATACAAGGCCATCTCCATATGTCTATGCTCTCCATCGAGGCCACACATATCTCCTGGGGTAGGAAGATGTAAAACTCTATAGACCTCATTAGTGGCTGATGTAGTACTCAATGATGTCTTGAAGATGATATGTGTTAGCTCGGTCTACTCAAAATATATCTACCTAGAGTGTCAAATGTAATGCTCCTAGCTGTAGCTTCTATGCATCCTATCCAATCAACTTCTTCCCTTTGAGAAGCAATAAAAACTCTATTTATAGCACCATCCATCACTAGTGTTACTTCTAGGGTCCTATCAACCACCAATGTATGATGAGTAATAATAGGATGTGTCAGATCATGATCACAAAATCTACCACATCCTTGACCATAAAATTCTGGAAGATTTAAATAGTTGATGTGATGCCCTAAACAGAACTCTACGTACAAATGCTAAGAAAAAATTGATAGAATTTGGCTGTTATTCGGATAATGACCATGTGCTTCTAGGAATTGAGGGTATATCATACAAGCAATCTATGACATAATATATTTAGTAACTTGATATCCCCTGACCTGGTTCATCTCCTCATAAAATGGGAAGACCTTTTGTTTGATAGTCTCCTTAGAAACTAGGCTATGAACCTAAACTAAGGATATAGGTCATCTGAGACCTTTGCTCTAAGGTCAATAAAAATCCTAGGGTATGTGCAAGATCATGGTGTACCAAACTATGGCCTTAAGTGGCAGTGAAAAATCAGCAAATCAGGTTTATGTCAACTTGACACATAATTTTGAAGTGGTTATAGACTTTATATCAAAAAGTTGTAAGAAAATAATTTGTAGAAAATTGAATGTAGTTTCTAAACTACTAGGCCTTATCAGGAGAAAAAAATAATTGATTGGTCAAAAGTTTGAATTTTAATGCAGTACTAAACATTTTTTAGGGCGAAAATAAAAAGTAGGCGTATGTCTGACCACCTTAATCAAAATCAAATCATAATATTTTTTAAATATAATTATAGATATGAAAACTAGACTCATGCCTGGATGTGACACATATTTTTTGATATTTTTATTCCAAATAAATAATTAAATATGAATTTTCTACCAAAACTTTTTCGAATTAAAAAAAGTCCCGTGTCTGACCACCCTAACTAATAAAAAATTTGATCAAATTTTTATTTTTTTATTTTTTTCTTATACTAGGCGAAGTATAGAATGTGACGCAACTTTTAAATTTAAAAAATGTTATACCGTTTGAAAGTTATAGCTATTTTTCATTCAGTATGTCAATCAGCACTTTACAATAATCTTCATTGATAATTAACTAATAAATACTTATCGAACTCAGAATTTGACAGAAATTATATTGATGGAATCTAGAGAGCGATATTAAAAAACCTATTTCGTTTCATTCAATTTTGATCAAAATAACATTGTCAGACGGCTACCCGAAGTCTGAGTATCACTAAAACTCTCTATAAACACGTCTTTGGGGTTGACCGGGCAGGCTTGGTAAATACCAAGCCTGATCGGATATCCGATTCAAAATCGGATATCCGATTTGACATCGGATATCCGATATGGCTCGGTAGTCAAATTCCAAAAATCTTCAAATTTTGGAGAGAAATTTGATTTAAACGTTCTAGTTTTTTATTTTTAGATTATTTCACTTATATTAATATGTAAAGGCATATTTTAATATATTATATATATATAATAACGTAATGTAAACATACAAGATATAATCTAGTAATATATAATAATATCTTATGTTAATCTTATTACAATCTATAAATACAATATATATTATTATTATTTTTACTAAATATAATATATATTATTATTATTTTTACTAAATATAATAACGTAATTTATATATATATATAAAATACGTATTATATATTATTATATTAATATGTATGTTATTAATATATACAATAACGTAATATTTTCATTAAATGTAATATGTATTATATATTATTATATTAATATGTATAATAATATAATATTTATATAACAACATAATATTTTTATTAAATATAATATATATTATAAATATTATTATATTAATATGTATGTTATTAATATATTTATATAATAACGTAATATTTTTATTAAATATAATAATGTAATATGTATATGTACATATATGTATATATATATATATATATATTATATTAATATGTATATTATTAATATATAAGAGTCAAAGGGGGTCATAGGGTGACCTATAACCTTCTTTGACCCATTAAACGATGATATATGTCTCTAGGGGTCCTAGGACCCCTAGGGAAATATGTCGTCCTTTAATGGGACAAAGGAGGTCCCTTTGACCCATTAAATGACGACATATGTCCCTAGGACCCCCAGAGACATAGCCGAATCATTCATATCGGTCAAAGGGGGTCATAGGGTGACCTATGACCCCCTTTGATCCATTAAACGACGACATATGTATCTAGGGGTCCTAGGACCCCTAGGGACATATTCGAATGGGTATTATGGGTCAAAGGGGGTCATATGGTGACCTATGACCCTCTTTGACCCATTAAACGATGACATATGTCCCTAGGGGTCCTAGGACCCTTAGGGACATAGTCAAATCGTTCATATGGGTCAAAGGGGGTGACCCATTAAATGACGACATATGTCCCTAGGGGTCCTAGGACCCCCAGGGACATAGTTGAATCATTCATATGGGTCAAAGGGGGTCATAGGGTGACCTATGACCCCCTTTGACCCATTAAACGACGACATATGTCCCTAGGGGTCCTAGGACCTCTAGGGACATATTCGAATGGGTAATATGAGTCAAAGGGGGTCATAGGGTGACCTATGACCCTCTTTGACCCATTAAACGATGACATATGTCCCTAGGGGTCCTAGGACCCCTAGGGACATATTCCAATCGTTCATATGGGTCAAAGGGGGTCATAGGTCTTTGACCCATTAAACGACGATATATGTCTCTAAGGGTCCTAGGACCCCTAGCGACATATTCGAATGGGTAATATGGGTCAAAGGGGGTCATAGGGTGACCTATGACCCTCTCTGACTCATTAAATGATGACATATTTCTCTAGGGGTCCTTGGACCCCTAGGGACATATTCGAATTGTTCATATGGGTCAAAGGGGGACATAGGGTGACCTATGACCCCCTTTGACCCATTAAACGATGACATATGTCCCTAGAGGTCCTAGGACCCCTAGGGACATATTCAAATGGGTAATATGGGTCAAATGGGGTCATAGGGTAATCTATGACTCTCTTTGACCCATTAAACGACGACATATGTCCCTAAGGGTCCTCAGACCCCTAGGGACATATTCGAATCGTTCATATGGGTCAAAGAGGGTCATAGGGTGACCTATGACCCTCTTTGACCCATTAAACGACGACATATGTCCCTAGGGATCCTCGGACCCCTAGGGATATATTTGAATTGTTCATATGGGTCAAAGGGGGTCATAGGGTGACCTATGACCCTGTTTGACCCATTAAACGATGACATATGTCCCTAGGGGTCCTAGGACCCCTAGGGACATATTCGAATCGTACATATGGGTCAAAGGGGGTCATAGGGTGACCTATGACCCCCTTTGACCCATTAAATGATGACATATGTCTCTAGGGGTCCTAGGACCCCTAGGGACATATTTGAATGGGTATTATGGGTCAAAGGGGGTCATAGGGTGACCTATGGCCCTCTTTGACCCATTAAACGACGACATATGTCCCTAGGGGTCCTTGGACCCCAAGAGACATATTTGAATGGGTAATATGGGTCAAAGGGGGTCATAGGGTGACTTATGACCCTCTTTGACGAATTAAACGACGACATATGTCCCTAGGGGTCCTAGGACCCTAGGGACATATTCGAATTGTTCATATGGGTCAAAGGAGGTCATAGGGTGACCTATGACCCCCTTTGACCCATTAAACGACGACATATGTCCCTAGGGGTCTTAGGACCCCTAGGGACATATTCGAATGGGTAATATGGGTCAAATGGGGTCATAGGTCTCTTTGACCCATTAAACGATGACATATGTCTCTAGAGGTCTTAGGACCCCTAGGGACATATTCGAATCCTTCATATGGGTCAAAGGGGGTAATAGGGTGACCTATGACCCTCTTGACCCATTAAACAACGATATATATCTCTAGGGGTCCTAGGACCCCTAGGGACATATTCGAATGGGTAATATGGGTGAAAGGGGGTCATAGGGTGACCTATGACCCTCTTTAACCCATTAAATGACGACATATGTCCCTAGGGGTCTTCGGACTCCAAGGGACATATTCGAATGGGTAATATGGGTCAAAGGGGGTCATAGGGTGACCTATGACCCTCTTTGACCCATTAAACGATGACATATGTCCCTAGGGGTCCTAGAACCCTAGGGACATATTCGAATCGTTCATATGGGTCAAAGGGGGTCATAGGGTGACCTATGACCCCCTTTGACTCATTAAATGACGACATATGTCCCTAGGGGTCCTAGGACCCCTAGGGACATATTTGAATCGTTCATATGAGACAAAGGGGGTCGTAGGGTGACCTATGACCCCCTTTGACCCATTAAACGACGACATATGTCCCTAGGGGTCCTAGGACCCCTAGGGACATATTCGAATGGATAATATGGGTCAAATGGGGTCATAGGGTAACCTATGACCCTCTTTGACCCATTAAATGATGACATATGTCTCTAGGGATCCTAGGACCCCTAGGGACATATTCGAATCATTCATATGGGTCAAAGGGGGTCATAGGGTGACCTATGATCCTCTTGACCCATTAAATGACGATATATGTCTCTAGGGGTCCTAGGACCCCTAGGGACATATTCGAATGGGTAATATGGGTCAAAGGGGGTCATAGGGTGACCTATGACCCTCTTTGACCCATTAAACGACGACATATGTCCCTAGGGGTCCTAAGACCCCTAGGGACATATTCGAATGGGTAATATGGGTCAAAGGGGGTCATAGGGTGACCTATGACCCTCTTTGACCCATTAAACGAAGACATATGTCCCTAGGGGTCCTAGGACCCTAGGGACATATTCGAATGGTTCATATGGGTCAAAAGGGGTCACAGGGTGACCTATGACCCCCTTTGACCCATTAAACGATGACATATGTCCCTAGGGGTCCTAGGACCCCTAGGGACATATTTGAATCGTTCATATGAGTCAAAGGGGGTCATAGGGTGACCTATGACCCCCTTTGACCCATTAAATGACGATATATGTCCCTAGGGGTCCTAGGACCCTAGGGACATATTTGAATGGTTCATATGGGTCAAAGGGGGTCATAGGGTGACCTATGACCCCCTTTGACCCATTAAACAATGACATATGTCCCTAGGGGTCCTAGGACCCCTAGGGACATATTTGAATCATTCATATGAGTCAAAGGGGGTCATAGGGTGACCTATGACCCCCTTTGACCCATTAAACGACGACATATGTCCCTAGGGGTCCTAGGACCCTTAGGGACATATTCGAATGGGTAATATGGGTCAAATGGGGTCATAGGGTAACCTATGACCCTCTTTGACCTATTAAATGACGACATATGTCTCGAGGAGTCCTAGGACCCCTAGGGACATATTCGAATCGTTCATATGGGTCAAAGGGGGTCATAGGGTGACCTATGACCCTCTTGACCCATTAAACGATGATATATGTCTCTAGGGGTCCTCGGACCCCTAGGGACATATTCGAATGGGTAATATGGGTCAAAGGGGGTCATAGGGTGACCTATGATCCTCTTTGACCCATTAAATGACGACATATGTCCCTAAGGGTCCTAGGACCCCTAAGGACATATTCGAATGGGTAATATGGGTCAAATGGGGTCATAGGGTAACCTATGCCGCTCTTTGACCCATTAAATGATGACATATGTCTCTAGGGGTCCTAGGACCCCTAGGGACATATTCAAATCGTTCATATGGGTCAAAGGGGGTCATAGGGTGACCTATGACCCTCTTGATGCATTAAACGACGATATATGTCTCTAGGGGTCCTAGGACCCCTAGGGACATATTCGAATGGGTAATATGGGTCAAAGGGGGTCATAGGTGACCCATTAAATGATGACATATGTTCCTAGGGGTCCTCGAACCCCAAGGGACATATTCGAATGGGTAATATGGGTCAAATGGGGTCATAGGGTGACGTATGACCCTCTTTGACCCATTAAATGACGACATATGTCCTTAGGGGTCCTAGGACCCTAGGGACATATTCCAATCGTTCATATGGGTCAAAGGGGGTCATAGGGTGACTTATGACCCCCTTTGACCCATTAAATGACAACATATGTCCCTAGGGGTCCTAGGGGCATATTTGAATCGTTCATATGAGTCAAAGGGGGTCATAGGGTGACCTATGAACCCCTTTGATGCATTAAACAACGACATATGTCCCTAGGGGTCCTAAGACCCCTAGGGACATATTTGAATGGGTAATATGGGTCAAATGGGGTCATAGGGTAACCTATGACCCTCTTTGACCCTTTAAATGATGACATATGTCTCTAGGGGTCCTAGGACCCCTAGGGACATATTCGAATCGTACATATGGGTCAAAGGGGGTCATAGTTTGACCCATTAAACGATGATATATGTCTCTAGGTATCCTAGGACCCCTAGGGACATATTCGAATGGGTAATATGGGTCAAAGGGGGTCATAGGGTGACCTATGACCCTCTCTAACCCATTAAATGAAGAGATATGTCGCTAGGGGTCCTAGGACCCCTAGGGACATATTCGAATGGGTAATATGGGTCAAAGTGGGTCATAGGGTGACCTATGACCCCCTTTGACCCATTAAACGACGACATATGTCTCTAGGGGTCCTAGGACCCCTAGGGACATATTCAAATGGGTATTATGGGTCAAATGGGGTCATAGGGTGACCTATGACCCTCTTTGACCCATTAAACGATGACATATGTCCCTAGGGGTCCTCGGACCCCAAGGGACATATTCGAATAGGTAATATGGGTCAAATGGGGTCATAGGGTGACCTATGACCCTCTTTGACCTATTAAACTATGACATATGTCCCTAGGGGTGCTAGGACCTCTAGGGACATATTCGAATGGGTAATATGGGTCAAAGGGGGTCATAGGGTGACCTATGACCCTCTTTGACTCATTAAATGATGACATATGTCCCTAGGGGTCCTAAGACCCCTAGGGACATATTCCAATCGTTCATATGGGTCAAAGGGGGTCATAGGTTGACCTATGACCCTCTTTGACCCATTAAACGACGATATATGTCTCTAGGGATCCTAGGACCCCTAGGGACATATTCGAATTGGTAATATGGGTCAAAGGGGCTCATAGGGTGACCTATGACCCTCTCTGACTCATTAAACGACGACATATTTCTCTAGGGGTCCTTGGACCCCTATTGACATATTCAAATTTTTCATATGGGTCAAACGGGGTCATAGGGTGACCTATGACCCCCTTTGACCCATTAATTGACGACATATGTCCCTAGGGGTCCTAGGACCCCTAAGGACATATTCGAATGGGTAATATGGGTCAAATGGGGTCATAGGTTACCCTATGACCCTCTTTGACCCATTAAATGACGACATATGTCCCTAGGGGTCCTCAGACCCCTAGGGACATATTCGAATCGTTCATATGGGTCAAAGAGGGTCATAGGGTGACCTATGACCCTCTTTGACCCATTAAACGATGACATATGTCCCTAGGGGTCCTCAGACCCCTAGGGACATATTCGAATCGTTCATATGGGTCAAAGGGGGTCATAGGGTGACTTATGACCCTCTTTGACCCATTAAACGACGACATATGTCCCTAGGGGTCCTAGGACCCCTAGGGACATATTCGAATCATACATATGGGTCAAAGGGGATCATAGGGTGACCTATGACCCCCTTTGACCCATTAAACGACGACATATGTCTGTAGGGGTCCTAGGACCCCTAGGGACATATTCGAATGGGTATTATGGGTCAAAGGGGGTCATAGGGTGACCTATGACCCTCTTTGACCCATTGAATGATGACATATGTCCCTAAGGGTCCTTGGACCCCAGGAGACATATTCGAATGGGTAGTATGGGTCAAAGGAGGTCATAGGGTGACCTATGACCCTCTTTGACCCATTAAACGATGACATATGTCCCTAGGGGTCCTAGGACCCTAGGGACATATTCGAATTGTTCATATGGGTCAAAGGGGGTCATAGGGTGACCTATGACCCCCTTTGACCCATTAAACGATGACATATGTCCCTAGGGGTCCTACGACCCCTAGGGACATATTCGAATGGGTAATATGGGTCAAATGGGGTCATAGGGTAACTTATGACCCTCTTTGACCTATTAAACGATGACATATGTCTGACCCCTAGGGACATATTCGAATTGTTCATATGGGTCAAAGGGGGTCATAGGGTGACCTATGACCCCCTTTGACCCATTAAACGATGACATATGTCCCTAGGGGTCCTACGACCCCTAGGGACATATTCGAATGGGTAATATGGGTCAAATGGGGTCATAGGGTAACTTATGACCCTCTTTGACCTATTAAACGATGACATATGTCTCTAGAGGTCCTAGGACCCCTAGGGACATATTCAAATCGTTCATATGGGTCAAAGGGGTTCATAGGGTGACCTATGACCCTGCTAACCCATTAAACGACGATATTATATCGGATATCCGATATTATAATATATATAATATAACATATATATTACATTTTTTATATTTTTATATTATATTTTATATTTATTATATTAATTTACTATATATTATAATATAAAATATTATTATTATACTATATTATTATAATTTATAATATATTATACTTTTTTATTATATATTATATTATAAGATATTACTTTTTATTATATATATTATATTACATTACTATATATTATAATATATGAAATATTATATTATATTATTATAATATAATATGTTATTATAATATTATTATTATAGTATAATATTATACGATTATAATATATTAATAATAATATTATTATATTATAGTATAATAATTATTATAATAATAATATTATTATATTATAGTATAATAATTATTATAATAATAATATTAAATAATAATAATATTATTATAATATATTAGTATGATATATTATTTAATATTATTATTATTATTTTATATCAATAATAATAATATTAAATAATATATCATACTATTATATGATTTTAATTATTAGTCGGTTATTGGATTTAAAATCGGATATCCGATATCAAATCGGATATCCAATATGATATCGTATATCTGATATGATATCGGATATCTGATAAGGCTCGGCTTAACCTTCCAGGTTTGGTTCCTAGATAGGTAAAAGAAAGTCAGAGCGTATTTTGAAGCGCTTTTAGGCATCTTCAAACTCTTTTTTTTTCACATCACCACTTTTTGGCACACCATGATCCTGCACATACCCCCTATCTACAAATTATTGTGCAAATGTAGATTGTGATCTAAGTCTAGTAGTAAGGCTCTCAAGGCTAGTCAAAATCTCCTAAGAAATGTCTCTATATAAATGATCCTAAGATCTCTCAATCAATGATCTTAGCTTAGTAACCTTAGAGGTGATGAAATGGAATATAGTCTCCAACATGTGGTTCCTATCCCTGTCCCTATCCCTGCCCCTGCCCCTGATCATGTCCAAGTCCATGTCCTTGAACCTCTCCCTGTCACTGATCTTGAGGTTGTCTATGACCCTCTCCCTATCCTTGATCCTAAGGCTAAGGCTATCCATGATCATGGGATGCCATCTACAGGTAACATGTGCAAACTAAATGTTAACTTAATACTAAGTACTTGAGTATGTACACACACACATGCAAGATTTAGTAATTTAAAGTCTTAAGGGTTCATCATAGGTCTTATTATACTAAGGTCCTATTAAGGTCATATGAATTCCTATTATACGCTATTAGGTCCTCTTAGTAATATAAGGTCTTAAGGGGTTATTATGTTCTATTAGATCTTATTAGTAATTTAAGGTCTCAAGGGGTCATAATATGTCCTATTAGCAATCAAAGGTCTTAAGGGGTCATAATAGGTTCTATTAGTATTCTAAGGTATTAAGGGGTCCTATTAGGTCTTATTAGTAATCTAAGGTTGTAGGGGATCTTAAAGGTCTTATACATTAAATGTACACATGCATAGATAACAAATAAATAAATTATATGTACATCTAAATTGAACAATGAAAATTAGAGAGAGTAAGGAGAGAGAAAGTGAGAGGAGCTCGAGAAAGTGACGAGAGAGAAAGTGAATAGAGAGAGAAAGTGAGGAGAGAGAAAATGCTTGAAGAGAGAGTGAGGAGAGAGAAAGTGAGAAGAGAGAGAAAGTGAGGAGAGAGAGAGTGAGTAGAGAGAAAGAGAGAAAAGAGAAAATGAGGAGAGAAGACTAAGGAGAGAGAGTTAGGGGAGAGAATTTGAGGAGCTCAAGAGAAATGATAGATAAAATGAGGAGAGTGGAGAGAGAGAGTGAGGTGAGAGAAAGTGAGGAGCTCAAGAGCAAGGAGAGAGAAAGAGAGAGAGAGAGTTAGGAGAGGGAGAGAGGTGAGTGAGGAAAGAGAAAGTGAGGAGAGAGAGTGAGAGGAGAGAGAAAGTGAGAGGAGAGAGAATGAGAGGAGAGAGAAAGGAGAGAGAGAGAGTGAGGAGAGAGAAAATTGAGGGGTGATGATTGTTCTAAATTTTTTTGTAGACATCAAATATTTTTGTTTTTTGTTTTCTAAGTTCCTATTATTTTTTCAACTACAATTTTAACTATGTTTTTTTAATATTTTGTAACATGTACGCTAAAACATAAGACTAATTAACATATACTAAAAAATAACAAAATACCCATAAAAAATAACTAAGTATTTATAAAAAACAACTAAGCTTTCATTAAAAATACCTAAATTTATTCATTAAAAATGATAAATATTCATAAAAAATACAATGAAAAATGCACATACTTGGTATGCTGAATGCTCAAAGGAGGTCAAACATGGTAGACAATAATGATGTTGCAACCCAAGATGTCAAGGAATTCAGTCTAAGGCCTTCTACCAAATCACAACAGTAAAATTAAAGTGAAAAGTGGGAAGCCAACACTTATAAAGTTTTTTTGGTAGATTTTTAGAGCTTCATGCGAAGCCCAAATGGCTGCAAAGCCCAAATGGCCAAGAACCTTTGCTCGAAGCATCTAGCTTCATTCGAAGCCTCACTAAAGGAGGTTTCGTTCGAAGCCCTTAGAGGGCTCCATTCAAAGCCCAAGCTTCAAATGAAGCCTTCAAAGTTTGGATTTCCCACTTTTCATCCAATTTCCTTGTGATGAAAATATTAAGATATTACCTCATTAAGATAAAATAATACATGTTATGTTACATCTTTGCATAACTACATAATACTGTCCGCTCATAGTCTTAAAAAATATTCATACGTGCAACCTCAAAATTTGCACACTTACTAACATCATCATCATGATTTCTTCTATCTCTGTCGAACTGCTCTTAAACGTATAGTATCCTTGCTACGAGATATTACTTGATTACTAGAAACCACTTCTTAAGAACTTTGTCTATATATTATTTTTTATAAATCTCGAATAACTATCACTGGTCTTTGACTTTCTACATGCAATCTTAATGATGGAATCAAGACACTCTTTAGAACATGTCCTCAATTGTGTTGGACCTCATCTTTACTATGTTAAGCATACGACCTCAAAAACTATTTTTTGTTATGTTAGTCTTCACAAAATAACTTGTATGTTGACATGAATGAAAAATACTACCATGAAAGAAATGTATGATCATACTAAAAACCTTTCACATGCTCTAACAATGCTAGGATACTCCCCCATAAGAATATCATGAGCATTCATGCTAACAAGTTCACCTTTCTGTATTCTTCTCTTCAATACTTAGCATTCTCAAGAAAATCATCATCAACATAATAAACATAACTGGCAATCAAAAACTATCTTGAACATCTCCTTAAATAATATTATTCAAACTTCCAAATTCTTCCATCTATTGCAACTTAATCACAATCATTAATCTTAGATTTAATGTACCTAACCATGCATAAACAATAGAAATTTGCAAAGAACTTTTTGCTCATTCTTTTCCTTCTTCAATCTCCACCATTAGATCTTTATTGAATTCTCCCAACCATTGATATTGTAAAAAACTTTGTTTGTAACCTTTAAACATTTTGAGAATTTGTAATTTCCAACATAAGTCAGCCTAAATTCCAATTTTCCAAACTTGCTCTTTCAGCTATTACTTGAGAATCATGACATTTCACTCGAGAAATATATCACTTGATTTCAATACTAAACTTGCTCAGGAAATATTGAATTTCTTCATACTTTGCCAAAATTCTCGGTCAGCACTGTAGTCACTCTGTGAATAAAATCTTCCTTCATTAACCTTGTCTCTTAGTTAAGATTGTGTACTTCAATAATTTATAATATTGCAGGATTGCAAAATAATTAAACCAACATTACATTATCACTGTCCAATTTAGTCAAGTGCCCATTGAATATCATACTTATCAATTTTATCTTCAACATACTTTCTTCAAACCCTCTTCATCGATCTAATGATATGACACTCTACTAAGTTAGCATAATGTTTATCCAACAAAGTCTTGACATCAATCACAACATAAAATTGGATATGACTCATTTACATATATTCATAGAATTACCTATTACATTATTAGTTGGGACTAACAAAGTCTTCATTGTTAGGGAAGATGATGCCTTTAATGGGAGGGCCAAGTTCAAAAGCCCTTAGAATATAGTATAGAGCATTTGTAGCTATGAAAAATAAAGTAGGGGCAATGGGGAAACTTTTCCTAATGGATCTTTTAAGGAAGATTGATTTGGAATGTGTTCCATTAACATTTGTGGTAGTAGACGCTTCCTTGAATAGAATTTGTATCCACTTGCAAAAGGTAAGAGGAAAACCAAAGGCCTTGAGCATGCTGAGATCAAATGGCCATTCTATTCTATCATATGTTTTTTCAAAGTCTAATAGCACCATATAAACATTTTGATTACTATTTTTTGTCCAATGCAAGCTTTCCCAACTAGTAATTAAGTCTTCCAAAATATATCTACCTTTTATGAATCTTGTTTGGGTAACAAAGATGATTCTTTTGAGTATTTGTGCAAATTTGTTAGCTAACACTTTTGCAATAATCTTGTATGAGGTACTCAACAAAGTTACTAGTCTCCAATTCTTAATAAGTGACTTATCTCCACTTTTGGGAAATAGTTTGATAAGGTCCTTGTTAATTTGGACCCTAGTGACCCATAACTAAGGACATCAATATGTAATTCAAGTAAGAGCTCACAAATCCAATCATTATTAACCTTGTAAAATTAAATTTGGATGCTATCAATACCAGGGGACTTTCTATTAGCCCTATCTCTTATTTCCTTAACAATTCCTTCTTTATTAATCTCATCTCCTAAACATTTAGCAACTTCCATGATATTTTCTTAGGAATCAGTTTCAAATAGTTGTCAAGAGATGACTTAGTGTCCTCATCAAATTATGAAGTAAAGAGATTGTGATAGAAGTAAAAAGAATCCTACTGAATGATTAAGCAATATTTAGACTTTCCATTGTCATTTTGGATTCCTTTAATGAGTTCCTTTTTTTCTTAGCTTGGATGATATTTAAAAATTATCTTAATCCTTTATCCCCTTCTTTAATCTAGTTTAGTTTGGCTCAAACCTTTTCTACCTTAATTTGATAGTTTTGAATTTTCCTTAGATCATTCTTGGTAACAGATGACATTCTTTCTAGTTCATCCAAGGTGGTTTGTGTCTTAATATTGAGTTCAATATCAACAAGTTTTCCCTACAAATAATCTTCCTCTAAGTGTCTATATTTGGATTCTTTTTCTCCTATAGTTTGTAAGACTTTCATCCAAGCATTTGTATGATGTTTCCACATTTCAGTAGGCTTGACATTCTTATTCCTCAATTATGCCATTATGGTGAAAAACTTGATAGTACAAATGCTATCACCATTTTTGAGTAATGAGACATTAATTTTATAAATATTTCCATGCATATCTTTTGAGCTCATTAGATTAACATCAACATTTCTTAATGAGACAGAATTGGGGTAGTGGTTGGATATCCTAATAGACTAAAATTCAATAGGTCCCAAACCATATGGTGAAGAAAAATAAAACATAGAGCTATCAACATATATTATTTCTAGTCTACACTAAACCCTATTTCTTATCAATTGGTTATTACACAATGTAAACCTAATACTAATTAAATCAACCTTTCTCATTTCAAGAGGATCAAATAATTTAAGATTCTTTTTAAAACCAGTCCAAAGGAAATGTTCATTACTTTTCTAAATATGTTTTGAACTTCCAAACTTATCTTTAGGGTAACAAGCCATGTTGAAATCCCCTATAAATACCCATTTTGCTCTTAGTAGATTGTTAGAAAGCCATGGCCATAATTGGGATCTTTCCCTATAATCATTAGGGGCATACACATTGCATATACTAATAAAATATCCATCAAACTCATGAGTAATCCACAAAGCTTGATTCCAAGAAAAAAACCCGTTAGCCATAATCTTGTTAGCTTAGTTGGGATTGATAAAAATTACCACACCCCCTTTACCCTTGTCATGCCCTAAGAAGAGAAGATAATAGAGTCCCAAATGAATTTCAATGTACTGAAAGCATGATAAAATGTTACTTTTATTTCTTGAAGGAAAATGAAGTGTTGGTTTCTTAGCCCATTACACTATTTCCTAACCATATACTTCCTATCTAACACTTCTAACCCCCGGATGTTCCAGCTATATATGTCCAACATTATCAATTATTTTTTTGAGGCTACATTTCTTAATCTTGTATAATTTATTAAATCAATCTAAGATGTCATCATTCCTATTAAGAATAATAGAATTATTAGAGCTTTGAACTTTCTTATCCATAGTTTTCCTTCTTTTTCATTTTCTTTTTATTACTGACTTTCATAACAGGTTCCTCTCTATCATCTTGTGGCTCTAAACAAATTTTATTTACCATGAACATAATATCACCCTTGACCATAATCAAAGACAAATTACTCAGTGAGGTCCTTTTCCGTAGGGAGGGAATGATATCATCATGTTTTAAAAGTAATTCAACCCTTTCTTTTAAAGGCTCTAGAGCAATTTGTTGAACATTTTTCCTACTTGACAGAGTGGTAATGGATACCCTGTTATTAGTTTTCCCTAATAGGAAACCTTTAGGATAATGGGAGGGTATATCTCCACTCCCATAGCTTGGAATAGATTCAAAATAATTCCCATACAAAGGGTTGGAAAAGGGTAGTGAAATTACCACCCAAACCATCCAATTGTTTACCCAAGTCATTAATTGAATCAATATTATTGCAAGGGTCTGCACTAGGGAATTCTTTATCTTTCCCCTTACCTTCTTCATTAGAGGTTTGTGTGTTATTCTCTGTGAAGAGTATATTATGTGTAAAATTAGCTTTCTTAGAGTTTTTTCTTAACTCTAGACAATCTTTCCTAGTGTGTCCATTTTTTTGTACTAAAAACATGCATTTAGGTTCTCTAGAAGTAAAATTTTAAGGAAATACTTCTTTGACTCAAAATCAATTTAAACTCGATCTGAGATTTTTTTTTTTTTTTTGAGTGTAGAGTAATTAAAATTCTTACATTAAGATGCAACAAGGTAACTCTAAAATTTTCCACCTATAAAACATTCTTGAGTAGTTTGAGTATTTGTGGGATAAGAGGCCAAAATTCAACCATGACCTTATAAATCAATCCAATTAGGGAAAAACCTTGTGACACATTTCTCAAGATAAACCTTAGGACACCATGAGAAATCCCTAAAAAGGTATTGTCCTACCTTCTAGTATTCTACATAGAATGTGTCTTGAAAAATACAATAAAGAGACCTCTTTGGATCATTCGATAAAATGAAACTTGAATAACTAATTTCTTCCCCCAAACATTTAAAACCCAGTTACTTTTTTTTTTCTAGATAAAACTAAAATAAAGTACAATTAAAAAACTTAAAATATACAAAATTAGTTTCAATAACCATTAGTATCCTTCTAGAAATTCCATTGGCTGAAGATTACATGTCAAATCCCTCGGGTAGTTTAGGGCAAGGAAATGTCAAAAGGCATCCAATTTTAGACATTAGAGATATGAACTAGTTTAACAAAGAATGGCCTAAGATGGAGTTCAATATCAAGTTTATGCTTCAATGGAGGGGTATTGTCATGGACTAGGATAAGAAATGGATTATTTGTTATCTATGGATTTTTTATTCTTATATTGAACCAGGGGTAGAATTTACCGACCTAAACAAACAGGATTTTTTTGTCCCAAATCTTTTAAAATCTAGTAGGGAGAAAATGACATATGTCTTAGCCCTAGGCTCTATGATCACAAACTTGAAGGAAGTGGATGACCTAATCATGGTGTATTGGAAGAAAGAGGAGGAAAATTAAGCTCGCCAACCCTTTCTGCTTCCTTTTGTTTTTTGGTTACGGTTCATATTTTGGCTCTATGATGTGACTTTATAGGGATCCAATGTTCAGATTGGTATAAAATTTGTCTATATTTATTCTAATGTTTGTTGTTAAGGTTAAGGTTTTGTCAATTTTGGATTGTATATCCTCTCTTCGATGTATCTTCACTTTTGTTTCTACTTTCTATTATGGCTCATGGTCCTTGTCTAGCATTCTGGTGATTTGACCTTTGTCTATATTGTCCTTATCAACCTTATTAGTCTACGCCTATTCTTGGTGAAGAAGGCTATTTTGTTTGGTTATCTATTAAATCCTATATTAGTCTTTCTATTGTGGATGTAAAGATACTACTAGAAAGTCAGTATAATAAATATTAATGAAATGATATTTCATTTAAGAGGATTTATATTTGGTAAAATGAAGAAAATATAAATGATAGTAACATTTGATATCTTCTAACTGAATGTGTAGTTCGTTTAGTAAGAGATCAAATTCTCCTTCCTTAAACTAGGTTCAAGATTAAAATTAACAATGGTATCGATCACTCTAAACTTTAAATCCCAACTCCTAGAATCATTTTTATGATGTTAAGTGAACTCTTCATAAAAGGAGTAAAAGGAATAATTTGAAAGGATGAAATAAATATGTAACAATATGGTTCACATATCACCTCATTTAGGTCATGCATCATTCAACTTTAATCATAATTTGATGCAAGGTTTAAAATCAAATCTTTGATCTTTGGTTTAAACCTTATGTGGATAACTCTAGCAAATTTGGTGTTCATTTTTATCTAAATTAACTCGATTTTAATCTTAATTTGAAATGACTAAGTTTAGAATAATATTTCCCAATTAGAAGATTTTCTATTATCAATATAGGGGTTGGCTAGATACCTAACTACAATCTCCAATGGGATATTTAGTTTAATTTAGTATATGTATGGATTTTGAGAAAGCTAAAAGTAGCTCTACAATCAGAATCTAGAAGATTTATTTATTTAGAATCCCTCCTTTTTTGACATTTATTACTTTTCATATACTACTTTCTAAATTTTTTAGTTAAATTCTCTTCTCAATTTTTATAATTTGTTACTTTAAAAATTGAGTACAATTTAGATATGATCTAAGAATATACTCAAGGGGTATTGAGTCTTACAAATTTTCTACACATAGTGTTGTCTTGAAAAAGAAGAGCTACTGTTTCTAATAAAGTATGTTATGGACTGATACTAACCATTTGGACAAGTGTGAAGTTTATTTAGTTTTGCAGAAAGCTAAGAAAGTGATTCGAGCACAACAAGAAAGGCTTTGGTTAAGAGACTCTCAAGTTCTTCAACAATCTCTAAAAATATTAGTTAGCTTCAGAATGCAAGTGAAATTTAAAGAACATCTAGATCATAAGAAACATTTTCCTTGACCTAGATACAAAAAGGGTCAATTGAAAAACATCTCTTAGATACAAAAAGTTGATAAACAATAAGATAACAAAATGTAAATCACTGGGGTATGCCCCTTTTAATGATGTAAATTGTATATGACTACTGTCCCGGGCAAGACTGGAGTTTTTCTTCTCTGTTCTTTCCTACTAGTGCCTATTTGAATAGAGAATGTTGTCAAAGTATTCTATTTTAATAAAAATATATGGCCTTGACCTTTTACCGATAAAAAAAACAATCTTTTTTTATTAGTATCCTTCTCTTAATAAAATATTATAATTACTAAAAATTCTAACTTTTTGAATTGATTAAATTTTATCAATCCTTGTCTATGAGAACAAATATTGCCATTTGCCTAATTTTAATTAATCCCTCAAAGAAAATTTGTGAGGTTCTAAAGTTTAGAAATTGTTTTATTTAAAATGTCTGTAATCATTAATTCCTTTTTCCTATTAGCTATTCTCAATTTAACTACAGATTTTATTAGTTTTTTTAATTAAAAAAATTAATAGAAATCTCTTGCACTTGTCTAAAAGTTTCTATTGATTTTCATTTTTGCTGTAATGTTGTAGAAGCTTCATTTACTTTTACAAATGGGAACCTACAAAAGCTTTAGTTGATCTACCACTAGTGATGAAGACAACATTGATTTAAGAAACACTAACCAAAGAAAAGGTGTAGGCAAATACAGGGAAGGTTGCAACATTCAGGGAGACCCCTTTCAATAGTAGGCCTCCAATCTCAATCCCATAGCACAAGAAGGAAGAAGAGGCAGCATAGATTGTAGAAGGGTCTTTGGTTGGGAGTTCAAGTTGCAAAGCTAATTGATCAGTGGATCCTGTTAAATATACTTTTGGAAACTTTGTACAACATTTGTGTCATATACAACTGCAATTATTTCCATTCCTCTTTGTATTTCAGCCAAAGCAGTTCACATGCTTTGTTTTGGAGTTTGTCTTTACACTCGCATAATAAACTTTTGCTTGAAATTTTCAAAAACCTTTATCATGATACAAAGTGGAATCCCTGAATTATTGTATTGTTGTACAGTGTATTCAATTTATTATTTATTAAAATAAAAAAAATGTACACCTGTCTTAAAGGTAGGAACTCCACTTCAAATGGAGGGACTCCATCTCGACATCGGCTATGCAGGCAAGGATTTCATTGGACATTCGAAGGAGACACTTAGTTTATTTTTCTCAAAAGTTGTAAAACATCACATACAAAATGCTAAATTCGTACCTGTATAACCTGCACCCTCCATCTCAGCTAGAACTCTTGTTTTTTCATTAAATAAGAAGCTTCCATTACCTTTAAAAAAGCATTCCCCGTGTAAAAAGGTGATTTAAATGCAATGTACAGTAAGATAGTTCCCTATGTGAAAAAGTTATTTAAATGCAATATACATTTCCATAGAATAGATGAGCAATTTATTTATTTTTACAACCCATGAAAACTGCCCATACATTCGCGAAAATAAGTAAAATATGAATGAATGCTGTCGGCAGACAAATTATTTTATTCTAGCCATTCAACCCAAGCACCTTCTCGAGGTGTCAGTGGTGCATGGAGATTATGTGAATGCTCCTTGTGCTGTCACTCCAGTAAAAGTAAAATCCTTGCCAGACCTTCAAACACCAATAAGATTACTCGCCCCACAAAATCCCCAATTGTTTTGATAAAATTTGTTCTAAACATATGACATGAGGAAATATACCATAATTAATTGACAGACTGATCCATGGAGTATGGAAAAAATGGAATGCAATCATTATGGAAAAAGAAAGAGAACAAAATTTCATTTAATATGGATTAATATTGAATGGGTTTCTCTATCCCTAGTTTTTTCACTTAAAGAAAGCCTCTGAAATCATGGAAAATCTGGGGTAGTAATGATTTGAATCGAGAAGACGGTGGTCTCCTCAATAAGAAGAAGCCAAATTGAAGATTCTGGACAAGTGTAGAGGACGAAGAAATGTGAATAAGTTTATCTCCATCTTTTGACTTTTGGCGTGCAGTGAGGGATAGTGCAGAATGTGCAGAGCGCACTAGGAATATATAATGACAAATACACAAGTAATGCAGGGCGAGATTGGAGTAGGTAGCCTCACGACCTGGGATCGAATCCCACGGCCTGCAATGCGCACTCAGTCTTCATTTTTATGAGGCTGATTTTGCAGAGGCGATGTAAGTTGTGAAGTTGTCTGATTTGAGGTCCCTAGAAAGTACACATGGCACCTCCACACCACTATGCATTGTCTGTGGTTATAAATCCCCGCCGACCTAATTTATTCAAGCTGGCACAACGCACTAAAACAAATTCTTTCTATCATTGAGAAAAGCTGCAGCTCTTTCAAGGTCCAACCAAATTTAATGTACCCAATGTACTTACTGAGCGTTCTAAGTCTCATTTGGATATAAGATAATTAGAATGTGAGGAAGAAGATCGTGAGTTGAATGAAATGCGTGGAATGTTTCTTTTTGTGGGGACAGTGCGCCACCCTGGACTTTCTTATTGGAAACCAGCCAGGTTTGATTGAGATGGGTGCCTTGGGAATGTGTATAAATACTTACCAGCTTCTCTCATTTTGCATGACAAGCTCATATATTTGGGTGTCATGTATTGATAGTAAATCATCGTGGGTAGAAGTTTTTTTCCCTTGTAAGAGATGGCGAGTAGAGGATGTTTTATAATAAGCTCTCTTTTGCTTGCGCTTGTGTTTGCATTGAGCCTTTGTAATCTGAATGGGGTGGAAGGTAGGGGAAGCAAGTTTCTGAGTAAAGAGACGGACTATAAAGCTCCACGTGGAAAAGTGGAGTCTGTAGAGGGCTCTGTGAAGGTTCAAAAGCAGGGTAACTACGGTGCCGGGTCTGGGTCTGGATCAGGTTCTGGTTCTGGCTATGGTGTTGGGAGTGGTGTTAAGCCTGGCTTGGGTTATGGAACTGGGTCGGGTTCTGGTTCAGGCTTCGGCGCTGGGTCTGGTTCGGGTAATGGCTATGGTGGAGGCCAAGGCTCTGGAAGTGGGTATGGAGCTGGCTCTGGTTCTGGTTCTGGCAGTGGGTATGGAGCTGGTTCAGGCAGTGGGTCTGGTTATGGGTCAGGCTCTGGTAGTGGCTATGGTGCTGGTTCGGGTAGCGGCTCAGGATATGGAGCAGGTTCTGGCTCTGGGTCGGGTTATGGAAGTGGTTCTGGTTATGGTAGTGGTTCTGGTAGCGGCTCGGGCTATGGTGCTGGCTCCGGTTTAGGTTCTGGATATGGTGCTGGTTCCAGTTCAGGGTCTGGTTATGGCGCTGGCTCTGGTTCGGGCTATGGCGCTGGTTCCGGTTCAGGGTCTGGTTATGGCGCTGGCTCTGGTTCGGGCTATGGCGCTGGTTCCGGTTCAGGGTCTGGTTATGGTGCTGGCTCTGGTTCGGGTTCTGGTTACGGCGCTGGCTCTGGTTCGGGTTATGGTGCTGGCTCTGGTTCGGGTTATGGTGCAGGCTCTGGCTATGGAGGTGGTTCGGGATATATACCTGGCAAAGGGTATTAGACAGGACGCAATCTCCATTGTTTGTCATATTTTCTCTTCTGTGGTAAATAAGCAGCTCTTTTTTCGAAAGGGGTGAAGAAGGTCATGATAATTATGAAAAGATAGCCGTCACTTCTTTTAGAGAATAATGTCTATTATGAATGTAGATAACTAAGCTTTTGTCGACCATGCAATATAATGTACTTTGGAGATGAATTATCTTTGAATAAATCTTGTACTGATTAATGGTAAACAATGTGGCAAAGAAAACAGTCCCATAAAATTTTGTGCCGTTTAAATCACGTTAAGGTCGTTTACGAAACAAATATAAAGAGCAAAGTCAACTGTCCATGCATGCGAAAAACGACGTCCTAGTAAGGCAAGCAATTCTTAAAAGAAGAATATACGGAATTTTTTTAGAAACATCAAATAATAGAAACAAGAAAAACCACTGATTGTCGCGTGCAAATTATCCTGAAACATGACCTGATTCTGCATGCAAAATATGATCCCCTATATCTGCCTTATTTTCAATTAAAAATCTTAGACTGCCTTCTGCTTCTACCACTCAAAAGCTATTGCAATTAATTTTTTTTTATGCGTATGTTCGATGATTAATACAACATTTGAGAATTCAAAAAAAATAGGAATATGAATAATTCATCTCATTCCTGATTGATACAAGAGTCCAAATTCCCTCTCAAGGTATTACACAACAAATATAATTTTATTTTTATTGTTATTTAGATAAAACCAATTATACAAGTCGTACCAGTGATAACTTTGATAGTCGAAGAGGGCTTTTCAAATCAAAAAGTCAGAAAATAACGATTCATGTTTGAATGTAAGAACAATTAATTATTATACAGATTAATGGATCAGCTAAGATAGCTAAAAGAATCAATTCTAGAACTGAAATAAAACTAGGTAATGGACTAATTAGAATATACTTTTCTTGACACTAAACGAACTAAAAACCGACATTTTTTCTCTCCATATAGATATAACATGGACGGATACAATAGAAACATGTAATTCTATATTTTATAAAATTAAAATAAAGTCTTTAATAAATTCAAAAATGTGAGCTTCTTGTTGGGAGGTTTTGGTTCTAATCTACTCACAATTAACACATAATAATTAATCTTAAAAATAATAATAAATGAATAATAAATAATAAATAATATAGACTTCAGCCAATTACCTATAAAAAGAACAAAAAAAAAATGATTAAATTTTTTAATCTAAAATAATTTTAAATTTTTTTCTAAGAAAAAAATTATCAGATATAAACATATTGAATGTGTGTAGGAAACATAAAAATAATCAAATTTAAAGAACTACTCGAGCTTAACTAATAATAATAATTAATCATAATAAATAATAATAATAATCAAGAGTGACAAAAGTTAAGTTTTCCTCACTCTTCTATTTCCTGCTCCTTGGCCCTCACCCCTTCGCCTCGGCCCTCCTGCTCCCTTCCCAATCTCCTTTGGTTCGCTCATCCTTCAAGGGTTATGCCTCTTCTAGTGGGACATGGGGGTTTTCCTTGTTCCCCCCTTGATTCTGTAGGGTTGGACGTTCCTTTTTTGGGTTCTGCTGAGCTGTCCCTTTCTGCCACAACTTCATCAAGATGCATTGCTTCATTGACTTTTCCTAGTGGTAGCTCCTTTGCTCACAAAGTCTTTGGTGAAGGTGCTGGTGGGTCTCCCCCACCCAAGGAAAAATGATCATGTATGGTGAAAGGTTGCATGATTGTGGTCACTGACGATATCATTGAAGAATCAATGACAATGATGGAGCTCTCCTTGGTATGTGGGTTCCTTCTTTATTTACCAACCATTGATCCAATCAGAAAATGGACTGCAACCTCTTAGACCCTTAAAGGGAGTGTTAAGATTAATTCTCTTCTAAATGGTTTATTTGTTTTCTCCTTCATGGTTAAGGATGATTTCTTTATGTTCTAACAAATAGGCCTTGGTCCTTGGGTTCTAACACCATGAACATTCTTAACATCTGCAAGTGGAAACCTAAACTCGATCTCATTGTTGATCTAGGAGCTACATCATCCACGTGGGTTAGTTTCCTAGGACCCCCTCTAGAGTTCTAGAATAACAAGGTTTTTAGAGGTATTGCACAATCTTTTGGGTCCTTACTATTAATGGATAAAGTCACCCAGACAAAATCTCACTTTTTGTTTGCAAGGATCTGTATCAGTGTTATGGTGAACAAGATTCTTCCTATGCTTGTAACTTTAGACTCTAATTTGGGCTCCTATGTTCCACCCCTGGTCTTTGAAACATAAGATTTGTTCTGTGTGAACTGCAGAAGATATAGACATGTTGACCTCTCTTGCCCTTCTTTCCCTGCAAAAATTAGGGGGGCCCAAAAGGTGTTGCAACTACTAAGGAAGCTCTAGTGAACTCCTCTCTATAAATAGAGACTATTACTCATAGTTCAACCCCATTCCTCTTGTTGTCAAGATTATTCTCAAGATTGTTCCTAAGGATGTCTTTATGCCTCCTTTGTTAGGCAATGACCGTCTTCTCACTTGAAACTCAACAAAATGTCATGGATGAGATAGTGAACTCTCTCCTCCCTTCCTCTTCATCCTCTTTTGGCTTGGAGAATCACATCCCCCTTTCAATGACAAGTCTTGTATCTCAGCATGGTGTTACTTTGCTCACTGTCACTTGATCCTAATGGTGGTAAGTTATTGCACCCTATTCCTTTGAGAGCTAGTTTGCCTAATGACTTCTTGGAGACCAAATTTCTCAAAAAGAGTGACCTTCTCAAGGAATTTTTGTGGATGAAAGTTGATAAGAAGAACAAAAAAAAGTATAAACTTGATTTTGGAAAGAGAACCATGACAGTAATGTCTAGAAGTAAGGTTACTAGTCCTAAGCCCAAAGAACATCAAGCAGTGAGCACGAGGTCTTGTTTGAATGTGGGAGGTCAACTTGTAGTGACTAAGATTTAAGACGTTAAGTGTTTTTGCCCATTCCTAGAAGTCCGTTGAAATTAAAGAAATTTCTTTCTATCTTGTTGCCCATTCCTAGAAGTCCGTTGAAATTAAAGAAATTTCTTTCTATCTTTTTATGGTCACAATTCTATCATGGAGCCTTAGGGGTTTGAGCAATCACTTGAAGCAACATATGTTGAAGTGTGATGTTTAGGATCTTAAGGCATGTATTCTCCTTATGTAGGAAACTAAAATGGGTAGAGAAAGTATGGAGAAGGCAGTGAACTTTGTTTGGCCTAGAGCTTCCTCGATTTCTTAGGACTCTCAAGGTGGATCAGGCAGTTTATCAGTCATTTGGAATGCAAGTAAGTTGTTAGGTACCCTTTTGAACTCCTCTAGTAACTCTATTATTACAAATTCCATGATCTATCCTTTGGGTGGTTGTGGAATATAGTTAATATTTATGCCTCGAATCACAAAGGTTAGTGACAACAACTTTGGGATTCCCTTTCTAATCTTATCAATAGTGGTGGTTCTAAGTGGATTATTGTCAGTGACTTTAACTTCCCCCTTCATCCTTTTGAGAAGATTTAGGGTCTTGAAGACTTCTTCAATAGTATGGTAGAGTTGGGGGAGTATTTCCTCAACTCTGGTTTTATTGACCTTGATCTTAGGGTGGCTAATTTCATGTGCTCCAATAGGAGACAAGTTTTTGGCGTTATCTAGGTTAGGCTTGAGATGACTTCTCTTTCTCCTAATTGGATTAATACAGATGATTTTTTGCTAGAAGCTAAACCCTGTATTGGGTCAGATCATAATGCTGTCCTCTTAGAGTGGAAAGTTAGCAAGAAGGTGGTAGGCCCCTTTACATTTGAAAATATGTGGTTATCCAATCACAACCTCGGGGACCTAATTGACTCTTGGCAAAAACTTGCCCGAAAAAGACTTTCCATTGATAAACATTGATTTTCTTTAATGATAAAAAAAATTTAAATGCACAATTTTTTCTTGAATCATATAATAGATTTTATAAATATTCTTTATTAATCTTTATTTTAACCAAAAGTCCACAATATCCTTTATTTATATATTTTTTTTAATAATAAAGGGTTATTTCATAAATATATCCTCTTTTGGGAAAGAAATACACAATATTTTCCCTTATATTATAGTTCTTATTCTTAAGAACGTCATTACATCTACATCATAAATACAAAAATACACAATTATAGAATAAACTCACACTCAACATATTTATTCTAAATAATGAATCTATTTTATTTTTACTCCATCTATATCACTTTATCCTTCAGTTCATAGCTTGCTTATTTTTATAAATTATTTTAAATTAATAATAAATTTCAAGAAAATCATTTTGTTAATCAAATTATGACAATAACTATATGTATTGACGTGTATATTTTATATATAATATATTATGAATTAATAAATGAATTAATTAATATTATTCTATATATTTAATGTCATATTTTTGAACTTCAAAATTTTTCTCTCATACAACCCATTGTCTTTAATATATAGATTTTAATAATTTGTATCTAATTAAGTTATAATGTACAAATCTTGTATCATATACTAACACAACTTTTAAATTATAAATTTCATATGATATAATCACTCATTATTATATAAAATTTAGATACATTTTAGAAAAAAATAGTTATTAATTTGATCTTCTCATATTATTTAATCATTTTGTACTATATAAAATTTAGATTTATTCGAGAAAAATTAGTTGTTGTATTGATTTAGTTATCTAATGTCTAGAAGTTTTTTCTGAAATATACAATCTTAAGTTTGTAAGTTTTTAAAGGACTATAATCATTCTGTACTATATAAAATTTAGATTTATTCTAGAAAAATTAGTTGTTGTATTGATTTAATTATCTAATGTGTAGAAGTTTTTAATGAAATGTACAATCTTAAGTTCGTAATTTTTTAAAGGACAAACTTGGAAATGTAAGAAAATATTTCAAAACTTAGTATGACATAGCCATTACAGTGGTCTATACAAAACATAAATTGATTGACAACATTGCATTGAAATAAAATAATAAATATGATAAGCTAATTAAGACCATTGAAAATTAAGATAAAAAGATAAATAATAAATTTTAAGATGAATATCTATTTATAAGTAAAATAAGTTGAATTAAGACTAAGAAAATTAATTTATGAAAAAATTAAAATAAACATAAGCATTTCAATAAAACAAATCTTCTATGCATATAGATTTCATTAATCTAATTATTATAGTTGTGAAATTCTGATTTAGTTCTTGTTGTAAGAAAATGAAAGGTCTGAGATTGTCTACTAATCTTATCAGATATAATTAAATCAAATATCTAAATCTTTTATAAATTTTGATAAAAAAAAAAAGGTCAAATTATTTTTCCTCTAAATAACACACTAATAAAATTAAAATTATCAATTAATTTTTTTCTTCATATATAATGAATGTATTATATATGTCATTAACCATTCCAACCAATAATACACATTTCTTTACGCTAAGGCTGAATGCTGAGCACATTAGATTCATTCATATTCTTCAACATTGAGCACATTGAAGACCAGGTGTTACAAAGGTGTTCAGAGCTGGTGTTAGAGGTTCACAGTCCACTTCACAGATACTAGTAGAAGAACATAATAGGGAACACCTATAATCAACATGGTAGGAAAAAAATCACAAAATAGATGCGGTTAGATACACAACAGTCACCGTACCCTTAACGCACAGAAATAAATAAAGATTCGGCCCGCCACAGTTCAAACTAAAGATATTTATTTAATTTAATGGATTACATCCAGGAAAACCAAACAGAGGTCCCTATTCATGCATGCCTATAAGTTACATTACGATAGCAGACAACCATACATAACACCTGACCTGCAAACAATAATTAATAAGTTCCAAGATGGGCCTTCATTGAGGACCACCTCATGACAACACAATACCAAAGTCTTTCAGTCTTATTGAACAATAACCAGCAATCCTAACTTGTTCAGTCTTACTGAACAATAACTATATTAGAATCTAAAACACTGGCTGGGCCGTTCAAGCAGGAGAAGGAGCAGCAGCAGGGCCAGCAGAGGAGGTGGAACCAGGACCCGAACCAGAACTCCGATTTGACACGGAACCCGAACCCGAACCAGAGCCAGATCCCGAACCAGATGACCGACCACCACCACAGCTGGCCGAACCGGACCCACTCCCACTGCCCGATGCTCTGGATGTACCGCCGGAGCTAGAGCCCGAGCCAGAACCGGAACCGCTTCCGGAGGCTTGACAGCCCGAGCCTCCAGCAGAAGCGCTCCCACTCCCGCTCCCTCTCCCGGACCCGGAGGCAGAACCGCCTCCGGCAGCGGGAGTGGAAGGAGCTCGTCGATGAACTCGACGTGTTGAATGTTGGTCGCTTCCTGGGCTGCCCTCCCCAGGGACAGGAGGAGGGGCAGGTTCTTCGTAGGCTTTCACCTCCAAAGCCTGCTCACTCAATACAGCGAACAGGACAAAAGCGCACATTGATACAAGCATTACGAGTCCCCTATGATTTGCCATTTCCAATGTTATTTTACGGAGTTATAAGAATTGATCAACTATGATGAGTTCTTATGATATGAATAGGTAGAATGTGAGTGATGTTGAAAGTGGGGGTGGAGAAAGATTATATATATAGGAGTGTTACGGGTAGAGAGTTTTGTCTTCTTCTGATGATTCATCAGCGCGCAGGCGAACGCTTTTTGCGCGCGTCTGAAGACGCGTCCTTGAATTCTTGCGGTTTCTTTCAAGGCTCTTGATTACTATTGTTGCAATGCATGTTATTTCTTGTGAGTAATGGGGAAAAAAGTATTTATTACGCGAGTTTTCAGATTAAAGTTTGGTTGTTGCGTTACAAAACATTGCAGCTTCTCGTTTTAGTTTGCCGAATTTACAAGATACAAATCCCAGACCACCTGTGACGTCAATTTCATCTGATCATTGATCTCTGTTTTCATATTAGTTTTACATGATTTATATATTGTCGCATTCAGAATTTGAGTTCATTTACGCCAAATTTAATCACTTGGTTTCACTCACAGTCTATTTTAAATATGATTAACTGAAGAATGTTTTGTAGTCCAGTGAATAATGAGCCCCAATCATATTTGTTCGTTTGACTCTGTTGGAATTATTGCTCCTCAAGACCCGTATTTACTCACAAATAAAATTGTCCAGTACTTTCTGTAATATATTAGCTTGTGAGTCAATAACAACGATCATAAACTTGATAAAGCCTTCAAGAATATTACCAGTAATCGTAAAGTTGATTACGCCTTGTATGATTAAGTAGACGGATTGTTGAGTAAAATTAAATACTTTAATTTTAAAAAAACAATAGTTAAATTTTTTAATATTATGAATATAATTTAAAATATTAAAATAATAATTCTATTATCTTTTTATGTTTACAGTATGCAATATACTATTGTAATCATTTGCTTTTAAAAAGTGATTAATATTTTTCACAAATATTTTTTAGGAAGCACTATCCATGTTCTATTATGATATATTAGGCACACACATATTAAAACATGAAACAAATTAAACATATTAAATAGCTTCTAATAATTAATACACTAAAATAAAACTAAGCTATAAAAGTATAAGTTAGAAATTATTTTAAATTATATAAATAAATAAATAAATAAATAAATAAATAAATAAATATATATATATATATATATATATATATATATATATATATATATATATATATATATATATATATATATATATAAACTGATTCAAAATCGGCCAGCTGGGAAAGAATTAGGAAGAAAACTTAGCATTGTTCCTTTCGTTTACAATATTATATTTTGGTGACAATACAATATCGAACGAAATATGGAGCACTTCATAAATACAATATGGAGTATCAACTACCTCCTATGAACAAGCCTCCAAGTTACAAAAAACATATGTGAAGATCTAACATTAAATCAACCTATGCTCGATGTGTTCAAAGTCTAGACAAAATTCAAATTTTGTACACTTCACATTTTATTCCACCATTATGTCACATCGGTGCGAGCTACTGCATGGATAAAGGTTCAAATCTAGCCTATCAATAGGACGCTCCTGCACAATGTCACCATGCTCAAATGAGCTGCAACATGTTTCTGCATTCTTATTCCAGCCACGATCACACTAAGGCAAATCAAAATTCCAACCATCAAACACTTCCCTTGAAGATTTCGGAGATCATCCATAACCCATATGCTCTGTACCAAGAGATGGCTGGAGCTCTGAACCTGCTTATATAATTATTACATCAGATGCTATCTTTTCGAAGTCATGCTTAGCTTAATGATGGCCATCTTATCAATATCAATTATACTTTTTAAGTTCACAATCCTTTTCAATCATAGGCATTAAGCTTAATGATGAGTATGCCAATCCATCATGACCCAGATTTGAAAGATAATCTACTACTCGATTACCTTCCTAATATGTATGAGAAATGAAAACATCCAAACATTCATCAAGCAGTCTCAACACTTGAGTAAAAATGTAATTTAATTTTCATGAATATGATTTTCTATGTATACAAGCATTAATAATTACTAACGAATCTCCTTCAATGTGCAACATTCAGTAATTACCTTGTTTAGCTAGAATGAGGCTAGCAAGTAAAACTTGAACTTCTGCCATATTATTAGTTCCAGTAGGCAGGGGGGATGTTAAGATTGCAAGTACTGATCCTTTAGAGTCTCGAATACACGCCCCCAATCCTGATATTCCTGGGTTTCCTTTGGATGCTCCATTGAAGTTCAATTTCAAAAATCCCTCAGATGGAGGTGTCCAATGAATCTTTGATTGAGATATTAGAGAAGGAAATGTCTTGCTGAGCGCACACCCATTAGGAATGCTTAATTGTTTCCATTCTTGAATTATTCTAGAATCCCATGAAGTAAAAATTGGATTGAATTTACAATTTCTCAAACTAGAATTAGTCATCTTTGATATTGCTCTCTCAATACCCTCCAAAAATTTATCAATAGTAGATGCCTCTTTTCTAAAAATATGCTTATTTCTTTCCCACCAAATGACCCACACAACTAATGCTGGGATAAACAACCAAAGATTTTCAAATAATGATTCTGAGTAGAGGACTGGCCAAGCTTGGAAAAAGTCCCATATATTATTTTGAAATGGAGATGATAGTTTAACTTGTTCATTACAAAACTCTAGCATTGATTCGCAAATGAACACGTGAGGAGAAGATGATCCATTGTTTCTTCACATTCATTACAAAAAAGGTAATTAAATAATGGAGCAATGTGCAATTTTCTTAATCTGTCACTAGTTAAAATTCTGTGCTTAATTGCAAGCCATGCAAAGCAACCAACCTTTGGGAGTACTACATGATTCTAGCAGAATAAAAAAGCTCTACTTGATGCTTTGTTTGGTCGAGATTGCTACAAAATTTTATATTCCTCTTTAATTGAATAATGGCCATCCTTAACTAGAGCCCAAAGTATCTTATCTATAGATCCAGATATGTATACTTGCTTAGAAGCCAATATTTTTTTGAATTGAGACATGTCCTGATTAGAAAAAGGTAACTCAACTAGGTTTTTCCATTTAGCTTTGCCTGATATTGGGCATACATTAGCTATATATTGACTGAGTGTTGAGCCCCAGTGGTTTTCTAAAGTAGTAATGATGTTTTGGGATACTATAGCCTTTGATAGAGGAGGCTGACCATTCCATGAGTCCCTCCAAAAGTTTACCATGCTTCCATTATTGACTTCCCAAGTAACATATTTTACTACTATGTCACCCAAGGACATCATAAAGTCCCATAAGATAGAACCTTTAGGAGGGTCCAAAATGGATAAGACTCTTGTAGGATCATTATTGTCTAGATACTTTTGATGCATGATCTTACACCATGTAAAGTGAGGATCACTGTACATTTGCCACCAAAGGATTCATTTCTTTTTGTTAAATCATGAATACTAGCCCCACCAATTGTTGAAGGCTAAGCCATGTCTTGGAGAGAAATGAGAGGAATTTTTCTTACATCATTCATATTACCTGTCCATAAAAAACCCTTGATCAACTTTTGGATTTGGTGTAATATTTTAGGAGGAGCTTTTAGGACTACAAGAAAGTAGTTTGGAATAGTTGCTAATACTAATTTAACAAGTAGAATTCTACCAGCCAATGACAACCATCTAGTTTTCCAAGCAGCTATTCTACTCTAAATTCATTGCAATACTAAAGACCAATAACTGATTATATTTGATCCCATAAAAAAAGGAATTCCTAGGTATACAGACAAAAGAAAATTTACTGTGAAACCTAGGATCCAAACTATTTTGTTAGTGTAAGTATTATTATATTAAAAAAAATATAAATTTTCAAATATCTAAATATATGTACTTTTAAATTTTTCTTTTTACAAAATTATGTAAAAGTTTAATAAAATATTAAAATATGAATGAAATAATATTAAATAATATTAAACAATATTAAATTTTTTCTCTTATAACTATTACATTTTTTGATATATCTATAAGTATTTAATTTAATTTTTTTTGATGAATAGTCCTTTTCTATTAATAAATAATATTCTAGTTACAATTCACAAAAAAGGGCCGGGAGATACAAGATCATGCTGTGAGAGTTCACATGGCTGAAGCCAAAATCAATAACTATTCATTAAAAAAACATTAAGCAACCCTTTAGGCCACTTTGCCAAAGCGGTCTGAAAGACCTTAAGGATGGATAATATCAGGATTACCTCATGAAAGACTTTTAGGATGAATTGCAAGGGCATTTGTTCAATGGAGGCATGATGGCTTTCCGAAGTAGTAGTGTGAACACCAATATCAACAACTAGGTCACCACTGGCTAGGTCCATTATAAACTAGCCTAAAAACTCCCACACTAAATGTGGTTTGATAGGTGGAAAACAAAGAAGGAGAGCTCAGACAAAGAGCCATATGCAAGGAAACTCAAAGAATGCATGAAACCCTTGAAACTTTAAACAAATTTGAGAACATATGCAAATCCAAATTAATTTTTGTTTTAACTTCTCTACTTAATTAAAACATGATTAAGCTATATGGAAAATACAAGCACTTGTTTTATTTGTCCTAGGCAATACTATTCTAATCAATTAGTGATTAATTCTTTTTATAGAAACCAATTAGATGTAGTAAGTATTATTCTTTTTAGTTTGAAGTTTTGATTTTTGTAATGTTTATTTGAAAATTTCAATTTCTAAAATTCTTAAAATTATTTTACTTGAACTCAATTGACTCACAATATTTGCCATTTTATATAGGAACGAATTTTCATGAAGCACCATGCTTCACTTAATAAATGATTTTGGTTTGTATATAATTTAGCATGGATCATATAGTATTTATCAACAAGAGCTATTAACTATTGTATACATTAACAAATGAAAAGATCAAAAAAATTAGTCATTAGTTTAATATGTAATTATCAAGTCAAAATAGTACAATTATTTTATGATTAGCAAATGTCAAAATTCCCACATTTTTGTTCCAAATGATTATATTTGTAAATGAGTAATATTTTATATATAAAATAAATATTATAATTTTTTACAAATATTTTTCGTCTACATAAATTAATTATAGATTTTATTATATTAAAATATATTATTTTCAAATATTTAAATATTTAAAATAGAATTATTATTTTACAATCTTTCTAAATTAAAAATTAAAATGAATGATATTTTCTTTACAACTATTTTGTCATCCACATAAATTACATAAATTAATTAAAAATATTTTATATTAAAAATAATTATTTTATATTAAAAATAATTATTTTATATACTTAAATATTTAAAATTGAATGATAATTTTTTAATCTTTCAAAATTAAAAATTAGATTTTTTATTTTAAAATCTATCTAAAAATGTAAAAAAAATCAAATAGTAACATATTAATGATTTTTTAACATATTATCATTTTAAAAACTTTTTTTATTTTACTTAATTAAACTATCATAACTTGCAACAAATACAAGCTAATATATGACATTTGTTATAAATTTTAATTTAATTAAAATATTTTAAATATAATTAATATTACAATTGTGCATAATTGTTGACCAATTAGATTCCACATTAATGTAAGATTGAATTATTTATAGTGATGTGGATTTATGATTTTTTTGTTTTCTAGAATTTTGGTATGATATCAAATGAGTTATTGTTCAACAACAAAATCAATTTAGAAGAGGATTGTTCTATTTGAATAGACATGATTTAGAACACCTAAAAAATATTTTTCACTCATGAAGTTGCAATAGAGTTTTAATATATATCCGACTACTACATCATACCTTGCTTCCCACAAATGTATATAAGCAATAGTTAGTCATTTATCGTTGAGGCATGTTGTGCACGCTTGACCATATTTGAAATTAGTATTCAATAAAGAAATAAAATGTCTACATTGATGTGATGAAGACACATATTAGACTATGACAAATGATTGTTGCATGAAAGTGCAAATCAGATCTTCAAGGATTAGATCACGATGATATACTTTTTGGCTTCCAAAACTATTTGTAATCTTGGGCTGAATCCGTGTATAAAGATTTTACCATTACATTCATGTATCTAATCTCTATTTTATGAAGAGGAACTCTGATCACATATTAGAGCTATTGTAAATCGAATTGAAGGTTATAATAATAGTCTAAGGGATTGGATTAGTAAATGCACAACATATCGACTAATGTAGTACAAATAAATGCTCCTTATTTAATTTGCTTAAATTTATGTTTTAAAATCTCCTTTTGCATACACTAGTATAATTAAAATTCTTCAAGTCTATAAATATATTAAACTTTCAATGAGCTTAGTTTTTCTACTTTATTATCATATTTGTCTTGCAAATCAAGAGATCTTTACATAGGGTTTGTTTGGTTCTTGGAAGATGACAAGAATTCTTTTCCAAAATCTGAATTCGATATTTTTTGCATTTGTTTCAAAATTGGCAAAATGGAATTAGCATACTGGACTTCCAATTTTGCCTCAAAACTAGGTTTTCCAACTTCCTAAGTACTAGCAAGTAGGAATTGAAAATCAAAACTTGGTTATATTTTTTAAGGAGTGTAAAAATAATAGATTGGACTACTTTTTGAAATTTTCCTTCAACTCCAAGCGTACACATAAAAATGTGTCTTCACACACATCTTCTGAGTGATACAAACGATTCAAGTAAAATCCTAAAAATTGAAATGAAGATTTGCAAAACCTTGATTTGGCTAAACCAAGGTTTGTAGAAATCCTAGTTTTTTAAATTCCACAAACCAAATGAACCCATACATACATAAAAAGATCTTAGTTTCCACCCTATTAAAGTATTGGCATGGAAAACATATGATATGGAATATCTATATTTATAGAAATATCTAGTTAAAAAATACTTATGTATCTCAATCCTCAAATGATTCCATACAAATATAAGTGTGATTCATGGATAGTTTAATTATAACTTATACTATTATAAATTATAATGGTAGGGTTTTAAAGATACAAATGATTATTGTGGATAAGCTCATGACCTTAAATAAAAAGTTATTTAATAATTATTTTTAGAAAATAGTGACAAGATTTTACTAAACATACATAACATTAGTATGAAGCAAATAGTAATATAGTAATAGTTTATAAATAGTAAGAGAATGGTTATGCATTGTTCCACTAGTTGTAGGTATATTGTTTAATCATAGTCTTTTATCCAAAACAAATCTTAAGTATTGCTTCAAAGAAGTGATTGGAAAGTGTAGAAGAATCTGGTTTGAAGATGGGATGATGATGTTTTGTCCATCTTATGTTTGAAATGTCAATCATTATAGCCTGTAGATTCAGATTAATAAGGGAGGAAACTATCTTTCTTCAATGGCTAAAAATATGAAAAAGAGCTCATTATTTTCAAGGGATTTTCATGTTTTATTCAATATCTTGTAAAAACTATGATCACAACTAGTTATTCTTGGTCAAGAAGTTATAGTTTTGGCCAATGGTTTTATTATATGTAAGTTTTAAAATTTCTTCTATTTTGATTTTCAATATTGAAAAATAATTAACTATTGTAGAGATTTATAATTAGCTTCATGAAATTTTTAATAGTGTCAGTACAGTTTCTTCTTGATTTGTTTTGTCATTTTCGACAAATATTATTCAAAGGTAATGTTTTCAAACATGTAGGTGTCATATATAGAAATCATGATTAATTGAATACATTTTTTTCCTTTTCATATTGAAATCTTATTAGAACAATGTGTTCTCATAGTTTTGTAATCATTATATAAACTAAACTTACCTCAACTATCTTAAAATATGCTCTTCTATTTCTTGTTAGCCTATTTTTTAACATTTTAATGTGAATCTAATAAACTTTTTCAGTTCAAACTCCTATTATCTCTACATTCATTATGGTTTCTTTGTTTGTCTTGTGATCATTTCATCTAATTAATGTTGGTCCTACTTTTGAACCTATAACAAATAATTAATGTTTTTAAAAATAATAATTTAACAATTTTACATTTCTTGATATTCTACCTTTAAAATGAGCCCTCTAAAGTTTCAAAATTCCTCAATTTATGCTCTCTTTAAAAGAGTTCAAAAAAATTAAATTTCTAAATTAGACATGCTAAAAACTAGAGCGTTCACAACTAAATTAAATTTAGGATGTCCAAAATTGGAGTAATCAAAACAAAAAAGGTTTAAAGTATTTAAAAATAGAACACTCACAATCAATTAAATTGTAACTACTCTATAAATAATCATCTCAAGCTCCTAAGATTATAAATGTTGAAATTATGAACATTCATAACCCCTCTTTAAAAATGTTGAGAGATCTAAATCAATGCATTTTCCACAAAGCTAGTCTCATTTTGTATCTTAGAATCTCCAATGACTTCAATAATAGCATCATATGCACTCAATGAATTCTTTGATAAAGGCAATAACAATCTTCTACTAGTGGCATGAAGAGTATGAGAACATAGATAATGTTGGCGGTCTTTTTACAAAGAAATGTCACTTCATGCAATGTTTAGATACATAAATGACCTATAATAATTTGGCACACATTCTAGACATAGAGACATAGCTCACGAAATACAGTTACAAGATTTCCTTCCTAAAATGTTGTATCATGGTCAAGGGAAGTTGTTACATCACTCAAACAAAATGAAATTGTTGATAATGCTTTAGATCATTTTAATGCAACTATCTTTATATGTACCTTTTCTACCCATGTGAAAATGATCTTTGGAGTAGGTTATGGAATTTCATTTCACCACAAAATAAATGAGGGTTCTTCTCACATGATATATGATATATATAAGTAAAATGCAGTTATCTATTAAGTAAAATGTAGTTAGTTTTTAAGGCTATACAAAAGTACAATGTTTTTTTTTTCAATTATTTTATTGTTTTCTACTACAAAATATGTATATCATAAAAAATAAATGCTAATTTTTTTTACAAAAATCTACTGTATTTTCAATAACTTGAAATATGATCAATAGTCCTTTTAAAATAAACACTATTATTTAAAATAAAGATCTATTGTATTTTCAATAATTTGAACTATGATCAATATTCCATTTTGTATTGAGGAACATGGGGTACTTAGAAAGACTTTGATAGTATTTCTCATATTCAAATTACTCCATGTTTTATAGCATTCTATATTCCATCTCCATATTTTGGTTGTAGTTCCACATCTTTTCTTGACATATGCTCCATAACCTATGAATGTGAATTGAACATTCTATTTGGAATGAAAGTTTGATTAGTGAAAATGATTCTTTTGGAAAATGAGTATATTTACATTAAGTTTGGTGCATGTTCCATAGATTGTGGCTATTGATTAACCATTCTTCTTATAATGAAATTGTGATCAATGGAAATGCTTCTTTTAGAAAATTTATACCATCAATGATGTAAGGTTCCAAACTAGTAGTATTTATGTGATTGGTTACCATTTAAATTTAATAATATTCACTAATATTAGAGGAAATATCAAAGCTTTTGAGTGTGGACATTTATTTTTTGTTGATATATTAAACATGTTAATGCATACAAAAAGTAGCATACAAACTATTTCAGCCATATATAGGACATATGTCCAACTTTGAGGCTGTTTGTGTCATCAACCCATTTAAATGTATTAATAATGTTAATGTAATGTTCACACCCTTCAAAATTCCTAGGAATAGATGCTTTTTTGAGGAGTTTATCTGTTCTCATTTGAGGGCTTATAGAGAGGTGGACTTAGAATCATTTTCCAATGTACCAACACTTTGGATCTTTCTCTCCCTACCTTCTCCCATGCCTTCCAAGAACTCTTAAATGCAATAGAGTTGGTAGGTTACACAAAAAATCTATCAAACAAGGAACATGTAGAGAAACTAGAACTTGAAAGAACAAATAACTCAGGTTGACCATTTCAAAAATTACAAAACTTGAAGAAGTTAGAAAAGATTATGTAGAGATGTGAAAGTATTAACAAAGATTATATATGAATTTTTTTTGTATAATAAATATTTATAGTTTTACGTTTGATGAATTCAAAGCACAAGATCAAGCTCTAGCTATTTGACACTTTATCTATAATGAAATCAATGTGAAAAGGTACCAAGATGTGAAAGGGAAAAAATTATAAAAAGGAATTATTCCTTAAAATTATTGGAACAATTGTTGTATAGATGTTACCATAAATAGACTAGTGGAGTAGTTCTAGGTCACTTTCACACAATTTTAGATTTTCCATTTACAATTATTTCAAAAGTGAGATGGAATTAGCACCAAATTGAAGGGAACTAGAATATTTTGATCATTGTGTGCCTCCTCAAATATCTTTCATTTTAATTTTTAGAAATAACATGTAAAGTACACTCTTTGCCACAAATGTAGCTTATCACCATCGTGGATAATTTTATTTATATAAAAATTTACATATCTACTCACTGCAATTAAGATCTATAACATGAAAAGATGGAAACAATTAGTGATATCATTTCAAGTTGTGCCTCAAATGAAAATGAGTGACATGTATGAGGTGAACTAGAAAGGATTGATGCACCATTGACAAAAGAGTGAGAAATAATTGAAAATTATAGTATGAATGGTGAGAAGGGTGATCCCAAGGAAAAGAAAGAGTCCATTATGTGCTTAGGTCTACAAATATTTAAAATATTTTGTTCTATCCTCAGATTTGAATGTTGTGTTCCATTGTTGGTCTTTGCACAATGTAACCTGCTGAAAATTATAGTTATTTGTGTCAATTCTCCATTCTTAAGAGCAATTCTTGCTTGTGCAAAATTGTTTATAAATAAATGAAACAGAAAGGAGACATTCACATTTGCATTGAAAAATTGGATTCAACTAAAGTCAATACATGGAACTCACAACTAGATCAACACATGTTGTACCCAAAAAAGAACTAGTTTAATAACCAATCAAAGAAAATAAAAATGAAAAGATCATTGAAATAATTTTCACCTCCATATTAGGTGGCATGCCTATTTTTTTTTGGTACTATTTTTTAATCTTTTCATCCAGATTTCCTAGAAGGTTCTAGAAAATTCACCTTGAGCTAAAAATTTGAACACTAAAACAAGCATGTATAAAAAATTGAAAGTTAGAATTCATATCCATCCCATCTTTGATTGGTAAATTATCATTGATATTGGGATATAGAAAACAAAAATGAATGTTGAAATTCCATATCACATGTTTATGACTGACAAATGTGATGTCCAAAAGGAAAAAAAAAAACTTGAAAATCTTCAAAATGACATCATGTATCATCAAAAATTAAAATTAAAGGGTATAAGCCTTCAACACATTTTACAAAAACAAAATTGTATAAGGAAGATAATGAATCCCATTTTTTAGAGTATGAAATGTGCAAATTGTATTACCTAGATTATGCATTATATTTTCTTCCCTACGTGTTTAGCACACTTGAGAAAGTAATATGCTTAGCTCTTCAATACTGAAGAGAAAAAAATAAAAAAATAAAAAGTGGTATGAGGGTAAATGTTAAATAAGTATTCATCAAATACAAGACCAACCAAATCTTTGTATTAAAGTAATAGCCATCTAAAATATATGTAAATTTGGAAGTACTAAATTGACAATTAGTTAAAAACTACATGAAGGGCCCTACCTAAATACCTTAGATCAAACCTAGAGGACAAAATGAGATTTGAATATCCCAATAAAATACAAAGCATAAACTATAGTTATGCTTATGACTATCCATGAATATAATAATCTATAAGAAACAAGGAAATTTATTGAAATTCCCATAGAAATGAAAGGATTTTTTTGACCACTATCAATTTTTTGTCCAAGCTTGTGAATAGAAATGTTTTTTCCTTGTTATGTGTACTTAATATAAAATATTTTTTTCTAGCTACCATTATGTAGAAAGTCTCATTTTTGTTTATCTATTCATAAGGAAATGCTCATGAATGAAACATTATAAGTTTGTCCAATAATTTTGTCTATGTGCTAGTCAAACTTCTTTCAATATAAATTACTTGTTTGCAAAACACTACCTAGTGTGCAATCAGTAGAAATGGCAAATCGATGGTAGTGTAAAGAATATGGAAGTAAGGGGTTAACTTTTTAACAACATAGTGGAGCTACTCGACAAAAGAGAAACCAATTTACTTGGCAATAGAACACACCAAAATAGTAATTTTGAGTAGTTGTTGACTGCAACTTGACACATTAACCCATCACATACCTTATGAAAATAAACCCCAAATCACAGAACAAGAACATAAGTTGTTGCTCTTTCTTTTCCAACAAACAAACACACTAAAAAATAAAGATTCAAATGGAGACAATCAAATCATAAGAGGAGATGTGCAATTTCTTGCTTGCATTTATATTCAAAATAAATTATAATTGGTATTCTCAAAAATATACTTCTACAAAAAATAACTATTGGCATTACAAAAAAAAAATCTTCAGCACTCAATGACTACATACTAAGTTGAACCAAGCTTCCATGAGATCTTACAACGGTTTGGAGAAATTACTACTCTACATATATAGAAAAGGGTTAACTATAGTGGTGAATATTCACAAAAAGGCTATTGTTGCCCTATGACAGTCTCGATTTGGCAAAGTTTTTACACATATGCGGGTTGGCGTGTTGCCCCAAGCTTACCAAATATAAGTCAAATCCTTGGGCCCATCGCCAGAGGATTTATGTCATCAAACCACGTTTTGAAATGAAATAGCCAATCAGAAATATTTTTGACACACAACAAATTAAACACATTCGCTTATGTTTTCCCAAGAGGATATTTTTGGACAGTCTCAATTCGTCCTTGTTTTAAAAAGTGTTTTAGGAGAGGGATGACATTCACCCCCCAAATATATAGATGCGTGTCCACACAAATTCAATTTTCCCATCTACATTATGCATGGTCATATAATGGACAAACCATATCTGCCTTGGAAATTCTAGAATAAAGTTTTTCTTATGCTGGTTTCACCAAATATTTGGTATGCGCTATATTATTCTTATGGATTTTGGCACAAAAGAGTGGTATATATACATTCATAAATTAGTAGGTTGTCTCAATTCCAATCAGTGTTCCATAGTGAAGTCTCAATTTCTTATATCGCTGAGATCATTGTCGAGCAAGTCGCGAGTGCAACGACTGCATTTAAGCCAAAGATAAGTACCTCTAATCCCTATCTGTTTGTGCTCTATAATTTTAGTTCATTCTTATATGTAGTAGATACAACTTAGATTGTTAGTGGTCAGTTATCAACTCGGACTAGTGACTAGTACCAGTGAATACTATTTAGATAAATATATGTAATAGACTATAGTTGATTGTCAATTTGTGAATAACTTGAATTTTATGGCAACCTATATTTCTTTGGAGATGTCGAACATGAACAAGGGTAAGAGTTCTACATCTGGTGGAAGTCAAAAAAGGCTAGCCAAGAGCACTTGCACCTTGGCATCATATTTTGGTGGCAAAAATTAGGAAGCAACATCATCACAAGTGCATTTACAAGATTCTCAAACACTGTCACTACTAGTTCCACTATTACATATTGAAGAAGTTGGCCAACTTGATATATCTGATCATGATGAACTTGAAGAAGATATTCATATAAATAGCTAGAGTAGCCAAGATCTATAGGTCAATACCTAAAGTAGCCAGAATAATATAATAGACTTGGATGATAATTCCAAAGATGGTGATGGTGCATGACGAGGGAAGGGAAAAAGGAAATACAATGCCAATTGTTATTTATTACTTAATTACCTTTTACCTTTTCATGCACAAATCTTAGAAATTTTAAAATATCTTTATTAAATTAATTTTCTTTCTCCCTTTGATTAATTTATTATATTTTAGTTTCATGCATAAGCTTTATGTAATTTAATTAAAATAAACTTTATTAAATTATGTTTTCTCTCTCTCTTATTAAATCATGAGATGCTTTAATAATATATTTATTAATTCAACTAATAATATTATTTAGAGTTTATTATTAAAAAATCTTAAATAATAATTTTTAAATTAAATAAATATAAATACGGCTAAATATAACTTTAATAAAATATTTAAATTTAATTTTTTTTATTTAATTAATTCACGAGATGTTTTTAATAATATATTTATTAACTTAATCAATAACATTATTTAGAGTTTATTATTAAAATAAAACTCCTAAATAATTATCATTAAATTAAATAAATATAAATACGTCAAAAATAGAACTTTAATATAATCTTTAAATTTAATTCCTTTATTTAATTAATTAAATATATTTAAATATCAAATTTATTTATATAGTTTCCATTAAATTAAATCATTAAATCATCTTTTAATTTGATTTAATTATAATAGAAAATTATCACACATCAACAAAATTGAATACGAAAACCCATCATTCAGAACATAAAACTAAATCAAACTCAAGGGTTAAAAATCACGAATTCACTTTACTTGAAAAATTCAAAAGGGTGAAACTAACTCAGATAGTTGTCCTATTTTCTAGGACAATTGGTGTAGGGTTTAGGATTCAGACTCAAGAGTTGGCTCCCCACATACCATTGAAATATTGCAATAGGGTACACTCATCCTAGAAATTCAGGGAAGTCGATACCCGGTACCTGCAATCTACATAAAATCCATGTATGTACAAACACATATATTCTAAACTAAATAGGCGATGGCAGAAAGTGGTGCATCATGTAGATCCCAACTAGCAGGTGACTATGACTCCCTTCCTCAACCACATCAAAAATGTTAAACATAAAGAAAACATATGCACACCATACACATGTAAGTATGAGGTAAATATCCATATAAATGCATATAATTAATCCACCTATCTAACCATCATGAGATAACTGAAATCACTATATGAACATACATATATCATCATCAAAATAATTATGAACATATAAAATAACTAAAATAACTCAATAACTCATCACATACATCAACTGAGTATGAACTAACATTTAATCTAATCTAGTAACCATGTACCGATGATCATAAAACACAATCAGAAAACTGGCCTAAGAGAATCTGACAATACAATTAGAAAAGTCAAGTAGGGGTAGGCATATAGGGAGATTCAAACATGGGAATGACCCCTAGCTTCCCTCTTAGATGCATAAATGAATCCTTAGGCAATGTCTTGGTGAATATGTCTGCAATTTGTTCTTTTGTATTCACATATTTCAATCTCACTTCCTTTTTTTGCAACAATTCTCTCAAGAAATGATATTTTATTGCAATGTGGTTGGTCTTGGTATGCATCACTAGATTCTTGGATATGTTGATTGCACTGGTGTTATCATAGATGATAACAACTAGGTCCTTGATCTTCTCCTTCATACCTGACAATAGTTTCTTGAACCACACAATGTTGGAACAATTGACTATTGTAGCAACATATTCTTCTTCTGTTGTAGACTAGGAGATATAGTTCTGCTTCTTGCCTGTCCAAGATACTAGCCTCTTTCCAAGAAAAAGTGCTCCTCCACTAGTGCTCTTTCTATCATCAACACTTCCTTCAAAATCTGCACCAATTAATGCCTTCAAATCAAAGTCTCCTCCTATCTTATACTGCAAACCATATTCTTCTGCACCTTTCAGATACCTCATGATTCTTTTGATTGTATCATATGATTTTTCATAGAATTAGCAGAGAATCTAGCCACCATACTAATTGCTAATGCTATATTAGGCCTTGTGTGCACTACATACTGAAGTTTTCCAATCATTGATCTTTAGCTTAGGCCCTTGAAACCTTCTCTACAAGCACCAAAAGCTCTGTTAGCAATTGTTGGAAATGTAAGAGGAGCAACTGAGAGGGGAGGGGTGAATCAATTACAAAAAAAAAAAATCCCAGATCCCTTAAGATGTCAATACAATTTAAAATCAAACTCTACTGAAACTGAAATATTGTTGTAACTGGGTTAGCATAGAAACACATAGTTAACACGGTAACTTAGTTTACACTAACAATGACTATTACTTAGTAAACACTCAGTTAATACTAATTATATACGCTATTACTTTATTAACAATGAACATGTAGATCTTATGATATTAAGTGTGATTAACCTTAATTAACTTAGTTGTAGAATCATAAAGAAAATAACATGAACACAAGAGACACTAGGATTTAATGTGGAAATCCAATTTGGGTAAAGTACCAATTGCAACTAGTTACTATTTTTCACTCTTCTGAAGTGAACCTTGTTAGGAGCCAACCTTGTTAAAAGTTACAAAACATATTGTTAGGTGTGACCCTGTTAAAGGATATAGTTCACCTTGTTAGGAGTGGCCTCATTAGAGGTCTATAAACACTTCAATCTAGAAATGCCACCTTGTTAGAGGATTTGGAAAATAGTTGTTAAACTAATTTTTTTAGGAGATTTGATTCACTACTACAATTATTAGAAAGTAATAATGATATGACCTGATTGTTGACGCAAACTATATTTTCTAATTTTAGATCTGTATTCTAGCTTGAATACATGATCCTTCTTGATCAAAGTGTTCTTTGTAGCTTGCTCAACTACTAATTCACTTCCTTGATTTATCTTTTCAATCCCATGCTTCTTCTTCTCTTCTTCATACAATTAAATCCTCAATTTGACCTTATAATTATATGTTTTACCTTTCCAATTCAGCTTGATTATAATTTCAAAAAAATAAAATTCATTCAATGAGTTAGCTAGAACTAACCAACAAAACTAATACAGGAAAATCTTTTGTTAGCCGATCCAACTCGGTCAACACTAACTCATAAATCCTTTTCCTTTGGACTTCATTTGGTAATCAAGTGATCTCAGTTAACACTCATTCCATGCCAACTTTTCTTTGGTAACCGAGTGAGCTCAGTAGAAACTATCTTTCTACAAACTCCCTTTGGTAATTGAGTGAGCTTGGTTAACACCTGCTCTAAACTTGGGTAACACTAAAATGCTTGTCATACAATGCAACTTCCTTTGACTCCCAAGTGAGCTTGACATACACTGGTTTCTCAATATATACTTGACATTTGTGTAACATCAAAGACAAAAAACAATTGAATGATTATATCCAACAATACTGATTCTAGAGCCATCAATTGGATAACCATCAAGTTTAGGTTTCCTATCCCTAGAATAGAAGATCTAATGGACTATCTAGGGGGTGCTAAGTATTTTTGCAAGATTGATCTTAAAAGTGGTTACCACCAAATAATAATGAAGAAAGGTGATAAGTGGAAGATAACCTTCAAGACCACTGAAGGACTGTATGAATGGTTAGTTTTTCCATTTGGCCTCACCAATGCACCTAGTACATTCATGAGGCTTATGAATGAAGTGTTGAAGAACTATATAGGGAACTTTGTAGTAGTATACCTTGATGATATACTAATTTATAGTTAGCACAAGGAAGAACACTTGAGACATTTGGAGATTGTATTGAAAAGGTTGCAAGAGGAAAAACTAGCTATCAACTTCTAGAGAAGAGCGAGTTCTTGAAGCTAGAACTAGTCTACCTTGGGTTCGTAGTTTCATAGGGTGACTTGAAGATGGATGAGGAAAAATTTCAAGCTATACTCAATTGGCCTACACCAAGGACATGAAAAATAATAATAAGTTTCCATGGCTTGGCACAGTTCTATGGAAAATTCATTAAGAGTTTTAGTGAGATATGTGCTCCTCTCTTGGATATTGCCAAAGGTGGGTTAAAAACCAAGTTCATATGGACCAATAAAGAAAATGAAGGGTTTGAAAGGCTAAAGAAAGAGGTAGCTACAAAACCTATATTGGAGTTACCTAGCTTTGACAAGTTGTTTATTGTAGAATGTGATGCAAGCAATGTCATTGTTGGACTAGTATTAAGTCAAAGAGGGAAGACCAGTAGCCTTCTTTAGTGAAAGATTGAATGAGGCTAGATCAAGATATTCCTCATATGACTTGGACCTATATGCCCTCATTCAAGCACTTAGGAAATGGAGATATTACCTTCTACCCAAAGAATTTGTTGTCAATACAGACAATCAGGCATTGAGTTATATTAAATCTCAAGAGAAATTGAGCTTAAGGCATATCAAGTGGATAGAGTTCCTACAATAGTATACCTTCACCATCAAGCACAAGAAGGATCAAAAAATAAGGTTGCTAATGCCCTAAGCAGAAGATTTTTGACCATCCAATAAATTCAATTGGAGAGCATTGGAATTGATAGTTTTAAGGACCTTTATGATAAAGATGAGGACTTTTTTGAGATCTACATGGTATACCTAGAATTCAATAATCATTTTCATAGTCAATACTTTGATTTTACTTTACAAACTGGGTTTGTCATGCCTGACCACTGCTACTATTTTTTCGCTTATCAGGACTTTGAAGTTATAGGTTTCTTTCTAATGTTATGAACTTGGTGTTAATGTCCTTAGGACATATGTTTATTTCAGAACATATTACTGTCTCAAATTACTATGTTTGATTTCTCTGTTTTAACGAAATTGCTGTGTAAACATTTATAATATCTCTGTTAGTAATAATGTTAGAAAGTTTAACTTCAGATTGTTTTGGTGAATCTAATTTGCATACATTGTGAGGTGATTTATTTGCTTAGATATATTGTTTATAAATAGTTCAATTTGATTTAATAAACTTGAGGAAATATATATATATTTAGTTATGATGTTATGTTATAGTTTTGTGTTTTATTGATGCATAAGTGTTAATGATTTCTTATGTATGAATTTATACACTTTGGGCTGCAGGGCATTCATTCATTGAATTGATTATGGGGTTATAATCCTAGGTTTATTGATTTGTGACTAATGATAATAAGCAAGGTTAGAGTAATCCTTATTAGTGTGAGTACCTAATATATATATATATATATTCTTTTGAGTTATTAAGGGTTAAAGCACCTAATGGAAATAGCATGTTTCATGATGTGTTTTGAATAGATCTTTTGTACTTAAGTTCATTCTCTAAAATCAATTGTTAAAAAGAGGGGTTTAAAACCTACGGCTGATATAGCACATGAGGCAATGGTTTAATGCATATGTTATTTTGAAATGAGATTACATGTCTCAAAAACCCTAAAGGGTTTTCAAATGCAGAACTTTGGGAAATGTATTTGAATTGTTCTTGCCAAAAACATGGTGGAGGTAGTGGATAGTCGTACACACAACTCTATGTATGGTTTTAGTTTCCTTTAATGCTTATTAGGTAGGCATTATTATGGCATTTATCACCCAGTCGACCATTTCTTTTTGGTTCAGTGCTGTTAGGTTTTGGCTAGGAATTGGGCCGTTTTACCTTGTGAAGTGAAACGCCTGTAAGGTGTTGCTGATGAATATGCGATATGGTTGAGAAGAAACTCTGTTTTATGATGTTTAGTTTGTTTTATTGCTCTCAGAAAGGATTACTATTGCTTTTTCTACTATATTTCTTTATCAATGGCATGCTAGTTGGTCGGTGTTCTCTACTGGGAAGTGTGTTTTGGACTTGGCTTTTTGGGCTTTGGCATCGAGCTAAATTTCAGAAGTATTTCCATCTTCAGTATTTAGGTAGGGGGCATTTTTCTACCCTATTCCTTACTATTTTGGGTGTTATTTGTTGAAGGGAAATAGGAAATGTTGTTGTTATTTTATACCAACACCCAAATATGGGTGTATGCAAGATTGGGTATAAGGAATGCCGAGTTCTATATGCATCCATGTTTGGATGGAGGGTACTCTATATTTTCTTGCACTGTTGTGTGTATTTGGAATAAGTTGAGACTTATATTTAGTTTTCTATATGTAGTTTTGTATATCTGTGGTGTTAAGTTTGGTGTGTTTCAATTTCTTGTACGAAATAAGTTTTGTTACATAACCGACATATGAGAAAGGGTACAGTTTCATTGTGAAATATGTTTTAGACAGAGTTTGGTTTATATGTAATGCAGATTTTAAATGTCGGCTGTAAGAAAAGAATGTGACTTTATAGAGTTGAACCCTGTAAGAGTTGTGTGCTCGCGACTTTATAAAATTATATGGACTGAGGGTTTAGTTTTTATGTCAAAACTGTCTGCATAAGGTCAAGGTGTTATTATAGGTTAGAATGTTTTTGTTGGATTAGAGGTGTATTATCCGAGTTTTTGTTTTATGAATATATCCATTTACATACGGGATCAATGTATAGTCGACCCGCAGTGAAAGTATTTAAAATGCCGGTATTAAAAGATTATATGTTATGCGAGTTGAACGAACCTTAAAACATAGAAAAGCCTTCGAATATCTATTTGAAACTATAGGTGACATTTGGTCAAATAGTTAGTATAAAATGTAGACAATGCTGTTATGGTGATTATCAGTCTAGTATGATTGAGTTTATTTTTACGTTGTTAATTGCCGATTACGGTTGGAATACAATGTGGGTCAAGTTTATTATCAACTATTATGGTTAATGTGTGACATTAGGGATACTTAGTTGATTACTGATTTAGTTATATCATTCTGTTAGATAATTATGAGATAGTTTGGAACAAGTGGGAATATTGTGTGACAACATAAATTGTTATTTTTTTAATATGGAAATTGTTTCTTGTAAGGAATTAGGAATTATAGTTTGATGTGTTGAAACAACATTCTTTTAGTATAAAGATATTTTTCAGTTCATAATTGAAGTGGAGGATATTTCAAGTATTGAAACAGAATATGATATTTGTTAAAAGCAAGAATATCATGTCCCTTTTGGTTTGTTATCTTGGTCATTTCGAAGTTATGTGTAGATGGTTAATTCAGCAAAAAATTGAATGTATATTATTATGATTGAGTAAGTATTGTTGAGCTGTGACAACGGTTCAATTGTATTTGCGTGACCTTGATGTTATGAGTTTTGTTGCTATAATTATTTATATTTACCTCTAAAATTGGCAGAATAAGATGTTTTACAAATGGATTAAAGGATGTAGTATCATGTTGTATACTGATTTAATATCTGTTGCATGTACATTCTTGGTAAATCTGTTTGATGTGTATTTTAAGAATAGCTGTGATGAACATATATCGGGGTGGCTGAATTTGGTTTATCCTATTCAGTTAATTAATTCAATGATAACTTTAAAATAAATTGGGTGGGTTAATTACATATGAAAGATAATTGGCCTTACCTATGACTTAAACCTATATGGTTAAGTACAGAGAACAAGGCATATCTCTATTCTATCATTGACAAGTATAATAGAGAATACCGTTATGTGTCGACTATAAGCATACCATACATGGATGCAAAATCTTAGTGCCATAACGATGGCACCTCAGTATATATATGTTTCATTTATGGGTTAGTCTTAGTGCGAGTTTAATTTTGCATTGTACGTAAATGTTTACTTCTTGCATATTAATTATGGAACTGCACTTTGTTAAGTGAATTAGATTTCTATATGATGATTATGTATATGTTTAATCTAATATGTATGTAGGTGGATTACATTTTTCAACTCAGTGTGTACTGAGCCCCCTTCTTTGTGTTGTGTTGCATTTTTGTGTATTTTCTAGGTGCTTCGAGTTGATTAACATGTAGCTAAAGGATGATTATTGAAGTTACTTCTTATAGTAGAATTTGTATCTAGTAGAGTCCATATGTTGGACATTAGTGATTAAGAATGATGTTGTACTTCATTATTGTACTGAACTCAATTTGTATTAGCATCATTATGGAAGCATATTTGGATGATATCATCTTACATTGCGAGATTTTCAGATTGAGAATGGTTTAATCTTTGTTCTTGCACTTGTAATCAGTTGAATTAATAAAAATAAAATTATTGTGTTTATAGTATTTGTTCTTTGGTTTCTAATCTTTCGGTTATGCTTAGTGTGGCATTACATTTGGTATCAGAGCCAGGTTAGAATAACCAGGACTCTTGGGTTATAGGGTTTAACCGCCATCTATACATTATTAATAGTTATTTGTTTGTAGGTTGCTATCATGCCTCCCATCACTAGAGGAACTCGAGGACACAACATTCCTGAGGATAACCTTGCTGGCAGAGGTAGAGGCAGGGGTAGGGGCCATGGTAGAGGTCCTTGGCACCAGAATTTTGCTGGGAATGATCAGTTTGATCAGAATGCTGGGGTTGGAAACAACTAGGATAACTAGGAAGATCAAGCTATGGTTCTTCAGAAGATTTTAGAACATCTTGATAATATTGAGACTAACAACCAGATTCCTGGTGGGGGAGTGAATGATAGGAGACCTCTTGTGCAGGGTATTAACCTTCCTGTTGAGGATGATCTAGTGGCAAGAGCTCAACTCAAGGATATTTCCAAGATGAAAGGGCTGTTATTCTATGGTACAAAATAGGGTACAGCGGCAAAAGCTTGGTTGCTTAATATTCAGCGATGCTTTGTCTTACACCATTACTTGAGTAACATGAAGGTAAGATGGGCAGTTATGCATTTAAGGGGATTCAGTTCCTTGTGGTGGGAATAGGAGTTAGAGAAGCTTGGCATTGATATTTCCCTAGTTACTTGGGAACTCTTTGTAGAGCGTTTCAAGGAGAGGTTCATGTCTAAATATTGGCGTTAGGCCTGTGCAGAGGAGTTCTTTCTGATTGTGCAGTCTGGCTCTACAGTGGACGCTTATGAACGTAGGTTCTACAAGTTTAAGAAGTTTTCTGGGTGGGCAGAAAATGATAAGTCCATGATACAACATTTCATCAGAGGACTTATGCCCAAGATTGGGGAGGAAGTGAGAACTTTCTGACCTTTGACTATGTAGGAAGCTTTGAAGCGAGAAAAGCTGATTGAGATGAAGTCTGGATAACATGGGCTTCATACAAAACTAGCATGAATCCACCTACTCTGAATGTCAGTAAGAATCAAAAGCCTCCATAGAGTAGTTCAAAATCAGGATTTTTAGGTGGGAAATTCAAGAAGAGGAAGTTTGTTAAGGACTCCAAGGGTTCAGAACAGTCAAGATCATCTCAACCACCTTAGAGTGTGTAGAGTAATAAGCCATCTCCTAATCTTTTGGGTCAGAACATGGGATTCAGGAAATCTGTTGATTGTTTTCATTGTGGATAGATAGGTCATTACCAGTCTTAGTGCCCTAACTGGGACAAGCCGAAGGTTGGACCTAAGCCAGCTAGGTCTGAAGTGACAGTTGGTGATTTTGCCAGGAACCACCGTATCTTTGCAACCCTAGATTAGAAGCAAGCCGAACACTAGAACATGGTTATTGAAGCTCACGGTAATACTCAAGGTATGAAAGTATCTATTTTATTTGACTCAGGAGCTACAGATTCATTTATTTCTTCTGCTTTAGTTGGAAATAGTGGTATTCCTATGGTTAAGGCAAGGAATAGATGGCAAGTGGAGTTAGCATCAGGTTCTAACGTGAACGCTGATATTATTGCTCCAGACTGTAAGATTCATATGAAATCTTTCACTACTTTAGCAAACCTTAGGGTTATACCTTTAGGATCGTATGACATAGTTTTGGGTATGGATTGGTTAGAACAACATCAAGCTGTAATGGATTGCAAGGATAAGACAATCAATTGCGTTGATGATTTTGGATCTGCTAGAGTTTTTGTGGGAATCAAGAGACCTATCTCTTTGCGAACAATTTCTGCCAAGCAATTAGCAAGGTGTGTTCAAAAAGGTTGCAGTTTGTTTGCCATATCGGTAAACAATTTAGAAGATTCCGTAGTTAGAGGTTCATCTCTCGATCATCCAATCTTGTAGAGGTTTTCAGATGTTTTTGTTAAGAAGATTCTTGGAATACCTCCGAGAAGAGAAATTGACTTTCGAATCGATTTGGTGCTAGGAACGGAACCAATTTCCAAGACTCCATACAGAATGACAACTCAAGAGCTGGTTGAACTTAAATTTTAGTTGAAGGATCTTTTGGAGAAAGGTTTGATTTGTCCTAGTGTATCACCTTGGGGTGCTCCAATAATCTTTGTCAAGAAGAAAGACGACTCCTTAAGACTTTGCATAGACTATAGACAGTTAAACAAAGTCACTATTAAGAATAGGTATCCTTTGCCAAGAATTGATGACTTGTTCAAACACTTCACAACATGCATGTCATCTCTTCTTCCATACATTTCATGTTCTTTGAAGGAATTTTGTCAAATAGTTCATGTGCTTTATATATTCCCACATGACCAATAGTCATGGTGCAATTATTGCAAGCTTGACAGTTGAAGAGAAGCAATGTGAAGCTTCTAGCACTATGCATCTCTACTTAACTTAGTATTAAGGCAGCCATGACACTTATGAAAGTAACACCCTCACAGAGAGAAGTAGGGCATCTGTCAACTATATTTTCATTGCACATGGTTTAGTATTCTTTAATTGGTGTTGTTATGATGATTAGGTGTATGCACACCTAATGATGATTATTCTGGTACTTCAATCTAAATTAACGAATAAGTTATGTTATATTGATTATGTGATTTAGATGATTAAATGTGGGTAGAAATGAATTGAATAGTTGATTTTATGAAAGATTCATGTTTTGATTTTTGTAACTATCCAGATAGGTTTTTAATATATATGCATGTGATTTTCTTGAGCTACTCATGTGTGCAATGAGTGTGTTGGATATTTTAGCCAAAAAATTTAATGGAGAAATGAAACTGAACCCTATGTATCAATTTTGGAAACCAGGGTTAAATCTGATGAAAGATACAAACCCCATTGTTCATATTTTATTTGTGTCATGGATTGGGTGAATGTATCATGTTCTGTAATCAATAAATGTTAATGCTTCGTAATAGTGTTTTTATAGTGTCACTTGACATTTGTGAATTGTGTATGCATTCTAGCATGATTGTTAGAGGGAACCAAGTAACCTCAAGATTTAAGTTGGAATTGGTTAGTTAACTTTTTGTTAATTGGTTAGTGTTTAGATTAATTACCCATAATTAGGATTAGTGAGTTATCTACATTTTGAAGGTTGTTAGTAAATCCTAATTTATTCCTAGCTTTTGATAGGTCTCTAATTAATCCTAAAAGCATAAAATCTTTAAATCTAAGTACCTAAGGGGTATGGGTATGGGTTGGGGACATTTTCCACCCCCTTAGCCCCTTTGGTTGACTTTTATGGTCACTCAAAAACCCCATTTTTGCTTTAGTGCGAAAATTGATTGTCCCATCATGTGTTGGATAACTTTAACTCCACCTCAAGGCCTACCTTATGTCTAGTTGAGTTAGAAGTCTCTAGGGATTTAGGCAAGTGGGTGGGAGTTATTGTTTTTGGGGTAGGTGGTTGAGTTTTTTTTTGGGGGGGGATCTTTTTAGAGGCATTTCTAAGAGGGTTTTGGGTTGTTACCCAATCTCTAGTTTTTAGAGAGAAGTTGGAAGAGAAGGAAAAGCTCTTCTCAACTTGTCATTTTACCATAACTTTTTTTTGTAGAGGTAGGGTTCTTCGCTCTTTGGATCATGTTCTTCATATTGTTCATGCTTTGATTCATGCATAAGGCATTGTGTTGTTTCTTGTATTGCTTGCATATGTGTTGAGGTTGTTTGGGGAGGGATCTTAACTTGTTCTTGGGTGTCATTCTTATGCTTTGCATTGAAATTTTGAGGGGGATTTCATGGAGATTGTTTTGGCAATACTCACCCTTGAAGTGGCCAAGTACAGGGGAAGGGCCTTAGTTGGACCTCAATAGTGTAGAGTCTCCTCTCATGGTGAGAAGAGGGAAAGAGGGTAGGGTGTATGGCCCCCTACTTGTAATCACATACCTTGTATGAAAATTTTCATTCTTGAAGAAAGGAAGGAATGAAAATCCTTGTTATATTGGCCTCGAAAGGGCATTTGTAGAAGAACGAAAGTTATTGAATTTTAGCCTCGGAAGGGCTATGTTATGGTATGGTGATTGACGTCTCCTATTGAGAAAAATCCACCTCCCCCCTATTTTGGTTCAATGTTGAACCTATTGTGTAAAACCGGGTTGGGAATGCATGCTTGAATTGTTTATCATAATATGTTGCTTTACCCCCAGGTCAATTCTTGTCTTTCCCATGATTCCCTTAATGCATTGAAGATATTGTAAAATAATCTCTCGTGAAGGACCTAGAAGAGAATTCATTTGAATTGTAACATTATGCAAAATGTATTTAAATTTTGATGTATTGGCAAGGATGTCGGGTTTTCTTACTGGTTCTTTCCCAATGGAGCCTTGAACCAAGTTGATTAATAGAAGAGAAAATATTGAGTAATATTCTTGCATTGAGCCTTTTAGTATTTCAGTTCTTTACATATGTTTATTTGAAAATGGATAAAATGATGATGTTTCACTCTTCCTACGACATTCGTATGTTTTGTAATCATATTCATTTGATTGGAGTTAATTAGATAACATAGTGATATATCAATTTATCCAATCTAAGATTAAAATATGTTAAGAAAATTCACATTTTATTTGTACTTAAATTTTGTAATTATTCATGAGTGTGAGGAAGTTAAGTAATTTTGTTCGAATACTTATGTATTACATTTAATCCTATTATCACTTAAAAAAAAAATTAGTGTGTTTTTGCCCTGTATTTTGGGCATGACAATAACCTCGACCTAAATTCATTGTTTAAACTATAATCTTGACCTAACCATATAGTTATGTACAATAAAACCCTAAACATATATAACTAAGTACTTAATCACATAATAGCTCGCCAAGGGATCCAAACAAAAAACTTAGTATTTAAAATGATTTTACTTAAATTGTATCGTACTTTGTTTCATGGATCGAAATTGGATGATCTAAACTATTTTATAAATGTATATACTTTCAGCCTTTCATACCCTATGACATGTACAGTGGATGATTGTGCATTCCGAATTAATTTTCCAAGTGGCATTTGGAACAAATGTATATATTATTTAAATGGATTGAACTGAAGTAGTTAATATTCTTTCATGTGGATGTGTTATTTATTTTACTTTTAGTACTTATAATTATTTAAAAATGAAATGTAAATGTGCTCATTAAGGAATGCAATCTCTTATGTTTTTTTATAAATGTAAATTATTGTATGTATGTTATTGCTTTCTTAGTAAAACTTTTGATTAGTTCTTTGGATCCCTTGGCTGGGCATCATTTAGGATGAACTATAATGCCAATTTGTATTGAATTTAACTCTAACCATAACCCTTACTATCATCTTAACCTTAATCTTAATTTGGTAAAACCTACACCAGGTAATATAAATAATTAAATAACTTTCTTATCTTACCTTGAGTACTAATTCTATAAATGTCAAACCCTAAAATTGTAACCTTATTTATGATAAACTAAATTATCCTAGAGGAGCATCATATCTACATCTACATGTCATGTACATGTGAATCTAAAAACATTTGTACAAATCTAATTACATCATTTATTGCATAGGAAGGATTTAAAATTTTCATTATATATATTATCCATGCATATCATATCAAAAGAATCATATAGAGATATGTTATTTACAACATGTCCATCATAGATAATCAAGAAGGGTACTTAGGTAAATATATATATATAACACTATATATTATAAGAAAAGAAAAACACCATATATAGGAGCATCTCATGTACATAAACTAAAAAAATTTACCATGACACATGTAATGAGATCAAATAATATTTGTAAGATTCATCACATATAAGTTATCAATGTATAGGGGTGATATAATCAAAATATCAAAAAATGACTGATATCAAAGCATTATATCTTAATATTTAATGCTAAAATAAACTAACCCCTGGGTAACCCTAAACCAAATTGAATATATCAAACTAGATTGAAAGGTAACCCTGGCCCTTAACTAATTAATATTATACTTATAAACCAAATTGAATTAAACCATGATCATAAACCTAATTATATATCCCAACTTAATAGTAGAAACCTTGAATTTAACCTTGAATCCTTTCCCCAATGATTAACCAAATTGAATGGTTACCCTAAGATTGAACCAAGTTAAACATTGACCTTAAGACTAAACCAAATCACCCTAAACTAGAACTCAGTAATATATTCAACACTTTAAAACAAAATTCAAACCTAACTTTTTTGAATTAATGTTGGTTTTTAATCTAAAAGCTCTAACTATAATTCTATATCTAAAACCAAATTTAGCACTTTAAAACTTAATTCAATTTATTAACTCCTGTCCTAATTGAAACCTAAGCATGTAAACCTAATCAAACAATACAAACCAAATTGAACCCTAATCCTAAAACTAATTAAGCATTGATATCAAGGTCTCAAAATGATACATCATAAAAAAATTAGAAGAGACTTGAATGAATAAGGCATCTAATTAAGTAACTCTCCCTCACCATCAAGAGGTGGAGGTGTCCACATCAGTGCGAGTAGGAGCCCAAACTACACCCTTGAATGCTTAAGAATATATCTAAAGAAGTGAATAACTTATCTTTCCACTAGATGCCTAAACCTTTATATCCTAAGTGAGTGGTCATCATGTAATATCTAATTAGGAGGGTATTGAAGCACTCTAACACCCCAACCCCTAACTAGACAATTATGCTAGGGTGGACTAATTTCTATTTATCTTGAGTTGAAAGTGCCTAAAAGTTTATTTTTGGAGACTGGAGATTCCCCTATTTGTTTCCTATTTTCCTGTATGGGTAGCATAAAATGTTTATTGCCTTTGCAGAATGGAAGGCCACATAACAAAGTATTGCCTTATTCTATAAAAAGAAATACCCACCCCCTAGTGATATATAGTAAGATCTTTTTCCTAATTTTACTATCAATATTTTTGGTTAGAAGATGATGATAGTTCAAAATGATTTAGAAGATAGGGATAAAATGAGAACCATCATTCCTAGAATGAAGATGCATTATTCCTTGATAAATCCATTTCTATCATAAATCAACTCCTCCATCCAAAAAAATAGTAATGAGAAATCCATACATCAAGTAATCAATGGAGGGCTCATAAAATTGATCAAGTGATCAATGGAGGGCTCATAAAATCCCTAGGTCAAGTAATGAATGGATAGCTCATAAAATTGATCCCCAAGGAGAGATAAGAATCTCATTAAAAATTAGAGACAAGACACTCCTAAATACATATCATACAAAATTCTTGCCAAGGTCTTAGCCTCTAGACTAGAAGATATCCTACCCAAGATCATTAACCCTACACAAAAGTGTTTTGTTAAGGATATTTATACATATTTGAGAACTTGATAACCTATTGGAAGACTTTGGATTGGGAAACATTTCTAGGATAGAGTGTAGGCATGCTCAAGTAATTGATTATGAAAATGTCTACAAAAGGGTGGAATGGAGTTTCACTATGATGATGTTGCAAGCCCAAGATTCCATCCAATATTATGTCAAATGGTGTCCTCTCTTATGATTGGTGTCAGGGTTTTAGTAAAGAAATTAATGGGGTTAGATCATAATTTTTAGGACTCTCTAGATCAATTATGAAAGGGTTTCCTCTTGCATCCTCTTTATTTTTTATTGTTGTTGACTCATTACATTATCTCCTTAGAGATAACCAGTTGTCTCTAAAAGTTAGAGGATCTACTCTCCAAATAATTAATAAGTATCTAATGCATAGTTTGTTGATAATATTTTTATTCTTTTTAAGCTAGAAGAGTGCAACACGAGTCATTTAATGATCAAATTGGACCTCTTTTCTTTGTATCAGGTAGTAAGATTTATGTCTCTACATCTATCTTATTGGGGCTAAATATTGAGTCCCCTACCTTATGTAGTAAATATGGTATTGGATGGAGATGTCATAATTAAGTGGTTAGGTACCTAGGGATTCCATTTGTAGTAAACCCTAACATATAAATGAAATGTGTCTTTATATCAACAAGAAAATCTTTGGAAAACTCAACAATTGGAACTCTAATTATCTCACTTTGGTTGGTAGAATTCAAGTATGTTAAAATATTCTCTCCTCATATTGGGTGTACTTATCTTCTTCCTACTTATTTTATTTAAATCAATTTGGTCTTCTATATAAATCTATTAGGAACATTTTGTGGTCACATGGAAAAGGAAATATGAACAATCGTGCTACTAGGAGTAGTTCACATAAAGAAAGGAGATTAGTAAGTTGGAATGAAAACTTTAAGAAAGTTCAAGGAATTAATCTGGCAATAAAATGGATAGCCAAAGCTTCATAAGGTAATGAATTATGGATTATGATTACAATTAGGATTATTATATGGTTAGGGATAGGGTTCACATGTATTAGTTCATTACCTGACATGATCTACACTTATAGTTTTCATTAAAAAGAAAATAATATTTAGGATTCAAACTACAATCATAAATAATTTTTAATCAAATCATAATTCTATCTCTAAGCTTTCATTCTAATTGTAACCTTAACTCTAATCCTAATGCCATCTATTATATATCCTATAAATAATAGGACCATAATAAACATCTGAAACCTAAATATAATTCTAACTAAAACCATAATCCTAGGTAAGTTCCCTAACATTAAAGGACCATAATCATTATAATAATCTTAAACTTAGCCATCATGAAAACTGTTAACATAACAAAATTGTAATACATAACCTTGTCATAATCTTAACTTTGTTACATCTTGAGATGAACATATAATCCATAATGAGTTCATACAATCCCCCAATGCCACAAAATAAGTGTACATGAAAGAAAAATTAGCTTGGTGGCTCCTATTTTAAGAAAAGAAACCTTGAACTAACCTAGATATAGTTTTTTGGAGTATTATTTTATGATTAGACTTAAAAATTCAGTATTTAATGTTTAATTTGACTTAAGTGTTTAACTTAATTTATTTAATTGATATGATTTTAATAAAGATATGTGCATTTATATAGATCTAGTTGATAAATTTTAGATTTCAATTTTATTAAATATTAATTTTGTCATGTTTTATGTTGTGATGTATTTTTTTCATGTTTTATGTTTTATGTTGTTTAAAAATATATGCAAATTATATTTGATGGACCCACCGCCACCCCCTCCCCATTCCATACCCCCGCCTCCGTCCCCTCCACCTCCACCTCCACCTCCACCTCCACCCACACCTCCACCACCCACTGCAGATGAGCTCTGCGAGACCATGAGGCATAACCTCAACAACCTCATGCATGATATAAAGGCTATCCGACGTGAGAGGCACCCCCCCCTCACCTACTACATCTTGCAGATAGCATGTAAGGTGTGATTGACTCCATCCATCATTTTGATTCAAACATTGATTCATTTAGATCATGGAGGGAAAGCGTGCATGCCTTCTACTTTGATGGCTTATCATACAGAGAGGTTTATAACCTGCATATAGGTAAAGAGAATTTTAAACATTATTTTGTAAAACCTAAGATGGGTGAAGAAATTAATGATAAGAAGCCTCATATTTCCATTAGGTGGTGTACACATCCATGTATAGCAGCACATTTTTGGGAGCAGTGGTGGATGGTATTTGACCATCCACCACACGCTAACCATGAGGTGCCCATGTACTTCCTTAAGAATTTATGGTTTGAGTTTGAGTTGGGTTTGAAACCCAACTATTTTGATATGAAAGCATTTCAGGGGGTTGGTAGAGGGATGCCTCAGGATAGGTCTGGGGCAAAGCTGAGCGATAGAACAAGAAACCGCAGGCAAGCTGAGCCCCTTGTACCTCTTCCTGTGCCTATTGTGCCTGTTCCTCACCATCATCGAGTAGTTTCATCTGCTTTTCCCCATTTGAGTGCCCTTTTAGGCATTTTAGTATATCAGTGGATGCAGGCGGTACATGCTCCTCCACTTGGACATGTTTGTACTAGCTGTGGAGGCATATGCACAAGCCCCCAAAGTAATCCTGATGCAACACACAATGGCCATTATGCTGAGGGTGCAAATTTTGATGATGATGTATATGCTGCCTATGGTGATGGTAGTGACAAGATAGACATGTCATCATTTGTTGACCTCATGCAGTAGGGAGAGCCTGGAGAGAGTCAAGAGCAACAGGTAGAATTTTAATTTTAATATAAATATAAAGTACACATAATTATTTACTTTCCACATATATGTGTAATTGTATTAACTATATTAATTTGTACTTTTGAAATAACAGAGGATGGATGATATTGTTTCTCCTAGGAGGTAGTATAGTCTTTTTTTGAGACCTATAGACGTTGGCGTCCCTTATATGGTATGCACTTTGAATTACGCTATAAAAATGTACATTCAAACTCGAATTTAATAACATGTGCTCATATGTTCTTTTTATCTGATTTTGTAGGGATTGTCTGCATCTACATAGATTGATGTTAGTACAAGTCCTACTCCAGTTACCACTGAGGCACAACCTCAAATACATGTGGTATGAACTTTTGATTGAAGACAAATAATTTGTATTATTTTTATGCATGTACATTATTATTAACTTATAATCTGAACAATTTTGACTCACATGTATATATATTTTATGTGTTTTGATTTTACAAACAAGAGCCATATCATACTCATCCATACAGGCCTCAAAATAGTCTATTTTTGACTCCATCTTATGATTATCGTGCTAGCATACCTATAGACACATCTGTGACATTGGCTACCACTCAGGTATGATATATATATATATGTTAAATTTATAGTGTATAAAAAATGTAGTGTACAAATTATGTACTTTGCAATTATAGTGTATAAAAAATGTAGTGTACAGATTATGTACTTTGCAATTATTCATGTATATTTAATTTTGACTAAACGTTTATGTATCCATAATTTTAGGATTACGTCACCATGAGTGTTGTTGAGAGCACAGGACTTAGCTAGATGGAGGTACCTACATCATCATTTGAGGTCAGCATTGTGATTTATGTACATAATGTATAGCTCATTATGCTCTAAAATCAAATTTAAAAAATGTATGTATTGTAAATTACAGGACCTCACCATTGCTACATTTGGTAGTTTTGATAGTGCGCCTCCTCCCATTACTAAGGGACACCCATCTCATGTGGTATTTATTTTATTATGTAGTGAATATTTAATTTATTTGCAAGCTATTTATTGAGACCCATTTCAATTAAGCATGTACATGATGAGACGTGCCTCATGTTACACAGGGTGATCCATCTACCTCACAGGGTGTCCAACATGACGAGATGACTCATATTACACATGATGATCCATTTGAGTCCTCTTTGCGTGGAGTAAAGAGGACATTCGATCAGATAGATTAGGTCTTGTTGGCACCTGTAGATTGTGTTTTTATGATGTATATTATTTATGATGTATACACTTTGTGTTAGGATAGTTAAAACTGTATGTTAGACCATGTATTTTTTCACTTCATAGATCATGTTATGATGTATGTTAGACCATGTACTATTTTTTTATGACTTCTTATCATGCTTGTGTATGTAGTATATATTATTATGTTTCACCATGTTTTAAGTATATTCAGACCATTTTCTTTATTTTGACATATTTTATTCATGAAAATATGACACATTTTGTAAGTACATATGCAAGATGAACAATAATTTTAACTATCTCTAGAGCATTATTGGATTAATATCACATCAAATTTATGCATTGATATTCATACAAATAAAATTGACCTACAAGATTAAAAAATGTATTGATAACATACCTAACAATGTATCATAAGTGATCTTAATGTGTTGTTTGGTAATGTAAGATTCATTATCACCTAATAATACCTATTATGTGCTAGTAAACATATGAATACCTATCATAACCTATAATAGACATAATGACCTATTAGGACTCCTATGTCCCCTTAAGACACACATGTATGGATAACGTACCTAACAATGTATGATAAGTGATCTTAATGTGTTGTTTGGTAATGTAAGACTCATTATCACCTAATAAGACCTATTATGTGGTAGTAAACATATGAATACCTATCATAACCTATAACATACATAATGACCTATTAGGACTCCTATGTCCCCTTAAGACACACATGTATGGATAATGTACCTAACAATGTATCATAAGTGATCTTAATGTGTTGTTTGGTAATGTAAGACTCATTATCACCTAATAATACCTATTATGTGCTAGTAAACATATTAAGACTTATTAAAATGTATCAAAATTATTATGACCTATTAGGACTCCCATCTCCCCTTAAGACACACATGTATGGATAACGTACCTAACAATGTATCATAAGTGATATATTAATGTGTTGTTTGGTAATGTAAGAGTCATTATTACCTAATAAGACCTATTATGTGGTAGTAAACATATGAATACCCATCATAACCTATAATAGACATAATGACCTATTAGGACTCCTATGTCCCCTTAAGACACAAATGTATGGATAACGCACCTAACAATGTTTCATAAGTGATCTTAATGTGTTGTTTTGTAATGTAAGACTCATTATCAGCTAATAATACCTATTATGTGCTAGTAAACATATTAAGACTTATTAAAATGCATAAAAATTATTATGACCTATTAGGACTCCCATGTCCCCTTAAGACACACATGTACGGACAACGTACCTAACAATGTATCATAAGTGATATTAATGTGTTGTTTGTTAACTTAAGAGTCATTATTACCTAATAAGACCTATTATGTGGTAGTAAACATATGAATACCTATCATAACCTATAACAGACATAATGACCTATTAGGACTCCTATGTCCTCTTAAGACACACATGTATGGGTGACGTACCTAACAATGTATCATAAGTGATCTTAATGTGTTGTTTCGTAATGTAAGACTCATTATCACCTAATAATACCTATTATGTGCTAGTAAACATATTAAGACTTATTAAAATGTATAGAAATTATTATGACCTATTAGGACTCCCATGTCCCCTTAAGACACACATGTATGGATAACGTACCTAACAATGTATCATAAGTGATCTTAATGTGTTGTTTGGTAATGTAAGATATAATCAATACAATGAATAAAATGAGTAATGATATTTAAATTATCATGTACAAGTGACTTGTTTTTAATATTACAATCAATAGTAATTTGAAACTTCAAACAAACATTAATTTAAACATGCTTGAATGTAAAAGTAATGGAACAAAATAGGAGGTCATTACTTAAATTGATAATTAATTTATAATTTATCAAGTGCATACCTTTAACTTTCAAATAGAAGTAAACTCTCATTTTTGAATTAGTTTGTACAACATATTTCACAATATATGTAAGACAATGTCAATGATATATTTATAGTTCTGTGAACTCAAAACATAAAATTGGTTCAACACATCTCTTCAAATGAGGTGCTATAAAATAAAATTGTAAAACAAAAACACATGTTAATAAACACATAAATTAATATTCAAGGTATCTGAACTATGTAAATATATGTGTAATTTGTATGTACTTACTATGTGAAATTGCACAAGATGTTGATGTTCAATCCACTTTAACATTTAAATTTGCATAAATTGTAATTGAGACCTAAATACGAGGTATATAAGTTCTCTAAATTGGTATTGACAATACAAACATACATGTAATTAAATTATATAAGTAAATATTTATAAAAATAATACAATAATAAAAAAACTTACATGTGTTTGATTTAAATGTAGTCATCCCACTGTACCATCTGCATCCTCTCTCTTTTGCAATGCATCTATGATTGTCTCGTGCTTGTCCATTGAAATTGTCCATAATACCTTATTGGCGGGTCTCCCTTTGAATCTTTCTACTTTGATATTTGTTGCCACAACCAAATGAGAATAGTGTAAAATCTTCTTTTCAATTTGGTAGTCTTCAAATGCTGGCAAACCATTTCTTCTTGTTAGGTATCTACATAACCAGGTGCCAGCTACAACGATAGACCCAATTGGATACTCAAAACCATCATCGTCTACTTGATGACATGTCAATTTTTTCTTAGGTTCCACACATCTAGCTAGCCAATACTCAATCTATTCATCATTATCACTAGGTGCAATAACAACATAAACATGTCCTACAAGATAAGATAAAGTATAGAAACACTTTAATCACATGAGTGTACATATGCAAATTATATAAATTGAAGCATGAGATCACAAAAAAATCTAATTAAATTGTGCATACCAGATTCTATGAGGTTTGAAATATAATCATAGTCTTTTGATGCAAAAGTAACATTCTGGCCTTCATTTACTATATCATCTTCAAAATGCATGTCAATAGGTGCTAATTATCTTTGTTGCCAATCTTCAACCCATTCTATATTCTCACATTCTTCCCATTCACCTGCAAGACAAAATTGACAAAAACAAGCAAGCTCCCTAGTCCATATAGTCCAAATGTTAGAATCTGAACTCCTAAATGAATGCCATTTAGCTGACCCACTAATTGTATCACAGTCATATCTTGAAGGGATATTATTTTCTTCAACTAGGTAGAAGAAACATTTGATTGTAGAGTTCTGACTTGATCCCGTGTATAAATATTTGTTACACCATTCGACAATCTCATGTGCATTTTTGAATTTAGTTTTTTCCTCAAATTTTAATTGCTCTCTACTAAGGGCTCTCTTCACACATGCACCAGCACCATCATGTTTTCTTTTACCATGTCCATCCTCAAAAAAACTCCACACATGTTGGATGTTAGTTTTCCTATGTGTCCTACTCAACCAATAGAACATTCTAGCATTCATGAATTGTCCTATAAAATTATCTGACCATATCCAATGTTGTGTCATTTGAATTTGTCTCTCTTTTAAATTATCATGAAAGACCTTGAAAAAATATTGGACAAACTCAGATGAATGGAGTTTACTATCACTTATATAAAATGGTACTCTCTCAATATTTTTTGATCCTCCTCTGTACTATCAGGTGCATGCCTATAAACTATATGAACATAAATTGTTACTTGCACTGAATTGTAATATTGTGTTTGTACATCTTCTTGCGGTGCAAGCGTGTAGTTCTCTACAAAGTCAACAACTGAAAGTATAGTACCAATTGGAAATGTATTCTTACATATGCGAAATTGTCCATCAAGCCATCTAGAATATTGAGAGTGTTTAACATATTTTGGTATGATCACACTCTTAAACTCATCTATAAATGCATGACAACTAACTTTATCTGTAACTAGATCACACCTTCTTCCAATCTTCCCATCCTTCAATGGATATTCAATAGTTTTGAATCTTTTTACCTCAAACTAATTGTTGTCCAAAAGTAGTCAAAGCATTTTCATGCAAGCATTCATATAACAAAGAAAGATTGCTGCACATATCACATGTATTAGAAAGACATGCATTGAAAAGAAAGTATTGATCATTAGGTGGCTTACAAAACAAACCTGATATTTGAAATCTTTTATAGTTTGAGGTGGTATTTTTATAGCACATTCTTGCAACATTTCTTTAGTATGCATGGTACCACGTATAGATCGAAATACATCATAATGGTAATGAAATTGAATATGAGTTTACAAAATGTGATTATTTCCTTGTTAATCCTTACATACCATGGTTTACACTATTCAAAAGATCTTTGACTAATGGTAATATTTAATACCTTACCATCTACAAAATTTTTAAACAATTCAGTTTGAGTCATGTCCAAAAGGTGTTTAGGATGTGGATCACGTATTTTTGACCCAATTCTCAATTTGAGAACATCTCTTGAATTAGGTGATACTCTTGTAATATCATGCCAAAAATTTTCAATCAAACTTTTGACTTCACTAGTAAGTTTCATATCACATCTTGGGAGTCTACCACTAGAAGTCCATAAAATATTTGCTAGATCACATTCAAAGTTAACCCTTCTCTTTACAGCTCTTTCTAAAGTCTTATGATTCACATTAAGATATCCACTTATGTTGCTAATCAATCTTTTGTTAGATGTTGATTCGTTAACTAAAGTTGTTGTTATTGCTCGTCGTGCTGCATTCTTATCTTTAGACTGACTTCTCTTTCCGATAACATCAAAGGCACTAGCAACAGTGGATACAACTTGTTTTAAAGACTCATTTTTATTCTTGGGTTTTGCATACGTTCCTAACCTTCTCATTATTTTTCGCATTTAAGACATTTTAATTAGTTGCAACATTAGCTAACATTGAAACCCAAATTTCTTATTATAATAAAAATTCCTATACAATCTGTTGTTTAGTGTGGAGCCTGATCAGTCCCCAAGTGGGAGATTGTTAGATTGTGGTGACTGATCAGGAAAGTACTGTACATACTTCATAAATAGTGGGGTTCGGGGTATCGCCCCAAAATTTTTTTTTTGGAAGTAGCCGACATATTATGGCCGACATATGGCCGACATGTTATAACCCTAAAGCGGTTTAATACTTGTATAAAAAGGGCTTAGGGTTGGGTATTTTTCATATGTGGTGATACGAAATTGGTTCTTGCGGCGGTATTGAGCTGTAAGGGATTACAGATTGTAATCAGGTTGTAATCACTAGATTGTAGTAAGATCGGACTTGCTGTTTGGTGGACGTAGCCCAGGGATTGGCTGAACCACGTTAAATCTTGGTGCCTTGTGTTTATTTCTATGTGTTCTATTATTTTCTGTTATTGGTTATATTTGCATGTAGTTTTTATTTTTGTCCATGGTTTTTTCCTAACACAATCTATTAGCATGTGTCCTAATTTGTCTCGATGAAACCAATCCCTTAAGATTATCTAACACATCATTAGGAATATGAAAATTATGTTCAGACACTTTACTATCATCTTGACATGTTTTTTTAGTAGTTGGTGTTTCTATGTCTACATTCATGTAATTTTTATTTTCAAACACTTTACTATTTTCACTATTATTTGGGATTTGAATATCATTTTCAAATTTTCTTGGTATTTCTTTCGGGGCATGCATTTCAATTGGAGTGTTTTGTGCATGATCGTTTGATAATTGCTTCTCATGAAGAAAATCTAAATCGTTTAAATCGTAACCTACTTCTAAAAAATTACCAATTTCATCATGAGAGAAAATTCGAGGGTTTTGAGACACACCTATATTGAATGCATGATTAGAATGTGCACATGAATTTTCTTGTATTGGGTTCTCTTCTTTGACCTCTTCATCCATCGTGGTATCCTCAATGTCTTTCTCCTTTGAAACATTGTTCAAGTCTCTAATTCTCTATCTTCTCTCTTGTTGACGTTGTGCTTCATTCTCTCTATTTGCTGCAATCTCCTCATCTGTCAAAAATTTTTCTTTCTTCTTTCTTCGTTGTTTTGATCCCATGTTTGCACCAATTTTGAATTTGAATCAGTAGCTTGCAAATTGTATAAGAGGACAAGAAAATAGAATAAGCATGACAGAATTCATTGTTGCAGATTGAAACTATTATTCAATCATTTCAATCATTGAAACTCAGTCTGTGGGGTAGCTTTTGGGGCCCAACGGGTACATTAGAAATGGGTACCTGATTGCTTAAAAATCGGGTACCCAATTTCAAAAAGAATCGGGTACCCAATTTTTAAACAATCGGGTACAACGGTTGAAAGCAATCGGGCACCCAATTTTTGAATTACAAATCGGGTGCCCGATTCTTGAGATATGAGTGGGAATTTGGTATGGCTCCCAATTTTTGCATGGGTTTTTGCCTTGGGGAAAGACATGGCATAGGCTTGGTCCCACCAAGCCATGCCTTTATGATCCTTTTTTTTTCTAAGGCATTTAATTGACAATTTCTGGTATTGTCGTAATTTTTTTTATAGTCGTTCCCATTGAATTTTTTGATGAGACAAAAACCCATTATAGGTCTTACTATTTTGATTCCAAAAATGTAAATTTTATAGTGTTATTAGTTTATTTGCTATTTTTCCATTATTTATTAATCAAAACTATCTCCAAAATGTTAAAAAGTGACATTCACTAAAACTTTAATAACTTTTTTATTTTATAATTTTTCCTAAATTAATTTATATGTCATAAATCTAAATATAATTATTTTGATGTTAAAAAAAAATTGAAAAAAGTGAGATTTTGATCAAATTATGTGGTCTGTACACGAAAGGTTTTAAAATTTACCTTCATAGCCAATTAATAATTAATAATAATAAAATTATTCAATAAAAAATTAAAGAAAAATATTGTTATCAATCTTAGGTGTATTAGGTAACTTTCTTTAAAAGGATTTGTTAAAATTCATTTATTTGTGTCAAATTATGGTGTTCGTACATGAGCATGGTATGGTCCTAAAACAAGCATTTTGAAAAAGTGGTTTTAAAAGATCCATACCAAAAACATAATCTATCATATGGGTACACAAATAAATTACATATTAAAAAACTAGATTTCAAACACTAAATTTTTTATTTCTGGAGTTTTTTTATATTCAATCTCTAAATACCTCAAATTTTGACATCAATTGACAAAAAATTTCAAAACTAGGAAAAACACTTCCACTTTTTGGCCAAAAGTGAGACCCAACTTCTTGCATTGACCCACATAGCACATGCTTAACTACTATCCAATGCATTCTCTTTGGTTCAACCATGAACTGACTAAGAGAGTTAACTACAAATTCTGTATCTGGCCTTGTGTTAACCAAATACATAAGCGCTTTTATATGCGTAACATTGAACTAGAAGAATGAAAGGAGGCCCACCGCCCATTCCTCCCTTCCCACTCGTCGAACCAATCAACTGTCTGTATAAAGTGGGATCTACATCCTTCTCCCTATATGTATCTACCTTCCTCCAATTTGTGATCATGGATGTAGATATGGCTTTGCAATCCTCCATCCTGAATTTCTTCAAGATTTCAATGCAATATTTCCCTTTACCAAGGAAAATATCCCCATCTACCTGCCACAATTCCATGCCTAGAAAGTAGTGCATAATTCCCAAATCCTTCATCTCGAACTCTTCTGCAAGGTCCCTCTTGCAATCTACTATGAGCCCTAGTGAACCTATAAGAAACAAGTCATCCACATAAAGAATAAGAATGAGAATCTCACCCCCAACCACCAAGTAGTAGAGATTAGCATCCACTTCACTCTTCACAAAGCCCATTTTCTACAAGCATGTATCAATGCATTCATACCATGCTCTAGGAGCATGATTGAGTCTATACAATGCTTTCTTCAATTTGCACACGTGGGTCTCTTTTTGTGTGCTACAAAGCCTTCTGGTTGTTCTATGTATACCTCCTCCTTCAACTCACCATTAAGGAATGTTGTCTTGACATCCATTTGATAGATCTGCCATCCCATCTATGCTGCAAGTGAGATTATAGCTCATATAGAAGTATACATGGCAATTAGAGAAAATGTCTCCTCATAGTCTAGTTCCCTACTTTTGAGAGAACCCCTTTCCATGAACCTCACCTTTTATTTCTTGATGCTACCATCTGCACTATGCTTTATCTTATAGATCTAGTGTGATCCAACTATTACCCTATCTGTTGGTCTAGGCACTACCTCCCACACATCATTCTGCATTATTGAGGAATATTCCTTAACCATGGCATCTCACCATACTTGATGTTCTATAGCTTCTTGATAGCTCGAAGGCTCACTATCCACCAACTTATTAACTAATGTCACATAGTCATTGAACTTGGTTGGTTGTCTCTGCTGTCTAGTACTCTTCCTAGGAGCTCCCACAAACTCCTCAGTATCCCTTTGTGTATCTAGAACCTCATGGTTCCTACTGCCAACTATAGAGGATGAAATGTCAACCTCTAAGTCCTCTAGATGTATTTCCTATTGCACTTATTGCTCCATACTCTATGAATCATCACTACCTGAGCCTACACTCGTACTAGTAATTGTACTTGAGTTTTGCTGCCCTTGACTTGGTCTTGGAGCTTCTATTGACTACTCACTTTGATCATCTGCTAGTAAATCTTTGGGTCTCCTAAATGCCTTGTCCTCCATGAACTTGAAATCACATCTGACAATAATTCTTTTATTCCTTGGAATGAAAATCCTATATGCCTTTGAGGTCTCACTATACCCAAAAACGTACCCCCTCTCTACAGTCTGATCTAATTTTATACATGTATCTCTAGGAATATGACAATATGTCAAACTCCTGAATATCCTAAAGTGACCAAAATTTGGCTTCTTCCTTGTAAAAGCATCCTCTGGTGTCATATTCCCTAGCACCTTGTGTGGAACTCTATTCTAGATGTTGACTATAGTATTACACGCCTCTACCCATAAGTAACGAGGCATGTCTTGGTCATGTAGTATAGCTCTTGTTGCCTCTGATAGAGAATGATTCTTCCTCTCAGCCACTCCATTTTTTTTGTGGATTATAAGAAACAGTCCACTCTCTCTTGTTTCCTTCTCTGATACAAAACTCCTAGAAGATATTTCCTTTGTAGTCACCTCCATCAAATTCTCCACAGGAGCCTTGAACTCTTAGAATTGACCGAAAACCTCATCATTAGTCTTCAAGAAGTTTATCTAGGTCTTTATGGAGAAATCATCAATAAAAGTAACATATCCCTCATATCCTCTAAGAGATTTCGTCGACATCGGTCCACAAACATCTGAATGTACTAGATCAAGAACACCCTTAGATCTGTTGTCACTCCTTGGAAAAGATGGGTTTGTGAACTTCCCCAACACACATCCCTTACATACATCATCATGCTCTGTGCTCACCTCTAGAACACCTGTCACTATCTCAAGAAGCAATCTAAGTGCTCCATGATGAATATGGCCCATGCTCCTATGCCATAGCTCACCAAGATCTCTAGGATTATTGCTACTCATGAGTGCCTTAGGAGTATCAATCTGCAACATATAAAGGTGACCACTCCTAACTCTAATAGTTATGGGTGATTTCCAATCCTTGTGCTTAATCAACACATTTGTCCCTCTAAAGAGTACATTATATGAATAGCTTGAAGAATAGATACATAAATCAAATTCATACCTAAGCCTGGCACATACAACACATCATGAAGTGGAATTATTTTTCCATTCTCCCTTTGAAGCTTAACAGTCCCTCTCCTAAATGGGTTGAGTTTGGACAAGTTTCCCATAGAAATTTGGATGTCGGTATCCTCCTTGTAACTAGAGAAGTGCTCTCTAATTCCTATAATATGAAATGATACCCTACTGTCTATATACCAAACACACTATGAGGTTGAGCTAACCATACAAGCTATGAGTCCAAATTCATCTTCCATTCTAGTAGAGAGTTCTTCCGCACTTACTGAAGCTACCACCTACTTCTTACCCTTCTACCTCTTTGGGAAATCACTAACATAGTGGCCAAACTCATGACATCCAAAGCACTTGACCTTAGAAAGGTCCTTCTTCATCTTCTCACTTTGTGAGTTTGATCCTTTTCTAGATCCCTTCTTTTCTTTCCCTTTACCCGCTAGGGCAACATTTTCTTGTTCCACCTCACTTCTCTGAATCTTGTTGGTCCCATTAACAAGACTTAGTCTGAAATCCTCTTGAGTGAAATCAGTCCATAGTCGATCCCAATTCAGTAGGGTATCTTGTCCACTGAAAAATTAAACAAAGACACTCCATTGTTTAGTAAACCCATCTAGGGCTATTCTCACTAGCTTGGTGAGGTAATTTGTGACATCTTCTCCCTGGTTCATCTGGGTATTCCTCAACTTCTCTCTAAGAATCATCTTCCTATTGGTGGTACCATTTTGGAATAGATTAAGAATGGCATCCCACATCTTCTTCACTATATCTAGCTTTGTGATATGTGGAACAATATGATCCTTGACACCATCAAGGATTATCCTCCTCACCTTGGCATCTTTCTTCTTGTATGTTGCAAGCTATGTAGCATCTGTAGGTACAACTATACCAGTGGTAGCACAATCTTTGATACCATTCTCTTCCAACAATAAAGAAAGTTGGGCCTTCCAGACACCAAAATTTGAGGCACCATCCAATCTATCTTGATCTCTCAAACCAACTGAAGCCATCTCAAGGGATTAAAGCAATAATAAATCTAAAGAGATCAATCTAGGTTTTATAAATCCTCAATTTCTTTCCTAGGGAAAAACTGTTCTACCCTCAACACCACTCTGATACAATGTGAAAATTCCTATTGCAGTCACAAATTATTAATCTCCTATTGTAAATGATTATTTAAACTACTGAAAATGAATTCACAACTTAATATCAAAAAATAGCACTACTGCAACTTCACCAATAAAATACGAAAAGAAATTCACAACACAATGAACACAATATTTTTGGACAAATCGTCCATGGAAAAACCCCTAAGGGAAAACCAATTCTATAGATGAAGAATTATATTAAACTTCAACAAATCAAGAGATACAAAATTCCTTGCCTCTCACTGGAAAAACTCTGACAACCTCCTAATTTCTCTGGCTGATATTTCCCACTACTATTCCCACACTAACATTGTGCCCTTGCTAACACTGCAAACTTACAAACTCATTTTCTAGCACTGCAAATGTTTCTCCAAAATTCTTGTCCTCCAAATGCCCCCTAGACCCCCTTTTATACTACTCTCGTTGGTAAACCAATGGCCAAGATAAATTTACAATTGATGGCTAAGATATAAAACAACTTACCAACCCTAACAAAATTGGTTTCTAGTTGCTTCTAAAAGAAGTCAATTGTTTAATAAATAATTGTCCTTACTCTAACCAATTTGTTAGCAAAATAACTATTTACTAAATAATAACATTTGGATGAACATTTGTTCAAGCTACCAAAACTAACAGTATTTTCTAATAGCTTCACATTTTAAAGGTGATGATTTACAAAATACAATTTAAAGATCTTCCCTGCTAATTATAATGATACCTCTAGAATAATTTTATGTCTTTGATTTAAAATCATTAGTTTCTTGATAGACACATACTCAGTAAATCTTACTAAAGTACCAAAAAAATTGTGAAAGTTTTCCATGTATAGTTGAATGACAATATAGCTTGCCCTAAAACCACATAAGTTATCTTTAATCAAAGATATAAACAAAATATTTACAAATATTTATAAGCTGTGAAAAAAGTTTATTTATTTATATTTTTGGGAGAATCAACATCAAACAAACTTATTAATAAAAGAAATGTCACTTATAGCATGTGGAAAATTTTATATTAGAACTGATAACAATATATAAGTCCATTTAATTTTTAAAAGCAAGCAATAATTTTGAATCAAAATAGTTTTTCTTATACAATTCACTATGGAAATAACAAGACTTTTATTGAGATCCTAAATTGTTTGATGCATATTGCCACAAAATATGCAATTACACATGCATTTCTCTGCAGAGTTTATTATTAACTATAATATTTCAAGGAAAAGTGCTTTTCATGTCAATGGTATGTGTGAGAAAAGCATGTAAAACATAATAAAGTTAGTTCACATAAGAAAGCATGTAAGAATTTACATAGCCACTCCACCTGAAATCAAAATCATGGGATGAGTATCTCATCTCATTGGCTCTGTCACCAATTTTGGCCTCAATTTTGATGCCTTGAATTCCATAGATGTTTCAATTGCTACTTCAATTTCTCCCACTTAAGGTAGAAAAATTTGTTGTGTAGAATCAGATTTCACACTGTAGCCATGAGACTCTATGGTCATATTTAGTACATTTTAAACCAAACTATAACAAATTTCTCAGTATGTCACCCATGAAAATCTTGAGATAAAAGGGCCTTTTTGTGACATTTTCAATCTTGGTCATTTGGCTGCCAAATCCATCTATGTTGTATTTCTAAAATGTTGTATCCTTTCTACAAGAAATTATTATTGGGGTAAGAATTTTAATTCATGGAGCAGAGAGAGCTAGAGACATTAGAGAAGGTCTTGGTTATGGCAGTGGCAGGGTAAATGTGGCAATAGTGATTATATGCTCTCTTTATCATTACATTTCCATTATTTCCATTGCATGATTGATTGTGTGATTAGCAAATGGCTTCCATGTGCTAGGAGATTTTGCAAATTTCTTAAGCAGCCAAGAAAGTTCCAGCTGCGAGTTCATGGGTGGCTAAGAAACTTCCAGCTACAAAATTTCCAAAATCAAAGACAATAATCAAAGGCAATATAAATTTAAAAGACATAACCTTAGTGGTTATTAGAAGAGAAATTTTCATATTTATTTGTAATAAAAATTAATTTTCTCCCTTGCTAGAATCAACTTAAAGATAATTAACATTTTTTAAATTCTCAAAATGTCTAGAAATTTATTAACATAGGAAGTATGGATATATTGAATTTTTTTTTTCAATATGATTGGATAATGCAACTTGACTATGTGCATCACACAGATGCATTAGTATTAACTAATAATAATAACACTATTAAAAATGAAAATGAACTATTCTATACTTATTTTATAGTATAAAGTGTCTGGCTTTATAAAAATATAGCCTCTCAATCTAGGGAATAGGGGATTTTGTTTTAATCTCAAGATGGTCATATTCTATCTGGTCTAGGACTCAATCTTATGATGGTAGGTTCAAGTTGGTCTTGGATCTAGCACTTTCAGTTGCAAGTAGATCATGCTAGATAATGAGAGTTTCTCAAATGAAGATATCTTTTATGATTGGAATTATGAGTACCATTCTATAACAAGAGGGATCTTGACATTTCATTTGATGAAACCTTGGACATAGATGTCAGCAGGTTGATGCATGTACTTGAAGCTTAAAAAATGAACCACATTATCTTGAATGCTCAGTATTCAAAAGGATGAGGATAAATCCACAGTTTACTACATTCACTCATGTTAATATGAATCAAGGTATGCTTCCATGAAAAAGGAAGTAAATAGAGGACATGCTTTAGTTGATTTTTGAGAATCTTGGTCATATTTGTTCAAAGGGAGTAGACCATGCTGAGATGGATTCCCTAGTGATTAGGAAACTATAGCAGTCAAAGGACTATGATTCATGAGATGAAGTTCCATGTGTATAGACTGAAAGGCCTTTATGTGAATGCCTAAACCATACATGGATTCATGGAATGCTATCACTAAATATTTGACTATCAATATTTTATCCAAGCCTTCCGCAAAAGTGTAGTTTGTACATTATTGAAGACAAGCTTGGAGCTATGGATCAAAGCCCTTACTAAGAGAGAGCCTCAACAAAAATGATTACCTGAGATGTACTTTAATACACCCTTCTCCACAAGGTAGAATTTTGAGGTGAAACCCCTTATTTCCACCCCTCTTAGAATATTCATGGTGGATCCACCCTTGATATGGTTCATGGTGGAAATTATGTGAGTTACTACATGATTATGTAGAAACATCATGGAAGGTGATGATCTTTCATTGATGTTTTAATTGTGTTTTTTTTTGGTAAGGTGATGATCTTAAAAATGTTTTCCCTAAAGACAATCATAGTATTGTTAGTTAGTGTCAGACACCTAGTCATTTACAAGGTAGGGTTGGTCAGTCAACATTGTGACCATGTCATTCTATATAGGCCAAGTTATGTAAAGGAGAAGTGTATATATTCATTAGTTTTCAAGAAGTAGTGATGGCCAAGCATGTCAGTAGTTATCAAGTAAACAATGGTTGTCAAGTAATCTAAGAGTACAACACATGAACCAAGTGCTATAGAAGTCAAGTAATACAGTTGAAGTCGAGTACAACATGAGATGAGAGACAACAAGAAGAACAAGCATGACTGAGCATTAGAATGGTATATGTGTTGAGTAATACAATTTTTGTGTATATGTTTAGAATGGCACAAAATCTTATGTAAACCACGGATAAATTTAAGAAACTCCCCTTTGTAAAAATATATAAAACTTTGGCAAATCTAACATTATTTTAGGGGGAAAACTTAATTTTATTGGTAATTTTTTTTCTCAAAGTAGAAATTTTTTAATTTTATGTCAATTTTTTTTCAATCGTATTGAAATTCTATAAAATGTCGGCAAATTTGGTGCACTCCCTATTGCAGTATAGGGCAGGGTTGAGGGGCAACTCCTCCATGGGGTTTTCAGAGGTAATACAAAAGCTTAAATAACATTTAAAATTGTATTAACATCTCCTAATTTAATATTATATCATATAACATATAGAAACCTTATTTTTATAACCATTGGATGGTTCTTAATCAATGATGCAAATCCTATTTTGGAAAAAACTTTTGAAGGATACCAAGTTTTAGAGAAAGTTTCCAAAATAAAGACATTTGTCCATTATAAAATCTATTTTGGGCCTAAGTGAGAAATGATTAAAAGTTTCATGGAAAATCTCCAGAATATAGACACCTATCAAATATATGTACTTAGCCTATAACTATACTTTACACATATTGTCGAATATGACCATAGGTCGAGGAAAGCCTTGGAAATTGTAGGCAATAATATTTAATTTTGTGTGAAAATATTAGATTATATTGGTGAAGTCATTGCTAACATAAAAATAATTGTGTATCATTAATGGTGATTGGTCAAAGCATGCTACTTGATTTTCATAAAGTGTAGGCGACATGACCACCTTGAAAGTATAATTTATTTCTCCAAATTTGGGGTCCCCAATGAGTGAAATTTGCCAATTGGCAAATATTTGCCACTAAAGTTATCCTTGATGTAAACCATTTTTCCAAGTAAGCAATTATGTTGTTATGATTAATGAGTTAGTCAAGGAGGTAATTATGCCTGTATTTGTGCTCATTAATCCCCATATAATGAAATGAACCAATCAAAAAATTGGAAGGACTAAGCGGCAAAAAAATTGAATCTAGATCTAAAAACTTATGAGATGGCTATTTACTTGAACTATTTGAAGATGGAATTTGTTCTTGTGAGTTGAAGGATTACATGCATACAAAGATGAATGAAAATTAGTGATTATGAAGTTATAAAGGTGTAAGGCAACCGAGCAGTGTAGAGGGAAGATACTAGAGATCATTCATAGAGAGGTGATTATAGTTTTGATATAGGAGATCTGTATCACTAATCAAGTGGGAACTAAAGGATTAAGGTACTATTACATTCTAACAAGTGTATTAGGGTAAATCTTGTAACAGAGTGGTCCTAACAAGCCTATGTATATCTATTAATGTAGTGTTCACTTAATTGTGTAGTTTAAATCCTTTAATCAAGGTAGACTTAATGGTCAAGTGCAAGCTCCTAATATGGCAGACCCCTCACAAGGTGGGTCGTCGGAAGTGATCAAAATTTTGTAGCTCTAATAGGCACACTTTATTTCTACAATAGTGAAGATTTTGTGGGTTGCATCTCCACCACCATTTTACCTTCACCTTAGAGGGTTTTTGTGTTACCAAATATTTGTGTCATGTGTTGATTAGTTGTTTATGTGTTTACTCATGCAACTAGATGTTAGATCTGATATTACATTTTAATGCATGTTTGATTTCATTCAAGGTCAAGGCTTAATATGGTTTATGGTGAAGTTTTCAATTATAGTTGATGTTTGATGTGGTAAAGGTTTTGAAGATTCTGATTCACCCCCTCCCTCTCAGTATCTTACTTTCCCAATAGATTTATGAAAACTAGTATTAGGGCTGAGTTCTCTTAGCAAGAATCTAACCACTTGAGAGTCAAGATCTTGGAGATAGAAGCCTATAAGTTGGGAAAGGTGATTGAAAACAGAAGATTGATTTGCAACTTACATTTGAGCAAGTCAAGGCTACAAAGGAGGAATTGAGAAAATCCTTGAAAAGGAGATGGATATGCTAATCCAACAAAATGGTAGACAATAAAAGGAGGAAAGCATTCGGGTCATATGTGATGAAGGAAAACTAATGAATCTAATACAACAATAGTAGATCTACTAGAGAAAAATAAAAAGTTGAATGAAGAAGTAAGAGTACTAAAGATTGAACATGAAATGAAAACAATAAGGCTATGTGAAGTAATTTGGAACAAAAGAAAAAGGTTGAAGATTACAAGACAATTGTTGATGAAAAGATCAATGAAGTACTAAGTGTAGACACCTAAAATCCTTTAGAAAATAAAGTATTTTTATTTTTTGAAAAAGTCCCTGATGACATCATCATTTATTAATTTATTATTTAATTAATTAATTAATTAATTTTTATGCCATTAAATCCCTTTATCTTAATTAAAAATATTTAATTAAGGAATCCCTCCCAAAAATGTTTAAATTTTATTTAAACATTATTTCCTTATTTAAACATTATTCAATTAATAAATTGACCAAAAATCCCAGAATAAATAAATAATTTATTTTTTGCCCAAAACTTGGCCAATTTCCCTAAGACCACTAACCTCTTCCAAAATCTTCTAATCCTTCTTTAATTTCGATTAAAGGCTAATCCCATCATTTCCTACCCCTAATCCCAACTCAAAATATTTAATTAAGGTTAAATATTAATCCTCATGTTTATTAAAATTGTTTTAATAAATATTTCTCCAACCCAAACCTTTGAGATAAATAAACTTTATTTATCCTCATCCTAGGAAGTTCTAGACTCTTCTAGAAGGTCTTCATCCTCATCCTAAGCCTATCTCTAAATCCTCCATTTAGCCTAATCCACCCCATCCACCCATACTAACTAAGCTTAGCTACTAACTCACCCACCCTTATTAAAAGCCATCCACTTTCCCATCTCTAACATCCCTAATCTAATCCTAACCCAAGCCTAATCCCCCCCTAAACTTGTCACATTCCCTAAACAAGCTTAAGACTTTCCTAAGCCAAGCCAAAGTCAACAATCTCAACTCCCTCCAAAATATCCCAACCACCAAGTCTTCAAGACTCTTACAAAGCCATAAATGACTCTTACAAGCCCATTCATTGCTCTTACAAGCCATTATGAGGGTCTTTATGAGCTTTGAGCCTCCTTTGTTGACCCCTCAACCCCTCTTGCTCTAACCAATGACCCTGTGACATGTGTCACTCCCTGATTGGCTATAAAGAAGCACAATCCATGTTCTCTCCTCTCATGCAATCTGAGCCCTCCATAAACTTTCTCCCATCCTTGCATCCTAGCCCTTGATCCATCAAGCCCTTTGCCTATTTAAGGAATCCTCTCCCAAGCCATTTTAACAACAATCCATTAGCTAAAGTTATAATGCCATTTTAACAACAATCCATTAACTAAAGTTATAATGCCATTTTGAGAACAAAACCCCATAGCTTTTACATACATCCACACCCAAATCCAAATCCTCTATTGAAGCCCATTTGAGCATTTGAGCATACATACATAACCAAGCCATCTTAGCAAATAGACACATCCCTAAAACAAGAGAACAATTTCATTGAGAGAGCCCCTTAATGGCTCATATTCTCATTTGAAATGTTTCCTCTTTGTCTCTCTTAAAGTTTATATTAGTTTTGTTAGTTAATGCTTTGTCTCTTTAAATAGATTAGTGTTTCTTGCTAACATATTAGTGTATACACTAAGACTGGCACACAATCAATTTGACATGATCAACCAACTAATGAGTGCAAATCAAGAAGTCACTAGGAAGGAACTAGAGATTGTAAATATGAGATATGAGAATTTGAGAAATTGAAAAATGAGCTTAGAGCTGAAAAAGAAGCCATTACAAGGATTAACAAACCTAAAGAGGCCATGAAATTACTTGATGAACATATGAGAGCACAAAGGAGACCTCATGATACCACTAGACAAGGTCAAATTGAGTAAATGTCATCTATCAAGCAAGGAGAGTCATTAAATCATGGAAAAAAAAAGAATGCAAGACCAAAGAACTAGAAGCCTACCTACTATCACTGTGAAAAACAAGGCCATACAGAAAATATTTGTAGGAGTAATATTGGTAATTCAAATCCTAAACCTAAATTCAATGGTTATTGCTTTAATTTTAACAAACATGGACACCAAACACATGAGTGTAGATCAAAGGCTAGTAATGTTGGAAAATACAATTGGAACAATTGTTATGTTGTCATTAATGTCAAACCTATTGGCAAGATAGAGTGTCAAACCTACTAGAGAGACATTTACTAATTTAGTATAGAATTTCATATCATTTGATTGGAACAATTGTTATGTTGTCATTGCTATCAAACCTATTGGAGAGATATTTACACACAATGTAGCATGTCATTTGATTGATGAAGAGGATTTGAAAAGAAGATATAGCAAGGTGAGCTAGTGAGTGTTGATGATAAATGAGAAGTTATGTCTCATGGATATATAATGGGTTATTGATAAGTTATTCATTGACAAGATAATATGTTGTTCAATCAATATATGAAGGTAAGAAGATAGTTGGATAAAACTTAGAGTTGAAATAAGTCAAAAGGATAAGCTTGATCGAGTATCAGTGTTGGTCGGTCAATAAAGGAGTTGAAGAAGAAGATTAAGGAGCCAATGTAGAAGTCAATTGATAGTAATGGACAAGAAAAAAAATTGATGACGAGAGAGATAGTAAAGTGTATGCTGAGAAACATCATGACAACTGAGAAGAAAAACATAATGATTGTCGAGTGACAGTAAAAATTATGGTTTGAGAAAGAATCAAACACAATTAAAATTTTGAATGAGTCAAAGTGCGTAGAAGATAAGGATTGATGAACTAGCATATTTAATGCATGAGAAGAGTTTGTCACATGATCAAAGGAAAGGTTTTGATCATAAGTTTCTAGAAGAAGAAAGAGAACATAAAGATGGAAGTATTCGATGAATCTAACCTAACCCCAAGATCAAAAGTGATGATTAAGAATAAAAAGATAAAAATTATCTATTTAAGGAGGCATAGAAATTTTTTCCTAAGGTTGGTTTATTGTTGATTGGCAATCTTAAGGAGAAATTGTGAAGAGAAAAATAATAGAGGAGAAGTGTGAAGAGTTTTGTGAAGAGTGATTTATTGAGGAGGTGTCAAGTAGATTAGTGATGACGATGTCAATGAAGGCTAGTTAGTGAACTAGTAGATGAGAAAATGGAGATATGAATTTGGAAAGTGAGTTTTACTTTACAGATCAATCCTATTGTTACATTCTAACTATTGTATCAATTAAAATTCTTTAATCAAGGTTGACCTAATAGTTATTTTGTAAATCCTTTAATCAAGGTGACATTCTAATGGAAGATCCAAATTCCTCTAACAAGGCCACTCCTAATAGGGTGATTGAAATCCTTTAAAAAGGCCACAATTAATAGTGTGTTGTATAACTTTTAACAGGCTTGACTCTCAATCAAGCTTACTTTAGAAGAGTAAACAATTGGTAGCATGTTACTTGGTGGTTTTTCCCAAATTGAGTGTCCACATTAAATCCTAGTGTCAAAGTTTTATTTTCATGTGTGGATGTTACTGTTATGCATGCTATATTTTATAGTTGTTTATTTACTAGCAGTAACAAATTACTTGAAATGTTAAATTGTTGATGATATGCTATCTAGACTAAGTGGGTATCTGAGATTGTTTAATCTATTTGAAGCTACTAAAAGTTGAATTGGTACATCTAGAACAAAGGATAATTGATTCACCTCCGCTCTCAATTACTCTAAATCATTATAAAAAGTAAGACACCAATTGCATCTAGATTTGAAGGTTATTGCTAAACATGTCAAAAGTATTCTCATAAGACACAAGATTGTAGTTCTCATACAAAACATAATTAGACACCTAAGAATCAAGGAAATATGACTAAGCATAGAAATACAATAAATTGGAATTAAAACATTAGGATTACCTTTCAGTTATGTGGAATATTTGGACACATTGCAGAAAACTACATCATAACACATTTCAAAGGAAAATCTAAAAGTTGGAAGAATGTTGGTATAGTTTTTTTTCACTGTCAAAAGTTTAGTCACCTAAGAAGAGACAATAGGAATTGGGAACTTGTATACAATGGTGAACATGAAAAAGGAAAGACAATAAATAATGTTGAAGAAGTAAGAAACCAAATGAATCAAACCTAGAAGAAGAAATCTGAAGGAAGCACTAGTGCAAACATGGATTTGAGATCACCCAATCCAATGGATTAGGATGATCCCATCAGCAAGACTAAGTAAAGAGGTATGTATGGAATTGTATTTCAAATTGTTAAATCATACACTGGTTCCTAAGATTTTATGCATGAAAGTCAAAATCATCATGTTAATGAATGCATAAGGACAAGTTTATGTTTGAGTATCGGGTTTAAAAGATAGTGATGGTTAAGTTTTAGTAAATATTCTTTGTAAGTGTTAAGTGGTTGAGTCATATTGTCAGTACTGACCGAGTTGATGGAGTTTTGGAGTGTTACTATCGAGTTTTCATGTATTGGTTGAGATATTTTTTATACACCCACTATATGTATGGAATATTTAATAAGGCTCTAAAATTGAATTTTTGAGCTATATAGTGAATTTTGTGACTCATTTTGATCATAAAACATTCAATTTTTCATAGAGAGATTTGAGTTTGAGAAATTTTTTATTATTTGAGCAAAGTTTGAGAAAAAATTGGTGAGTACCATCGATGTTTGAAGTGAATTGTGATAACTTGCATTGAGACTGAGTTACATAGAGTTTATGATTGAACCCTAAATTGAAAAATGGCATCAAGTTCATCTATAGCTAAGAAGAGGTTGCAACAAAAGGTTATTAAAGCATAATTGGTTAAGAATAAAGCTTTTCCCCCACCATAATTTAGAGCGCATCTAAAGATTTTGATGAAGGGTGATTTCTCAGGTGCTCTATCATCGATCCAACCTAGGGTAATCATGATTCACAATGTAAGATTGTGTTATACATGTAAAATTAGTGAAGTAACTAATTTTGAAATAAGAACTGCATATGGGAAGTTGTGTTAGAAGGGAAGGCTGAAAGAAGAGAACACACATGCTACTGAGAAAGGGTTAACACATGCCTTAAACTTTCCTAGGGTTTACAAGGTTAAGGTCATCATGAGAAGAATGAATGGCATGAAAGTATGGTTGGAAGATGGATTAGTGGAGAATAGCAAGAAAATCATTCATTATGTCATGGGATACCATGTCACAGGTTGGGTGAAGTCAATTCATTACATAGACAAAGATGTAATAAAGGAAAATATACTAGAAAAATGGAATAAAAGGAGAATGACAATATCTACCATCAAGGATATAGAGATTGAAGTTTTTGTGAGGGTTATTTCTCATAATTTCTACTAGTCTATCCAAATGGATAATTGTTGATGTTGCATGGAAGATTGTGAAGAAAGATCATAGTTATGATCTTGATGACTTGCAACTAAAGAACCTAGCAAAGAATTTAGATAGCATAAGGAAGGAAAAGAACAAACTATGTAAGTTTGGTTCTTTGATTATCTATATTTTCTTCTATGTACATAATTCATTTCCCACTATTGGTAATATTGTTTGGAATAAGAAGCAACCAATAAATCAACAAATAAATGAGTTCATTAGACAAATGGGTGATAATTTGTAGATAATTATGGATGGATACTTCAAAGAGTTTAAGAGAAAGATGAAGAATAGTTCTAGGATTCCTCTAAACCTAGTTGATAAATACTATAATGATGTTTGTTTCCTAGTTGATACATATTATAAATATGCCCATGCAATTATACATAGGGTTGCATGGATGATACCTCTACCTCATGAGGTTAACATTGATGAAGTGACATCAATATTTACTGCTCTATTGTATGAGAAAGATGATAATGATGTTGAGCCATTTGACAAATATGAAATGAAAAAGTTGAAGATCATAGTGCAAATTAATGCACCTAAGAAAAATAAGAAGAGAAAGAGTATGATTGAGAACTTAGAGAAAGAATAAGAACACAAAGCTAAGAAAGAGGTGTCATTGCAAATAACTGAAGGAAAAGGTGAGGACATGTCTAGTAGTAATGAAAAGGAAGGTAATTAGGATGAAGATGCTGAAGGAAAAGGAAAAGAGATAGTGGTTTTCAAGCCAAATGTGAGAAAAGGAAAATAAATTGTAATTGTCAAGCCTCAAGTGAAGAAGAGTTCGAAGAAGATTGTAACTAATCCTACTCCTACACCACCAAGCATCACTACTTGTAGAGAACTAGATCATCCACCACAACAATATCAATCAGGCTAAAGAAAGGAGTAGCGAAAGCTACTAAATTAATTTAGAGGAAGATTTTGATAAAGAGGAAGAGTAATGTTGAGAGCTAGAGCTGAGTAAGCCTATAATGAAACAAAGAAGGAAAGTAATTCTACCTAAAGATGATGAAGACAAAGAAGTTGATGATGATAAGACTGAATTTGAGGAGACAGACCATTTTAGAGTTGATGTGTACAAGCCCCCCACAAGCCATACATGAAATTTGTCATAAGATCAAGGAGAGTGCAAGTCTATCAGGTTTTCACTTTATAAGTATGAAAAATTAGATGTTCCTAATAAGGATAAAGTTGATGAAGTTTTTTTGGATATGATGGCTAAGTTCAAATATACCCCATTAGAGTTAGGAAATATGATTCCTAATGAATTGTATGGTAAAGTTGATGAGAGATAGAAATTTGAGATTTGGGTTCATGAGGTCCAAGATATCACCCTTTAAAAATATCTATTGGGTTTGAATTAGTGCATCTTTGGGACACCTAGGTACCCCATGCACAAAAATAAAGATGGAGGAAGCTCCATAATCAAATTCAACACAAGAGGTATTGTTGAACCCAAATCTTATGTTGGTGCAAGTGAAGGGCTATTCTAAGATAGACACATAGGTATGCTGAAAATTGGTAGACTCTACACCAGTTATCTCAAAAATTGCTATATTTTTAGTAAGTTCAAATGTTATCCAAGGTGAAGCAAAAGATGGTAATCTCAAGCAATGGGGTATGTTGGCTAATGAAGAAAATTCACCCGAGCCTAAAAAGAGAGATGATGCCATAGAGGGAAATGTTAATATAGAAGGTGAGAAAGGAGAAAAGTGAAAAAGTGATCAAGAAGATTAGTCTTCTACATGTATTAGACCAAATTTCATAGGACCTTAGCATGAGGGAAAAAGGGAGGCACCAAAGTTGAGTTCACCTAATGAACTCCAAATAGTTGATATCAAGGATAAAAAATGATGAGCTTGAAAAGAAGTTGGGTACAGAAAAGGGTAAAGAAGAGGAGAGAATGTTAGGTGATGAGCCTAAGAAGGATAAAAATACATAGGAGCAATAGAAGCCAAGTCTAGAGGTTCAAAATCAAAGTTTACAATTGACTGTACCAAGCTCTAGCACACCATACTCTAAAGTTAAGAGACTAAAGAAGAAGGTGAAGTAGTCACCATAAGTTATTAGAGGTAAACTATTACATTGGATGAAGAAATTGTAATTCCTAACTAGGACTCATCCAATCTTAGTGAAGAAAAAATGAGAATACTAAGTGAATTGTTTGCAAGAAAAGGAAAAGCACACCAAATTGACAAGAGAGCATCAATATCTAAACAAGTATTCTATGAGATCAAGGATATCTTTCTTGATACTATTATTGTTGATGAATTGGATGAAAAGGGCCTCATTATTGAGAAGTTAGTCAAGATAGCAGAGAGATTGAATGACCCTGACATTTATACTCAAAAGAAACTTATGCAATGGTTAGAAAGGAAATTTAAAAATAAAGTGTTGGAGAAAGTGTTAAAGAAAATATAAATAAAATTAGTTGAACTATCCACTTTGATTATTAATTTGAAATAATTAGTTAAAAATGCCAATACATTATTTTCCTAATTATGTAATTATATACCTTCATACTATAAGTCAATAAGGGAGAAGATGGATAAGATAGGTACTAGTCTTCAAAAGGAAAATGAAGTACTGAGCATGGACCCAAGTTCTAACTTTGTTTATTTTATGAAGATCAAGTTCTTGCAAAGTAAGCAATCATAACTGTTACATGAAGAGTGCGACATCAAAAATGAGGTAACTTCTATTCAAGTAGGACTGCTACCTCATTATATGAAATTCATGCAAAAGCACAAACAGGCTGCCAAGAATATTATACATAACAATAAATCATCCCTTGCAGATAACATGATGAATCTAGCCACTAAGATAGAAATTGAGAAGTGAGTCCTTGAAACATTGAAAAAAAATTGAGACAACACAATGACTATCATTATTAGACTGCACCATCCATTTTTAAAAGATTTTGGTATACTCCTTGAGCTCCAATTAAAAATCACTTTTAGTCATAAGTGAAAAAAACAAGGGGGGAATAAATTATATGATCAAAGTATGAATATGTAAAGGGGAAATAATAATGTATATAGATTGTGTTATAAGAGGAAATGGTGTTATAAGGAGTCAGATGCTTTGATGAAGACACAAAAGATTGTTTGGAAAATATTTTTGAAAATGTAAGCTACAATGTACATATGTTGATTGAGCTATAGGTATGGATTACATCCAAAGGGTGAGTAAGATTTTTGAAGTTTTTGGTATGTCAAGTTTTGATCATGACAAGTGTTTTTTCTACTAATGCCAAAGGGGGGGATTATTTACCCTAAAGGAAATCATAGTATTGTTAGTTAGTGCCAAAGACTTAGTCATTTACTAGGTAGCATTGGTCAATCAACACTATGACTAAGCCATTCTATACAGGTCAAGCTATGTAAATGAGAATTGTATATATTTTGTAGTTTCTGATCAATTAAGACTATTGAGCATGTCTGTAGTCATCGAGTAAACAATGCTTATTGAGTAATCCAAGAGTATGATACATGAGCTTATTTCTATCGAAGCCAAGAAATATAATTTAAGCTAAGTACAACATGAGCCAATAGATAGCATCAAGAACAAGCATGGTCAAGCACCAAAAAGTTATATGTACTGAGTAATATAGTTTTTGTGTATTTGTTTGGAATGACCCACAATCTTATGTAAACCATTTTTTTGTTTAAGGAATTATGTTTTTATGATCGAGGAATTAGTCAAGGAGGTATTTATACCTACAATTAAACATCATTAAATCCCTATGTGATGAAACAAACCAATTAGAAAATCAGAAGGACTAAGTGGCAAAAAGGATAAATTTGATCATGGATTTGGATCCAGAAACTTTTGAGATGGCTATTTAAGCACAATTTTAAAATAGAATTTGTTCTTGTGATTTGAAGGAATGCATGTATTCAAAGTTGAAGGTGAATCAATGATTGTGAAGTTATGAAGGTGAAAGGATATTGAGTAGTTTGGAGAGAAGATATTGGAGATCAATCATAGAGAGGTGATTATAGTTTGGATAGAGGATATATGTATCAACAATCAAGTGCAAAATAAAATTAACTGCAAAAAAAAGGATCAAGGTATTGTTAGATTCTAATAGGCATATCACGGCGAATCTCTTAACAGAGTGGTCGTAACAAGCCTATGTAAATATCTTAACATAAAGCTCACTTAATTCTGTAATTTAAATCCTTTAATTAAGGTAGACTCAATAGTATTGTAAGCTCTTAACAAGGTAGAACCCTCATAGGGTAGATCATTAGAAGTAATCAAGGTTTTGTAGCTCTAACAAACACACCTTATTTCTATAGTAGGGTAAGTGCACAAAATTATGGACCAAAAAGATACCGCATTTTGTTTTTTAATAATCTAAGAAATAGTACAATCAAGCTATGGTTAGGGCAGGATGAGCCCATGGCTTGTGATTTTGAAATGGTAGTATGATCATAATATTTGAAAAATAAATAAATAAGGTAGCGTGATCATGCTATTAAATTTAAAAAAAGAAGAAAATAAATATAGCCTCATTTCTCATTTCTCTATATTTTCTCTCGAGTGATTTTGTGTTTGTCTTCACTTCCAAGGAGAGCGAATGTGGTGTGGTGAATATTTTCCAACCCCAATTTGCATGAGAAATGGATCCACATTGTCAAAAATCCCAAAGTGGTCAAAGAGGTATGAATTTTAGCTCTTAGTTTTGTTAATTTTTGTGTTTTCAAATGGCTTTTTAAAATTTTGATTTAGGTTTGTTTAGTTTTAAAAAGTGCTATATGTTTAATTTTTAGGTAATGTAGAAAATCTACCACCTAACCCACCAATCCCACAAAATCCATCACCAAACTCTCTACAAGATCAACTCAAAAATCCTCAAAATGAAGAAGAACCACTTCCATGACCTCCACCAATTAAAAGACCTTCTCTAGGGAACCAAGAATTTTTTAAAATAAAATTAAAGGAGGGAAAATTGAGTTTGAAGCAGTTATTAGGAGCCTAAAGAGTTTGCTTCAACATAATCCTAGTAGGGCACAATTGGTAGAACCCCTTCAGACCATTGTGGGTCAAGTAGCATCTATTAGAAGTCAATTGAATCTTTGGCATAATAAAAGAGAAGAACAAAAAAATTATTATGCTGATAAATTGTTGTATGAAGATGTTAAAAAAAATGATTACCAAATATGACATATGTATTTTTTTTAAAAATTCAAGAGAACAAAACACATTGAGAACTACAACTAAAAGTTTCCCCATCCATTGGTGCATTCATGAAGGTATTAAAAATAACTTTTGAGATAGATGGTGGATGGTGTTTGATGCCTCTCCTTGTAACAATCTTGAGTTTCTAAAGTATTTCTTGGTGAAATTGTATTGTGAGTTTGTCATTGGGGAGATCAGGCTAACTATTTTGATATTCTTCATTCTCAGGGTAGAGGTGGAGAACCATCATTTGATAGGCTAGGGGAACTTCATGACCCTAATGTTGTTAGGGGACCTCTTAGAAAGTTGCAGGTGGAGCATGCTAATGTTCCTTCTATTATGAAGGAACACATAGAAGCTAGCACACTAGGAACTATTAGAGCTTTGACTCAGAGCATCATTCAGTGTATCACTCCTTTGGTTATGGATGAACCTAGTCAAAATACTGGTCACATGTGCATGTCATGTGGATATCTTTGCACATTTGGAAATTCTAGTAGAGAGTATGATGACATATGAATTCCTTAATGCCACATTTGGAATTGATGCACAAATAAATATAAATAATTATATTTTAAACTATTTTGATCACATCTCATATGTACATGAATGGCTAATAAATTACTATGTCTTGACGTTGCTCAAAAATTAGGGCCAGAGTGTTACTGGCATTAGCACTAATCCCTCAACCTCATTTTATACCACATCAACAACTGCACAGGTATGTATCAATGTATTCATTTAAATTAATACATCTCTTTATAATGTAATCATATCAAAGTTTAACTCAAAACGTGTATCCATGTGCATCAGTTTTGTGTTGGACCATCGACTTTCACATTGGAATCTGAGCCTTGGCATGATACCACTCATGTAGAGGTATATTCATTTGCATGTTAATTTGATTCAATTAAATATGTTTATTTAATAAATGAATGAATATTTAACTTATTTTTCTTTTTACATGATCATATGCAAAGTCATGTAATGGTCATGATGATTTTGAGTTGGGGTCACTTGGCTTTCGAATGAGTTCATTTTCCCTAGAGGTATAAACATGTTTGAATGCATTTTATTTTGTATCTCGATAGTAAATCTTTTGTACATGAATGTGATGAATGTGATGTCTAATAGATTTACATACATGTAGAATAGGTAAATGTTGAACCTTTAGGACCAACATCACACAATGAAGGATGTGGTTCTAGATTCACATAGGTACCCAAATATTCTAATTAATAACATGACATAAGAAAATAATTATTCTTTATAATTGCATTTGATTCTAATGTTGTATCATTTTCAGTTATTGACATTAGAGACTCCTCCACATCTATGTCATTATATTGATCGGGGAGTTGCTACTGTAGTTGCTAGTTTCAAGCCACTAACTAAAGCATGAAAGATTTTGCATTATGATATAGTTAGTATTAAAACTAGACATGATATTCATAAGTACAACTGAGTGATAACTTTGATGATTTTTGTAGGGTCTTATTACTCCTGATCATCTATGTGCCCCTAAGGTGGATGTACAAGAGGGATTATCAGCTAGCGTAAGAAAATAATTTATTTTATGTGTATGTATATTTCATTTTTGATGTATAATAATTATTGATTCACATGTACTTTTAATTTTAACTAGTCAAGTTACCAAAGAGTGTAGACCAATGGACTAGCAAGCATGTTAGGAAGGCCCTCCACAACATCTCCCTCTTCTTGGTGACTGAAGATAGTCATGGATTTGTTTTCTTTCTCTAGTGGGAAATAGTAGATATATAGGAATGTATAATTTATGCCTATATGGTAGTATTGGACATAAATTTTGTATATTGTTTTTAATATATGTCATTTTTGATATATATTTCAAGTATGAAATTATTAGACATATGCTTATTATGTTTTAGATTATCGATGTATGACATTATATGGCATTGTATGAGATTTTTGGATATTGACATTATTAGACCTTATGGAGATAACTTTGAGTTTCTATTATCACATTGGATTTGATGCTTGTATTATTGGATTAGTTGATTGGATGCTAAGATTTTAAGATTTTGAATTTTAAGATGCAATGTTTTGGAAAATCAAGAAATTTTATAATGCATATTGTGTTAGACCTATGGGAATATTTGTGCATTTAGAGATCAATAGTTATCAATAGTTTACAAAGTTTAGTATCTTTATGTTGGCTATGTTTCTAGTGCTACAAGAATGGCTTGATTGTACATTTTTCTCACATGTTCTAGAGTTTTTTGCATGTGAATGGTTTTATGCAACTTTAAACTTATGCCAAAAAAATATTATATAGAATGATGCTTCTTTGTAGCTTCAATGGGACCCTATCTTTCACCACATGCTAACACCTCAATAATGATGTTATTTTTTAGTTCATAATTTGAATGTCCATGTTTGTAGAGTTTGATTTTGTTAATTTTATTCTATTAATAACCCCATGATATTTTGTTAAATAGTCCACATGCATGGTTTTATATTCAATTAATCAATATGTTTTCCTTAATTATGCTTCCACATCTGACATATCTATCTACTAATGAACTTATGATACTCCCATCTAGAAATGCATGATTCCATATTTTGTACATGTATATATGGTGGTTGTCCCTCTCTTAATTTAAACTTGAATGCTATGTAGCCACATAAGAAATGGAGATCAATTCCATTTATTTAAATTTTATTTGAAGGTCATTAAAAATTTTTCAAACAAGGTGATAAAATAAGTAATCTTTAGCATTTAACTCTATCATCAAAGCCAATTCATTCCTCCTCATATTTTACCAAATAATTTGGATGCATTGCTGATGGCTCCTTACTCTCCTTCGAGCAATTTTTCAAACACTTCACAACATGCATGTCATCTCTTCTTCCATACAGTTCATGTTCTTTGAAGGAATTTTGTCAAATAGTTCATGTGCTTTGTATATTCCCACATGACCAATAGTCATGGTGCAATTATCGCAAGCTTGACAGTTGAAGAGAAGCAATGTGAAGCTTCTAGCACTATGCATCTCTACTTAACTTAGTATTAAGGCAGCCATGACACTTATGAAAGTAACACCCTCATAGAGAGAAGTAGGGCATATGTCAACTATATTTTCATTGCACATGGTGAATTCAAATATCTAGAAGCAAGCTGATAAGTCTTGAGAAATAGTATAATTCATCATAGTCCTTACTAACAAATTATATCATTTAACTAAGAAAGTGCTCATTTAGCTTTAAAATATCTTAAAATGGATGTTTTAGCTTAAAAGTGTTGATTTTTGACCTAGTGTATCTTGGGGACACCTAGGTATGGCATGTCTAAAATTATTCTCAATGCTTGGTGTGTGATATGATATTTCCCCTACCATTTACTAGGTCAATTGGAGCTAACAGAGCTAACATAATGGTCCCACAATGAACGGATTAAAAGATGCTCCATTAGCAACTTTCCACTATGCAGAAAAACAAGATTTTGTGTCAGCTAAAACATGTTCGCCAAAAGAAAGCCACGAGGACCATAAAAAATGGAGCTACATGGACCTTGGGAACACCTTCCTTGTGCACTTCTCAAAACTTTGGTAACCATCATGAGGTAAGATATTGTGTATGCTAATTATGGCCTATAAATTAACTACACTTCAACATGATCATTACATGTTAGAATCATCCTAGAATGAACATGGAACATTCCATCCAAAATAATCCAACAAACTGGTCTATTGCCTTCTAAATAATTGGATTTTGTTGTCCACTCTTAGAGTTGAGATATTAGCAACCATACCTTACTTGAGTACTTCATGTAACTTCGGTAACTATCATGAGGTCCAAGAGATCACCCATCAAAAATCATTATTTGGTTTGACTTAGTGCATCTTTGCCTGGTATGACATGCTTGAAATCCTTCTCAATGCTCAGTGAGCAATACAAGATGTCCCCTACTATTTGCCTAGCCAAATGGAGTTGATAGAATGGTCCCTCAACAAAGAGATTGAAAGATGCTCCATTTAGCAACTTTCCACTATACAAAAAAGTGTCGATCTCAGATTGGTTTTGACAATTGAGTGTCAACACACTTAAGTCATTTATTATGTTCATGCTGAACTTGTAATATATGCCAAGTATAATATTTAAATATAGACTATGCTGAGTTGCAATGAGTGTAGAGTCACTCATGTGTCAAGTCACTTGAGTGCCGAGCAGATAGACCATGCTAAGTGATTCAAGTGCTAAGTAGTCAGTTGATGCCGAGTAGTTCAGGTGTCAAGCCATAAATAGAATTATAGTATGTACCAAGCAACAGTAATATCAAGTGCCAAGTAACACATATTTGACATAGTTATTTGTGATTGCACAAACAATTATGTAAACCAATTTTATGTTGATTTATGGATAGATCTCAAAGCTTTAAAGATAAGGACAAACCTATTTGAATTTTCCATGTAATCACATCCAACCAATCAGAAAATAGGAAGAGTTAAATGAAAAAAATGATGAATCTCAGTCATGGATTTATACCTAACCCTAAGCCACCAAAGTCTTTATAAGGAAGATGATGCCCCAACATTTAAGATATAGAAGAGAGAGAAGAGTCTATAGATGGTTGAAAAAGAGAAGTGATATCAAGGGGTGCATGAATGAATTGTTTAGATATCATTCAAGGTAACTTAGTAGATCAAAGGAATTATAGATTCAATTTATAAAACAAAGGATTGAAGAGACAAAATTGAAAAATTAGACCAGAAAGGATCAAGAAGGATAGAATTGTGATCTAAAATCAGCAAGTCAAAGTCATAAGTTGTATCAGATCAAATACTCTATTGTACTCTCTAATAATTTTATTAGTTAGGGTAAAATCCTTTGGACTAAGGTTGATTTAATAGTCATTAGAAAATCCTTTAATAGTGTACATTCCAAGTGAATGTTCTGAAGTCCTTAAATAGTCACACTTCTAACAGGGTGTTAAAATCCTCTAACAAGGTGGGACTTAATAGTCTTTGTAAGCCTTTAATAGGGTAGGTCTTTCACAAGGCAGATCATGTATCATGGTTAAACTTATTGTAACCATAATTGGTGACACTTTATTACTGTAGTAGTAAAGAATTGTGGGTGTCATTCCCACCCTAGTTTTACCTTCTCATTTGGAGAGTTTCTGGGTAATCATATCTAGTGCCAAGTGTGTATGTGCTTACATGTTTTGATGCATTTAATTTACATGCTATTTTTAGTTCATATGTTACATGCATCTAATCAATGGTTAAAATTTTTATTGGTTGAAGTTTGAACTTTTGATTCACCCCCCCTAAAAGTGTATGGTTCCTATTTGTAATTCCAATAATTGGTATTAGAGTTGAGTTATCAGAAGGAGAAGCTTTGTGGCTTAGAGAAAAGATCTTGAAGTGGAAGTCTACAAAATAGGAAAGGTTATTGAGAACCAAGGAATTGAGAACCAAGGAATTGAGATACAACTCATCTTACATTGACTAGACAAGGCTAGAGAGGAGTTAAGGAAATCCTTAAAAAGAAGGAAAGAGACAGCCATTGCAGAGAATGACACACAATACAAAAGAGATTGACACCACCAAGTTATTTGTAAATAGAGACTCAAATAAATTTGATGCAACAATTGTAGATTTGATGGAAAAGAATAGAGTACAAGCTGAGGAGATCAAAAATCTCAAGATAGAGCAAGAATCCCAAGCCATAATGCTATGTGAGGTAACTAAACAAAAGAAGAAAGCCATAGAAGACAAGGCCATGATTGAAGAAGACAAGAGAATCCTAGCAAAAAAACTAGAAGAGAAGTCAATTGAGCTTACTAGAATCTCCATCATGCAAATGGATACCCTAAGTCTGATGATGAATGCTCACCATGAGTTAAATGTCAAAGAAATTGAGATAACTACATTAAAGTTATAGAATGAACAATTGCAAAATGATCGAAGAAGAGAAAGAGAGGTTGTTGAAAGTCTCAATAAGCTAAATGAATCCATCAAGTACTTTGAGAAATTACTAAAATCCTCTAGATCCAAAAATGATACATTAGGATTAGGCTACACAAGCACTAAAGAAGGAGAATCATCCAAAGTTGCTAAGGAAAGGAACAATAAAGGTAAGAATTCAAAACCCACTTATCATCATTGTGGTAAGAAAGGACATACTACTAATGTGTGTAGGAGCAATAAAGAAAACCAACATGACAAACCTAAGGACATGGGTCATTGTCATAAGTGCAAAAAGAAACATCATCAGGCACATGAATGCAGAACCAGAACTATGAATGCACCAAGATTTGAAGGATATTGCTACAATTGTCAAAAATATGGACATAGAGCTTTTGAATATAGATCCAAGTCCATATGATCATCAAATAAGCTAGCTAAGGTAAGAAGCTATGTAAACTCCTATAATTGGGATTACAATACAAGATATAGCTATCACTACTATCAGGAATATGGACATATCCCTAAGAATTGCATTAGAACACACTTCATTGGCAACTACAATAGGAGGTTAAGTCAAACCACATGCTTTAGCTATTTGAAGACTGGTCACATCAACAAGCATTTTCCAACAAGGTCAAAGGCACCCAATTCTAAATTTGACAAAGGTAAAGGCAAGACAGATGTTGAGCACATCAAGAATGAAATGATCAAGACATGGAAAATAGAAAGATGTTGGTAGTACATCAAATAAAGAAGAGATCACTGCACCCAATTGGTCAAGTGGTCACACTTCATCAAATTAAGCAAACAAGAGGTATGTGGGACTAATACTCAAAAAGTAAAATATTATACATTAGTTCCAAAAGAGATTAGCACTAAAATGATTACATCGGCATGAATTAAGATGCAAAGAGTTGTGGAAAAATCAAGGTTAAATTTTCAAGTTTTCATATAGTTGCCGAGCATGAAAAGTCCTCAATAGATGTCGAGTAAATATTAGTATGTGTCAAGTTTCTAGTCAAAGTTAGTTGGAGCCGAGTCAGTAGTAGTGACCGAGTGAATAGAAACTTCTATAGAAGCTGAGTGGAACAGAAATTGTGTTGATGCTGAGTTTTACAACAGTACAAGCACAAAGTAATAAATGCAATGTTTTGAAGGGTATAAGGTCATTTTTCACCTATGTTTCATCATTACAAACTCAAATAAAGAACAAGAAGAGTGAAGAAGAAATTTACAAACTAGTTTGAAGCACTTGCAAGGATCCTAGCAATGATCAAGCACTAGTTTATCGAATCTTAAAGGTATTATTCATAAGCTGAGTTGTGCAGTTTAAATTTGATAAACCCTAGTTTGTCAGAATGGCTTCTAGTTCAAAAAATGTGAAAGAGAAAGAGGTGTTTCATGTTTAAGTAGTTACCAATGAAGTTAAACAACTAGATTTCAAATCTATTCAAGAAGTTTCCTATAAACAAGACCTAGTAGGAGCATTATCCATGATCCTACCTAAATTAATAATGGTTGAAGACATGAGAAAATGTTACAACTACAAAGTAGGAGGCATAGGTGACATGGAGATAATACAAGCATATGATAAATTATGCAAAAATAGAGCCTTGAAGAAGGAATTCAAAACTATAGAGAGAAAGGGTTTGATTCATGCCCTAGATTTCCCCACTGTATTCAAAATTGAATGGATTAAGATAGTTTTGAGCAGAATTCATGATGGATGTCTATGGTTAGAGGGTGGAACTATAAATATTTCAAAAATAATTATCCATAAGGTAACAATTTTTCCAAACCTAGATTGGCCAAAGACCCTACGCAGTGATTCTAAATAGATAATTGAGAAAAACACAGGTGCAAAATGGAACAAGCATGAAATGACCATTGATACCATTACAAATTCTCTACTTGGCTTTGCAATAAGGGTGACTTCCCACAAGTTCTATCAATCAAGTAGGTTAAATAGTATACCCTGCTTAGCAGTTGATGTTGGATACAAAATTGTCAAGAAAGATCATACTTATCATCTTGCAGAGCTACAACTACAATAAATTATAGAAAATCTTAGAGCAATTAGAAAGACAAAAAGTGCACAATGTAGATTTGGATCAATACTTGTGTGCATATTTTTCTATGTACATAATGAGTTCCCGTCTTTTGGAAAAGTTGGATGGAAGACAAATAGATTTATGGCTGTCCAAATCAATGAGTATATTGAGAAAATGCGAGAGAACTTTAAGTCAATTATGACAAGCTATTTTGAAGACTTTAAGAAGTATATGAAGTAGAGATTGAGGATACCTATTTCCTTAGTATAAGAACACTATAATGACATATGTTTCCTTGTTGATATTGATTACACATAAATTTAGGTTGTAGTACCTAGGGTTAGATGGCTAAGACCTCTCAGTTGTGAAATCAATGTAGATGAAGGCTCAACTGCCATTACTACACTCCTAGTAGAGGAGATTGATACAGGTGCTAAGATATTTGGTAATTATGATGTAATGAATTCTAAAGTGGAAATGGAGTTAAAAACAACTTCGACATTGAAGAAGAAAGAAAAATTAGTAAGGAAACTGAGGGAAAAATTTGGTGAGGGAGTAGAAGATGAGGAAGAAGAAGATGATGAAGAGGAAGAAGAGGTACAAGCACTAGAACCTCTAGCTTTAACCTAAGGCATGGGTGAGGACCAAGAAGAAGAAGGTTTTGAGGAAGAATAAATCAAATAGGCACCAACCCAATCAGTACCAAAGAAGAGAAAGGCCAAGGCTTAGCCTATGGTTAAACCAAAGGCAAAGAAAACTTTTAAGCCTAGCCCAACAAAGTCTACAACACCTACCACCAGAACGAGCAAAAGAGAAACCACACAAAAGGCTAAGGAGAAAACTAAGAGAGCAGAATAAGAAGGCCAAGAGTAGAAGAAACAAAGAAGGAAATCTATTGCTCAACTTGATTCAGATGAAGAAAAGATAGAATAAGATGACATTAGTCAATTCAAAGTGGTAAATCACACACCACTTTCTGATCTTGAAAACTTGTGTGATAATGTCAAGAATAATGTAGATTTATTTGGATTGAAAAATTTAGATTTTGATAAATTGAGTAGAGATGAAAAGAATCTAGTGGAAGAGGCATTCTATGCTATGATGTCCAAATTTTAGAACACTCCACTAAAGTTTTCCAACAATATACCCAAAAGTCTATATGATACTGTTGAGGAAAAGTGGCATTACTATTTAAATCTTGAGAAACAAATCAAAGAGTCCAGATTAGCTTGAGTGATGTCAAAGCTAACAAAAGGATAGATTGCTAAGGTAGTAAAGAGATATGTAGCAAGGTTTACACCTAAATATAGGGCTTTTAGCATTTTAAAAAGAAATATTAATGATGTGGTTAATAAGTCAACCCAAATATGGAAATTAATCTATGGGTTAACTAGTGTGAAGCAAGGAGAGGTTGATGTTGGAAATACACATGGGAAATGTATACTTCTGAGAGGGGGGGAGAATCAAAAGCACTAGCACTTTAAAATAATGCATGCATAAACATATTGAAATAACATGTAAAGTAAATGCATCCACATAAACACTTGACACTAGATATGATTACCCAAAAACCCTCTAATGAGAAGGTAAAACTAGGGTGGGGATGACACCCACAATTATTCACTACTGCAACAATAAAGTTCACCTGTTAAGGTTACATCATTTGACCATTCTCATGATCTACCCTGTGAAAGGCCTACCCTGTTAAATACTTACAAAGGATTGTTAGATCCTACCTTGTTAAAGGATTTTAACACCTTGTTAAAAGTGTGCCTGGCTAAAGGACTTTATAACACTCACTTGGAATGTCACCCTATTAAAGGATTTCATAATGACTGTTAAGTCAACCTTAATACAAAGGATTTCATCCTGCTGATATAGTTGTTAGAAAGTATAGTAGAATGTTTGATCTAATACACATACAATCTAGTATTGCTGATTTCAGATGTCAATTTAGTCCTTCTTAATCCTTTCTAATCTGATATGGAATTGTTGTATCCTCAATCCTGTATTTTGAAAACTAATTCTACAATTTTGTCCTTCTTCTAAGTCACCTTGAATGTATATTGATCAATTCACCCCCTTTCACTTCCTTCAAATCTTCACTATCATCACCTTCTCACATGCATTCTCTAATGTTCTCTTATATACTAAATTATGGGGCTTCATCTCCGTTTAAAAAGACTTTGGTGGCTTAGGGTTAGGTATGAATCTACAATTGAAATTCATTCATTTTATCGTGCTCAATCCCTTCCATTTTTCTGATTGGTTGCATGTTGATCACATATGGAATCCAAATAGATTCGATCTTATCTTCAAAGCTTCAAGATCTATCCATATGTCGGCTCAAAATGGTTTACATAGTTGTTTGTGTCATTAAAAAAAACTAGGTCAATTCTGTGTTACTTGGCACTTGTTAATACTGATACTCAACACATATTATAATTTTGTTTGGCTCATTACTTGAACTTGCTTGGCATCTACTATTCACATAGCACTTGAACTACTTGACACTTACTATTTACTCGACACTTGATTTACTCAGCACATGAGTGACTTGACACTCATTGCGACTCGACTTCTATACACATTATACTCAGCATATGTTACTAGCTTAGCATGAACTTAGTCAATTTCTTAACTCTGTTGACACTTAATTGTCAAAACCAATCTAAGATCAACAGTTGATCCCTTTGAAGAAAATTAGGATGATAAGAGTGAGGATAAGAAAGATAGCAAAGATGATGACAAAGATGATGATGATATGCAGGAAGATGAGAGGATAGAAAATACTATTGGGGAAGAACCTAAAAGACAATATGATGACATGACAATAGCTAAGGAACAACAAAAGGAATAGAGTGTGCAGGACACATAAGTGTTGAGTGTGAGACCCCCACATGACATAGTCTAGTCAACATAGACAATTATTGTTAAGGATGTTTCTAATGCTTCACCTTAGAACATCAATCCATTAACTACAAATAACTTGAAGAGGATATTGAATCAGTCTACACTCCATGCAAAATTATGTGAACATCCAATATTAGTGAGTGTAGATGAGCTCCAAAAGGTAGTAACTGGTATCACAAGGAACAAGGTGAATACACAAGAACCACCTTCTACCATCCCTTAAGTTACCAATGTGCAACCTTTGATGTAAACACTAGTAAATAAATCTACTAAGATTGACACAATTGTAAAAGTTAACACTATTGAGAAGAAGTAGACTGAAACAAAATAGAAAGATAAAACAAGATAGATAGATGCATCTGTTCCTAAAGCACAAGATCAAGGCAATTAAATCATTATAATTGATCAATGCAAACATGAAGAAAGCAAGGACACACCAAAGGAGAAGGAGCAAGAAGCCATACAAGCATTGGTCACATTACCAACATCTAGCTCTCCTACAAAAGTCCTTTAGAGGTTGAGCACTGAAGCTATACCATTGCAAATTTCAGCACTAGGCCCTAGTTCATCCAAGGTTGCTAATGTATTTCACTATGGAGATGTAACTTTAGATGAAGAAATAGTGATACCAAAATTTGATTATTCAACCATGACATTGGAATATATAGGCTTAATGCAACAAGCCTTAAAAAATAAGAAAAATAAAGAAATACTTAGAAAGGAGTATAAACAAAGGGAAGCATTGTAGGAAACAAAAGATATATTTCTAGATGCTTTTAGTTTGCCTACACCTAAAGAGTCAAAGCCACTACTAGAATAACTATAAGATATTGTGGAACATGTGAGTAATGAACACCAAGATACAAATGCTAAACTTATGGAATGGTCTGAAAGGAAATTTCAAGGAAAAGTTAATGAGAAGATATCTGGTGATATAGAACTGGTACAAGTTGAATTGACTACAAAAATTGAGAAAGTGAAGAAGGTACTTGAGAACATAATCTCATTTTACACAATACTATGTGATACAACACTCTTCACACAAGAAACCAATCATAGAATTCTAAGTTTGGAGAGAAATCTCAAAGTTTCAAGTATGCAAATACCTCAAAATCCTGCTCAAAGAGAGAAGCATTTTCACTCATTGCTTCACTCACATAGCAAACTAGCTATATTAACAGAAGAAGAGGCTAATATAAGAGCCAAGTTAACTAAAATTTAAGCCTCCCTAACCCCTCATATGGAGATAATCCATAAAGAACTAGCATTTGCAAAAAATTTGTTGAAGAAAGATCCTAATCTTTTCACTTCAGATGGACTAGTTCAACTTGAAGCAAAGATAGCCATCCAAATAAAGTCACTAGATGTTGCATGTGACAATTGGGATGCTACTCTGAAAATCATAATGGATGTCCACAAATTTTTTTTGGACAAATACACCATCTCTACATAGAACCTTTGACATAAGTGTTAGAAAGGGGGAGATAATATGAAAAGGGGTAGATAATATGCAAAGGGGGAGACATAAGACAAATATATGCAAGGGAGATAGAAGAAAGGGAGAGACAAAGAAAAAGAAAAAGGGGAGATATACCAAAGGGGGAGAAAACAAAGAAGAGCAGAAACTGAGCATATCAGATAAAGAGTATCATCATATATAAAGTCAAAGAGTATTAGTAAAAGATATAATTACTTAGAATGGAGAATGGAGAATAGATTTTTGGACATAATATAGGTACATTAAAATAGGGGGAGTTACAATTTTTTTAGGTATATAGTCTATTATAAAATTTTGAAAATTTTGAAGTTCTGTATATGCTGAGTTGTGAATATATTATACTCAAGAAGAATAGATTTGTTATGTATAGTTAAGTGTTTTTTACACTCATGTCAAAGGGGGAGATTGTTGATCTCAGATTGGTTTTGACAATTGAGTGTCAACACACTTAAGTCATTTATTAAGTTCATGTTGAACCTGTAATATATGCTGAGTATAATATGTAAATATAGACTATGCCAAGTTGCAATGAGTGCGAGTCACTCATGTGTTGAGTCACTCGAGTGCTGAGTAGATAGACCATGCTAAGTGATTCAAGTGTCAAGTAGTCAATTGATGCTGAGAAGTTGAGGTTTTAAGCCAAAAATAGAATTACAGTATGTGTCGAGCATTAGTAATATCAAGTGTCGAGTAACATAGATTTGACATAGTTATTTGTGATTGCACAAACAACTATATAAACCATTTTTATGTCAATTTATGGATAGATCTCGAAGCTTTAAAGATAAGGACAAATCTATTTGAATTTTCTATGTAATCACATGCAACCAATCAGAAAATAGGAAGAGTTAAATGACAAGAAGGATGAATCTCAGCCGTAGATTCATACCTAACCCTAAGCCACCAAAGTCTTTATAAGGAAGACAATGCCCCAACATTTAAGATATAGAAGAGAGAGAGAAGAATCTACAAATGGTTGAAAAAGAGAAGTTATATCAAGGGGTGAATGAATGAATTGTTCAGAGATCATTCAAGGTGACTTAGCAGATCAAAGGAATTGCAGAATCAGTTTATAGAACAAAGGATCAAAGACAAAACATTGAAAAATTAGATTAGAAAGGATCGAGAAGGATAGAATTATGATCTAAAATCAGAAATTCAAAGTTGTAAGTTGTATTAGATCAAATACTCTACTATACTCTATAACAATTTTATTAGTTAGGGTAAAATCCTTTGGCCTAAGGTTGATTTAACAATCATTAGAAAATCCTTTAACAGGGTGACATTCCAAGTGAATGTTCTAAAGTCCTTTAAACATGCACACTTCTAATAGGGTGTTAACATCTTCTAACAAGGTGGGACTTAATAGTCCTTGTAAGCCTTTAATAGGGTAGTCCTTTCATAAGGCAGATCATGTATCATGGTCAAACTTATTGTAACCATAATTGGTGACACTTTATTGCTGCAATAGTAAAGAATTGTGGGTGTCATTCCCACCCTAGTTTTACCTTCTCATTTGGAGGGTTTTTGAGTAATCATATCTAGTGTCAAGTGTGTATGTGCTTACATGTTTTGATACATTTACTTTACATGTTATTTTTAGTTCATATGTTACATGCATCTGATCAATGGTTAAAAATTTTATTGGCTAAAGTTTGAACTTTTGATTCACCCCTCCCCCCGCCTCTCAGAAGTGTATGGTTCCCAATTGTAATTCCAACAAAAAGCAAGGTTTTGTGTCAACTAAAATGTGTTTTCCAGAAAAAAACTTTGAGGACCATAAAATAATGGAGCTACATGCACTTATACTTTGGGAACATCTTACTTGTGCACTTCATGAAACTTTGATAACCATAATAAGGTCCAAGATATTTCCCTTTAAAAATCTCTATTTGGTTTGACTTAGTGCATCTTTGGGACACCTAGGTATGCCATACACGAAAGCATTCTCAATGCTTGGTGAGTGAAACAAAATTTACCGTACCATTTACCCAACCAATCGGACCTAACGACACTGACAAAATGTTTCCATGATGAATGGATTGAAAGATGCTCCATTTAGCAACTTTCCACTATGCAAGAGAAATATTTTGTGTCAATTGAAATGTGTTCTCCAAAACCAAATTGTGAGGACTATCAAAAAATTTAGTTGCATGCACTTAAACCTTGGGAACACCTTACTTGCACACTTCATAGAACTTCAGTAACCATCATGAGATCCAAGATATTCCCCAAGTTCAAAAATCATTTTTTGTTTTAACTTAGTGCATCTTGGGGATACCTAGGTATGTCATGGACAAAATCATTCTCAATGCTTGGTGAGAAAAATGAGATGTTCACTACCATTTACACAACCAATTAGACCTAACAGAGTTGACAAAATGGTCCCATGACAAATGGATTTCAAGTGTAATTATTACACTTAATGAAATCAAAAGAATTGAACATATGAAATAACCTATCCTAATATGCACGATGGAATTGTTTACATATGAAATTGAAATGAATGTATTTCTATCAACGGTATGAATGTGTTACAAAAATATATACAATGGAATATTGATTGCAAAATTATAATAATAGTCATCTCTTTATATTAATGGTATGAATGTTTATTTACAACTTAGCTCTGTTTAAGGAATTGATAGTAAAGAGCTAAGGAGAGAAAACCTCTGGACTTTACCAATAAAATATATGAAATTTATAAATTTTATTAATCACATGATTTTTTAATTACATCTAATCCAATGAACCATCTAGATCTGCTCTACCCTTTATTATCTCAAGTATTGCCTTGTGGTCTAACTCATGAACCTTCCAAAGACTTGTATTCATCGATTTTCCTTTGTATTTCATGCAGTGGATATTTGATGCAATGACAAGGTTCAAATAATGAAGAATCTTCCTCTTTTTTTGTCAATCCTTAAGTAACCACAAGTTAGGGTTCTTCATACCATATCATTTGAGCCATGTACCAGTTATTAGCACTACACCTATAAGGTATCATAAACCTTCACCATATGTAATTGAGTGATCCAATTAATGTTTTTCCTAGAAATAACAACACAAATAATAATATTTCCCTTCTTCATTATCTTCATGTGCAAGCACAATAGAAATGTGGCCATTAATGATAAAAATATAATGTGCTCATTAATCTACCAAATAATTAGCTAAAAGTAACAAAATTACATATTAAATTTACATTACATTACATACATACATACATACATACATACATACATACATACATACATACATACATACATACATACATACATACATACATACATACATACATACATACATACATACATACATACATACATACATACATACATACATACATATATATATATATATATATATATATATATATATATATATATATATATATATATATATATATAACCTAGTTGGACCAGATGTAACAAGAGGTCAATCGATGATTCCATCTCTACCATTTCTTGTGCTTGTGGGACATGATAGGTGTTGACTGGAATAAAAAATTGTAAACTCTATTCATCCACCCATTCAGTCAACTCACATCCATCCCAATATTCCTCTATACATGATGGAAAAAAGCATACCATTTTTCATGTGTGGAGACTCCATGAACCTACATCAAAACTTCTAAAAGAGCGTAGTGCATTTGATCCTATTCATGTACAACAATCCTCATATAGTGCAATGTTAGCATTATCTATCAACCAAAAAAAAATTGAACAACAGAATCACCTTCCTTACCTAGACCTACTGTAGAATTACACCAATCAATGATACTTTTTGCATCTAACAATGTTACATCATATTTGTACTTTAAATCTTCACAAGATAGGGCTCTTTTGATACATATGCTTGCACCATCATGCTCTCCCTTTACATGACCAGCCTCCATAAAATTCCACATATATTGGATACTAGTCAACCTAGATGCATCTTCTTAACCAATAAAATATTCGTGCATTCTTGAATTAAGATGCATGATTGTCAAGCCAAATGATGTATTGGCGATTTGATATGCCCATGTTAGCCAAATCGCCATAAAATAGTTGAATGAAACCATGTACAAAATCTTTAAAATATGATCACTCATTACTAATGTAAAAATGGTACTTCCTCAATATCTTCATGTCCCCCTCTATACTTGTGATTGAATGGATGAATGTTATATTAACAAATATGGAAACCTATTGAGAAGTATAATACTTCGCTTGTGCCTCATTTTGTGGTTGTGGTGTGTAGTACTCTACAAAGTCCACAACTTAAGCAATGACATCCAATGCAAATGTGTCCTTACATAACTTGAATTGAAAATCCAACCATCATGTCCTATGTGTACACTTTGCATACTCATAAATGATTTTTTCATTCAATATATTCATGAGCTCATACACTGGAATATTTTCAAACACTAAATCACATCTCTTACCCTCTTTCAAAAAATTTAGAGCATATGTCATAGTATTATATTTTTCAAAATATAATATTTCATTTCCAATTTTATACATGTACCATCCATAAGTTGACAAGTTGATAAAAGTTACAAACTACAACAAATTAGGCATGTACCATTCAAGTATGACAAGTTGTGAAACAATTGACCATCCCCTCTTTGACATAGAATGGTAGAAATCAATTGTCTTGAAGATCTAGGTTGCTCATTTATGTTACACTCATGTGTAACAAATTTAGAATGAAAAAACATGCATATATGCATAAAAACATCAAAATGGTTAGAAAATTCAATATGAACCCTACAAAAACAAGTTGTGTGTGTATGATTTATCTTCACATAAAATGGTTTAGCCATTTATGTTTGACTAGTTTTAATTTGAGGGTACATACCAATAAAGTTTGTGAAGAATTATGTCTGAATTGAATCCAAAAAATGCTTCACATCTGGATCACAATTTTGACTACCAATCCTCCTTCCTACCACATCTCTTTGACTAGGCAAAACATGTGTGTTATTCTTGTTAGAATGAATGTTGATGATACTACATTGGGGGAGTGTCCTAAGAATTGGAGAGTATTGATATGTTGCACTCATGACTATATTTGTCATTGATGTCAACATAGCAGTAATTCTATTAAGACTGGAAGAATAGTAGTCAGTAATCTTATGATTCCCACAAGCTAAGGAAGTTTTAGATGATGCATAGTGGAGGACATGTTTCTAAGGTTGTCTTGATGATGTGGTTAAGAGGACTGAGTTTGAGTCAATGGTGTATGGAAGTTACACTTGATTTACTAGAAACAATGCAGAAATAGAGCACTAGAAAATAGAGTTCCGATGACCTATCGCTATCTTTCATCTAAGATATAATGAAGAGATGCAAAATTATATAGTGATAGAAGACATTCGTTTGATGATGCCAACATGTGTGCAAGACATGGTTTCACACATGTGAAATTTTGTATAGACTATGAGTTGATAGTGCTATTGCAATTATGAATTAACTAATTATCTTATTTTAATTAATTAGGAAAGCCTCAAGGCCGACTCAAGATATAGTTTAAAGGAAATTTGTTTCCCTTACTTGTAATGAGAACTTGGATTAGAGGGTCAAGTGGAATGCAAAGTACTAGTGTACAGTGCAAGAAGGAAAAAAATGCTTATTGCATGCATGTAAGTGATCCAAGGGATCATTGGATATGCAGTATGAGATTTGGTTACAAGATCTGAAGGAGTAGAAGTTTGATTGATAGGATAGAGGTAGAGGAAGGAAGTACATTTTAGTTCTATTATTCTGCAAGGAATAATACAAAGATTATTTTGATAGTGGGTTCTTTGATCTTAACCTTGACGTTGTTTGGGTAGTGGGTCTAGCTATCTTCCATAACTCCTAATAGGGTTGGAATCTCCTAACAAGGATTCAAAGTCTCCTAACAAGGACTCATATGTACTAAATGTTGTAACAAACTCCTAACAGGGTCTATCCTCTAACAAGGAATATGTATATTAGTACATCATCTTGTGGGTACCATCCCCATCAGGGTTTTCCCTCTAATCAAGGGTTTCCTTAGTTAACATATCTAGTGTTAATTGTGTGAAGTATCTTGTTGTGGTTTCAATTAACATTACTCATATGGTTAAGACTATTTAAAGTTAATGATTGACATGATAGTTGTATTACTAATTCATCCCCCACCTCTGAGTTATATTAGTGGACTACATATTCTAACAATTGGTATGACACCATCAGGTCCTTGAAGATAAGGCTTAATAGCTTTGGGAGATTGATGAAAAATATGTTTAGGAAGGATAGTCCAAGATTCAAAGGGGCCAACTATGATAGTTGAAAGGAAAATATGAAGACTCGTCTGCTATGCATGGGTCTAGGATATTGGCTTTTGACGAAAGCTAAGAAGGAAATTGTTAAAGAGTCAAAGTTAGAGAAATGCACTGAGGGAGAAAGAGATTTGTTCATGTGTAACATGAGAGCTAGAGAAACCCTACTCTCAGCTCTTCTAGAGAATTAATACAATCAGGTAAAGACATTTCAAACTTCTCATGAAATTTGGAAAGCATTAGAAGTTACTTTTGAAGGTGGTGTTCATGCAAAAAGAATGAGATTACAAAATTGGATTTGCGCATTTCAAGATGCTAAGATGATGGAAGATGAATCTATAAAAAGTTATGTTGGTAGAATATTAGATATTGTTGCAAGTATTCGGTCTCTTGGTGGAACTAAACAAGATGATGAGGTTATATGGAAGATCTTGAAAATTTAAACACCTCCATTCAAGCAGACAACTCAGATGATTCAGCTAGTAATGGCCTACACCCAAGATTTCAGAAAGGAAACATTGCTTGGATGGTTAGAGTCTGTAGAAACATAATTGAGATAGTCTAATGGACTAGTCAAAGTTGAGACATCTTTCAGTGCTTGGAACATTCAACCTAATCTATCAAGAAGTACAAGTGCAAGAGGAGACTTTTCCAGTAATAGTAGATTTGAAGAAGATAAAAAGATTGAAGAAGGAATAGCCCTTCTAGTAAGAAGAGAGAAAGATGGTAAGAAAATATTTAAGTGTTGGACTTGTGATGAATATGAACATCATGCATCTAAATTTCCTAAAAGAGAGAAAGTGTCTAGAGAAAAATTTAAGCCTAGAAGAGATAAGGATCAAAATTATTTATATGTTAATGAGGATGAAGAATATGATGAAAGAGATCAAAGTGAAAGTGATGATGAATTAGGATTTGTGGCTATCAAGGAAGATGAGCTTGATAGAGAAATTAGAGAAGAGAGAGCTCTATTACCAAAGTTGAGAAGAAATGAGATTGGATAATTGATAGTGAATGTTCACATCACATGACTGGTGATATGAATTTTTTTTTAAGTTCATAAATCATGATGGAGGTATTGTCAGAGTTGACCTATCAATGTAGCCTGTCATATTATAGGGATTGGATCTATTACTCTTGATGGTAAAACTAACATTGATGATGGTTACTTTATTAATGGTTTGAAACATAATTTGTTAAGTGTTGTATAGTTGGTAGACAAGGGATATCTATTGCAATTCATAGAGAAGACTTGCATTATCAAAGACAAAGATGGTAAGTTGATTGGTACTGTAACTAGATCCAAAGGTAATGTATCTCAATTGAATCCTACTAAAATAACATGTTTGGTTGCAAAGGTTGACAATAGTTGGTTATGCCATAGAAGGTTCTATCATATAAGCTTTGATAATATTGTGAAAGTTAGCAGTACATTTGTAGTGAGAGATCTACCTAAGATTATTAAGCCTACTAATGTTATTTGCAAGGAATATATTACGGCTAAGTAGAGGAAAGTGTCTTTTCCTAACAAGAAGTTCTCTACTATAGGGAAATTAGAGATTCTTCACACAGATTTGAGTGGTCCTACAAGAACCAAAGGATTCTATGGAAAAAGGTAATTTATGATTTTTTTGATGATTTCACTAGGATGATGTGGGTAGCATTTCTTAAAGAGAAGTTTGAAGCTTTTGAGAAATTCAAGATATTCAAGAATAGAGTTGAAAATGAATTTGGTGTCAATATTAAATGTTTGAGATCAAATAGAGGAGGAGAGTTCACCTCTAGAGAGTTCAACATGTTCTATGAAGAGAATGGAATCAAAAGAAAATAATCTCCCCCAAGAATACCTAAATAGAATGGGATTTTTGAAAGAAGAAACAAATCGATAGCAGAATCAGCAAGAGTGATGTTATTTGAGAATGTCATCTCAAATACATTTTGGAGAGAAGTAGTTAATATTGTAGTATATACTCTAAACAAGGTACATATCAGAAAAGATATGAGCAAGACACCCGATGAGTTATGGTTTGGTCATTCACCACCAGTCAAGTATTTTAGAATATTTGGAAGTAAGTGTTACATAAAGAGAGATGATGATATTGGTAAGTTTGATCCTAGAAGCAATGAAAGTATGTTTCTTGGTTACTCATTGAAAATTAAAGAATACATATATTTCAACTATAGAACTAGATAGTTGAGTGTGCAAATGTAAGGATTGATGAAAAGTTTGGTAATAAAGAAAAGATGGTAGATTATAATTCTGATGAAGAAGTCGATAATTCTATAATTTTTAGATAGAATATTGAAGTCCTTTTTGAGACTAACAATGACTTGTAGAATGATGTATTTGTTGAGCATAGAGGAGAGAAAAGATCTCAACCTATGGAAGAGATAAGAGTTGAGATATCAACTCCTACTTCTAGAAAAAACATGACAAAGAATCAACCTCTAGAATAGATAATTGGGAGCAAGGATAAGGGTGTGATGACAAGGAACAAAATGAATGAGGAATTTTGTCTAATTTCTCAAGTAGAACCTAAAAGCTCAAATGAGGCATGTAAGGATGATCACTAGATGCAAGCAATGAAAGAAGAACTAGATCAAATTGTGAAGAATGAGATATAGGAATTAGTTCCTATACCTAAAGACAAGAATGGGAGAGGAACCATGTGGGTATTTAGAAATAAGATGAATGAGTAAGGAGAACTTGTGAGAAACAAGGCCAAACTTGTTTGCAAAGGCTACTCACAGCAAGAAGGCATAGATTATGAAGAGACATATGCACCTATGGCAAGAATGGAAGTAGTAAGGATGTTCATGGCTTATGTAGCAAGAAAGAATTTCAAGGTTTATCAGATGGATGTCAAGTTAGATTTTCTAAATGGAGAACTTGAAGATGAAGTCTACATTGAGAAATCTAATGGATTCCCTCTAATAGAAGAAAAAGATTTTGTGTGCAGACTAAAGAAAGCACTGTATGGTCTGTAGCAAGAATCTAGAACTTGGAATGCAAGGTTGGATAGGTATTTGTCTAAGCTTGGATTTATCAAAGGTACAGTAGATGGTAATTTGTATTTGAGAAAAAATTATGATGGTTTATTTATCATTTTAATATTTGTGGATGACATAATATTTGGAGGTAATGATAAAGAAAGTGATAAGTTTGCTGAAGAGATGAAAAATGAATTTGAAATGAGCATGATAGGAGAAATAAAGTTTTTCCTAGGATTGTATATTGTGCAGAGTAGAGATGGGATATTTATTTCACAAACCAAGTATCTAAAAGACTTTTTAAAAAGATTTGGTTTAGAAATTTTCAATTGGTGCACCCATGATAACTGGTCACAAGTTATCTAGTAAAGATGAGATACCTACAGTTGAGAAGAAAAAGTATAGATCTATGATTAGAGGATTGCAATATCTGACTCATAGTAGAAAAAATATAGAAAATGTAGTTGGGATTATAGCAATATTTCAAGTTGATCCTAAAGAGTATCATAATGTAGCAATAAAGAGGATATTCAAATATTTGAAGGGTACATCTAATTATGGAATTTGGTATGATAGATCAAGTGACTTCACTTTGTGTGCATATACTGATGTAGATTGGGCAGGCAGTATGGATGAAAGAAAGAGCACTAGTGGTGGAGCATTCTTTCTTGGAGGAAGATTGGTTTCTTGGTTGAGAAAGAAACAAGACTATATATCTCAGAGTACAACTAAGGCAGAGTATGTTGCAGTAGCAAATAACTATAATCAAGTTATGTGGATGAAAAAAATACTGAAGGATATTGGGATTGAGTTTACAGAACCTATTATCATTTATTTTGATAACACAAGTACAATAAGTATGTTTAAGAATCCAATATTTCATTCTAAGACAAAGCACATATCCATAAAGTATCATGTTTTGAGAGAGAAGATAGCTAAAAAGGAAATAAGGTTGCAGTATGTAAGTACTAAAGATCATATTGCAGATATCTTTTTGAAGCCTTTGCCTAAAGATACTTTTGAGTACCTAAGAGGTATGCTAGGGGTTATGCCCCTACCTACTTTAGAGTAGATGACGCAAGGAGTGCATCAGTCTAGTGGTATAGAGCACTATGGTTAGACTGGGCTAAATGCTAATACTTCATATATGGGGGAGTATCTGGTATGTACTGAGTCATTAAGGACTCTTGGTATTTTGGTATTTTGTATTAAATAGTGTCTTTGGACAATTGAGCTGATTGAAAGAGTTGGAAGAAGTATAATTTTCTACTTGTATTGATACCTTTGACATTGATGTCAATGGGAGAGAGAATGTGTACATGAAAAACATCTCCTAGGTAATGGGGAGAGTAAATGTGAGAGAAGCACCTATTGAGTTGTCAATGGGGGAGTGTTATCTCTTTAGGGAGATTTATAAATATTCATGTTAAAGTATAGAAGGACATCTCTATGGGAAAGATATGCAGCTAGAAAAGAGTTGGAATTTTTTTACCTTTAACATTGATGTCAATGGGGGAGAGAATGTGTACACAAAAAACATCTCCTAGGCAATGGGGAGAGAAAATGTGAGAGAAGCACCTATTCAATTGTCAAAGGGGAAGCACTATCTCTTTAGGGAGTTTTAGAAAGATTCATGTAAGTGTGTAGAAGAAAATGTTAGTGCATAGAAGGATATCTCTATGGGAAAGATTATGGAATTTGGTATGATAGATCAAGTGACTTCACTTTGTGTGCATATACTGATGTAGATTGGGTAGGCAGTATGGATGAAAGAAAGAGCACTAATGGTGGAGCATTCTTTCTTGGAGGAAGATTGGTTTCTTGGTTGAGAAAGAAACAAGACTATATATCTCAGAGTACAACTAAGGCAGAGTATGTTGCAGTAGCAAATAACTATAATCAAGTTATGTGGATGAAAAAAATACTGAAGGATATTGGGATTGAGTTTACAGAACCTATTATCATTTATTTTGATAACACAAGTACAATAAGTATGTTTAAGAATCCAATATTTCATTCTAAGACAAAGCACATATCCATAAAGTATCATGTTTTGAGAGAGAAGATAGCTAAAAAGGAAATAAGGTTGCAGTATGTAAGTACTAAAGATCATATTGCAGATATCTTTTTGAAGCCTTTGCCTAAAGATACTTTTGAGTGCCTAAGAGGTATGCTAGGGGTTATGCCCCTACCTACTTTAGAGTAGATGATGCAAGGAGTGCATCAGTCTAGTGGTATAGAGCACTATGGTTAGACTGGGCTGAATGCTAATACTTCCTATATTGGGGAGTATCTGGTATGTACTGAGTCATTAAGGACTCTTGGTATTTTGATATTTTGTATTAAATAGTGTCTTTGGACAATTGAGCTAATTGAAAGAGTTGGAAGAAGTATAATTTTCTACTTGTATTGATACCTTTGACATTGATGTCAATGGGAGAGCGAATGTGTACATGAAAAACATCTCCTAGGAAATGGGAAGAGAAAATGTGAGAGAAGCACCTATTGAGTTGTCAATGGGGGAGTGTTATCTCTTTAGGGAGATTTAGAAAGATTCATGTTAAAGTACAAAAGGACATCTCTATGGGAAAGATATGCAGCTAGAAAAGTGTTGGAAGTTTTTTACCTTTGACATTGATGTCAATGGTGGAGAGAATGTGTACACAAAAAACATCTCCTAGGAAATGGGGAGAGAAAATGTGAGAGAAGCACCTATTCAATTGTCAATGGGGAAGCACTATCTCTTTAGGGAATTTTAGAAAGATTCATGTAAGTGTGTAGAAGAAAATGTTAGTGCATAGAAGGATATCTCTATGGGAAAGATTATGGAATTTGGTATGATAGATCAAATGAATTCACTTTGTGTGCAGCTATCTTCCACAACTCTTAATAGAGTTGGAAAAACTCCTAATAGGGTTGGAATCTCCTAACCGGAATTCAAAGTCTCCTAATAGGGACTCATATGTACTAAATGTTGTAACAAATTTCTAATAGGGTATATCCTCTAACAAGGAATATTTATATTAGTACATCATCTTGTGGGTACCATCCTCACCAGGTTTTTCCCTCTGATCAAGGGTTTCCCTAGTTAACATGTCTAGTGTTAATTGTGTATGAGTATCATGTTGTGATTTTAATTAAATTACTCATATGGTTAAGATTGTTTAAAGTTAATGATTGCATGATAATTTTATAACTGATTCACCCCCACCCTTTCAATCATATCAGTGGACTATATATTCTAACAATTCTTCCAAAAATCTTTAATCAATGATTTCAAAACTTCACTAATTTCTTTATTCTTATGTGGTAGTCTACTGCTAAATGTCCATAACTCATTTTTTGTGGGGTCTTCCTCTCTTTCACACCTTCCAAAGGCTTTCATTAGAGTGCCTTTACCTATTTTCACTATTTTGCATGTACTTCTAATGAGTCAAGATTTCTTCATTTGGATGCTTGCTAGTATTGATATAAGTAAGCATCTTGTGATATTACTATCTTTGTTGTATGACATAGAATCCACTTTGTCATATGCACTCATTGGATTTTTTACAATGTTTTTTTGTTTTACTCATCCATTGTTCTTAGCCCAAGAATCTTGATGATGGGTCTAAATTTCAAATTCCTCATCAATTAACCAAATAATTGACATCTTCTTGTCACATTTAATTCTTCAAAGAATAATCTCCATATTCAATTAACTATTATTTGAAAAGTATGCTTTGGAATCTTATTAGGCATTGATTGTAAAATATTAGTATGAATATCAATAAAATATCTTGGCTTTCTAAAACAAATTGTAGAAGATGGTCTAATCTCTTCAGTGGTCTCAACATTTTGAACATCAATATACTTGTGGGTGAATTGCGTACCTTCAACTAAAGATGATGTGCCTTGGCAATAAGATGTGAAAGATGGAATATCACCTAGGTGGTATGTTGATTTTGTGCCTTCAACATGAGATGATGGGGTGCACACACCCTCCAATGTAGAACATGGTGTCTCTTCATCATGAGATGACGATGTGACTCCAATATTAGAAGATGACATACCTTCAAAATTCAATTATCTTGTTTAGTGTAAGAGTCTCATTTTTTATTTTTTTCTTTCCAATTCCATATCTTTGTTTCTTTCTCCTAGTGGTTCTTATTCCTCTTCCAAATTTATATTTTCATTAATTGATTCCAAATTTTTTAATTGCCAAATCCCTCTCCTTCTCTTCAGATGTTTGAATTTTTTGTTTCTTCCTTGGAATCATGATGATGTCTACATGTCAAATCATTCAAACCTATGAACTACAATGATTTCTAAACATTGAATCATGAACACATGTACAAATTACAATGATATCTATGAATACAATATATTACAACTTGCCAAATTAGAATATAATTCATCTATATAGTGACAATATACATTTAAATACTCCACTAACCTCAAATATATTGCAATGTTGATTAACAGTTCAAATAGTGTAGAAAATGGTGGAATTGGGTACTTCCAACACCAAGAATAATTCTTTGTGACTTCTAAAACCATTTAAAACCCACATTTTTGCCATAAAAAAAAAAACAAAATAGACCACAAAATGGAGAATGTGGGTTTGTCTCAACAGTCACATAATTTTTTAAGAAATTTTTGTGTACTCACATGGCGCAATCACACTATAAAGTGATCACACTATGTAAATGCACTTTTTCCTTCCTTCCTCTCCATAATATCCCCTATAGGTCTTCCTACCCCTCTCTCTCTCCATCCTATCTAAGCCTATATCTCTCTTCCTATCCTATACTCTATTTCTCTCTATCCTATCCCTAAGTGAGCTTCCTACCCCTTTCTATGCATCTTATCCCCTACTCTCTCTCTCTCTCTCTCTCTCTCTCTCTCTCTCTCTCTCATATCCCCTCTCTTCCTACCCCCTACTATCTTTCTCTCCATCATATCTTGTTTCTCTTCCTACCCCTTTTCTACATCCTATTACCTACTCTCTCTCTCTCTCTCTCTCTCTCTCTCTCTCTCTCTCTCTCTCTCTCTCTCCCTCCCTTTTGGCTATGTAAATATCCTTGATAGTGTGTATGCACCATAGGGTGATTGCACTATTGTTTACATAGTGCACATGTGCTATAACATGTATATGCTATAGCACATTCATGCTTCATAATGCATTCAAATTCACCAAATTTTAAGCCTAGATTTGCATTGGAGATCCAACCCAAAGTTTTGGTCATTTCAAGCTGGTCTAAAAATTGATTCAACAAGCATACCAAAAATGCATGTTTTTTCTTGTGTGATATCCATCAAGTTTCGCTATGCCTGAATATCAAAAAAAAATAGGTTACATGATATTGTAAATTTCTATGTAACCTATGTAACCATATAATGTATTTTGAATTTATATTATTTTAAGCCTTTCAACTATAATCTCTTTTCAATGTATGTACATTTTCTCTCTGAAATCAATGTGCAGTATTTGGGGGTTAGATTTTAGCTCCTTCGTCTGATTTTGCAACAAGTTAGTTTTTTTGAAACTAGACTTCATTGTACACACTTTACTTTTTAATATTTTGTATTAGTTCTCAATGATTTTTATTGGGAGCACACAAATATTTCATGTTTTTCATATTTGTTCACTTACAAAATTCTCTCTCTCTCTCTCTCTCACACACACACCATAAAAAAAAACCCAAAAAGTATGGGATAAACTATATGGTATTAGCTAACTTTTTAGCAGGTTGATTAAAGAATTTTTGAAAAAAATTTAGGTTTAAATAGGGGGACCACACTTCACACTATGTTATATTTATATTGAAAAAGTCCAGTACCACTTTCTATGGTCCCCTTTTTGAGGGCCTTAAACTCTTCCATTTTAAAAATAAATTAGTAGTTTGGAAACTAGATTCAGGGGACTTTAACTTTTTTTTAGTCATATATTGAAATTTTTACTATAACTATCTTCAAATTCTTGTTGAAGTTCATAAATTTCTGATTTTAGCAAAATTGTGGCATTGTATACCCTCTTTTTGGTGCCACAACTCTGTGCACTTATCCAGTAGTGAAGATTTTAAGGGTGTCACTCCCACCAAATTTTTACCTTCACCTTGGAGGGTTTCTGGGTTACCAAATCTTGTTGTCATGTTGATTACTTTTTTATGTGTTTACTCATGCAAGTAGATGTTAGATTTGATATTACATTGTATTGCATGATTGATTTCATTCAAGTTTAAGGTTTAATAAGGCTTATGGTGAAGTTGTAAAATATGGTTTATGTTTGATGTTGTAAAGGATGTGAAGATTTTGATTCAAACCCCCACCCGTCCCCCCCCAACCCTTGGTAACTTACTTTTCCAATACATTTCCAATGGTTTTCATGAAAAATATCATTTGGTTCATGTCCATGGAGATCATGATAGTACATATCTCATAGATAATTTTGAAGTTATCATACTAAGATATGGCATGGTATATATTATGAGATGTGTATTGGAGACACCATGTGTAGATATTTTCCTTGGTAGGCATCATAAGACTTGATGTTAGAGAACAAACCAAAGAAAATATAAGTATGATGAATATCATATTGGGTGACATTCCTAGTTGAATCATACTTGATTACCATAAGGTAGAATCTAAATTATCAATCAAAATATACAAATACAAACATAAAATTCACACAACTTGGGTAAATTTTGTAACTTGAAATGATTGAAAAGTGACAAAGTATTAGAAAATATGATATATAGTTGTTGGTAAAATGCCTGAACTATTGAGAGTTTATCTTTTATGAGTGTGATGGGGCAAACATGAAGATACAAAACGTCTTAAATGTTAGGTGTTCTAGACAACACAAACATAAAATTAGACAAGAGCATAATAATCTTAAGGAACAAAAGAATATTTCAATAGAGATTGCATGACTTTAGGGACTCCTATAGAAAAGATTATCAAGACAGTAAAAATTTTGATGAATGTAGTGGGTCTTGTTTTCAATGCTTTGATCATTGTCAAATAGTGCACTATATCAAGCAAGATAGAAATATGAGGTGCCAAACAAATGTCTTCGTGATGAAACATAGTCTTCTTATGTGTTAATGGAGGACAATTATTGTAATGTAAAATGAAGACGAGTTGATTTAAAGTTCACGTAATTTCATTCCTCTTTTATTTGATGAGTAGGCTGGTTGTTTTTAGTTTGTGTTGAACATTTGTAGATTTCTCTTCGTATTTGGTATGTCAGGGACAAACTTTATTCTAGATCATAATATATTATATGGACAATTGTATTCTTAATTTCATTGAGCTTCTTGGGAAATTTTTCACTGTGATTATTGAAGACTCGCCCTGTTTTTCTACTGATTCCTTTGGTAACATTTTTTTTAAGAAAAAAAAGATTATTATTGTTATCTTGCAGAGCTCAAGTTTGGAAATAAAGGTGTAAAGCTAGAGATCAATCTCTCAAAGCTTATTAGGTAGATTAAACATTAAAAGGTTTACTTTCAATTATATATAATTACCATAGAGGAGTTAAACTAAAACAACTTACTCATTGTGCTTGAATAAAATATTGACAATAGCTTCAAATACAACCACCACCAATCTGCCTCCTATTCATACTTTTGGACTTGGTTTGGCATTGAATTTTTTAGATTTTTACTATGAAATTATATAGAATTTCATTTGAGTGAGGTCTATGATTTGCAAGATGGGAGTTTTAGCATTTACTAATTATGTTGTTCAACCAATTGAATGGGTTGATTTTGACACATATGCTAATTGAATGTTTCAGGGCTAGCCATTTGGCCAAGAATTTGATGAAGCAATCATAGAGGTTGATATTTTTAGTGAAATCTCATACAAAGACAACACATTATATATCCATACAACAACTCAATAAGACTAGGCAGATAGTGAAGTCACTGTAGTGTAAAATTATCATTATCGTGTATTTTTCTTAGCATTCACTGAGTGTAGATGATGAGTATCCAAAATGTGGAATGACCATGAAGTCATGCATGTTGGAATATTTAAAGCTATTGACATTTGCCCCTAGAGCCAAATGCCCACCTACCACCCTGACAGACTCCAGACCAGACATAAAACATAAATACAGTGGATGAGTTTTGAAATCAGAAAAGGGGGGAAATATATGACAAAAAGGAATGTCTCAGATTCATTCTACAAGGTTTACCATATCAGAAGTTTAGCAGAGCAGAGAAAAGTAGAGAAGGAAGAAGAAGAAAGTGATTAGCAGATCCAATCTCTCCAGTTGCATGTGTTTCCCCTATTCACTCTGTAAGTTCATTATTGTTGGATTTTTCCTTTTGAAGCAAAGATTTCTCTAAGCACCTTTGTATGCAGCCATTAGAACTACAATTTTGAAGTATTGAAGTTGTTTAAAGTTTAGGATTATTTTAGGGTTCTCTAGTTGAAGCCGAATGCTCCTAGATTGTTGAAATGTTTTTAATCTCAATTGAATAGAAAGCAAGCAGGCATACTTGAATCCATTGATTCCTTTTCTATTCATTGCATTTGACAAGTTTGTTTGAAAACTTCATACTTTGCCTCTTTGGTTAAAATGGCAAAAATATTAAGTATTTGAAATAGAACACTAGGCATCCTCTTCTGTCATGAATTAGTTTCTAGTGATTTTCGAGTATTGCCTTTGAGTACCGAGCTCTTCTTATGCCGAGCTAACTCAGCACCTACTACCTGTCACTTGGCACCTTCACATACCAAACAACCTGCCACTTGACACCTTCACATGCCGAGCAAACTGCCACTCGGCTCCTTAAGGTGTCGAGCAAAAATAGCACTCAGAAATTGTTATTGCCGAGTAAATTTTTAGGTTTAGGGTTGATTGTGATATTTTGATTTATATTTCTAGCATGGTATCAGAGCTTTGAGGCCCCACATCCATAGTGAGTTAGGGCATTTATTTTCTTAGGATATTTGACATGGCAGTAGATACAAGAAAGATGTGGCAGCAACCACCATCCTTTAATGGGAAAAATTATGATACATGGGCAAAGAAGATGAAAACCATAATGCTTGCAAATGATTTATGGAAGTTTTTTATAAATGGGTTCAATGATGTGACAGACCCAACTTAGTATGCTGCTCTCACAAATGCATAGAAGACTCATTTGAAAGAGTCAAGGAGGAAAGATGCAAAGGCATTAAGTTTGATTGAAGCAGCAATGACAGAGATAGTATTCTCAAATATTGCAGCAGAAAATTATGCAAAGGAAGCATGGGATATCCTTGAGAAAAACTTCAAGGGGACTGATAAAGTTCGTACAGTAAAGCTACAAAAGATAAGGAGGGAGTTTGAGAACCTTCAGATGAAGGAAAATGAATCAGTTGCAGATTTTAGTTCAAAGGACCTCCAATGTGATTAATCAACTAAAATCAAATGGAGAAGACTATCAAGAGCAGAGGATAGCGGAAAATATATTGAGGATTTTACCTCATAAATATGACAATTTGGTCATGACCATAGAAGAGGCAAAAGACCTCACTGTTCTGACAATGGATGAGTTGATGGGTACTCTTGAAACCCATGAGCATAGGATCAATAGATTTGAATCTTCTTCTTCCCAAGAGTAGGCATTCAAGGCTCAGTCAAATCCAAGAGGAAGGGGGAGAGGAAGAAATGGCTCAGGCAGAAACTCTAGAGGCAGAGGCCGAGGTAATGGAGGACAAAGAAATGCTGCAGCAGAAAGCTCAGGAAGAGCAGATGGAGCAAGTAGCTCACAAAATACTTCAAGAGGAGGTAAGAAAAACTACAAATCAAATAGGAGTAATGTAGAATGCTACTACTATCATAAATATGGGCTTTATGCAAGTGAATGCTGGAAGAAGCAAAATGATCAGTTAGGATAAGCAAATGTGGCTGATGTGAACATGGGAAGTGGAAACAATGCCACTGCCTTCATCATGTGTAATGTTGGTGAAGAAGGAAGCCATAAGGTTTGGTACCTCGACAATGGATGTAGCAACCACATGAGTGGTAATGAAACCTTGTTTTCATTCATTGACAAGAGTTTCAAATCTAAGATTAAAAAGGGTAACAATGGAACCCTACTAGTAGTGGGCAAAGGATCTATTATGGTCCACACCAAGAAAGGTGAGAAGAAGGAAATACAAAATGTGTATTTTGCCCCTGGTATGAAGCACAATTTGATGAGCATTGGTTAGCTTATTCAAAATGGATACAAAGTGTTGATGGAGAATGACACGTGTGTCATCCATGAAAAGGATGGGAGCAAGAACTTACTTGTAGCAGTTCAAATAACAAAGAACAAAATGTTTCCCTTGAGGATTGAGACATGTTTCTCATCTCAATTTATTGCTACACCTCCCACACAATCAGCTCTAAGGAGTGTGATTGAAAACCCCTCACAACTATGGCACCTCAGGTATGGTCATCTTGGCTATGTTGGTTTAAATTTGTTGTCAAATAAAAGAATGGTAGAAGGTTTTCCACGTATAGGAAATTCATGTGACAAGTGTGAGGCTTGTATTTTGGGTAAGCAACATAGGCTTCCCTTTAATTTTGGAAATTCTAGGAGGGCTAGATATCCATTAGAGTTAGTGCATACTGACCTAGTCGGTCCTATGCAAGATACTTCCATTGGGGGGAGTACTTATTTCATGACATTTATTGATGATTTTAGTCGTAGGACATGGGTGTATTTCTTAAAGAATAAATCTGAAGCATTTGATAAATTTGTAGAATTTAAAGCCCAGGCTAAAAGAGAATGTGGACACTATATCAAGGTCCTAAGATCAGATAGAGGAGGGGAGTATAACTCCAATTCTTTTGTAAATTTTTGTAAGAAACATGGCATAGATAAAGAGCTCACAGCCAGCTATACACCACATCAGAATGGAGTGGCTAAAAGAAAGAACAGGACCATTGTTGAAATGGCAAGGAGCATGATGAAAGAGAAAGGTCTCCCAACTAAATTTTGGAAAGAGGCCATGGCAACAACAATTTACCTAATTAATAGGTGTCCTACAAAGGCAGTCTGTGATAGAATTCCAATGGAAGCATGGTCATGAGGAAGATGGACAGTTGAACACCTAAGGGTGTTTGGATGTGTTGCATATGCACATGTGCCTAAAGAGAAAAGGCAAAAATTGGATGACAAAGGTGTGAAGTGCATCTTCATATGGTACAACTCAAAATCAAAGGCATACCTATTGTATGACCCATTGAACAACAAGATGACTCTCTCAAGAGATGTGGAATTTCTTGAAAATAAGTCTTGGTATGGACAAACTAATGAGTCACCCAGCACCTCAAGTAAAGTACCAATTATGAGTGAAGAGGATGTTGATGAACAACAAGAAGGAGCAGATAGAAGAAAAGGCAAGTAGCCTCAGTTCTTGCCGAGCTCCTCTAGGCATGACCGAGTACCACTAAAGACCAAACTAGTCAGCAAAGCAGCAACAGTGAAGACTCTGATCCCACACTCTCCTCCCTGTTACCGAGAAAGACCAAGAGTTTTAGGGAGATATACCAAGATGAAAGGTATGAAGATTATGATGAGAGTGTTAATTTTGCATTATTTTCTCATAGTGATCCAATATATTTTGAAGAAGCTATTAAGGAGAAGAAATGGTGTAAGGTCATGGATGAGGAAATAGATGCTATAGAAAGAAATGAGACATGGGAGCTAACTGGAATTCCTCCCAAGAAGCAAGTGATTGGAGTGAAATGGATATACGAGACCAAATGCAATGCTAAAGGAAAAATTGATAGGCATAAGGCAAGGCTAGTAGTCAAGGGCTACAAACAACAGTATGGTAGAGATTATGATGAGACATATGCCTCAGTTGCAAGAATGGAAACCATGCATGTTGTCATAGCAATTGTAGCTCAGCACAAATGGAAGGCATTTCAAATGGATGTGAAGTCTATCTTCGTAAATGGTATATTGAAAGAAGAAGTCTATGTGGAGCAGCCACCTAGTTATGAAGTTGCAGGTGAAGAGAACAAAGTATATAGATTGAAGAGAGCTCTTTATGGGCTCAAGCAAGCTCCAAGGGCATGGTACAACAGGATTGACTCATATTTGATGAGCAATGGCTTTAGCAAAAGTAATGGTGAGCCTACACTCTACATCAAGGTAGCAAAGGGAAATGTGTTGATTATTGTCTTTTATGTAGATGATTTGATTTTTAATGAAAAGGCTCTAATTGGTGAGTTCAAAGAGACCATGAAAAATGAATTTGAGATGACAGACCTAGTTCTCTTGAAATACTTTCTAGGCATAGAAGTAAAACAAATGCATAATGGCATCTTCATCTCTCAAGAAAAGTATGCAAGGTAGATCTTGGAGAGATTCAAAATGAAAAACAACAAGGAAGCCCCTACACCAACATCAATAGGTCTAAAGTTGAGCAAGGAAGACTCTAGCAAGAGAGTGGATCCAACACTATACAAGAGTATGGTTGGAAGTTTAATGTATTTGACTACAACTCAGCCAGACCTAATACATGCAATAAGTTTGATTTCCAAATTTATGGAAACACCAAAGGATTCCCATTGGTAAGCAGGAAAGAGGATCCTAAGGTATGTGAAAGGTACCAAGGGATTTGGAATTTTATACACTGCATCAAATGAATTCAAGTTGGTGGGTTATACTAATAGTGATTGGGCTGGAAATATAGATGATAGGAAGAGCACTTCTGGATGCATATTCCATATGGGATCGGGTGCAATTTCATGGGCATCCAAGAAGCAACCTATTGTTGCTCAATCTACAGCAAAGGCTGAATATATAGCAGCAAATGCAGCAGCATGTCAAGCTATTTGGTTAAGGAGGATCTTGACAGATTTGAATGAAAGGCAAGAGGATGGAACCACAATTTATTGTGATAACATCTCATCAATTGTATTGTCCAAGAATCTAGTCTTCCATGGTAGAAGTAAGCATATTGAGATCAGATATCACTTCATCAGAGAAATGGTGGAGAATGGGGATATCAAGATGGAATTTTACAAGTCTAAGCAGTAGCTAGTAGACATTTTCATAAAGCCATTAGGCATTGGAAGTTTTGTACACCTAAGAGAGTGTCTTTGTGTAGTTGATTTGGATCAGTAGTGATCCTTGTTTGTTTGGCTTGGGACAAAGGGGGAGTGTTGGAATATTTAATGCTATTGACATTTGCCCCTGGAGCCAAATGCCCACCTACCACCCTGACGAACTCCAGAACAGACATAAAACATCAATGCGGTGGATGAGTTTTGAAATAAAAAAAGGGGGGAAATATATCACAAAAAGGAATGTCTCAGATTCATTCTACAAGGTTTAGCAGATCAAAAGTTTAGCAGAGTAGAGTAGAGCAGAGAAGGAAGAAGAAGAAAGTGATTAGCAGATCCAATCACTCCAATTGCACGTGTTTCCCCTATTCACTCTGTAAGTTCATTATTTTTTGATTTTTCCTATTGAAGTAGTGATTTCTCTAGGCACCTTTGTATGTAGCCATTAGAACTACAAGTTTGAAGTATTGAAGTTGTTTAAGGTTTAGGGTTATTTTAGGGTTCTTTGGTTGAAGCCGAATGCTCCTAGATTGTTGAAATGTTTTTAATCTCAGTTGAATAGAAAGCATTCAGGCATACTTGAATCCATTGATTCCTTTTCTAGTCATTGCATTTGACAAGTTTGTTTGAAAACTTCATACTTTACCTCTTTGGTTAAAATGGCAAAAATATTAAGTATTTGAAACAAAACACTAGGCATCCTCTTCTATCGTGAATCACTTTCTAGTGATTGCCAAGTATTTCCTTTGAGTGTCAAGCTCTTCTTGTGCTGAGCTAACTCGGCACCTACTGCCTTTCACTCAACACCTTTACATGCCGAGCAAACTTCCACTCGACTCCTTAAGGTGCCGAGCAAAACTGGCACTCGACAATTGTTAGTGCTGAGCAAATTTTTAGGTTTAGGGTTGATTATGATATTTTGATTTATATTTCTAGGAATGCGTACATTTGAATGATTTGTATCTTGTCCTTCCTTATTACATTATTGTCATCCATGTTAATAATAATTCTACCAGAGACTTTTATTTCCATGTCTTTTGCGTTGGTATTTGGAACCAGTACTCTACTCACTAATCTACAAAGACAAAGACAGATGATCAAAATAAATTTGCTTAAAACATATGTAACTTGTAGAAAACATATGTTCCAAAATAAATTTATTTTAATTATTGTTGCTTTTGGAATAAATAAATTACTTATAAAAAGAGCCTAAGAAGATTTATCGACTTTATACTAACCCAACTGGATTCTATTTTTACTAATTGTAAAGCTACAGCAACTAAAATTTATTCTTATAATAGTAACTAAATCCATCTAAAAATTTGGAGACTACATTAGGTTTGTTTTATTTCTGGATATGTGTTTGAAAAATTTCTAACTTGTTTCTTAAATAGTAAATTCTCTTATTTTTTATAATATTGTAGTTGGTTGTTGTTGTTGCTGTGGTCTCAAAGACATTTACAACATCAAAAACTATGCTAAATGTTGTGATGTTGAGGACATGGTTTATATATGCTCTTGCATGAGTTGGGGAATAAAGGATATGAATTGTAAATATTTTTGACTTATTTTGTTTGCAATTATAATCTTGTATTTACAATGTTGAGATAACTTAAAAGCCTCCCATTGCATATCTATTGGCCCTACATTGATGTGAAGTACATGGTGGTAATTAGCACAAACCTAAATGATGCCATATGCCATAGTACAAACTTGCTCTACCAGTATTTGGTAGGAACTATGCTGCACTGCACCTCTTATTTCTTTCTGTGCTTGCAAATGTGAGTATAAACATTTTACTCCTTTTCAATGCCAATTACATGCATTACCTTAGTTTTTTAAGCTGTTGTTGTTGGTTCATCTCCTCTCATCAAGCTATAATTCTACACATCATAGAGGACTTAGAAGACAAATCTAACTTCTCAGATAATATTTCCAAGTGCACCATGACTCTACTCTACCTAAACATCTTAGTTATGATATATCATCGCTCAATTAGTGTTAGATTTTGTAACTCTTTTTTTTGGGTCATTTCTTATGTGTAGCAGCATGCCTTATATTGGGTCCCCTACAAAACGAACCACTCTAGTGCCTGGGAATCTTATAAGAGCAACTTTAATGGTCCATAGTATCGAGCTATCCGAACTCTCTTGAAAACAAAATATTGATGGATTAAAGATACAAATGGTGAATTTCACCATTAGAACGATCTAGTTGTTAGTTGTTTACTAAGAACTATTTAGTGATTCAAGAATGGCTTTTTATTATTTTTATGTGGAAGATAAACAATATGGCATAGGAGTGCTCAATTGTTTCAAATGTAGTTTGATAAATTCCATGACAAAAATTTGGAAATTTTGAGACTCAAAAATGACAAACACACACTTAACATACTCTAAATGAGGTCTTGTTTTATTCATTTATTTAACCATCCTTATTCAATCATGGTGGATATAGATATTTTCATAATGCTTGTTAGCGGAAAGCACTTCTAAAAGAATGAACCTAAAGGAATACACATCCCACTTTTCTGTGGGTCATAAGGTTTTAGGGGCTTCTAGTGCTTCTGATGCCCGAAATGAAGAGCCAAGGCTCATTAATATCCATTGGACAGCCATTGCCAACTGGTGGAACATTGCCAATGCCAAATTTATCATTGCATCTCCAACGCCCCCTTTCTCTCTGGGTGTCCTATTTAATTGGACAAAATGACGAAAATCGTTAATGATAGTTTGAGGAGACCCTATATTTGAAGGAAGTGACAAGCTGGAAATTGCATCTCAAGAAAAAATCAAAAAGTCATTTTTATGCATTATGTGACGATTGTAATACAAGTAATAAAAAAAAATCATCTTTAAGATTCTAGTCTCACTTTGTTTTTTGCACTACCTATGGAATCGATGGCTTAAACATCACACACTAAGACTTGATTCTTAGGTTAAAAATGTTAAATAGTCAAAGTTGACTTATTTTTTCAAGCTTAATTTCTTTGTAGTCCTTATGAAAACATGCATTCTCCTATATTGATAATGAAAAAACTTTGTAGCTATCTATATTGCCAATCAAAATTAGACTAAATAAGTTATTTATTAAATATAGATAAAAAATATGTAACTTTCAAACTATTCATAAGGAAAATAGAATGTGTGAAGAAAAATGTTGCAATTTTATTGGTTAGATTCAAACTGATTAATCATAATTCTTATTATAATATGACTTTTAGTTTGGTAAATAATGAAATCTTAACAATTATGGAATGGGAGAGACTTGTTGATTTTTGTAACTACAAATAGTAGGTTCATCATTTCTCCCAATGTACTTCTGTATCTGATTATTATTCTAAATCCAAGTAGATTAATAACAATGCAAATAATACAAATATGATAACTCAATATTATGAATCATTGAAATTTCGTCCTACAAATAGTTTTAAAATCTAGCTTTCTAAATCCCAATAACCAACAATCCTAAGTTGCTCAGTCTTATTATAATAACTAGCAATCCTATTTTCATGCATACATTTATTAAGATCCCTTTAAAAAGTATTAGAAGCAGAAGCATGTTTAGGGAAGATGGTCTACTGAGCAGGAGAAGGTGTAGCAGCAGGGCCATAAGGAGAAGGGGAAGAGGAAGGGGAAGAAGACCTTGAAGCTAAATCAGACCCTGAACCTGAGCCAGAGCCTGAACCAGATGAGCGACCGCCTCCACAACTAGATGAACCAGACCCACTCCTGCTGCCTGATCCACTCATGCTACGGCCAGCTCCGTTGGAGGCAGACCCTGATCCCAAACCTGAATCGCTTCCAGAAGCTCTACACCCCAATCTTAAACCTCTCAAAGCGCTAACCAACCCTGACCCTGAACCAGACCTAGAGGCAGACACTATAAATATACTAAGAATGTGAAAGAAAATACAAAACAACAAAACACATAAATGCAGTAGTTTATCGTGGTTCACCACAAATTGTGGCTATGTCCACACTGAGAGCAGAGGAATTATATTAATGAGAAAACCAATTATGTTTACAATACATGCCATCAGCATTTATAGATCACAAATGATCAGTTGAAGAGACAAAATATAATGGAGGGAAAACAACATGTGTCTGTTGGCCTTCACAATTGAACAATCTCCCACCTGAAGACAACAGATACATTAGCTAATCATCCATTCCCCTGCTCTACATGCTGACTTACTTCTTTTTAACAAGGCCAAGAGAAGTCCTGGCACATTCAAACTTCTCCTTGGAAAAAACCTTTGTCAACATGTCCATCGGATTGATCTTGGTATCAATTTTGGCAACCTTTAGTTTTCCTTCTGCTACAACATAACGAACATAGTGAGCATGCTTGTCAATATGTTTGGACTGTCGCTGAGAAGAATGATTGTGAACCATAAAAATTGCACTCTGACTATTTGAAAATAAAACATAATCATCTTGTTTCCAATGTAAATCACTGAATAAGCGTTGCAACCAAATCATCTCTCTAGCCCCTTCGGAAAGAGCCAAGTATTCGGCTTCAGCAGAAGAAAGTGCAACACAATGTTGCAGTCTTGAGGCCCAACTAATGGCAGCCTCAGAAAATTTTAAAGCATAACAAGTAGTAGACCTGCACTTTTCTCAATCTTCGACAAGATCTGAGTCACTGAATCCTTCCAGCTGAGCATGATTTCTACCAAAACATAATGCATAATCAGAAGTACCCTTGAGATACCGCAATATCCATTTCACTGCTTCCCAATGAGGCTTCTCGAGATTGCTCATGTATCTACTAACTACTCCCACCGCATGAGCAATGTCGGGATGTGTAGAAACCATAGCATACATTAAGCTACCAACCGCTGATTTATAAGGAACATTATTCATAAAATCCTTCTCATCTTGTGTTTTGGGACACAATTTAGAACTGAGGCAGAAATGAGGAGCAAGAGGAATAGGAACATGTTTAGCTTCAGCCATGCCAAACCGCTCTACAACTTTGTCAATATATGATTGTTGTGACAAAGTCAATACCTTTTTCTGTCTATCTCTAGTGATAGACATCCCAAGAATCTTTTTGGCTGCCCTAAATCTTTCATGGCAAACTGAGAAGCTAACTCTTTCTTTAGATTGCTAATTATTTGAGGAGAAGTACCAGGAACTAGCATGTCATCAACATAAAGTAAAATAATAACAAACTCACCACTAGGAAGTCTTTTGTAGTAGACACAAGGATCTGATTTGCATCGGGTGAAGTTATGTTCAGCCATGAACCGATCAAACTTAATGTACCATTGTCTTGGAGCTTGCTTGAGCACATACAAACTCTGCTTCAGCTGACAATAGAGATGTTCTTTCCCTTTTTGAAAAAAGTCTTCAGGCTGTTCCATGTACAATTCTTCATTGATGTCACCATGTAGAAAAGTTGTCTTAACATCAAGCTGTTCGAGCTCAAGATCCCAAATGGCTACCAATCCCAAAACTACCCAGATTGTAGTCATTTGAACAACAGGTGAGAAAATCTCTTCAAAATATAAGCCCTTTTTCTGAGCATATCCTTTAACAACTAGTCGAGCATGATACCTCTTTCTTCCACCATCTTCTTCTTTCACCTTATATACCCAACAGTTTTTCAGAGCTTTCCAATTGGGTGGAAGTGGAACTAAGTCCCATGTTTTATTTGTTTTAAGAGAGTTCATCTCTTCTTCCATTGCAATCATCCACTAATTTTTATTAGTACTTTTACAGGCATCTCTGAAATTAGCCGGCTCTACTTGATCAGAGATTAAAATCTTAGGCTTTGCCTCCTTAGAATAAAGGAGCTCATAATCTTAATACTTTGCAGGCATCCTCCTCTACCTTGTAGACCGCCTTAAGTCTAGATTGTGTTGCTCATTCAGAGATTTATTTCTTATTAATTCATAGTCACTACTAGTTGAAGATGTGGGAATTCTCTGTTTAATGTGATGACTAGATGTATTCATCAAATCACCAAAAATTTTTTGTGTATCGTTGGCTGCTCCAATATTATGAAGTTTGGAATGACTTATATTAGAGTCTCCTATCCTTTTAGTGGTCCTTATACAATGTTATGCACAATTCCTATCATATATTGGAGGAGTTGTAGCTAATGTTTCACCTAATGAGCAATGACTATCATTACCATGATGGCTATGTTTGTGCACGTAGCTTGTGGGAGATGGAGTAAATTCATACATGTCATGCTCTGTTTGCTGTGGACTATACCAATTTCCAAAGACTTTTCCTACACCTTGCGCATCATGACTGTGACCATTGAAGGCAATGTTATAATCCTTGCATGAATAAGAGGGTCCACTGATGGCTCCCTGTTCTTCACCGGTAGGACAAAAAACTTGTCTCATCTACCGTGTGGATGAAATACCTCCAGACTCGCAGACATCCTACTCAATGCTATGAGACACATCATGACTAGTGACTCCTCTTTCATTGGTGATTGGTTTGCTGTTAAAATTGTTTTCCAACAACCTACGTGGATAATCATTGCAATTTTGCATCCCGTGTCCCTCAAACTCTTGATGTCTTTCCTGAGAATGAGAACTAAAATTGCTAATGTGGTGAGAAAAAATGTGACTGGGAGGTTGAAGACTGCATTGAGGAGGACATGGATATGTGGTGTCAGTCCCCTGCTAATCATGGTCCTCAAAACTGGAGTCCTTGATCCTTTGAGTAGAGCACACACCTTGCTCATCACTGTGAGTCAAAGCATCATTCCTCCTGGATGGGAGAGTGGACTGTGACCTAGCATGAGTTGTCCTATATGTGCCATCACCATTGAGCTCTTCCTATCTTCTTACAGCAGCAACATCACTAAAAAATTGTCCCAACTGCCCAACATGGTCTGAGACTTCCCTTTCGTGCTTTGTTTGTTGTGATGATGACAGAGTATGAGAAGAAGGTTCTAAATCACTACTAACACTAGGAAATGGAGTCAAAATAGAGGTAGGAGTGGAAATTATAGGGTAAGACTGAGACTCTGAATTTAATGAAGAATTATTCTCATTAAATAAAAGGCATAGGAATAAAATCTTCAACTACTCTTTCCTGTGGCGCTGATTGAAGAGCCAAAAACTTCGTCTCATTAAATACCACATCTCGACTCCGTACAATCTTCTTTGTAACAAGATCCCATAATCAAAATCCATACTGATCTTCACCATAGCCCATGAAGATACATTGTTGTGACTTTGAATCTAGCTTGCTCCTTTTTTCCTTAGGAACATGAACAAATGCTTGACACTCGTACACTCGAAGATGTGAATAGGAAATCCTTCTACCCAGCCATTCCTCCTCCAAAATTCCAAAGTCCAAATGAGATGAAGGACTTCGATTAATCACATATACTGTTGTATTGTAGGGCTCCGCCCAGAATTCTTTGCCTAAATCGGCATTAGATTGCATACATCAAACTTTCTCAAGTATAGTTCAATTTAATCTTTTCACTACCCCATTTTCTTGAGGGGTGAATGGCACAACTTTCACCCATCAAATACCATGATCTACACAAAAGTTATCAAACTCCAAGAAACAAAATTCAACTCCATTATTTGATTTTAAACATTTAATTTTGTGCCAGCTCTAATTTTCAACAAGAGCTTTACAAATTTTGAATTTGGAGAAAACTTTAGACTTTCTAGACATCATATAAACCCAAACCTTTCTAGTACAATCATCAAGAAAGGAAACAAAGAAATTTGCTCCTCCATGAGAGGTTACCTCTATTGGACCAAAGACATCCGAGTGCACCAACTCCAATGGTGTTGTCTTCTTATCATGACCATGCTTCAAAAAACTAACACACTTTTGTTTTCCATGAAGAAAATGTTCGCAGAATTCTAAATCTGCTGATTGGAGACCTAGAAGTTGCTCTCTATTAAGCATAACCTCTAACCCCTTCTTGCTCATGTGGCCTAATCTTTGATGCCAAAGTGTGGCATTGCTGTCCGCAACAGTCATTGGAGCTCCCACCTCATCATTAGTTTCTACAACATATAGATTGCCAACTTTATCCCCTTTGGCAATAACCATGGAACCCTTGGTAATTTTCCATGTGTCAGTGAGGAGTGTTAGAAAACCTTGAGCATATAACTGATTGATGGAAATCAAATTTATTTTAATTTGGGAACATGCCTAACATCTTGAAGCAATAATTGAGCACCTCCTTTAATTGATTAAAAAATATCACCCTTTCCTACAATTTCACAAGGCTTGTTATCACCCAAAAAAACATTCCCAAATTTACCTTCCTTGTAGTTTGTGAAGATTTCGTTGCAAGAAGATGCATGAAATGAAGCCCTAGAGTCAATTACCCATGAATTCAAAGTTGTTTCACTTGACGCAAGAACCAAAACACCATCACTGAGATCATGAATGATGTTTTCTCTTCTGTCCAAAACTTTTTCTTGTGTTCTTTTCTATTTTCTGTAGTCCTTTTTGACATGACCAACCTTTCCACAAAACCAACAACCATTTTGTCTACCTCAGGACTATGACCTTCTAGCTGATTGTGACCTTCGGTTGTTGTTATTATTTCTACCTCTATGTTGAGTTCTTCCTCTATTTTCTACACTAACCATCATTAGCGCATCGCCGGATGAAGACTCTTTATTAGTTCTCCTCATGTCTTCACTAAGCAATGTAGAGGCTACCTCATCATAGACTAGCTTGTTTTTGCCGCTTACAAAAGTGCTAATTGCTGTGACCACACCATCCCAGCTATCCGATAAAGAACACAATAAGATGACTGCCTTATTTTCATCATCTTGAGGCATACCGATGGATTGTACTTGACATAAAAGAGTATTCAACTCATTTATGTGATTCGACATTACTGTACTGTCCTTCATTTTTAACTTGTAAAGCTTCTTCATGATAAAATTTTTATTTGTAGTAGATGTCGTCTGATACATACTATGAAGTTTGTCCCATACGTCCTTTGTTGATGTTTCATTGTTCACATTGAACAATACATTCAGAGATAGCGAAAGAAAAATCTCTGCCATTGCCTTCCCATTAGTTTTAGTCCAATCTTCATCTAACATGGTGGTAGGCTTCTTTGCTTTACCTTCAATTGCTATTGCAAGATCATGCTTGACCAAAAGTGATCGCATCTGTACCTTCCACAAACTGAAATTCTTCCTTGAGAATTTTTGCACTCTTGTTTCCTCCATTACTTCAGAATTTGGTCACCGAAATTGATTATGACTCTGATACCAATTGTAAATATACTAAGAATGTGAAAGAAAATACAGAACAACAAAACACATAAACGCAGTAGTTTATCATGGTTCACCACAAATCGTGGCTACGTCCACACTAAGAGCAGAGGAATTATATTAATGAGAAAACCAATTATGTTTACAATACATGTCATCAACATTTATAGATCACAAATGATCAGCTGAAGAGACAAAATATAATGGAGGGAAAAAAACATGTTCTGTTGGCCTTCACGATTCAACAGACACACCTCTAGCAGCCAGAGGTGAAGGAGCACAACGACCAACATATCGACTTGAATGTTGATCGCCACTACTCTCTCTAGGGAGAGAAGGAGGAACGTATCTGACATTCGCCTCCATGGCCTGTTCAACCAGTACAGCCAACACAACAAAAGTGCACATTACTACAATTCTCCTAGGCTGTGGATGTGCCATTTCCAAATTTAGTTTAGTGAGTATGAATATAAGCAATTATTTAGAAACACTTGGGAAATGAGTTCTTATGATATGAATAGCTAGAATGTGATCAGTGATGCTTAAACAAGGGTGGGGAAGGGTATATATATAGGAGTGTTAAGGATCAGAGTTTTGTCTTCTTTTGGTGCTTTTCTCAAGCTTCTCAAGACTCATCCATAAATCCTTGCGGCTTCTTATAAGGCTCCTGATTAGTGTTTTATCTGCCCCACATGTTATTTCTTGTGAAGAATGATGAGAGTGTTTTATTACAAGTTTTTAGATTAAAGTCTGGTTGTTACGTTACAGAGAAAGATTCTCATTTTAGTTTGCCAAATTTACAAGATACAAATCCCAAACTCCTATAACTTGAAACTATGATATGTAATATTGGATCGCATTATTCATTTATTTAAAATTATAGCTTTCATATTATATTTACATGATTTGTATATTATCTAAACATTATGTTATATCCAAGTCAAAGATGACCTTCAGTTCTTGGTTCTTAATCAAAGAGGCTAGGCTAAAAATGTTGAACTTCCATAAGGCCCCATTTGGTTGGGGAAGATGATTTTTTTGCATAACCAGGTTATCTTATAACCAAGTTTTCGAAAACCTAGTTTTGTGGTTTGGAAAGACAATGGTCTGTTTGGTTGACATGGAAGATGAATATACCGTGGACCCCACAATATTATTAAAAAAACTGTCATAAAACTCAAAACCTAGTTTTAATTTTGAATTCCACCTTTTTATTGGAAGAAACATCTTCCAATTTTTGATATTGAAAACTAGGTTATAATTTTAACCAACCAAACGCCCATGTTTTTCTGCAAAACCTGGTTTTAACCCTGATAACCCCAGTTTTGGCCTTCATCTTCCAGCAACCAAATGAGGCCTAAAAAAGAAGAAGATGATCTTCGAATAGGATATTATGGTTATGGTGACCGCAGGGCTCATTTTTGTTTGTGGTTTTTTTTTTTTCAGAATTTCACGAAATATTATTTGTGGAGGATGGTCTTAGATAGGTTAGACACCAATCGAAATTTCCAGTCTAATTTATCATCTTTTGAAAATATTTTATGTATTTCAAAAAAATTTGGATCTATTTTAAGTTTTTTAAATATAAATGTACATGGCATTGCATTGTTCTTTTGGTGAAGACCTTGATATTTTAGTTAGAAGACCATAAATAGTGGACATAATAACACTTATATACTTTGGAGAAAGGATGGAAAATAGAAAATGTGAAGGAGTTTGAAGACATGGAGTTTAATTCAATATTTTTTATTCTAAATCTTGTGTTTCTTAAGGGTTGTTCAAATTTGGAGAAGCATAGTAAACAATGAGGTAGAAAATTGGGGAAAAAAGAATAGAGGGGTGAATAATTTCATGGGTAGGAGCTTGTGAATCTTTTTGGCATATGGAGAGTCTAATGTAGAAACATCATACTCCTAAATTTTAATTTGAATTTCTTTGTTTAATTTTTTTTGTTGGGGTAGCACTGTAGCATTATATTTAAGATTGTCTTTTGTAGTGTGTTCTTAGGACTGCTTGTTATAGAATGAGAAACTTTTAGTTTCCCATGGGAATCTAATGGTTGATAGTTTCCAAACTGCCTTAGTCGGTTGATAGCTAGGGTTTTGGAAGGGACTATTTTAGAAGACTTTGATTTTGATAAGAAGATATGATAGATTTAAGAAGGGAATGATCAATTGGAATGAGTCAATAAGGGTATAATGCAAGTGAAACTTGAGTCTTAGAAAATTGAATGAAGGAAAGAAGATAGATACCTTGTGGAGTCTGAGATGTGTTTAATTGATCCTTCGATGATCAAACAATAAGATTGGAATTTGTCAAATGAGACTTATGGTTCTCCCTTATGTGCTTTTAGTTTCTTTGTAGAAGCATACTACCCTATTATATGCATTTAGTTTTGTGGCTTATTTTTTGTATGATTCCTTAGGGGTTTAACTTAATTGGTCCTTTGAATTGAACATATGTATGTTTATTAAATTAAGTTTCATTTGTGCACGATGAAGACATTTGTGCATAAAAAATTTGCCTATATCACTTTGTGTAAGTGGGGGTATAAAGAAGACAATTATATGTTTGATTCTAAACTTAAATCCTTCACTTCCTCATTCATTCCATCTTTGATCTTTTTTAAGGGTTTCTATCCTCTATTTTGGTATGAATTTGCTATCAGTTTGACTTCTAGGTAGTAACAACACATACTATGAGATATTTTTATGTGCACAGAAGTGAAAAAGTGATCATTTCAAAGTGTCACCTAATACCTACTTATAGATAAAATCATGCATTAGTGTAAGCACCTAAAAAATTATAATACTTATGCCAAAATGTTTGAATATTCATTAAACATTATCAATACTTATATATAACTAGCCTAATACTCATTTAGAAATGTAACTATTGAAAATATAAATATGCAACTATTGATACATAATATATTTGTATTCCATATAATTTCCAATCAAAATTTAAAGTGATATGATTTCTTAAGGTGACATGTAGTGAATATAGTATTTTGAGTGTTTTATCTCATTAAAAAAGTTACCAATTAGGAATTGATTTTTATGTACTTCACTTATGGACTATCGTCAAAGGGCCTTTGGTCTACTGGTGAAGATGAATGATTCACAAAGAGCCCACCAAGGATCAAGTCTTGTTTAGTAAAAGGCCCTTGACATCACAAATATTCTTCTGACTATGTAACACCTATTCATTCTCGCTATGGTAAAGGGCGAGTCAAATCAATAGAAACCAAGAAAACATTGCTCCAACATGCAAGTGCAAAATGCATGTTTGATCCATTAAAAAACACTATATTAAACATATTTTGCAATATACAAAATATTTCATTCACAGCAACACATAGCAACAAGTATTAATTTTAGAGCTAGTCGGAAATATTTTCAATGCACTTTGAATAATGATAATTCTAAAACTTTGAATTGGCATCAAATTAATTTCAATCTTTTTTTAATAAATACTAAATTTGTAAATTATTTCTACATTTTTAACTTGTCAAATGTCCATATTTGTTTTTATTTGAATTGATTCAACTTTATTATATTAAAATTCTAGATTCATTACATTAATTTATATATATTTTTCATTTTTAAAATTAGGTGTTTCCATTTTTGTACAAGTTAATTAGATTTACATTGATTTGACCTAATATTAAAGAAAATAATTTAAATTGTATGATAAACTCTTAAAAAGATCTTCACTGATCTTTGCGGACAATAATTTTTCTTCAACTAATTATTTTATTTAGAAAAAACTATTCAAATGAAGAAAATTGGAATATTTTGCCAAAATACTTTTGCATTTAGTCAATAGTTTTGTGCATTTGGCCCACTATAATAAAATGAATAGGACTAGAAATTGCACCTTAGCGTGTAATAGGTATGCTGAAGAACTTTTGAATTGGGATTCACTCAAAATTATTTAGAAAAAAAATCAAAATAACTATTGAAAGAAATATTTTTCCATAGAATGTAATTATTACATGAGCATCATTTTCTTCCACATACTAAGGAAACAAAACAAAAACATATAATCTAGACTATGGAAAATTGACACTCCATGCCTTATGTCATTAGTATTTTGTTGAAAGCTTATAAAGCCTTTGCAATACATCCATTTTCAAATATCCTACAAATTTAGCATGTGATTAGGTGACATCTTTGTCTAGGTGTTTTGTCAAATAGTAAAGCAAAGAAATTGAGGTAACAACATGATCTATCTAGATTTTGTGTACATATGTAGATGCTTATGGAGATAACTACAAATACCTAAAAAATTAGATGTTTTATCCTTTCTTTTATATATATTTCAAGATCCTTGTCCTAAGAAGAAGTATCTTTGAACTACATAGTCAAGAAATAAAAATAAAACAACCAAATTTGGAGTTTGGGACCTTGCAAAGATGGTAGTTTTTGGATTTTTCTCTCGTCTTAGTCCCATAGATTGTTGAGATACATGCTTTGAGATTTAAACAAAGCTAACAAAGATTTATGGGCAATTGAATCCCAAATTTAAGAACATTGAAAGAATCTAAAAAAGCATTATATTATACAAGGTATATAATTTGAATATTTTTAAAACGTCAACTTACTAACACACTTTTTTTAATAGATTATAGTAAAGCATCTTTTCTATCACAATAAAAACTTTTTGTAATTAATTTAAATAAAATATCTTCTCTAACACAAGAATGGCCAAGTATGAGAAGTATTTTTAAAAATATTTAATCTTATATCTTTCTTGTGTCAAATTATTTTATCATCCATTAGAACCCCCACCTTAGTGAAAAGTCACATTAGAAAAATTAAAAAATGAATAGTTATTATTGTATTTGGTGTAGGCAATATACTAAATTTTATTCACTTCTCTACAACTAATACAATAATTCTATTCTTGAACTGGAATCACTGGTAAGTATTTTTTATTTGTTCAATATTTCTAAAGCTTTCATATTTATTTATTTATTAAATCTATTAAACAATTTATTTATCTCCAAGATGATTGGCTCAATTCAATTTGTGTTATAGGAGCCCTTTTTTCGAAAACTCCTCCGTATTATATATTTCTCAGCTAAATTTTTGTAAGTAACCTCTTAATTCCTTTTAAACATATACTATATTTATTATTCTTTTCCTCAATGATTAAATTATACCAAATTATTGAGATGTAGTTTTAGTGCTCAAATAACATGATATGTCTAGTTAACTCACCAACTTTATTATTTCCAACTTTAATAAAATGTCACTCGCAGTGGGCTTTTATTTCCATATTTTAATTCTTCACTCAATCTCATTTCTTAAAAAGTATGACCTTACACATATATAATAGTTGATAAGACTTTATTTATAATGAATTTTAAAGTAAAATTATTCATCTTGAATTGTTGTTATATGTATTAGTATTAAATTTTTCATATCAAATAATATATTGTATTAGCTTTCTCCATCTTTTTATTTAGAAAAGTAATAAATAAATGAAAATAATAAATATTTATTGATTAATTCAATATTTCTAAACCTTTCATATTTTTATATTAATTGTATATATCATACAATAATCATGTTAATCTTTTATATTTTACTCAATGAAACTAGTGTAACTCAAATACAAGCCACTATGTGTCACTTGTTAAAGAAGTAACTTATCTAAGAAAAAAAACTGATGAAAAAAAATGGATGAAAAAAAACTGATGAAAAAAAGAGAAATAATAATTATTAGTAACACAATGAGATGATGATGATGGTGTGTAGCTTAATGTTTTTAATGAGTGACAATTATACTATTATTATTTTGCTTTCTTAATTTAAAAACAAGAATACTATTATTTTTCAAAATTTAACATAAATTAATTGCAACTACATTGTTGTTATTGAAAAGAAAATTGATTAATTACTTTTTATTATTTATGAATGTTAAATATAATTATAATTACACATATATTTTTAGGAAACACATTAGTAATGTAATAATTTTCTTCTTTCTAATATTTTAAAATAAATATTATGATAGTAAATAATATTTATCAACTTATAAGAAAAAATTATTAAAAAAATTTCATAATAATGTATTATCTATTCTTTAATACTTTTAAAATAATTTATTATAAAAATTAAAATATTTATCCTAAATATATATAATATTTTTTATAAAATTTATTTTTAATAAATCAACCTTTAAAATTAAATCCATATATAATATTATATTTTTAATATTTGAAACATCTTCCAAAATTGCAGCCAGGTGAAAACTATCACTTGAAATAATCATTAGACAAACTACCACACTCAATATATTCAGCTTTGGCATGGTTGATGATTCACTCTCTCAACAAGGGTAACCTCTCCAACATGTACATCTTTGGCTTATCAGTCTTCCTAAAACATCAATAGTGGAAAAAAATTCCAACTACTTTAGCTAAGCTTTTCTAATCACCATGGCCGAGGACACTTATTGCATGAGTCACAATAAAGATTGAAAGCAAGTTCACTTGTCAAAAAGTCAATCATCAACAGGGGATGATTGGGATCTCTTTAATCACATGTCATTCAATGTTGAGAGATGACCAAAAGTTTTGGACTCATTCCAGTGCCACAACTAGATATAAAAAAGACCACTCTGAGCTCAAAAGGACCCAATAGTCCAACAAATCCAATCAGATTATTCTCCAATTCAATGTTCAAACTCTCCTTCTCTGTATTCATTTTTTCCTATTCTTTTGCTACTTCATGTCAGTAGGTCCATGAAAAATGGCAAGCAATCTGATGCACAAATTTCTTCTTCTCTAAAAAATCTACTATGTGATTTTTTGATTTGCATTGATGGGCATTATAATGTCAATGATAAATATTGTAGCTTGGACAGAGTTTCTAGTGAATGGAAACTTTGAGTATGGTTCAAATCAATCAACTACATAGGAATGATGGTCATGAGTTTAAATTCACTACCCTTCTCAAATATTAGATGGTTTGTGGAATATAAGAAAGGAGACATGTTGCTTGGTGTCCCTTAGGAAGCACACACTACATGGATGGGGAGCAAAGAGAAGTTGAGTCCAGAGAGTCAAAGTGAAGAAGAGATATTTGTATTCACTCACACTTATCATGGCTCAAGTCTTGAATATCTTTTTTCTATCAGAGGTAGGAGAACTGCCAATACAGACATTGTTTAGCAGCATCTCAAATTGGGATTCATATGCATTGGTTTCCATGCATCATTCTACAAAACTCAGGCATGGAGGAGGATCCCACCTACGAAACTTTGTTGATGCCATTTCCTAGGTGGTTGTCTCTGTCATGATGAGCCTCTCTCGTCAACAAAGAAATTTCTAATCACTACAAAAGGGGAATTCAAAACAAGCGTTGTCTATTGTGCAACTTTTATGCATATTTACTCAATGAAAATTTAGAGCACTTCCACTATTTAATACTAGCTACAGGTGCATATAAGTTTCCCCATAGCCACTACCATCAAAACATAGTGAAAAAAATTAAGAACCCAAGAAAATGACCCAGGAAAAGGGTGGACAAAATAGTAAAGGCGAGAAGTAGATGGTATAGATTTATTTCTGTGGCCATCCATTGGCTATAGATGATGTGGAGTCATTGATGTTTAAATTAGCTTTTCCATCTCATATAAGGAAATGTCTTCAGTGTAAGTCATGTGTACATATACGTTGAGCCTAATGCACTCTGAAAGCATCTAGCATTTTACAAACATGTCATGATTTAAAATAAAGGAAGAGTGAAAATTTATTCAAGCTGAAAGAGAAACAAGAACAAATAGAGAAAGGGCATTAGACAACCCTATTAAGATCAACCAAGTGATCAAGTTGATGGGACAAGCCCATCGAAAGTTGAGTCTTATCAACAATGTTCCAATTACACATATGGTCATAAGCCCACTTTGTCAAACAATCATCAACACTATTCCATTCCCTAGGTATATGAGAAAAAGTAACAGACTCCAAAGAAGTACAAAAATTATGAATTTGGTCCACAATCAAAGCTAACTTCCAACAAATAACTTCAGATTGTTGCTAATTCAAAAGATGAATCACCACTTATGAGTTAGATTCACAGACAAGCCTTCTCAAACCAAGGTCAAAAGCATTCTTCACAACAGACAAAATAGCTATGGCCTCCATTAGATTGTTAGTATGATGACCTTTATAAATAGAAAACACAAACTAGACATCCCCCTTACTATCTCTACCAACACCACCACTGCCAGTAGGGCCTAGATTTCCTTTGGAAGACCCATCCGCGTTGATTTTAATAATACCCTATAGAGGGTGCTCCACTTCCCCACCCTATTTATTTTCCACAAGGGATGTTTACACATATTTTTTAGCATTTTTCCTTGCGAGGGGGGAATATTCAAATGATTATTGAAAATATCCTCCCCTGGTTCCAAGGCCTCAAAAGTGTCACATTTTGCAAAAATAGATACCCTCAAAGAATGGAGAATTTTCCACCATAAGTGAGGAACCTCTAAAAACTCATCCTTAAAGATACAATGGTTCCTTTGCAACCAAATATGCCAAATAATAAAGGAGGGTCCAAGAGTCTAGGCAACTTGAAGAAATGTAGTCTTGATAGGAGCCTTACCCCAGTGAGCAAAGAATTATGCTAGTGAGGAAACATGCCAATAGGATTGGTTCCACACATTCCACCAAGAGTGCCAAATATGCCTAGTAAAAGAGCATTGGAAAAAGAGATGAGAGATATTTTCTTCACTAGTCTAGCATAGAACACACATTATGGGTCATTGAAGCCACACTTGCATAAATTATCCCACATAAGACATCGGCTATGGACCACCAACCACATAAAAAAAAATTGGGCCAAGAAAACTTGTACTAGACTTGCTTCCACCAAGGCATTTGAATATCCCCCAACATCTGCTGAAGACGCTCAACATATCTGCAAACATGAAAATTTTTCCAAACAAATCTTCATTATCACAAGCAAGAACATCATTACTCACCAAATCAGTACACTCACGAGACTACAAAATCTAAAACAACTCCTTCCTATCCTCCTCAGATCCTCCTGGAGGCCATTCAGAAGGTTGTTTCCAATGCAAGGAAGGAGCCAAACCTCTAAAACACCCTATCTTATAAAAATCAACTATGTCCCAACTAGTAGCACTAAAATTTTGATAGAGGGCATGTAGCTGAGGATGAGTGGTAAGAATAGGAGGGTGCCCATCCCAAGAGTCAAGGTAAAATAAAGCTTGTGATCCCAAATGACAAATCCAAAAGAGACTATCTTTAGCCAACTAAGCTCCAAACTTTAGTGTATTACAAATCATGGATCCTCTCCCTTCTAGAGGAAAGCGATGAACTTCAACCACATCAATATCTGGAAAATACTTATGGGTGAGAATATGAGCCCAAAGTTGATGTTGGTTAGTACACCAACACCAATAAAGTTTTGTAGCGAGAACTTGTCCATTTGAAATAGTTAATCATAAGACAAGGCCACCCTCCTTCTAAGGTCTACACACTATTTCCCATTTAACGAGACTCCATTTAGAAGTTGAAAGGTTCCCACTCCAAAGGAATTGAAGGGATAGAGCATCAAATTCCTAAAGAAAATACATAGGAGCAGCCTAAAAAAAATACTTGTACATAGGAAGGACTTGAATAACCGATTTTAATAGAGTCAAGCTCACAGTAGTTGATAGCCATCAATGAGTCCAATGATTAACACGTCATGATTATCCAAGGGATTGTTTTCATTTTCATTACTTAAATGTTTGGTTACAAATCAAAGCATAATTTTTGACTTTACATAAAGTATATCACATGTATTTTATTTCTTTCAATTAATTAGATTAGGGTATCTCAACCTCCCTACTTACTTTTTTCAATAAATCTTCTCTCCAGACAAAAATTTCTTCTCAACCTAATCAGCCTTGGCATAATGGAATAGACATTCTTTTTCATTTGTTTTAATTATAAAAACTTGTTCGAGGTGTGTAAATGAATTTATCTTTCAACTTCATTCAAGTCCTTATAGCAAGTGTCCTTTTATCACTATATTTCCTCTTCCCACTCTCTGGATATTATATGAAAACACAACATTTTGTCTTGTTTCATTCCATTGACAGTTGCTTGGTTTCCTTCCATCAACAGTATTTACTAGCATACATAAAATCCCATCAACATTTGAGGTTGTTTCTTATTTTGAGTTTTTTTTAAAATCAATCTATTCGCCACAATTATTCTTCCTATAATTAAAATTTATAATATTTAATGACAAAGGTTTTGTTTGAGGATTTCATTTTCAATGCAATTTTACCGTGATGAGTGTCTGTAATGTGGACTTCTTAAATTTATATATCCTATGTTATGCATGTATAGATGGAAAACTAAGAGATTATAGAAATTGGGAAAGAGTTGCATTAATTGTTTAGCTTTGCAAGAAGACCTTTTTAACTTGTTTCATATTTAGTCTAAAATCTAAGTATTATTTTTCTCTTACTTTTATTAAGAGAAAAGAACAATCATGATTTTAAAAATCACCCTTATATTCATACAATTAACAATGGTGATAAACAAATAGTATCATTTGTGAAGATTATGGTGATTAATTTGAGTTATTTTTAATTGAAAACAAAATGGTTTCTATTTAAACTTTCACATAAAAAAATATTGCATAAGATTTTTATTGTTAGATTGTGAAGAGTTGATTTTTTACAAAAGAGAAAAATTATTGCAAGTAATCTTTCAAGAAAGAACTTTTTCTGAGAAAACATTTGATGAGAAAGAAAAATATATTGCATACTTTATGTTTAGTTTTAATTTGCCTAATACTTTTCCTATAGACAATTTGATAGTGGTTACTTATCAAATGTTAAAATAATGTCTTGTCAAGGCCATGTGGACCAAGTTGTGCTTGAAAATGAATGAACAATATATATGTGTATATTGGAACTTTAATAGATTTGGAATAAAGAAAAATCTAAAGTGGCACCTTGATAGACCTTTCTTTTTAATTTTCTTTCTTAGATTGATCTAGGGGTGATAAAATTCAATAAGGTCCATTTCTTATCCTTACATTTGAAGGTTTAAATTTTCTATCTATGAAGTTCTAGACTAGAAAATGTCATCCTAAGTTTCTATTCGTCAATTGGTGTGTTTTATGCCAAAGGGAGGATGAATCAATTACTCATTTCCTAACTCACTACACCTATACTACTGATGTGTGGAAGGGAATCTTGCATAGATTTAGGATTCAATGGGTGTTCCATGGTGATCTACAACAATTCATTCTAAGTTGGGAGGCTTTTTCTACTCACCTCCTCATTAAAATGTTATGGAAGGTATTACCCCCATATGTGTGCTGGCACTTAAATGGAAGGAAAGGAACACTCACCTTTTCAAAGGTAAGTCCCCCCCTTAGCTCAGTTACTCTACAGATCATTATTAATTTATTAAGGGAATGCATCCCCCACTAGACATGGAAGACCCCTCCTCATCCTCCTGCCATCAATGAGCATATTATTATAGAAAATTGGGGACTTCTTGATCTAATTTCTAAATTCAACAACTCTAAAGGTATAGCTAGGTAGAAAGTGAGACAAAAATCACCCCTGCCTCTTGGACTAAACTTTATTTTGATGGTTTGCCTCAAAATGGTCTTCCTATTATGGGAGGCATTGTTAGGGATGGTAAAGGTAATCTGGTGACACTGGCAACTGTGGTGAGATCACCAACAACTATATAAAAGCTATGGGGCTATTTTGGGAGTCAGGTATGCCATCTCTATAGGTATCCAAAATTTGGTTGTTGAGGGTGATTCACAACTCAGTATTGAGGTAGATAAGAGACAAAATAAAATTAATTAGAAAGTTTCCCAAATCATCAATGATGCCCATGCTTTCATATTAAGATTTTGGGAAGTGGCCATACAACATACTTATTGTGAAGGCAACCACATCGCTGATGTGTTGGTGGTGATTAGACATGAGATAGTTGGCATGTGCAATTGGAATAATATTGGCAGCCCGCTAGCTATAATACAAGCCTTAGTATTGAAAGAAATAAAATAACATTATGGGGTTGATTTATCATAGGTGTGTCACCTTTTGGGTTATCATTTGATGACCAAAATGGTTTCCCATAAATTTAGAAAGACTACAATTGGCCTTAGAAATGATCATAAACTTACAGCTAATTTTTGCATAAGATGGGATGTCTCCTTAGGTAGGATTTGGTGCAATCATGTCATAATGAAGAGGAAAAGAGTTTTAAATAATAATGGTATGATCACCACTAGTAGCAGCATATGTGGTTAGCATTAAAGGGTTGAGGGTACTTAGATTCATTATGATTTTTGGTGGTATGTGCATGTGGTTTACCATTATTACTTGGGAATTTAGCATTTGTACAACTATTGTTTCAACTAGTTCAATATCACTTTTCTCTCTGCAATTTTTCTTTGCATTTTCAGTTTGCATTGTGGGGAAGGTGGGGTAATATCAATCTTTTTTTGAGGATTTCATTGAGGACTTGGGAGAAAGTGAAGAAATGGGAAAAATCCTATGCACATTAAGTTGGATACCACTGAAGAGTATCATGAATTTTCTTGGACTTATTTGAAGGAGGGTAGGATTCCACACTATATGTAGTGTATTGAAGGCTATGACAAGTCTATTTCCATGCAATTTGTCAACTATTGGAATAATGGGAGAGTGATTGTTAATGGGATCTCATTTGAAATCAACAAAGAGGTCATTGTGAAGGTTAGTCGTCTCTCTTTACAAGGCCAAAAATGGATAAAATAGACAAGAGCCTTGGATGAAGTTAGTCTTAACCAATTCTTCTTCCCTGGTGAGAGTCCTAGCCATGACCATGGTGAATTTATTAGAATGGCACTATCAAATCCATGTAAAGAGGCATGCTATATCACTCTGGAGGGTATATTTTAGATCTTTTGCTACTACCATTTCCCCATTTTGAACCATTTTAGGAATCATGATCTTGTTTTGTTCCCCTACCTTATTTTGTACTATATGAAAGATAACATCCTTAAAGTTAGGAAGAAGTTGAAGGATAGAAAACCTTACAACATCCTTACTGAGGATTTTATGTTCAAACTATACAACTTTCACAAAGCCCTTTTCCTACCCTATCTGATCAATGTCCAGGTTGTTCTCCCTAACCCAACTATTTCTACCTCAACCTGTCAAGTCTCTACTAAGGTTGTGTCCAATGTGGAAACTAAACACCCTAAGGCTTCCCTGCCCAAATGCTTAACAAATTAAAATGGAGAAGGATATTCAAATTGTGGACATTAATGTGGAGCCAAAAGTGGGGAGAAGGAGTTCCCTTGGGAATAATAAGAACCTGGTGCAAAAGGATCCCAAGATCAAACATGCAAAGTGGCCTACTAGTATGGATTCCACTAGCAATGGAAATAATAAACCCCCTTACAAAAAATAGAAAATAAGGCTAATAGAAAAAGATACATTGAGGATGATGATTAAGACACATCTAGTGATGAGAAAGGTGTGTGTGTCAGGGGGGTGGGGTGGGGGAGATTATCTCTACTATTTGCCACTAAAGCCCTATGTTGTCTCATGTTTTGGATACTTAAACAATGACACACTTGATAATTCCAAAAGGGTGGGACACAAGGGAGATATCTTCACCTCCCCTTCTCATCAGCATGGGAAAGGTAAGAAGAGATGAGACAAAGACCCCTAGGTGACTCCCAGAAGTGAAACCCAAACCTAGAAAGAAGTCTAGTCCACTCTAGAGAGGAGCCTTAAGAAACTTGAGGAGAGACATGAGATTGTGGAACATAGATTTGATGATGTGGCCAGGTTTACGATTTTGGTTGTGCATTTGATGACTTCAACTCTTCACTTGCTTCATGCCAAAAAGGAAGGTCACATTGCTACGGTGAGGGTGGACACAACTAGTTCTCTTTATAGTTTTTTGGATGATGATTGGCTGCACCTATTATTGGAAAAGTTGGAGGGGAAGGAGAAGAATAAGGAGAGAGCTAGCTCTCTTTTAATAATAAAGTTTTTATTATGTTTTTTACTTCAACACTCGACCAATGTGGGCTTTGTTTATGGTGCTTTTCTAGACTATCTATAATTATTGGTTTTGTATATATTATGGTTATGGTTACTAGTAGATCTACTATTAGACATTGGGATACTTTGGTTTGGGGGTTTTTGAAATTAAGAAAGGGTGTACATTAAGTATGTGTTGCATCTAACTTTTAGTTGTTTTGCAATATTTTGTTTCCAAGTTTAGTGCCTATTTTTGGCTTCTTTTTAATTTCAAAAATGAATATCATCCTAATACTAGTCAATTTTCTTTGCATTATTATCTTAATATTTGGAAGTTCAAATTATCTTTTTTAGGGACTGGATATTTGAAATAACACCATTATGATTGTTAGAGTTGATGAAAAAACAACTCAGTAAGCCCAAATTATAATCTGACAACAAATACCCAGATACATGGAAGAAATCTAGAGCATGAACACCGAATAGCTCTCAATAATGAAAAAATGTATTAAGAGAGAAATACTGAAAAATGAGTATCGTCTTGTTGTGTTACAATATACAAGGATTGATCTCCTTATAAAGGATATCAACCAAGTACTTTAGGAGACTTGCAATGCAAGTTAACCTACCCTAAAGGGATAATGACATTTAATAATTACTAATTAGTTTTTAAGTGTAAATGTAAAGTGCATAAAGTGAAATCTTAAGAAGGAAATAAAGGCAATTTAATAAATTAAATTAAATTAATGTTTTACTCTAACAGTACCCCTTAATATGAGCAACAATCTAGTAAAAGAAAGGAGACTATAATGCAATGCTAAAAGCAAACTTTGGTCCTGGCAAAAAGGCATGATTAAGTACCCAATCACAACCAAATATCTATAAAGAGGAGAAACAGAGAAAATTCAATGGGAAAAAATTCACTCTAAAAAGAGATAGTTGAAAAGAGGACTATTCCAAAAAATAGGAACAATGTTGATCTTGAAGAACACTACTGAAGCATGACGAAGCTGCAAATAATTGTTAAAAGTACTACTAATGTGAAGAACCTCCATGGCAATGAAACTTGATCAGGTAGAGAAGACTATAATTTGCATGAGGTGTGTTTTCTAATTTGCATGGGTGCCACCAATGGTGGTGCCTTCGAGTGTCGCACCAAAAAAAATGTAAAGTTTTTTTAAAAAATTCCTCCTCGAACCACATGCCAGGGAAAAAGAGCCCTTGGGAAAAAAAAAATTTGCCTTCCGTTCCAATTGTGTCCAAAATGGACAAGTTATATATGGAAACAGGGGTTTTTATGTGTCAGGAATCCAACCGTGAGGTCCGTTTCGGCCAAAGGTGCTCTAAATAGAAGCTCCTCTTCATATCCAGCTAGAAAAACCTTCGAATCCTTCAAATCCTCCAAGAGCTCTAGATTCTTCAAACATGAGTGAGTATCTATCAAATACATGGCTCTGATACCATGTTCTGAGTTGATGAAAAAAACAACTCAACCAACCCAGATTATAACCTAATAGCAAATACCTAGCTACATGGAAGAAATCTGGAGCATGAACATTGAATATCTCTCAACAATGAAAAAATGTATTAGGAGAGAAACTCTGAAAAATGAGTGGTGTGTTGTTGTGTTACAACATACAAGGAGTGGTCTCCTTATAAAGGAAATCAACCAAGTACTTTAGGAGACTTGCAATGCAAGTTAACCTAACCCTAAAGGGATAATGACATTTAATAATTACTAATTAATTACTAAATGGAAATGAAAAGTGCATAAAGTAAAATCTTAAGAAGGGTAAAGGTAATTTAATAAATTAAACTAAATTAACATTTTACTCTAACATTGACAACATATAACACTATATGCACATTTTAGTAGAAACATAATTAAAATAGCAGAATAGCTTCTTATACAATATATAAAAAAATGTTAGATAATATGTGAAAATTCAAGTAGTATTATCCATGTCTAGAAAAAATTGCAACAAAAATGTCAAAACTCAACTAGTAAAAGCCATATCTAAAAAAATTTGCAACCATGATAGAGAAAAACTATGTAGCCTTTTCTAACAAAAATTCCAGGATGTAGAAATATTGAGGCAACCCCTCATAAATGTTATAGATCCCATTTATTTCCCCTTGTAATTTAACACATTTATTTTTCACTTTTATTCTTATTTCACATTAAAATGGTGATAAAGGGGAATTAGATTTTGGATATGAATATAGAAGCTCAATTGAAAACATAATGGAGATTGCATTGAGACATGATATCTGTTGATGTTTTCAAGTGAGTATCGTATGACATGTGCTAATAGTTCAAAACTCTTGTTGTTGGGTGACTTTATTGATTAATAATTTTGTATTATTGTGTATATTTATGTTTTTTAAAATATACTTAGACATTTACACATAAGTACTTTGAAATCTTAGAACGAAATTCAAGAAAAATAAAAATATAATATCAAATGGAAGAGATTGTTTACACCCACACATACAATTTTGTCTTAAATCAATCCCCACTTTCTAAATAATTTAAAATACAAAAAATGTGAGTAAGCATTCAGTTGGTTCATTGAACTTTGAATGCATGCATCCATACCAAAGGGAAGAAATTTGTCCAAAGAGATGAAATTTTTCCATGCATACCATTTTAGTTGAGCTTATTTCACATAATGTACAATGTTTATAAGTGGTTGAACAAATTCCATTTCATGCTTCATCTCTTTTTTTTCTTTTCTTTTTTTGTATTTTTACTTTTAGACATTAATAAATCTATATAAAAATATTAAATAGAAACTTCTTAATTGTATTTGGTTATGTAATTTGAGTTTTAGATTATTTCTATTTATATAATGATATCAATTTAAACCTGATTATTTTGGCTTTTTTTTTTGTAGAATGAACATAAAACATAAAGTGGTGTTATAAAATTATGAAATAAAGTAAGAATTTTTTTTTAATTAATATATATTTCTTTAATTGTAAGCTTAATTATAAATATATTAATTTGTTTATATTTAAATTACATGTACTATTAGGTAAGAGCCTACAACACAACATTAAATTATGAACCTCTTATCGAAGAGATCTTGGGTTATCTACTCATGCTTAATAAAATAATACGGTATGTGCAGGATCATGGTGTGCCAAAAAGTGGCAATTTGAAAAATCTATAGTTTTGAAATATCTCAAACCATTTCAAAATCTATTCCAACCTTTTTTCCCACCCACCCTAATACTAAATGAAAACAATTAATATCTTTATAAGGTCTACTATATCTTTTGATACCAAACCTATATGGTTAGCTTTAAAAACATCCTAAAAATGCGCTTTTGGCCTATTTTTATGTGATTTTTACTTCAAACATGTAGCTGACGACTTTTTTTCACCAAAATTTGATGAAATGAAAAAGGTTTCTTAAGAATGTTCTTATCTTTCCATAAATGTAAGGTTTGTCAAATTATGAGTTTATTACGTAATTATTACTTATTTTCTAATGGAGTTACATATAAAGTGTTGCCTGACACACTACTTGAAAAACAACTATAACTTTCAAATGGTACAACATTTTTTAATTTCAAAAGATTCATCACATTCTATGTTTCTTCTACTATAAGGGAAAAAGAGTTTTGAATTAGTTAAGGTGATCAGACATGAGATTTTTTAATTCCAAAAATACTAAAGTCAAAAATTAATTATTATTTATTTATTTATAATAAAAATACCCAAAAATATGTGTCACATCCAAGCACTAGTCTACTACTTATATCTAGAATATTATTAAAAAATATTATAATTTGATTTTGATTAAGGTGGTCAGACATACGTCTACTTCTTATTTTTGTTCTAAAATTTTTGTATTATTGCATTAAAATTCTAAATTTTGACCAATCAATTTCTATTTTTTTGAGATAAGTCCTAGTAGTTTGGAAACTAGATTCAATCTACTAGAGATTGTTTTCTCTCAACTTTTAGATACAAAATTAATAACAAGTAGAAAATTGCATGTCAAATTGACATAACCCTGATTTTCTAATTTTTTATTGCCACTTAAGAGCATAGTTTGCTTGACCATGATCCTGCACATACCCAATAATTAGTAACAATACATAATAATTAATCTTGACTTTGACATCAAAAAAATTACGTATACTATTGTTTAATGTTTTAATAATAATAAATATTTGACTTTAGTTGTGTTTATTGCCAATGTTGTCAACATTTACATTAAATTGTCATTATAATATAGTTGTTTTATACAAATGTATTTTGTTGGTGTTTTTTAATATTCTTGATTAATATTTTTTATATTTAAATAATTGAAAAGCTTGTTAGTTTTTTTCAATAATAATTTTTTCTTGTACTTAAACACCCACATATTTCAAATTGACTATTTTTAAACACGTGCATTAAACTTCTTTACTTATAAATGTGTACTTAGAAACATGTATATATTTTCAAACCAGCTTTTCTTAGTAATATAATTTTAACTTTAAAACATGTAAATATTTTGAAAGCATCCATATTTAAACAATCATTAATATTACTTAATTCAGAATTTTTTTTGTTGTTCTATGTATAAAATTACTTAAAATCTTTTTAGACTTTTCTACCAAATTAGTATTCTTTTTTATATAGTACTTTGAGGTTCATTATGTAAAAGTTATTATATTTTTTTAGTGTAATTCTTGTTCACATATAAAAATGTGATTTGAGTTCAATCTTTTGTGTTTCTAATTTGATAAATGTTTATAGGTCAATGCTTTTTAACAGTTCCTTCTTAATAATAAAATGTAATTATGCTTCTTTACCAAACACTTTTGTTGGTCATACTATTTACACTTTCTATTTATATTTTTATATATTTTGTAATCTTCTACATGTGGTTGTGTAGCTTATTTATTCATTTCTATGAGACACAATGCATCTTTATTGTATTTAATTCATATAAAAAATAAGAGTAGCAAAACAACATAGTTCCTGCCAAAGGATGATAAGGCAATTTGATTTAGAGTTAACAATAGCATAGTTCTTGCCAAAGAATGATAAGACAAGTTGATTTAGCGTTAACAATAAGGAGGGACTTGATTTAGAAATCAAAATAAAGAGATACTTGTATTAAAAAACTAAATTGGGTTGTAGACATTGTGTACAAGGTATTGCAGAAGAGAAACTGGCTCTTAGTATAATTCTTTAAAATAACATTTGTCTCTTTCTTTCAAATTTACCATAATAAATTCTTATTTAAATTAATACATGACAAAATCAATTTTGAATATAAACCACTCATTATAAAATTGTAAAAACCCTAGCAATACAGTTTTCCACAATCACTATTCATGTGTCCAAAGAGCTACTTCACTTTTATATCATCTCTTACTAACATGCTATTTTCTTCTATTTATTTTCTAAGGGGCTCAAAGAAGACTTCTTTTCCTAACTTTATAAGCCAAATATTGCATTAATTTTTTTTGCATTAATTTTTTTTCTAATGTAATGTCATAAGGCAGCCCTAATGTTTGTTTTTCTAGGACTACAAATACTAGGCACATGGTGTTTCCTTATGTTGTTACTACACTAAGTAAAAACATTATATGAATGTGACTTGTACCCATGAAATCTTCAAAAATAAGAGTTTCTAGTTCTTTGATAACTTCAAAGAATTGCTCCAATTGCCACCTAAGAATAATGTTTTTGGCAATGTAATGGACAAAATGGTAAATTGTGAAAGCTTAATATGTAATAAGGAGGATGCCTAAGAGAAACAATATTTTTAAAGTCCTAGAAGATAGAAAATATGTAATAAATAATGTTTAAGTCACATCGTTCAAAATTTTGCATACAAATGACATATATTTTATAGCTTGTTTTAATAGGAAATAAAAGTATCAAAATACAAAATAGATAGGAAAAAAAAAATTACTTGAAATTATGACAAGCCATTAGACATGCATTCTATGAGACTAATGTAGTAATTCACCTGATAATCTCAAAATGTATCCTCATTTTAAATGCTTAAGAAAATATATTTTTGATTATCCATTGTCTAATGAACCCCAAAACATCTGGATATAAGATAGATATAGAGTTGATTCTGTGGGAAATTACTATTGTAATAAAGGATGATGAAATACTAACCTAAAATCTATGTATTAACTTAATTCAATACATTTGCTAAGGCTAGAACTCCATTAATAGATTGGGGTAAATTGATTCCCATAATGCCAAGAGTAGGTTCTTGTTTATTTTGATAAGAACATTAAAATGGCCATAAGGATATTCTCATTTATAAGTGCATCTTTTATTGAATTGAGTTGGATGTGCAACTTATATTGAATTGAGTTGGATCTTCCAAACTAGGAGTCTTGCAAACAAGTAAAGATTGCATATGTGTTACAAGTAGAGATGGCAAGTGCATTCCAAGGCCACCTCCTTGTGTTTAAGAAAACTTCATCCATTCAAGCCATTCATTCTTTTTAGATGGCACAAGCATTAAATTGTCTTTAGATTGCATGCGTTCTAAAGCTCTACAAACTAAAAACTTTTACAAGAATAGCCTAATGAAATAATTTTTTCATAAAACTAAACTGAAAAAATATTAGAGCAAACAATACTCAATGATATTCATATCTGGTTAGAATAGAGAAGAGACCATCCATATAATTATAGAAATAATGGTACTTAAAAATGCAAGAAATGCAAATGAAGGAAGATGAGGGGTAAGTGCACCAAGTTGTGGTAAAAAGATGACACCTTTTTTTTTCTAGTTTTAGAAAGTGCATACGTGCTATAGCACTCACACACTTTCTAAAATAATTTTTTTTTATAAATGGGTGTTGAGATAATGGATTTTGCACACATTGCATGATATTGTTATATTTTATTATTTTATTTTATTATGTAATGTTGCATCTAGATGGACATGCAACATGTAAAGATTCCCATGGAATATTCTTGATGAGTTGTATTGTAACATTGTGATAATATTTCACGTAATTATTTAATATTGGAGAAAAGAATTAAATGCCCAATATTAAATGTGGGGTCAGTGGGTTAGGTAGCACATGGTTTATGTAATACCACTTATTGGTTTTGTGGGACTTGCTACTATATAAGCAACCACAAGGGTAGTTTTTGTGTATGAGAGTGAGAAAGGCAAGAGTCCAGTGGGACAAGGCTTGACAAGTTAGCCAAGGGAGCATTTGTGAAGGTTGGAAGCATGGCATGGGATGTGTGGATTCATGCTTGTTCACATAGTTTTCTTGATTGTGGCTATGGCCATGAAGGCTTCCATGGTTGTATTGCAATGGTATTTTTGCTGAATAATACATGGTGATGGATGCTTTTGGAGGCTGGGTTTTTTCCCTCAATGAGAGTTTCCTAGGGTATATCTTGTGTCACAATTTTTGTGGGTATGTTGTCTATTCTCTTGCATGTGTATTTTAATTCCATGTTTATTTCAGATCTATTATGGGTTATGTGGAAATGGTTATATTTTTTGTTTCAAGTTTCCATACAAGTGGTATCAGAGTTATGGTTTTATTATTGTAACCCTATATTGAATCCATGGGAATGCATGAGAGGATAAAAGAAAAGTGCAAGATATATGAGGGATTTATTGCAGATTTGAGGGTTTTGGAGTTTGCTATTATGATAGGATGTTAAAAGATTTGGGCATGTGAAATTTTTTGGACAAAAGGATATTTTGGATGTTTCATTTAAATGAGGGTTTTGGGAGGTAGCTTGCAGAAATGACCTCCTGGATAAAAAAATACCTCAGCATTGGATCTGTGTCGACATTGTAGTTTGGCCATGTTCAAAGGAAATGAAAGATTTTTTTAGTTTCAGCCCATGATGGCCATCAAATTTAATCCTATCAAAAAATTTTGTCACAAAAAAAAAAAAAATTAAAAATGAAAAATCGTAGTGAAAATGGTAAAAAAACTGTCTTAGTAAAATGGTCATAACTTTCTCTTAGAATATCATATTTTAGAGTTCTTATAGGCGTTGGAAAGCTAATTCAGAGAAATACAACATGGTGTAGGTTTGGTTCTATGATTTTGATATTTTTTTAGGTTTGAAGAGCCCTAAATTCAAATGTTATTTATTTTGAGTACAAATTAGGGCATAACTTGCGCATGCAGAGTCAGATTTTGGACTTCGAGTAGTCAACGGAAAGCTCTTGGAGATCTCTACACATTGGTTCAAATTTGGTGTAGTTTTGGCATGATTTATTTGTTGATATATTAATTTGAACAATTTATAGATATATTTTGACTATGGTAACATTATGAGTTTAAGGCATTGGAGATTTAAGATTTGATGTCATTGTATACTTAGTTCATTATTCAGATTGATCTCATGATGATATAATTATTAGTGTCTGGTATGGATATGTATGATGACTTGTTGGGTCTACAAGTTGTGTAGTGTTGTAAGTGGTCTATACTTATAGGTTGCATTTATGGCTTGGTTATGGGTTGTCTTTTCCCATTGATCTTTCATTATTGATGCATATTCAGATTGGTGGCTTAGTTTTGGGTTGTCTATGCCCTAAGTCACATGATTTTCTGATTTTATTCTTCTTATAGAAGGGATGAGATGTTGTTACTAGGTACAGTCATGGTGGAGAGTTGTGGTTGACTATTTTATGCTGACAGGTTGGACACATTGAGTGTTAGTTGCTCGGTTCATGGATGTGATCATGGTTTCATAGATTTTGGCATGACATGATTGTATATACAGGTACATCCTTAATGTTCATTAGCTTGGATTTCTAATTTGGTTATGGTGGTATATCTTCTTGGTTGAGGATCATGGTTTTTTTTTTTTTTTTGAGGAGCTCATGATGTGCACTTTGAGTTCTTTGATGGTTTGATGCCTTAGTTGATTCTCATGGTTAGAGGATGGTATTTTCATCATGTGTCATGGATAGCTTGGATACACAGTTTAGTGGGAGCTTGTGACAATGATGGGGTGACAGTGCAGGATTAGTTTCTAGTTTGGTTTGGATCTTCATGTAGGAGATGGATTTTATGATGCCATAGGTGACTTGGTACCATAGTTGAGTGGGAGTTGTTGGCATTGATATATTTATTGAGTTTTTGCAGATGTTGGAGATTTGTCTTAGATCCCGTTTCTACAAAAGCATCTTTGACATTTGCATGGTGCACTTTTTATCTTCATGGTGTGTGGAGATGGTTCTTCATGGTATGTGGAGATGTTTTTTTCTTCATGGTGTATGGAGATGACTGCATCTTGAGGACTCATAGGGTTCTTGGTAAAGGTGTGGTTATGCTTTTATTTGGCATGTTATCCTTGGTATGAGGATGATTTCATTATTATGTCATGGTATACTCTTGATACACATTTAGAGTTGTGACATGTTATGGTGTGTTCATATGGAGCATGTTATCTCTTTGGTTGAGATGGTAAGATCATGTTGTCATGTTTATGTTTCTGAGGCCATGGTTGGAACTTTGACATTGATCTTGGTTTAGTTTCTTGGTATTGAGTACACTGATCATAAGTTGGATACTTTATGATATTGTTATGTTGCATTTGCAGTTGGCATGGATTGATTGGTTATAGGTGCTCATGGATACTTAGAGACGATGGTGATGCTAATTTCTCTTGGATTAGAGAAGTATTTGTTAGGACAGCTGATGGTTTCAGCAGGAAGTCTGAGGGGCAGTCACCTGATATGGACTTGAGAGAAGATTATTCTTAGATGAGTCTTGGTTGGAGACTTGGGTATCTTGATGAGCATTCTCATTCTCCACTCTTGATCTACTCAGTGGTTTCCTACTTGAGAGGTTTAGCCCTTCTTTTTTTTCAATTGCATTATATTTATGCTTGTCTTTCATGTATATGGATCTTGAGCTATGGTACATGAGTTAGTTCTGGAGGGTTCATTTGAGAGATGGTTTAGCATTGGTTATCTCCATTTGCATATGTTGTTATGCTAGTTGATTTTGGGAGATGGTTTTATATTGAGCATATTCCTTGGTTTAGGAATGGTTTATGAGTTTGATCTTCTTGTGAGAGGCTTACATCCATGATTATTTATATGGTATGATTTGGGTTTTGTTGAGGCTTCTTGTTGGGGTTTTATGAAGGAGATCATACTTGCACAGTTTACATCTAGAGGTGTGTGTAGAAGGACATGATACAGGTTATGATTTCCATGGTTTCTCTAGTCTTGGTTATCTTCTTGGATGTACAGTTTTGTTTGCATTGGATTTGAGATTGGTTGGAGATTGTGATCACTAGTTTGTGCTCATGTATGTCATGTGAGAGATGACATGGTTATTCCTTTATCTCTTTCCTCTATTGGTTGTGGAGAATTTGGGAGACTATTGGAGACTTGTTATGAGAGTTGTTCTTGCAGGATATCAGTTTTTTATTGTGGATATCCTTGATACTACATGGATTCACTTCTTTGAGATGTTGTGAGTGGATTGGTTATAGATTTGACATTATCTTTTGCAGTGGGAGCTTCTTGGTATATATGTGGCAAGTAATGCTCTTAAGGCTTGTGATTGCAAGTTATAGATTGGATATGTCGGTGATATGAGATTCACTTGTTATACCTTTGAGGTATGGATAGTTGAATGGGTTTGGTACTTGCTGTGGGTGCTATTTCAGCTATGGATATTTTGACAACTACAAATACATGTGATTACCTTTGGATCAAGTTTTTTGTGCTTGGCATTTTAGTTGGTACAGGATTTTATGATCTTTTAATGCAACAGGTTGGTTGGCTTTCTTTTTGGATGGCTTTTATGTATGTCTAGTGGTAGTGGCATAATAGGAGGTGAGATCATTCATGTTTGAGATGTTGGATACTTTGATTTTGTTGCAGGTACCAGGATGGAGCACTTGGTGTATTTTGATCCATGATGGTGGATGTGTTGGGAGGGATTGTTCCCTTGTTCATTTATGTGGCTACGAATTGACCCTATGCAATGTATACAACAAGTGGGAGATTGTTGAGATAATGGGTGTTGCACACATTGCATAATATTGCTATATTTTATTATTTTATTTTATTATGTAATGTTGCATCTAGATGGATGTGTAACATGTAAAGATTCCCATGAAATATTTTTGATGAGTTGTATTGTAACATTGTGATAATATTTCATGTAATTATTTAATATTGGGGAAAAAAATTAAATGCCCAATATTAAATGTGGGCTCAGTGGGTTAGGTAGCACATAATTTATGTAATACCACTTATTGGTTTTGTGGGACTTGCTACTATATAAGCAACCACAAGGGTAGTTGATGTGTATGAGAGTGAGAAAGGCAAGAGTCAAGGGGGACAAGGCTTGACAAGTTAGACAAGGGAGCATTTGTGAAGGTTGGAAGCATGGCATGGGATGTGTGGCTTTATGCTTGTTCACATAGTTTGCTCGATTGTGGCTATGGCCATGAAGGCTTCCATGGTTGTATTGCAATGGTATTTTTGCTGAATAATACATGGTGATGGATGCTTTTAAAGGTTGAGTTTTTTCCCTCAATGAGGGTTTCTCAGGGTATATCTTGTGTCACAATTTTTGTGGGTATGTTGTCTATTCTCTTGCATGTGGATTTTAATTTCATTTTAATTTTAGATCTATTATGGGTTATGTGGAAAAGGTTATATTCTTTGTTGCAAGTTTCCTTACAATGGGTTACAAACCTACAACCCATTTCATTTTAAGTTCATTTTGCAAGATTTTATCCTCACAACGTGTATGTGAGTTGAAGGAATTAAAGATTTTCACCACCTACCTCCTCATTTCTGAAGTTCGAGATTGAGATCACTTTGTATGTTTTCCACCCTCATTTTTGCATTATTTTATATGTTTTTGCATTACTTTGTAGGTTTTTTTCAATTTTTAATTAAATTTTATTTATTTATTTAGATTACAATTGGTTTCTTATCAGGAAATGTGAATAATGAACCGAAAAATCCCCAACAAGATCAAAACCAAAACCCCTCACAAAATCCAAACAAAAACCCTCCACAAGATGAGAATGAAAACCCTCGACAACAAGAACAAGAAATTTTGCAACCTGCGCCGATTGGAAGACCTCCTCCTAGCACACAAGACAACATAATAAATGAAATAGAAAAAGGGAAAAATGAATTAGAAGCACTCATTGGTAGGTTGAAAGCTTGTGGACAAACCAATCCAATGAGAGCACAATTGGCATCCTCCCTCATGTCCATTATGACCCATGTATCTTCTGTTAGTGCTCAGTTAGATATTTGGTCTGTTAAGAGGGAGTAACAAAAAAGATATTATGTAAACAAATTATCATATCAAGATCTAGTAAAAAAGATATACCAAAAGGTAGCATTTGTGCACTATTTAGAAAGCCTGGTGAACAAAATATTGTTAGAGAGACAACTAAATGGTTCCCCATCCGTTGGTGCATACACAATGGTATTAGAAATAATTTTTGGGATAGATGATGGATGGTCTTTGATGCCCCTCTCTGCAATAATCACGAGGTCCCAAGGTATTTCTTAAGGAAATTGTATTGTGAATTTGTCCTTGGGAAGATCCCCAATTATTTTTATATATTAGAATCTTAGGGTAGAGGTGGGGGGTCATCGATGTCGGGGGCATGTCATGACCCTAACATAGTTAGTGCATCTGTTGTCAAGCTACAAGGTGAGCATGTGATTATTCCTTTAGTTGTGAAGGAACATGTAGAGGCTAGCACTTTGGGGACTATTAATGCTTTTACACAAACCCTCATTCATTGCATGAGTCCATTAGTTGAGGAGGAGCCTTTTGTGTGTTGTAGTCACATGTGCACATCATGTGGATCCTTATGCACATTTGGCAGCCATGTTGGAGATAGTATGGATTATGGGCTAGTCACTGATCAGCTCCTGAATGAGACATTTGACATTGACATACAGGTAAATTATAATTATAATAAACTAATTTGATCACATTTCATATGTATAGTGAATGACTAATTAATTAGCATGTATTGACATTGTTCAAAATTCAAGGTCAGAGTGTTGGAAGCCCTAGTAGAGATCCCTCGGCCCGATTTTTTGCCTCGTCAATGAGTCCAAAAGTATGCATCGATTTAATTATTTATCTGCATCAGTTCTCTACTAGACCATCAACATTCACTAGGGACTCCGAGCCCAGGCATGATACGAGCTTTGTAGAGGTACATTTGTTTCATGTTAATTTAATTTATTTGACTATATTTGTTTCATGTTTCATGTTACATGTAACGTGTATTGTATGAGATAAAACTCTTGACATCTGAGACTCCTCCTCTTCTTCGGCAGTCCATCAATCATGGAGTGGCTGCAACTATGGCTAGTTCAAAGCCATTGACTAAGGTATGAAAGAACTTTCTTGGTTTTAGTTTTTGTTTATAAAATTTAGTATCAAAATTTCTAATGTTATTTATAGGTGATTATATTGATTGAATTGTTTTAGGGCCTTGTTACACCCAATCGTCTGCAACCCTTTGATGTGGACTTACAGAGTGACTATTTGATGGTGGTAAGAAAATAATTAATTTTATGTGTACATATATTTTATTTCAATGTATAATAATTATTGATTCATATCTACTTTTTTTGTATTAGCTCGAGTTAGAGAAGAGCCTAAACAAGAGGACAAGTGAGCGTGTGAGAAAGACCCCATCATCCCCATCATCTCCCTCCACATGATGACCAAAGACCTCTAGAGATGTGTTTCCTTCCCCTCATGGGAAGGAGAAGATATAGTTGACAGACACACATGTATAGGCATCAGTGGACATATATGTTGGATTTTATGTTAGTGGACATATTCGATATACATTTGATGTATATATGACATTTTATATTTGATGTATGGCATATATTTCATGCATGACATTATTAAACTTATCACATTATTGGTTAATATATGATATGTTTGTTCATGTACGACATAATTGGTTATCATAATATATTATGTGTTTGTTAATGTATGACATTATTGGTTATCATTTTATATTATATGTTTTTTCATGTATGAAATTATTGGTTACCATAATATATTATATGTTTGTTCATGTATGACATTATTGGTTATCATAATATATTATTAGGTTGCATGGGTACTTGTACCCACACCCCTAGTACTCATACCCAATTACCCAAGTACCAGGTACATGTATCCCAAGTATCAAGTACTTGGAGGAGAGCGTCATAGCTAAGGACCTTGATGGAAATTTTTGAATTTTTTTTTTTGGTTTTTTGTTTGTGTACCAGCTTTTTGTTTATCAAGCTTAATTCAATACCTAATCAGTTTGAAACTTTGATAGAATATTGATTAACAATAAACTTTATCACTATTCAAGCATAAGTTTATCATTTCTAATAATTCATCGTCATATGATTTATGATCTTGTTCATGTTTAAATTTTTCCTTCTTTGTTATTTGTTTATCAAGCTTAATTCAATACCTAATCAGTTTGAAACTTTGATACAAAATTGATCAACAATAAACTTTATCATTGTTAAAGCCAAAATTTATCATTTGCAATATGTCATTTTCCTATGATTTATGATCTTCTTGTTCATGTTTAAATTTTGTCTTCTATGTTATGCATGTAAACATTTATCATAAATTATTATTACAAACATATAAAAAATCTGAAACTAAAAACAATACATTACATTTGCAAACTTTATCATTGTTCTTAATTTGAAAAATAATTGTCGTGACTCATAAATTTAGGTTTTCTATAAATATAAAAGTATAATTAAAAATAAAGTTTGACATACCCAAGTACCCCCATCGCCTATTATAAAAAATAGTTGTACCTGTACCTGTACCTATACCCTAAGTACCCCAAGTACCCCCATCCCTGTGCAACCTGGCATATTATATGTTTGTTCATGTATGACATTATTGGTTATCATTAATATATATCTTTTTTCATTGTTTACATTTTAAGTACATTTCATGTATTTCATTTTAATGTAAATTTCATCCAAAATGATGTAAAGTGCTCACACCAAAAGCTAGTGGATTCGTAGCAAGAACACTTCTAAGGCAAACTACCTTTTCCACCTTTGTAAGTGTCTTCAAAGACTCTTTCCAACTTGGCTACAATATTGAACAAACTTCTATTCAACATAACAAAACTACTTGATCACTTTCCCTATTGAAGACTTGGGAAGCAATAAGGGAAAAATGAGAAAATTTGAGAAATGGATCATAATCAACTTCTTGCTTCAAACTAACATCTTAGCCACTTCAAGAAACACCTAAAAACTATCTCACAAGCTTCAATCTATCATCTATTCCATCCTTTTGATGGGGTAGGCTAGGATAGACTAGCTAGTCTATGCTTCTCATTCAAAAATAGGATCTTGGTGTTTCCTCTACACCTAGGTGGTCTAAAGGATCTCTTGCTACTTAGAACATCCCCTAACCTTGCCCAACCTCCTCACCAGGTTAACTAGTCCAAACTTGCAACACCACCCCCTTACTCTTCTAGGAACACTATCCCTCCAAAGGTTTTATAGGTCTACTAGGGTACCACAACACTCCCCAATCCAACCAATTTTTCCATTATGTCCTAAGGTGTTATTGGAACACTTGTACTATGCTTGAATGGATAACAACAATGGGTTTGTACCTAATTTCAAGATTTCTTCAAAAAAGGGCTACAAAGAGAGCCCCTAATTAGGCCTCCACCCAAATTTCTAGGGCCAATAGCTCATTTTTCTTAGAGTTTCAAAACCTCTAGCCTTAAGAAAAATTGATACATAGGACCCATGCTCAAGGATTTTTAGGGTCTCAGGGTGCCTACAGGTCATACAACAGAAATAGAAAAATTGAGGGTTTGGTAGGATTTTCTTAGTTTCCTATTGTCCCCACTTTTAAGACACCTTCCACACTTCATCAAGACTCCTCCTAAAAAAATTATAACCTCCTCATACCCCTCTTCAATCCCTTATAAGGGCAAGTCTTCATTCTTCAATTTGTTCTCGAGAGAGCTCTTTCTTTGCTAATAGTCCCTAGCTGGGCATTTCCTAGCTCACCTAGGGCTTGGTCAAGAATTTTTTGCACACAATTTCAGGGACCTTTATTTTCTAATATAATACATTAGGACCTATAGCCTTGAAATCTAGAATACCATGGAATTTCCATGGTGGAGACAAGACTTATAGCTCTTTCATGATATACAACTCCAAAACTAGCAGTTGATAGGTATCATTGAAGAAATTAACAAAACCTTTCAAAACTTGGTCACAAACTATAACTAATGCATGGAAAATGAAAAAAAAAATAGTAATACAACTACAACATGCAACAAAATGATAATAGCCATGTGATTTTCCTCCAAACAAGATTAAAAACTAGTAAAATTTGTGGTAAAATAGTCACAGTCTGCTACATACATTCCAACAGTACATATTCGTACAAGAAATGAGTTTCCAACCATTGATTAGGGTTATTCCAAGCATAAATAGGTTTCTCCTCAAGTTAGGGATAGGTTTTAGGATTTTTTCAAAGCTTCTTTACAAAGTAGGTCTTTTAGCAACAATTGGAAAAAGTTGCTCAACAACTTTTAAAAATTGCAAGCAATTTTGGGGCAATTTTTATTGCTCAGGTAGTCTTGTTTTGACTCACATTTCAAGACCATGATATTCCTTCCCAAAACATCCTTGGGAGAAAAAATTTCACTATCTTGCTTCACCAAAGAATCCCCAAACTCATAATAGCATCCCTTCCATAAGGTGGCAGATTTACGTAACATTGCATTGTTCGTGCACTTTGGTCTTCTAAACAAGTAGTCCACCATGGAAGGTTCTTATAATGCACACCCATGCCTAAAATTAAATAAAAAATCCTAAATAAACCTTCCCTCAACAAAGAGCTAAGAAGGATACTAACCCAAAGTCAAGGTACCATTCTCAACAGAGACCAAAGAGAAAACTTTAAGACCTATCCTAGCTTGGACACACAAGCATGAGCTAAATGCCCTTATTGTATTCACATACTTCTTAAGGGAAGTTCATCACACCAAAAATAATATGGTGGGAGCCTTGAAAGGGTGCTCCTGCACCACCTTCAAAGAGATTCTTCAACATCCTATGACTGTATTTTCTTTGCAACAACATGTAATTTGTTGATTTTCAGACAAATCTTCACAATGGGAAGTGGTTATGTTTCAAACCCATGAAATGACTATTAAGACAAATAAGAAGATCATTAACATCTTCCACTAACTACATTCAATGATAACATGCAGCTATATAAGGTGTAATGACTTTGAAAACACTTATTGAGTCAACCTATTAACAAAAACAACAAAAAAAGAAAAATTGTTAGGACTATGGCAATTTGGGTTTATAGGTGACCTCAAGTTCCTTGACCTTACAAAAAAGGATTACCTTATAACCATAAAAAAAAATAACATGTTCAAAATGATGTGTATGATTACCCCTTTACCTTCTATCACAAGTCTCCATCATTGGATGAGATGACGTATCCAGTTGCCACAGTCAAAGATCGTTGCCCTATGACATTTAGTGACTCTTAGGGATGATTTGGTTTGGAATGCCCAAGAATATTTGAGCACTCAACAAGATGGGATGAGCTTGGGGCTAGTTTTTACCAAGCCATTCAAAGCTAAAAAAAAATAGATAGTTCAATCCCAGGATGAAAGGTGGGAGAGATTTGACAGTTGGCAACTTTGTACTGACCAACACTACAAGTTTCAACATCACCTAAGATGGCATCACAAAATCAAAATAGAGTAAGATCACCAAAAAGAGAGAGATTTTATTGTGGGTCTCCACAACATGGTCCTATAGCACCTAGAATTGCATCCATACCTCACATGAGCTCTAAGATATGCCTTGTCAAAGATCACTGCCCTATGGCATTTAGTGACCCTTAGGGATATTTTGGTTCGGCTTGCCTGAGAACGTTCAAGCACTCAACAAGATGATATGAGCTTGGGGCTAGGGTTTACCTAGCCACTCATAGCTAATATAATAGATAGTTTGATCCCACAATGAATGGTGAGAGAGATTTGGCAGTTGGCAACATTGTACTGGCCAATACTACAAGTTTTAGCATCACTCGAGATGGCATTGCAAAATCAAAATGGAGTAAGATCTCCAAAAAGTAAGAGAGTTTATTGTAGGTCTCTACAATATGGTCCTATAGCACCTATAATCACATCCATATCTTGCATGAGCTCTAAGATATGCCCCATCAAATATCGTTGCCTTGTGGCATTTAGTGACCCTTAGGGATGTTTCGGTTTGGCATGCCCAAGAATGTTTGATCACTCAACAGGATAGGAGGAGCATTGGGCTAGGGTTTATCTAGCCACCTAGAGCTAGCATAATAGATAGTTCAATCCCATGATGAATGGTGAGGGAGATTTGGCAGTTAACAACATTGTATTGGCCAACACTACGAGTTTCAGCATCACCTGAGATGGCATCACAAAATCAAAATGGATTAAGATCTCCAAAAACCTATAGAAATTATTGTAGATCTCTGTAAAATGGTCCTATAGCACCTACAATCGCATCCATACCTCATACAAGCTTTGAGATATGACCTGTCAAATATCATTTCCCTATGGCATTTAGTGACCCTTAGGGATATTTTGGTTCGGTGTGTCCGAGAATGTTTGAGCAATCAATAGGATAGGATGAGCATGGGGGTAGGTTTTACCTGGCCACTGAAAGCTAATAGAATATACACTTCAATCCCACAATGAATGGTGAGGGAGACTTGGTAGTTAGCAACTTTGTACTGGCCAACACTATGAGTTTCAACATCACCCGAGATGGCGTCACAAAATCAAAATAGAGTAAGATCTCCAAACAGTGAGAGAGGTTATTGTAGGTCTCCATAACACAATCCTATAGCACCTAGAATTGCATCCATACCTCACACGAGCTCAAGATATGCCCTATCAAATATCACTACCCTATGGCATTTAGTGACCCTTAGGGATGTTTTGATTAGGCGTGCCCTAGAACATTTGAGGGTTCAATGAGATGGGACAAGCTTGGGGCTAGGGTTTACCCAGCCACCTAGAGCTAACGGAATAGATAGCTCAATCCCATGATGAACAGTGAGGGAGATTTAGTAGTTGGCAACTTTGCACTGGCCAACAATATGAGTTTCAGCATCACACGAGATGGCATCACAAAATCAAAATGGAATAAGATCTCTAAAAAGAAAGAGAATTTATTGTAGATGTTTGCGAAATGGTCCTATAGCACTTAGAATCACATCCATACCTTGCACAAGCTCCAAGATATACCCTATCAAAAATCATTGCCCTATGGCATTTAGTGACCCTTAGGGGCATTTCAGTTTGGCATGCTCGAGAACATTTGAGTGCTTAATAGGATAGGAAGAGCTTGAGGGTATTTTTTTACCCAACCACCTAGAGCTAATGGAATAGATAGTTCAATCCCACAACAAATAGTGAGGGAGATTTGGCCGTTGGTAACTTTGTATTAGTCAACACTACGAGTTTTAGCATCACCCGAGATGGCATTGCAAAATCAAAATGGAGTAAGATCTCCAAAAAATGAGATAGGTTATTGTAGGTATTTGCAACACGGTCTTATAGCACCTAGAATCTCATCCATACCTTGAATGAGCTCTGAGATATGCCCCATCAAAGATTGCTGCCCTATGGCATTTAATGACCCTTGGGGACATTTTAGTTCAGCGTGTCCGAGAACATTCAAGCACTCAATGGGATGGGATGATCTTGGGGCTAGGGTTTACCTAGCCACCCAGAGCTAACATAATAGATAGTTCAATCCCACAATGAATGGTGAGGGATATTTGGTAGTTGGAAACTTTGTACTGGCCAAGACTACGAGTTTTAGCATCACCCGAAATGGCATTGCAAAATCAAAATGGAGTAAGATCTCCAAAAAGTGAGAGATTTAATTGTAGGTCTTTGCAACATGGTCCTATAGCACATATAATTACATCTATACCTCGTACGAGCTCTAAGATATGCACCGTCAAAGATCATTTCCCTATGGCATTTAGTGACCCTTAGGGATGTTTTGGTTTGGCGTGCCCAAGAATGTTCAAGAACCCAATGGGATGGGATGAACTTGGGGCTATGGTTTACTTGGCCACTCAGAGCTAATAGAATAGATAGTTCGATCCCATGATGAATGGTAAGAGAGATTTGGCAATTGGCAACTTTTACTGGCCAATACTACGAGTTTCAACATCACACAAGATGGCATCGTAAAATCAAAATGGAGTAAGATCTCCAAAAAATGAGAGAGGTTATTGTAGGTCTCCACAACATGGTCTTATAGCACCTAGAATCACATCCATACCTCACATGATCTATGAGATATGCCCTATCAAAGATCACTACCATATGGCATTTAGTGACCCTTAGGGATGTTTTGATTCAGCATGCCCGAGAATGTTTGAGCACTCAATAGGATAGGACAAGCTTGGGGTTAGGGTTTACCTGGCCACTTGGAGCTAATAGAATATACAATTTGATCCCATGATGAATGGTGAGGGAGATTTGGTAGTTGGCAACTTTGTACTGGCCAACACTATGAGTTTCAGCATCACTCGAGATAGCATCGCAAAATCAAAAAAGAGTAATATCTCCAAAAAGAGAGAGAGGTTATTGTAGGTCTCCACAACATGGTCCTATAGCACCTAGAATTGCATCCATACCTTGGACAAGCACTGAGATATGCCCTATCAAAGATCCCTACCCTAAGGCATTTAGTGACCCTTAGGGATGTTTTGGTTTGGCGTGCCCAAGAATGTTCGAGTGCTCAATGAGACTGGACAAGCTTGAGGATAGGGTTTACCTAGCCACCCAAAGCTAATGAAATAGACAGTTTGATCTCACGATGAATGGTGAGGGAGATTTGGCAGTTGGAAACTTTGTACTGGCCAACACTATAAGTTTCAGCATCACCCAAGATGGTGTCGTAAAATCAAAATTGAGTAAGATCTCCAAAAAGAGAGAGAGGTTATTTTATGTCTTCATAACATAGTCCTATAGCACCTAGAATTGCATCTGTACCTCACATGAGCTATGATATATGCCTCATCAAAGATCGCTTCCCTATGGCATTTAGTGACCCTTAGGCACATTTTGGTTCGGCATGCCCAAGAATGTTCAATCACTGAATAGAACTGAATGAGCTTGGGGCTAGGGTTTATCTAGCCACCTGGAGTTAACACAATAAATAGTTTGATCCCATGATGAACGATGAGGAGATTTGGTAGTTGGAAACTTTGTACTGGCCAACACTATGAGTTTCAGCATCACCTGAGATGGCATCACAAAATCAAAATGGAGTAAGATCTCCAAAAAGTGAGAGAGGTTATTGTAGGTCTCCACAACATGGTGTTATAGCACCTAGAATTGCATCCATACCATGCATGAGCTTTGAGATATGCCCCATCAAAGATCATTTCCATATGGCATTTAGTGACCCTTAGGGATGTTTTGGTTGAGCATCCCTAAGAATGTTCGAGTGCTCAATGAGACTGGATGAGCTTGGGGCTAGAGTTTACCCGGTCACTCAAAGCTAACAGAATAGATAGTTTGATCCCATGATGAATAGTGAGTGAGATTTAACAATTGGTAACTTTGTACTGGCCAACACTATGAGTTTTAGCATCACTCAAGATGGCATCATAAAATCAAAATGGATTTATATCTCCAAAAAGTGAGAAATTTTATTGTAGATATCCACAACACAGTCTTATAGGACCTAGAATCACATCCATACCTTACACAAGCTCTGAGATATGCCTCGTCAAAGATCGCTGCCCTATGGCATTTAGTGATCCTTAGGGATGTTTCGGTTTGGCATGCCCAAGAATGTTCAATTGCTTAATGAGATGGGATGAACTTGGGGCTATGGTTTACCTAGCCACCCAGAGCTAACAGAATAGATAGTTTGATCCCACGATGAATGGTGAGGGAGATTAGGTAGTTAGAAACTTTGTACTGTCCAACACTACAAGTTTTAGCATCACCCAAGATGGCATCACAAAATCAAAACGAAGTAAGATCTCTAAATAGTGAGAGAGGTTATTGTATATCTCTTCAACATGGTCCTATAACACATAGAATCGCATCCATACCTTGTATGAGCTCTGAGATATGTCCCATCAAAGATCGTTTCCCTATGGCATTTAGTGACCCTTAGGAACATTTTGATCAACATGCCCAAGAATTTTTGAGCACCCAATGGGTTGGGATGAGCTTGGGGCTAGGGTTTACCCAGCAACGTAGAGCTAATGAAATAGATAGTTTGATCCCATGATGAATGATGAGGGAAATTTGGCAATTGGCAACTTTGTACTAGCCAACACTACGAGTTTTAGCATCACCCGAGATGGCATCACAAAATCAAAATGGATAAAGATTTCCAAAAAGTGAGAGAGATTATTGTAGGTCTCCACAACATGGTCCTATAGCACCTAGAATCACATCCATACCTCACGAGAGCTCTAAGATATGCCCTATCAAAGATCACTGCCATATGGCATTTAGTGACCTTAGGGACATTTCGGTTTAGCATGCCTGAGAATGTTTGAGTGCTCAATAGGATGGGATGAGCTTGGGGCTAGGGTTTACCTAGCCACTTAGAGATAATGAAATAGATAGTTTGATCCCATGATGAATGGTGAGGGAGATTCAGCAGTTGACAACTTTGTACTGGCCAACACTATGAGTTTCAGCATTACCCAAGATGGCATCAAAAAATCAAAATAGAGAAAGATCTCCAAAAAGAGAGAGAGATTATTGTAGGTCTCCACAACATAGTCCTATAGCACTTATAATTGCATCCATACCTCACACAAACTCTGAGATATGCCCCATCAAAGATCACTGCCTTATGGCATTCAGTGACCCTTAGGGACATTTCGGTTTGACATGCCCAAGAATGTTTGAGTGCTCAATGAGACTGGACAAGCTTGGGGTAGGGTTTACCTAGCCACTCAGAGCCAATGGAATAGATAGTTTGATCCCACGAAGAACGGTGAGGGAGAATTGGCAGTTGGCAACTTTGTATTGGCCAACACTACAAGTTTCAATATCACCCGAGATGGCATCGCAAAATCAAAATGGAGTAAGATCTCCAAAAAGAGAGAGAGGGTATTGTAGTTCTTTGTAACATAGTACTATAGCACCTAGAATTGCATCCATGCCTCGCATGAGCTCTAAGATATGCCCCTTCAAAGATTTCTTCCCTATGGCATTTAGTGAACCTTAGGGACGTTTCGGTTTGGCGTACCTAAGTATGTTTGATCACTCAATAGGACTAGACGAGCTTGTGACTTGGGTTTACCCAGCCACTTAGAGCTAGCAAAATAGATATTTTAATCCCATGATGAATGGTGAGGGAGATTTGGCAGTTGGCAACTTTGTACTGACCAACACTGAGTTTCAGCATCACCCAAGATGGCATCGCGAAGTCAAAATGGAGTAAGATCTCCAAAAAGTGAGAGAGGTTAGTGTAGGTCTCCATAACACAATCCTATAGCACCTATAATTGTATCCATACCTCACACGAGCTTTGAGATATGCCCCATCAAAGATCACTGCTCTATGGTATTTAGTGACCCTTAGGGATGTTTCAATTTGGCATGCCCAAGAATGTTTGAGTGCTTAACGATACTAAATGAGATTAGGGCTAGATTTTACCTAGCCACCTAGAGCTAATAGAATAGATAGTTTGATCCCACAATGAACAGTGAGTGAGATTTGGCAGTTGGCAACTTTATACTAGCCAACACTATGAGTTTTAGCATCACCCGAGATGGTTTCACAAAATAAAAATAGAGTAAGATCTCCAAAAAGTGAGAGAGATTATTGTAGGTCTCCACAACATGGTCCTATAGGACATAGAATCACATCCATACCTCACACGAGCTCTGAGATATGCCCCATCAAAGATCGCTGCCCTATGGCATTTAATGACCCTTAGGGACATTTTAGTTTAGCATGCTTGAAAATGTTTGATTGCTCAATGGGATGGAACAAGCTTGGGGCTAAGGTTTACCTAGCCACTCAGAGCTAAGAAAATAGACAGTTCAATCCCATGACAAATAGTAAGAGATATGAGCAAGATATGTATGCATAAGCCACTTTGTGCAAGATATGAGAAAAAGTTGCTAATTAGGCCAAGTTGAGCCTTTTTGAGTTTTTGGTCATGATAGCCTATGATTAGGTGTTTTTAGTTATTTTTTAATATTTTTGAACCTTTTCCAAGTCTTAGAAGTGAAATCTAGAGAACTTTGCATTAGTTGCACTTTTTGTGCAAAATTGGAAAAGTTGTAAAAGCTACTTAAAAATGCAAATCTGACTGGAAACCTTCTAACATTCAAAAAAATGTTTCCCATGCTCATATACTTGAGCATGGATAGTTACAACTTCCGAAACTTTCATTTGCAACTTTTTGGCAAAAATTGCAAAAGTTACTCAAGCAACTTTTTGAGCAACATTGCGACTTTGCATTTGCAATACTTGGGAAGCTAGGATACTCAAGTTGGGCATGATCCCTCAAAATTCTCATTGAAATATATTAATGTACTTAATAGAACAACAAAAAGCTCATTGCCACCTTTAAATGGAGATTGTCTGTTCCCAAACATGTCCCAGTCAAGTAGATGACTAGTTTACAAAGAAACCATTAGGAAACGGGGTTGTGGAAATGAACTCAATGCTCAGGAAAGTTTGGAAACACTAAAATAACTTATTTCCAAATGCTCAACCCTTCAAAAATGTTGGATTTACAAGTGGGAAGAATACTTTTGACAGGGGGGGTGAATCAGAAGTACCAAACTTTAAGCTATAAAACTTTTAACCAAAATCAATACATGCATGAAACATTTCTAATTATCATGATAGTAAAGGCATGCATGAAAATAGAAAACACAATATTTGATCACCCATAAACCCTCCAAAATGAGAAGGTAAAATTGGGGTGGGGATGACACCCACAACTTATCACTGCAGCAATATGTAACTTGTCAAGGTTACAAAGTTTGACCATCATCAATGCTCTACCCTATGAAAGGCATGCCCTGTTAAAGGCTCAACCGCTCTATTAGAAGTGTGCCTATCTAAAAGATTTACAAACATTCACTTGGAATGTCACCTTGTTAAAGGATTTACAAAATGGTTGCTAAACCAACCTATCTTCATAGGATTTTCATTCTCCTAATACAATGGCTAGAAAGTATAGGAGAATGTGTTGATCTGATAACTTACAATCCTCGATTGCTGATTCCAAATCGATGTTTAGTCCATTTTGATTTGATCCTCATTGATCTGATATGATTTTATTTGAAATGTTGATACTCTTCTGTAAATTGATACTGCAATTTTGTCCTTCTTCTAAGTCTTTTCACCCCTTTTACTTTCTTCAAACTTTTCTAGTATTCTCTCCTTGCATGCATTCTCTTCTCACATACTTTCTCATGCATTCTTGTACTCTACTGAATTATGGGGTTTTGACCTCCTTAAAAAGGTTTCATGACTTAGGATTAGGTATGAATCTACGATTGAGATTCATCCATCTTTCTCGCTCAAATCTTTCTATTTTTCTAATTGGTTGCGTGTTGATTTCATAGGGAATAAAAAAGATTCGATCTTATCTTTTAATCCATTAAGATTCATCATATGTCGGCTAAAAAACTATTTACATCTTAGTTTGTGAGGGCACAAACTCTTATGCTGATTTTGTGTTACTTGGCAGTTACTGATTACTGACGCTTGGCACATATAGAAATTTTGTCTTGTTCGGCACCTATAGAAATTCTATCTTGTTCAACACCTATAGAAATTATGTCTTGCTTAGCACCTATAGAAATTATGTCATTCTTGGCACCTATATTTTACTTAGCACATATATTGGCTTGGAATCTATTAGTCACTCGACAGTTGAAACTTGCTCGGCACTGTCTATCTACTCAACATCTATATTATACTTGGCATTATTTAAGAATTTTTTTAAAGTATGTTGACACTCAATTGTCAAAACCAATCTGAGACCAACAATCTCCCCCTTTGACATGAGTGTCAAAAACACTTAACTATACATGATGAATCTAATCTTTTTGAGCATAATATACATTTGTTCGGCATATATACAAAACTTCAAAAGTTGTTCAAAATTTTGTGAAGATAGCTCAAAATTTGTAATTCCCCCTGAGTTGATGTGCCTTTGTTGTATCCACAACTTCTCGTGTTGGATTTTTCTCATGTTAATTTTGATACTCTTTATCTCTACCTTTCCTTGTCATCCTTTCTCTATCTGCTCTGTTTTGACTCCCTCTTTCACACATCTTCCCTTGTAGTTATTGTTTCCTTTTGGATTTTCTATTTCTCCCCCTCAAAAATTTTCTCCAAATTTATCTCCCCCAATTCAAAAATATTATCTCCCACTTTTTGATACTTATGTCAAAGGGGTCTATACATTAACTAAATATTTAGCCAAAAAGGATTTATTTGCCTCCATTACTATGCTCAGAGCAACATCCCAATTATCTAGTGCAATTTCCAGTGATTTAAGTTGGATGGCTGACTCTGTTGCAAGGTGAACTAGGCCTTCTAATGTAGAAATATTGGGGTCTTTCTTTAACACATTTTGAACATAGGCCAGTTCTTTCTACAAAATTTCCATGTGTGGGGTTATGGCAAATTGAATTTATATTAACTTGACCTTGGTATTTGCCTCATCTACTATTAACATAGCTAATTCCTTTTATGTGTGAAGCGTAGTTTGAAAATTCTTCTCACTCTAAGCTAGATCATTTGGTAGTTTCATGCTTGATATCTTTAAATGCCTCTCCAAGCTCATTATCCACTGGTTGGTTTCTTGTGTAAAAATTAATGGGTCACATAGTTTTGAGTACAATGAGAATATATTCTCAAGTACTACTTTTACCTTTTCAATCTTCTTGGCCAACTCAACTTGTGACACTTGATATTCTTTCATTCACCTTTGTTTGAAATCTCTTTTTAGACCATTCTAATAGTTTTGCATTAGTATCAAGATCTTCATTCTATACTTGGTCCACTATACTGGATAGGTGTTCCATAATAGGCTTGGTTTCATCAGGTACTTGCAAGCTAAATGCATCTAGAAAGATGTCTTTAATCACAATTAACGATTTCTTTTGTTTATACTCATTTCTAAGTATATCCTATTTCTTTTTCTTTCACAATGCCTCTTGCACTTCATTTATCTGATCAATGTTCATATTTTCATAGTTATACTTGGGAATGACTATGTCCACATCTAGTGTAAGGTCTCCATAATGAAGTACCCTTGCAACCTTTGTAGAGCTCAAGCCTGGTGCTGAAATTTGAAGTGGTATTGCCTCAATGCTTGGATTTTGTGAGGTTCCGATTGGAGTTCCTACTGTAGGAAAATCTATCAATGTTTGTATTGCCTCTTGCTCCTTCTCCTTAGGACTTTCCTTGTCCTCTTTAGATATTTCCTTATCAATTAGTGTGATCTTTGGGGTGCACCTTGTTCTTGTGCTATAGAGACAAAGGTATCGATCTATCCTGTCTAATCCTTTACTGGTTCCTTGGCAGTTGTAGTGACAAGTATTGTTGAGTCAACCTTAGTTGATGTATCTTGTGTAGCTTGCTCTTGGGATTGTCCATTTTAGTTGTTGGGATATGAGAAGGTGGTTCTTTTGGATTCACTTTATCCCTTGTGAAGTCAGCTACAACTTTTTATAATTCTTCCACACTCACCAAGACTGGATTTTTACACAGTTGTGCTTGTAGGGTAGTTTGGTGATGAATCTTTTTGAGATCTTCTACAATAAGTGGATTTATGTTCTGACCAGAGTTGTCAAGAACATCTTGTACAGTTATTGTATCACAGGTGTGGAAGTTATATGCGAAGGGCTTGGTGGTGGAAATTGTGTACCTTGCACACTTTGTTCTGTTTGCTACTACTCAGCATTTTCCATATCATCCTTTTGTGTTTCCTTCTCCAATTTATTATTTTCTTTTTCTTTTTCTCCTTCTTCTTCCTTATCATTTTCCTCTTCCTCTTCATTGTTTCTTCCCTCAAAGGGATCTACCTCTCCTTCTTTGATAGTTGTCAGGCCATAAATTAGTTTCCACATTTGAGCGGACTTTTTGACATCTTCAATTTTATTTTGAAAAATACTAAAAGCTCTATACTTGGGTGCAAATTTTCTCCCATGCTTCTTATTTTCCTTACTAATTTTTCTTTTAGTGATTTTAGGCATTACTCGAGCCAATGTTGACTCTCTTATTTCTTTTTCCATATTAAGGCAATAATGCAATTTATTTTCTACAATGGAATATAACTCCTTAGGCATTGAATTGTCAAGTTCAAGTGGAGTGTTCTTGAACTTTGCCATCATGGTGTAGACTGACTCTTCAACCATGTTTTGTTCCTCTCTATTCAACTTATTAAAATCAATATATTTTAAACCTGACAAGTCTGCATTATCCCTAATGTTATCACATATGTTTTCTAAATCAGACTTAGTGGTGTGACTTACCACTCTGAATTGGCTATTGTCATCAGATTCTATTCTTTCTTCATCTGATTCAGGAGGTGAAACATATTTTCTTCTTAGCTTCTTCTTGGTTGGACCTTCCTGTTTAGTGGCCTTCTTCTTTTCTTTCTCCTTAGCCTTCATTGATGTGGCTCTTATACTAGCCCTTGTGGTAGGCATTGTTGGGCTAGGCTTAGCAACTTTCTTGGGCTTGGCAATTGGTTTGGTGGATGCTTTTCTTTTCTTCACCTTTGGCTTGGTATGTGCTTCCTTGGTTTCCTCTTCCTCCTCAACACCTTCTACCTCTTTTGTATCTTCTCCCATGTCTTGGATCAATGTAAGTGGCTCTTGATCCTGCTCTTCTTCATCTTTATCTTCCTCTTCATCATCCTCCTCACCTTCTATTGTGCCTTCACCAAATCTAGCCTTAAGCTTTTTCACCAATCTATCCTTTTTCTTCAGGGTTGAAGCAGTTTTCAACTCCACTTCAACTTTGGATTTTACAACATCAAAGGTGCCAAAAGGTTTTGCACTCTTGTCAATGTCTTTTGTTGGCAATGTTATGATTGTTTTTGATGTCTCATCAATATTAATTTAATATCCAAGTGGCCTTAGCCATCTCACCCTTGGTACTACTACTTAGATGTATGTGAAATCAATGTCTACTAAGAAACATGTGTCATTGATGTGCTACTCAATAAGAGAGACAGGCATTCTAAGTCTTTGTTTCATTGACTTCTTAAAGTCTTCAAAATAGCTAGTCATTATAGTTTTAAAATTTGCCCCCATCTACTCTATATATTCATTCACATATACTGCTATTGTCCTATTTGTTTTCTAGCTTACCTTTCCAAAAGAGGGGAATTCATTATGTACATAAAAGAATATGCATATCAAAATTGCTCCAAATTTGCATTGGGCACCCTTGGACCTTCTTATGGCTCTCAAATTCTCCATGATTTGTTGTAATTGCAATTCAGCTAGATCATATGTATGATCCTTCTTAAAAAATTTGTATCCCATGTCAACTGCAATACAAGGTACACTATTGAGTCAGCTTGATTAATAGAATTTATGAGATATGACCCTAATAGCAAATTATACAAGAGGATCTTTGATGGTGTCAATTTTCATCCCTCTCTTGTTCCACTTTGCCTTAGTGTTGTTCTTCTCTATGGCTTCTTTAGAATCACTCCTTAGGATTTTTGGCTATTTTAGGTTTGGATACCCAATTACTCTATGTTTAATTTTTTTAGATAGTTTAATGGGTCCATCTTCCAACCATAGGCATCTGTCATGAATTCTACTTAACACAATTCTTATCCATTTAGTTTTGAATACAGTAGGTAAATCTAGGGCATGGGTTAAGCCCTTCCTTTCAACAATCTAAAACTCTTCCTTCAATATCCCATTCTCACAAAGTTTTTCATATGCTTGCCAAATCTCTATGTCACCAATTGCACCTATTTTATAGTTATAACACCTTCTAACATCTTACATCATCACAACTTTAGGTGGAATAACGTATAAAGCGGGTCATTTTTGTATGCAACTTTGGGAATTGGTCTAAAGTCTGGTTTTTTAACTTCATTATTAACCAATTGAACCTCAAATGACTTCTTGTCCTGGGGTTTCCTAGAGCTAGATGCCATTTCTTCAAACTAGGGTTTCAAGATGTAAAATTTGCTTAACTGCATAGCTTAGCACTAGTGTAAATACCTTAAATCATCAAAATGATGTTGAATCTTGGTTGGAGTTTTTGCAAAAGAATCAATCTCTACTTGGAAACTATTTATGTGCTCTTCTTACTCTTGCTCTGTGTTTGTGATGATGAAAAATGATTGCAAACTTGACCTTATACATTTCATTTCATAGCATTTAATGCTTAGTGCATATACAGTTGTCCTCTTGGCTCCTTATGCAATTTTATTTTACTTGGCTTCCATTGATTTTCCAACACGTGGCATATACTAAAGTTTCCCTTACTCAGCTTAAAATAGGAATTTCCCCTCGCTCGGAATCCACTACTAACTCAACTTCTACTAACTTTGGTAGACAAGTCGACACATATTAGGATTTTACTTAGCATCTAAAGGCAACTTTCCTTACTCGGCAACAATGTGAAAATTTTGAAGATTTAACTTTGCATCTTTATTCATGCTAGTACTAGTTTAGTATTGGAACTGATGTATGATAAAACATTTAAATATCAATTCCTCATAACTTCTTTTACTTAGTTGGATGAAGTTTGACCACTTGACCTTTTAGGTGAAATGATCCCTCCATTGGATGTGTTGCTTCTATCTTTTCTTTTCCATGTTCTATTCATTTCTCCTCTGATGTGTTCAACATCAACTTTTCATTTTCCCTTGTTGAACTCAGAGTTGGGTGACTTTGATATTGTTGGGCAATACTTGTTGATTTTTCCAGTCTTTAGATAGTTGAAGCAAGTGGTTTGACTCAACCATATATTTTAGTTGCCACTAAAGTGTGTTCTTATGCAGTTCTCAAGAATATGTCCATCTTCTTGATAGTAGTGATAGCTCTGCTTAGTGTTGTAGTCCCAATTGTAGTGATGTTTATGACTATTTGTCTTTGCTGGTTGGTTTGGTGTCCACATAGGCTTAGATCTGCATTTAAAGGCTCTATGTCCATACTTCTTGCAGTTGTAGCAGTGACCTTTAAATCTTGGTGTCTTGATGGTTCTAGTCCTGCAGTCATGTGCCTGATGACCTTGCTTATTGCACTTGTGACAGTGACCCATGCTTTTAGGTTCGTCATGTTGATTGGTGTTCTTGCCCCTACATACATTAGAGGTATGTCCCTTTTTACCATAAAAATTACAAGTGGGTTTTTTGTTCTTACCTTTGTTATTTCTTTCTTCTGCAGTCTTTGATGACTCCTTTTCCAATGCTTGTATATCCTAGTCTTGAAGTGTCATTGCTAGATTTTGGTGACTCCAATAGCTATTGAAAGTACTTGATGGCCTCATTACATCTGTTGAAGCTCTCTACAATTTCTTTTTCTCTTATCAAGTCATTTTGTAGTTGTTCATTCTGCATCTTTAGTGTGGAGATCTCAATGTCCTTGACATTTAGATCATGATGGGCATTCATCATCTGGCTTAAGGTGTCTAGCTGCATGTTGGAAAATCTTGCAAGCTCAATTGATTTTTCCTCTAGTCTGTTGGCAAGGTTTCTCTTGTCATCTTCTATCATAGCTTTATCTTCAATACCTCTCTTCTTTTTTTCAGTCACTTCACAAAGAATCATGGCTTGAGATTCTTGCTCAATTTTGAGAGTTCTAATCTCTTCTTCTTGAGCTCTATTCTTCTCCATTAGGTCTAGAATTGCTGCATCAAACTCCTTAGAATCTCCATTGGCAAGCACTTTTGAGGTGTCAATATCCTTGTACTATGTATCATTTTCAGCTATGGTGATTTCTTTTCTTCTCTTTAGGGATTTCCTCAATTCTTCCCTAGCTTCTTCTAGAGAATGTAGAATGAGATGTATCTCAATCTCCTAGTTCTATATAATCTTCCCAAGCTTTTAGATCTCCATTTCTATATCTTTTCTTCAATTTTTAAGGATTCTCCTTGTAAGAAATTGGCTCTGATACCAATTGTTGGAATTTATAAGTGGGAAGAATACTTTTGACAGGGGGGGTGAATCAGAAGTATCAAACTTTAAGCTATAAAACTTTTGACTGAAATCAATACATGAATGAAACATTTCTAATTATGATGAAATTAAAGGCATACATGAAAATAGACATCACAATATTTGATCACCCAGAAACCCTCCAAAATAAGAAGGTAAAACTAGGGTGGGGATGACACCCATAACTTATCACTGCAACAGTATGTAACTTGTCAAGGTTACAAAGTTTGACCATCATCAATGCTCTACCCTGTGAAAGGCCTACCCTATTAAAGGCTCAAACACTCTATTAGAAGTGTACCTATCTAAAGGATTTACAAACATTCACTTGGAATGTCACCCTATTAAAAGATTTACAAAATGGTTGTTAAACCAACCTATCTTCATAGGATTTTCATTCTCCTAATACAATTGCTAGAAAGTATAGTAGAATGTGTTGATTTGATAACTTACAATCCTCAATTGATGATTCTAGATTGATGTTCAATCCATTTTGTTCTAATATGATTTTTTTTGAAGAGTTGATACTCTATTCTATAAACTAATACTACAATGTTTTCCTTCTTCTAAGTCTTTTCACCCCTTTTACTTCCTTCAAAATTTGCTAGTATTCTCTCCTTGCATGCATTCTCTTCTTGCATACTTTCTCATGCATTTTTGTACTCTACTAAATTATGGGGTTTTGACCTCCTTAAAAAAGTTTCATGACTTAGGATTAGGTATGAATCTACGATTGAGATTCATCCATCTTTCCTGCTCAAATATTTCCATTTTTCTAATTGGTTTCATATTGATTTCATAGGGAATCAAAAAGATTCGATCTTATCTTTTAATCCTTTGAGATTCATCATATTTTGGCTCAAAAATGGTTTACATCTTAGTTTGTGAGGTCACAAACTCTTATGTTGATTCTATGTTACTCGTCACTTACTGATTACTAATACTCGACATATATAGAGATTTTGTCTTGTTTGGCAGCTATAGAAATTTTGTCTTGTTCAACACCTATAGAAATTTTGTCTTGCTCGACATCTATAGAAATTTTTTCTTGCTTGGCACATATATTGGCTCGACATCGATTAATCACTCAATAGTTGAAACTTGCTCGACACTTTCTATCTTCTCAGCATTTGAATAACTCGACATCTATATTATATTCAGCATTATCTAAGAAAATTTCTTAAGTGTGTTGACACTCAATAGTCAAAACTAATTCGAGACCAACAACCAATTCCCAAACTCCCACCATTCACAAATCAACATGCTACAAGAGGTCAAATCCTTCATGGTGCTTGATCTAGGGCTTGATTGGAAAAATCACAAAACACATCCTCCAATCTTGAAACCTTAAAATCTTAAAAAGGACCCTACTAACTACCATTTTCCAACTAGGCATGAAATTTAAACCAAGGAAATTTTTGTTAGAGGGCCATTTTTGTTGTGTGCACCAAAATGTTGTCCTAAAAACCTAGTTTCACTAAAAATGCAATAACTTGAGTTAGAAAACATGTAGAATGATGAGACTAGAAGAAAAAGAAAGATAATTCAAAGTTGTATCTCAAAATTCCATCACATCTAGTCTGAAAGTCTATACATTTCATGCAGTGTGCAAACAACAGTAAAAATGACTCGAAAACTGAATTTCTTTCTTTGCAACTTCTTCCAATCCATATATTAATGCCCTCCAGACCTCAAAAACTAGGTATATATATCTCCTATATATATTTTAATGGTTAAAACTAATATTTTAATAGTTATAACCCTTTTCCCACTAAGTTGCAAATTTGAGCAATTTTTACAACTTTCAACAATGCAACTTTGCACAAAAAGTGCAATTTTTACATTCTTCACTTGATTCCACTTCTAGGACTTGGAAAAGGTTCCAACATACCTAAAACCAACTAAAAACAACTCATTCCTAGGATTTCTTGACCAAAAACATTAAAAATCCTAAATTTTCCTAATGAGAAACTTTTGCTTATAAATTGCATAAAGTGCCTTAAGCATACAAAATGGTGTCTTTCTTTGACACCCATGGACTTCTCATTTAAGGGTTGTTTATTCTAGCCTAAGTAGGTTAAAAAAACATGAAAACCAAAATATAAACCAAGTGCCTTGGTGCTCTACACTAGGAACATACCCCCAAACATGAATGAAAAGAGAATAATGACCATGGACATGGTGAGATTGGTGAAATGTAGCAATAAAACTCTTCATGTTTGCAAGTTTGAAATAAATAGCATCCAATACCTATACTACCACACCTAGGTCCAATTTGAAGTTTTAATTTATTTAATTGAAGTGTTGTAGATAGTCATTTTCACATTATTTTTTATGCAGAGCTTACAACCTTCTTGTACCAAAAGCTTCCTAAGTGCCTAGTAGCACCCAATCCACTACAAGATGCCAATCAGGCTTACCAGCCTTTACCCAATGCTAACCACTATCTCTCCAAGTGGACTCCACTTTTCTAAGGTCTTTCCCCTTCTCTAGGGCTCTTAGAAAACTTGGGTCAATTGTAGGTTTTAGGGACACTAGCCCTCAACTAGGCCAAATAAGGAAAAATTGAAATCTGGTTTCTAAACTCCAAACGCAGGCTAGGATCAACATCACTAGGCTTATACCACAAAGATTCATGAACTTTTATGGTTCTAACACCCCTAAAAAGACAAAATTCCCAAAATTAGGCCTAGAAATCCTAATAGGTCAATTTTTTAGTTTTCTATGGTTAACTTCCAAACTTTCCAAATGAGGTATCAAAAAAACCCTTTACCATGTTCTTGAAGACTCCAAAATATCTTGGGTTGAACCTACTCTAGCATGTCCTAACTCCCACTTGGTTCATAGACCTAATAGGCCTAATTAGGTTGGCTTTCCAAAGAAAGTGTTAGAATATGGGTTCATAGAACCAGCACAACCACATGGAACTCTTCCTATCTATGCCACATCTCCATTTCACCCTTTTTCTGGGTTAGATCAGTTGGTTTGGAAGTCTAATCACCACTTGTCTTACAAATTTGGGCTAAACACATAGGGATGTTCAGCCGAGGGCCGGTTGGTAAAAATATGAAACTTTGTCCTCTAGGCCTAAATACCATATCAAATTACACTCCCCTAACTTGCATCCCTCCAAGTGGCATTAAATTCCAACTATGGGATTGCAAGTTAGAGGCACATGTTTGCCAAAACCCTCGAATTCAGCCCCAAGCAAGCAACTTGAACAAAAAATGCAATAACTTGAACAAATGGAAAGATAAATCCTTCAAATTAAAAGAAAATGAAGCCTAGTTCATCAAGATATCTAACCATGTTAACTAATCCCTTCTCCCAAGCCATACAGTTCCATACAACACACAAAAAATAGTGAAAATGGCAAAAAATCAGAGTTTTATTCATGCAAATGTTCACTAGTCCATACCATCATGTTGTCCTCTCAATGTACAACATATTTAAACATGTCCTCTATGTCTTCAATGGTCATAGCCATATTTCAAATGGTTATGCCAACATATAACCATTTTTGCAACCACATTACAAAGTTGTCAGCATTTTTGCAATTTCGCTTGACAATTTTTACAATTTTTGACAATTTTTGACAACTAACTTCCTATACACCTAGGACTTGACCAAATGACCCTAAGGACCATTAAAACCTTCTAAGGATCACAAAAATCCTATTTGCATTTAAAAACCACCAAAATTACTTATTTTTGACCCAATGGTACAATTTGGCACTCTGGCTTATAATGGTACCTAGAGCCCAATTGACCTTACATTTTGGTCTTATTACAACATTCTTATTAATGTTCCAAATCCAAAACTAGGACCAGTATCAATTTCCCTTGGTGCCTTGCACCAGTTTCCTTCAAGAAAAATGATGTAATCATCCCCTTTCTATTCTAACTATGAATTGGTGATGGATTATTAACATGTACTATATTTAATTATTCATACTAATATAGGGAATAGTCAGAGGATGCAAATGATCATCCAACTAGACAAGTTTGGAGTGCTTGGGTGCATGAAAATGCATAAAATTTGATGCAATGGGTATAGAAGCAAGAGCTCTGCCTAAAGGAGACCATGTTTCTATATAAAATAGTTAAATTAATCATCATAAACATGGTGTAGGATCAAATAATAGGTCTTGGAAATGATTTCTTGGTCAGATTTGAAGAGGTCATAGTTTTTAGCCTGGTTTGGTGAGGGTTTCATAAAAAGCACATAAAGAGTGTTGATGGGTTCAGTACAATTGAAGAATCCTCACTTTAGAATCATATTAAGATACTTTACCAATTTTTATGGTTGGGGGATAATTATTCTATATAGTTTCTTTGTAAATGGAGGGGTTTTTATGCCTAAAAAGTGGCCCATAGTGTAACAACAGAGACTTGGTCCAAAACAACCATACCTAATATTTTTATATGTTATAAATAAGCCAAATGGGTATCCTAATATTCAATTTATTTTCTTTATGTTATGGAAAAATGTGGAGAAAAATGCAACAGGACAGCATTTAAGGGCTAATTAGGGCTTGTAGGCCTAGTAGGCTGGGATGATTAGTTTACCTTAGAAATAGGCTCTTTGTATTTGGTTAATTGGTTATTTGGGGTGTATTAGGGCATTCCAAACCATTATATTACTAAGAATTCTTTGGATAAGTCATTTACCTAACTTGGGAAACTTAAGCCTTAAGGTTGCATTCCAAAACCTTTGAGAAAACAAATTGTTCGAAGTATTTTCTCATAGAACTTGGAAGGGCCCATCTTTCTATACATCACTTTGCCTAAAAGTGTCTATAAAGAAGATGTGTAATCATACCCTAAAGACTTGATTTCAAGTGTAGAAGAGATACAATATGTAATTGGGCCCTAGAGCTACATTACAAGTTGTAAGTTCAATACATGTTGATATGTAGTCAAGTCTCAAATACTTAACTATGATTGTGTTAAGAGGGTGATATGCTATTAGGTCTTCAACACTAGAGTGTAGGGATGCAAGACTTAACCCAATGACATATGAAGATGCTTGCAATCAATTCCTAGAGACTTGATTACAATACGTGCCTATCAACATAGAAGGATGACTTATTAGTTGGGTCTTAAGGCCTACTAACCACTTGGGCATGAGAAAACTAGTAATCAAGTTTGTGAGACCCAATTTAATTTTGTTAATGCATGTAACTTATGAGTTGTAATTAATGTCAAGGACCTTGACTACATATGAGAACTAAGACAAACTATTCACATGTTGAGATTCAAATATCGACGTATACACTAGTAACTATGATGATAATGCAAGGGCATTCAAAGAAAACCAAAAAAAGGGCCTAAGTGATGCAAGTGGCAGGGTACTAACAAGGTATATTGAGAGAGTAAAACCTACAAGAACAACCTAACAAGGTTTGACAGCCCAAACAAGGCTCAAGACCCCATACTTGCACCTTGACAAAAAATATTGCTTAATACAAGAAACCTACACCAAACATGGAACCAAGAACTTAGACTCAAGAAATGATGTTCTTACATTAGAATAGGCATATTAACTAGAATTGAAGACCCCAAACTAAGGAAAGGACATAGTTCCTTAATTAACCTCTTAGATTCCTAGTAGATGAGACTTAGGTCTGCAACTTGTACACTTAGCATGAAAAGAAAATGCTAACACCAAGATTACTTCCTATTTTTGATGTACTATCAGATTCCAAAGTGGAGAGATCACATTAGCAAGCAAATTGCCAAAACCATGGAGACAACATTTAGACACAAGGGCTAATTAGGCCACATTTACAAAGGAGGTACTAGTTAAACATGTGCTAAAAAAATGAGACCAATTGGAGATGTTGAGGGATGATCCAAATATGTTGATTACCAAGTTACAGATAATATGGAGTTTTGAGGCCTTAAAATGTTGTGATAGCAGGTTTGTGTATTAATGCATACAAGGTATATGCATCTAGGGCATCATGTTTCTTCCTTCTCCTTGCATCTTATCACCTGAAACAAAAAGCATCTTAAAGTGCATTAAAAATATAAGGATTCCACCAAAGGCCATAATTTTCCTATGGTGAAATCTCACATTATATCTTGATTTCAATAAAAACCCTTGAAACCCTTGAATTTCGAGTTGTTAGCACTAAAATAGGAATAACTTGAGTTCTACAGTGTTTGAAGACCTCAAACCAATTGAATTAGAAAGGTGATTCAAATATTTATCTAACCATAACAAGCACAGATCCCTAGGCATTTGTACATGACTTTACCATGCAAAAAAAAGCCTAGAATGTAGAAAACAAATTTCTTTGTATTGATTTCAATGCCAAAAACATACATTGTACCTTCCACCCACCTGAAAGGGCTATATGAAGATCTTCCCCAATTGATCCAACCATATTTGAAAGGTTGTAATTTTTGGAGGAAAGATTAGAAGCATTTTTGCTTAGTTATGTAAAAAGTTGCAAAGTTGCAAAGTTGCATAGCAACTTTTCCACTTTTAATGCATGTTTTACATTTTAGTATCTAAAAGGCATTTTAACCATTCAAATGAGTCTAGATTGACCCAATAAAACTAATAGACCCTAGATTATAAGGATATGCATTCAAATTACATAAATTGTTCCCTTGTGACCTCATTGAGAATTGAGTTCATAATATACCCAAATAGCTAATGGGCCACACAAAAGGGTTAACGGTGAACCTAAGAGGCCCAAACACCCTTATTTCATCATTCCATGTGAGAGTTCTCCTAAACCACTAAGAGACATGAGCCACAATGCAAATGGATTTTTTTGTAGATTTATACTTAATTCATACAAAGCAAAAATCAAGAGCAACATATTGAAAGGTAATGTTAAACAAAAATAATGTTGATGATGACCTTCAATCTACCTTTGAACCCTTTTAAAGAGAGTCAAATATCAATATACTTTGTTATTTAAGATGAAACAATATGTGCATTGTTTAATTCTCTTGTCTATCCCCACCTATATAATTCAAACTTCTACTACATGCAAAATACTTTCTAACACTTCCAACTTGTTCAATGGGCTATCCCTTAGCAATTCCATGCTAGGGACCCTTCCCTAAGCTAGAGACTTATCCCTTAAGTTGATCATTTCCATATGGTAAGGTATGCCTTGAATTTTAGGCCAATTAGTGACTCTTCCAAATACATTGTGACTTCCTACACCCTAGCTATCACACCTAGGTCTAATGACCCTTATTGATGTAGAGCACATAGCCTACTTTTGCCACTTGGTTCTTAAACCTCTAAGGGTACCCAAACCCACTTCAGGATGATGTCTTGGTTACCAGCCTTTTCCAAATGATGACCTTTACTTATCCAAGTGGACTCCACTCTCCTAAGGTCCTTCCCTTTTCCTAGGGCTCTTGGCTAACTTGGATAAAAAAATGGCTTTAGGGACAATTGCCCTCAACAAGGCCAATTAAGGAAAAACAAGTAAAAAGGTTTCAAGACTTCAAACTTAGACTTAATTTGTAATTTCTAGGACTAAACCACTAGGATTCATGTACTTTCAAGGCCCCAACACCTTCAAAGGATCAATATCCCTAACTTAGGCCTAGAAATCCTAGTAGGTCAAAATTTAGCTTTCCTTGGAAAAATTCCAAACTTTCCAAAGGACAAGACCACCTTATCACCTTTTCAAATACCTTTTTCCTAGTTCTTGAAGACTCCAAAGGATCAAGGGCTGACTCCATTCTAGCATACCCAAACTCCACTTTAGTCTGCAGACCTAATAGGCCTAATTAGGTTGGATGTTTAGCCTAGGGCCAGCTGGTAAAAATATCAAACCAATTCCTCCAGGTTTGAAACTCTTCCATATAAAAGTACACTCCCCTAACTTGCACCCCCCAAAGAGGCATTAAATTCCAACTATGGGTTTGCAAGTTAGAGGCACATGTTTTCCAAAACCCTTGAATTCAAGCCCAAATAAGCAACCTTCACAAAAACTGCAATCACTTAAGCAAATGAAAAGATATAACCTTCAAACCAAATGCAAAATGAGACCTAGTTCATCAAGCTATCCAACCATCATATTTGATCTCATTCACCAATCTGTACATGTCTGTACAACTCAAAAAAATAGAGAAAAGGCAGAAAATCAAACTTCTATTCATGTAAATCTTCACCAGTCTGTACAACTATGTTGTCCTCTCCATGTACAACATTTTTAAACATGTATTCCTTGTCTCCAATGGTCATAGCCATCATTCAAATGGTTATGCCAACATTCAACTTCCTTTTAAATTATTTAGCAAGAAAAGTTGTCATTTTGCATTTTTTTTGCATGACAACATTGACATTTTTGCTTTAATAACCTCCTAGACACCCAAATCTTTGCCTAAAGACCCTAAGGCATTTAAATCAATCTAACGACATAAAAATTGCTTATTGCATACAAAATAACTCAAATTCCTCAAATTTTACCTTTGGTTCAATTTGGTATCCTTGCTTACAATGACACCAAGGATCCAATTGACTACTCTTTCTCTCTCTCCCTCTCTCCCTATTCAATCTAATGAACCAACTGGATCTACTCTACATTTTAATGTCTCAAGTATTGCCTCGTGATCTAACTCATGAACTTTCCAAAGAATCTTATTATGTGGTTTTTCACCATATTTTATCAAGTGGACATTTGATGCGACAACAAGGTTCAAATAATGAAGAATCTTCCTCTCTGTTTGCCAATCCTCAAATAACCACAAGTTAGGGTTCTTCATAGAATATCATCTAAGCCATGTGTTGGTTACAATCATCACACTAATATGGTACTCTAAACCTTCACCATCTATAACTGAGTGATCCAATTTATGTTTGGCTTGGACACAATGACACAAATAATAATTTATCCCTTCTTCATTGTCTTTAGGTGCAATAACAACAAAAACATGGCCTGCAGTGACAAATGTACAAAATGTGGTCATTAATTCAAAAAATACTTAAGAAAAATTTATAAAGTTACATATTGAAATTACAAAGATATATAAATATATATTACCAAGTTGCACTAGATCAGACAAGTGGTCAAAGTCAATACATGAATCCATCTCTACCATTTCCAGTACTTGTGGGGAACAATAGGTGACAATTGGGTCCAAAACTCATATATCCCATTTGTCCACCCATTTAGTCAACTCACAGTCACCCCAATTTTCCTCTATACATGATGGATAATAGCATGCCATTTTTTATATGTGGATACTCCATGAACCTGCATCAGAGCTTCTAAAAGAGTGCAACTCACTTGATCCTATTAGTGTGAAACAATCCTCATATGATGCAATGTTAGTATTATCTATCAACTAGAAAAATCTATGAACTATAGACTCACCTTCCTTACCTGAACCCATTGTAGCATTACACCACTGGATGATGGATTTTGCATCTATTAATATTGCTCCATCTTTGTACTTTAGTTCTTCACGAGTTAAGGTTCTTTGATGCATGTGCCTACACCATCATGCTCTCCCTTTCCATGACCAACCTCTATAAAATTCTACATACATTGAATTCTACAAAACTTGTGCATCATGCTCAACCAATAGAACATTCGTGCATTCTTGAATTGAGATGCACAATTGTCTAACCAAATAATGTGTTGAAGATATGGTATGCCCCTATTAGCTAAATCTCCATAAAATAGTTGAAAACAACCATGTACAAACTCTGTAGAAAGTGATCGATCATTTCTGATGTAAAAATGGTACTCCCTCAAAATCTTCCTTTCATCCTCTGTACTTGTAGGTGAAAGCATGAATGTTATGTTAACAAATATGGAAACCTGTTAAGAATTATAATACTTTTCTTACATCTCATTTTGTGGTTGTAGTGTGTAGTTCTCTACGAAGTCTAAAACCAAAACAATAGTATCTAGTGGAAACATATCCTTGCACAACTTGAATTTAAAATCTAGCCATCGAGCTCTATGTGTATACCTTGCATACTCCTAAATAATCTTTTCACAAAAAATCTTCATGAACTCATACACTGGAATATTTTCAATGACTAAATCACATCTTTTACCCTGTTTCCCATCTTTTAGAGCATATGTCACTGTTTTAAATTTTTTGTAATCTACTATTTCATTTCTAATTGCATGTGTACTATCCATATGTTCACAAGTTGATAAAAGTTGCAAAGAACCACAAAATAAGCATGTACTATCCAACCATGATTTCTTGTAAAATTGTTGGTCATCCCTTATTTCACGTAAAATGTTGGATATGAATTCCCTTGAAGATCTTGGTGGCTCATTCATGTCACAATCCTACAAAAAAAACTTAGAATGCAAAAACACACATATGCATAAAAACATCAAAATGGTTAGAAAATTCAATATGTATCCTACAACAATAAGTTGTGCATGTGTGATTTATCTTCACATATAAAAGTTTACCCATCTCAAAAAATCTTTGACTTATTCGAATTTGAGGATACATACCAGTAATTTTTACAAAAAATTCTGTCTGAGTTCAGTCCAAAAAATATTTCACATGTGGGTCACAATTTTGGCTACCAATTCTCCTTCTTACAACACCTCTTTGATTAGGGGAAACATGTGTGTTATTTTTTCAAAAATATTTGATCAATGATTTCAAAGCTTCACTAATTTATTTATCCTTTCACGGTAGTCTACTACTAAATGTCCATAACTCATTTTTTGTTGGATCTTCCAATCTCTCACACCTTAGCATGGCTCTCCTTAGAGTACCTCTACCAATTTTCAATTTTTTTCTTTTCTTTCTCATGAGTCAAGCTTTCTGCATTTGGGTACTTACTATTATTGATGTAAGTACTCATCTTGTGATATTACTATCTTTGGTGCATGATTTAGAACCCACTTTGTCATAAACACTCATTAGATTCTTTACAATGCTTTTTTATTTGAATCATCCATCGTTCTTAGCCCAAGAATCTTCATGATAGGCCTAAGTTTCAAATTCCTCATCATTTCAACAAATACTTGGCATTGACCTGTAATATTTAATTCTTCAAAGAATAATTTCCACATATGATTAAATTTTCTTTGACAAGTACGCTTGCTAATCTTGTTAGGCATTGATTTCAAAATGTTAGTATCAATATCAATCAAATATTTTGGTCTTCTAAAATGAATTCTAGAAGGTGTTATAATCTCTTCCATTCACTCAACATTTTGAACATCAATATAAGGTTAAGTGTTTTGTGTACCTTGAACCGAAGATGATGTGTCTTGGCAATAAGATGTAAAAGATGGAATATCACCTACTTGATATGTTGATGTTGTGCCTTCAACATGACATGATGGAGTGTGTACATCTTCAGATCTACAAATTAGTGTCTCTTCAACATGAGAGGATGATATGACTCCAACATTGGAAGATGGTGTAGCTTTACAATTCAATTGTCTTCTTGAGCGTAACAATCTTATTCATTCTCTTTGTCTTTCTAGTTCTTCCTCTTTGTTTCTTTGTATTGATGGTTCTTGTTCCTCTTTGAAAGTCAATTCTTCATTATTGCTTTGCAATTTTCTTTGTTCATGTAGTAGTTTCATTTTATCTCTTTTAATTGCCAGATCTGCCTCCCTCTCTTCCTTTGTTTGAGTTTTTGATTTCTTTCATGGCATGATGATGATTTCTATATGTCAAATTATTCAAACATATGAATTACTAACAATTTGTAAATTACAAATCATTCAAATACATATAAAAATTACAATTGTTTCAATGAATACACAATATATATCAAACAACTTGCCAAATTTCTAACCATTTCCAAATAACAATTCATTCAAACATACAAATTCCAATGAATTCATTATATATTAAACATGTCAAATTATAATCAAATTTGTCTCTATATATCAACAAACAATATTTAAAAAGAACTGCACTAACCTTTTCTATAGAAAGAATATTCAAAAAGCCTTCAAATAATGATTAAAATTGGTGTTTGCTAGCTTCAAAAAGTCTTCAAATAGTGTTTGCTAACTTCCAATAGCTTGAAACTCATGTTTTCTATCAGAACAATAGACAAAAAGCAGAATATGGATCAGCAGAGACCCAAACTTGCTTTATGACCATTTTTTGGTTATTTCACATAGTGCATACACACTATGTGAAAATAAATCTCTCCCTAGCCCACCATCCCCCATCCCCTACTCTCTCTCTCTACTCTCTCTCCTCTCCCATCTCCTACTCTCTCTCACTCTCTCTCCTCTCCCATCCCCTACTCTCTCTCTCATTCTCCCTCTCCTACTCCCTCTCCCATCACCTACTCTCTTTCACTCTCTCTCTCCCATCCCCTACTCTCTCACTCTCTCTTCTCTCCCATCCCCTACTCTCTCTCATTGTCTCTCTCCTCTCACATCCCCTACTCTCTCTCTCTCACTCTCTCTCCTCTCCCATGCTCTACTCTCTCTTGCTCTCCCTTTCCCATCACCTACTCTCTCTCTGCCATCCCCTGCTCTCTCTCTCCCCTCTCCCATCCCCTACTCTCTCTCTCCTCTCCCATCCCCTACTCTCTAGATCTCTCACACACACTCCCATCCCCCTCTCTCTCCCTCTCTCACTCCCTCTCCCACCACCTACTATCTCTCTCTCTCACTCTCTCTCTCCCTCTCTACTCTCTCTCCCATCCACTACTCTCACTCTCTCTCTCCCATCCCCTACTCTCTCTCACACTTTCTCCAATCCCCTACTCTCTCTCACACTTTCTCCCATCCCCTACTCTCACTCTCTCTCCCCCATCTTGTACTCTCTCTCTACCACCCCTACTCTCTCTCACACTATCTCCCATCCCCTACTCTCTTTCTTACACACATTCCCATCCCCCTCTCTCTCCCTCTCCCACTCCCTCTCCCACCACCTACTCTCTCTCCCATCCCCTACTCTCTCTCTCTATCTCTCTCTCTCTCGGGCTACTCTCTCTCTCTCCCCCCTCTCCCATCCCCTACTCTCTCTTTCACACACCCACACACTTCCATCCCCTTTCTCTCTCCTCTCCCATCCCCTACTCTCTAGATCTCTCACACACACTCCCATCCCCCCTCTCTCTCTCCCTCTCCCACTCCCTCTCCCACCACCTACTATCTCTCTCTCACTCTCTCCCTCTCTACTCTCTCTCTCTCTCCCATCCCCTACTCTCACTCTCTCTTTCTCCCATCCCCTACTCTCTCTCACACTCTCACACTCTCTCCCATCCCCTACTCTCTCTCTTACACACAAGCCCATCTCCCCCTCTCTCTCTCCCTCTACTATTCCCTCTCCCACCACCTACTCTCTCTCCCCTCTCTCATCCCCTGCTCTCTCTCTTTTGTACACACACACACCCATCCCCCTCTCTTTCTCTCTCTCTCCCCTCTCACATCCCATACTCTCTCTCTCTCTCACGCTCTCCCTCTCCCACTCCCTCTCCCACTTCCTACTCCCTCTCACTCTCACTCTATCTATGTGTCCCCCTCTCTACTCTCTCTCTATCACCCCCCTACTCTCTCTCAAATTCTCACACTCTCTCCCATCCCCTACTCTCTCTCTTACACACATTCGCATCCCCCCTCTCTCTCCCTCTCCCATAGCCTACTCTCTCTCTCCCATCCCCTACTCTCTCTCCCCTCTCCCATCCCCTACTCTCTCTCTCTCCCTCTCCCACCACCTACTCTCTCTCTCTCATCCCCTACTCTCACTCTCTCTCCCATCCCCTACTCTCTCTTTGCCACCCCCACTCTCTCTCACTCTCACACTCTCTCCCATCCCCTACTCTCTCTCTCTCTCCCATACTATACTCTCTCTCTCTACCACCCCCTAATCTCTCTCTCCCATCCCCTACTCTCTCTCTTACACACACTCCCATCCCCCCCCTCTCTCTCTCCCTCTCCTACTCACTCTCCCACCACCTACTCTCTCTCCCATGTCCTACTCTCTCTCTCTCCCCTCTCCCATCCCCCAATCTCTCTCTCTCTTTCATAGACACACACTCCCATCCCCCCCTCTCTCTCCCTCTCCCACTCCCTCTCCCACCACCTACTCTCTCTCTCTCACTCTCTCTCTCCTTATCTACTCTCTCTCTCCCATCCCCTACTCTCTCTCTCTACCACCCTTATTCTCTCACACTCTCTCTCATGCCCTACTCTCTCTCTTACACACACTCACATCCCCCCTCTCTCTCCCTCTCCCACTGCCTACTCTCTCTCTTAGACTGCTCTCTCTCTCCCCTCTTCCATCCCCTACTCTCTTTCTCTCTCTCTCTCACACACACACACACACTCCCATCCCCCCATCTCTCTCCCCTCTCATATCCCCTACTCTCTCTCTCTCTCTCTCTCTCTCTCTCTCCCACTCTATCTCCCACCACCTACTCTCTGTCTCTCCCCCATCCCCTACTCTCAATCTATCTCTCGTATCCCGTACTCTCTCTGCCACCTGTACTCTCTCACACTTTCTCTCTCTCTCTCTCTCTCTCTCTCTCTCTCTCTCTCTCTCTCTCTCTCTCATCCCCTACTCTCTCTCTCTCCCCTCTCCCACCCCCTACTTTCTCTCTGCCACCCCTACTCTCTCTCACACTCTCTCCTATGCCCTACTCTCTCTCACACACACTCCCATCCTCCTCTCTCTCTTTCCCCCTCTCTCACTCCCTCTCCCACTACCTACTCTCTTTGCCATCCCCTACTCTCAATCTCTCTCTCCCATCCTGTACTCTCTCTCTTCCACCTCTACTCTCTCTCACACTTCCTCTCTCTTCCATCCCTTGCTCTCAATCTCTCTCTCCCATCTCGTACTCTCTCTACCACCCCTACTCTCTCTCTCACACTTCCTCTCTCTCCCATCCCCTACTCTCTCTCCCCTCTTTCATCCCCTACTCTCTCTCTCTCTCTCTCTCTCTCTCTCTCTCTCTCTCTCTCTCTCTCTCTCACACACACACACACACACACACACACACACACACACACACACACCCATCCCCCCCTCTCCTCTCTCTCTTGCTCTTGCTCTACCTCTCTCCTTCCCTCTCTATTTACTATTTAGGTCTCAATAGCATGTGTGCACTAAAGCTCTCATGTTCTATTAAGACTTAAATTTAAAAAGCTTTAAATAGCACATGCAAGCTATAAAGTGCACGCACTATTCAAAGCTTTGCATTCTACTAAGCCTAAGGTTTGGTTTTGCCTTGGGAATCCAACCCAAAGGTTTGGAGTCTGTAAACTAGTCTGAGACGTGTTTTGCTGCAAACATTCAAAAAATAATTAATTTTTCTTGTGTGCTCTCCTTCAAGTTTCCTCATGGTTGAGCATCGATAAAATCAGGTTACATGACATTGTAGGTCTCTATATTAGCTATATAACCATATAATTTATTTTTTATTTGAACTATTTCAAGCCTTTCATCTATAATTTCTTTTTAATGTATGTCCATTTTTTGTCAAAAACCAACATGTACTAATTGGGTTGTAAATTTTAGCTCGTTCATCGAATTTTGCAACAACTTAGTATTTTAGAAACTAGACTCCATTTTACACACTTTGAAAAAAAAAGTTTTGATTTTAGATTAGTTCTCAATCATTTCTAGGGGGAGCACATAGATATTTCATGTTTTTAAGATGTGTCTAATTTAAAAAATCATTAAAAAAAATACACATTATAAAATTACCCAAAAAATCTGGGATAAACTACATAGTGTTAGGTAAGTTTTGACCAGAGTGATTAAAAAATTTCAAAAAAAGAGTTAAAATTTTAAGGGAGCCACACTTTGTACTGTGTTATGTTTTTTTGAAATAAACAATACCACTTTCTGTGGCCCCCTTTTTTGAGGACCTAAGACTAAACCATTTTGAAAAAAATATTAGTATTTTAGAAACTAGATTCAAAGGACTACTACTTTTGTTTTTGTCATATCTTAAAATTTTGAGCGTAACTATCTTTAAATTCTTGTTGAAGTCTAGAAATTGCTGATTTCAGAAAAGAAAAGAAAAGTGTCCACTTATACCCCCCTTTTGGCACCACAACTTGGTGCACTTACCCAGAGCAACATATAGAAACCAGTCAGACATGAGACATTGGGCGTTGTAATGAGAATTGTACTTCATCATTTATATTTTGAGCACATTCTCTTTTCATAACATGAGAATTATATTCATTTGTGCATTTAGTTTAAGAATAAGTTTAAGCACACTAATATTTAAGACAAAATTTAATCCCTCCACCTAATGGACATTAATTTCTCAAATTTAAACAATGGGAGAGACATTGATAGTAGCCTACAATGGTCATCAAATTATATTACCTACATCCTAAACACCATACACATTAACAATTAAACAATTTCAACTCAAGTAAAAAGACTCCACTACCTATAAGTTCAATTGTCAACCATTTTTACCAAATAGATGAATTAATTAGTGTCATAATTTATTCAAATTTGTACTCAATTAATAGAGTTATGCATTGGAAAAGGAAGCCATTTCTAGGGGCTCTATCTCCTCTTTTGTAGTTGTTTACTCTTAATTGTTTGTTTGCTTTCTTATTGCAATAGAGGATTCAAAACCACTGTTATAGACCAGGCCTGGAATTTGATGGCCATATTGACCGTTTTCCACTTTTTAGCCATGTATGACAAGTTAAATATTTGTTGGACCGTATTGGTTGATAGGTTAAGTTTTTATAAAACCATCAATATGATACTTAAGTTTATTAATAAACTATAAAAATTCATAATAGACAATATTTTTAAAATACACTATATAAACAAAAAATTTACCAATTTAGAATATTAGTATGCAAAATATAAACTTAGAAACATTCTTAATTTACATATATTTCTATTATTTTTTAGATTTTTATATTATTTTATAAAAAAAATGAATTTAGAAACTTTGATATGAGATTTTTTGTGAATATTACTAATTTATATTATTTTATAAAATGAATGAATTTACAAACTTTGATATGAGATTTTTGTGAATATTACTAAGTTATACTTCATATTGATTAGATATTAAGTTATTAAGATAAAAAATGACAATCAATAAATATCTTAAAACATAAAATGAAAGGCATTCATATCACCAAACTGTCATAAAAAATCCACTTGATAGGCAGGGGTGACTGTCAAATTCCAGGCCTATTTTTGAAATATAAAGCGACCAAAACTAGGGGGTCAACCCTTACAAGAAAAAAGCTGGTAACCAGCACATTACTAGCAATGTCCAATAGCAAGCAAAAAACTAACTAAAACTTCAAAAAACCAAAGAGCCTTCAACTAGAAACTAAATAACATAATACTAGGAACAACTAAACTAAAAAGTACAGAAGATCTAATACTATGAAAGTTCATCCAGATAACTATTGGCATAACAAGCCAACACCAAGTCTTAATTATAGCTGAATACTAGGAAAACCAAAAACAATAGATAAAGATAAAAGTCTTGGATCTGAGGATCCCATTAAACTAAAAATCTCAAAAAAAAAAATTCTCCTTCCCCTTCACAGCCAGCAAAATTCAAGACCAGTCATCAGCAAGGAATTCGAAGAGCAACTTATGGTCCTCCATATCCATTTCAGTATCCTCCTTTTTCTGCGCTAGCAATTGGAGGGTGGTGACCATAGCGTGGGTGACTTTGAGGTTAAATTTAGAGAAGGGAAAGAACCCTTCCTCTAAAACTTTAACCCTCTTTTCTAGTTTGACATATTGCTCCACCTACTCCTCGGTCACTTCCTTGGTTTCTATTTCCACCTTCCTTGTTTCCTCGGTTTTCTGGACCTGGATTTTATCCTACAAAACCTTTGGATTAGTAAAAACCTTAGAATTTTCCTTGGTCAGGGATGAAATGGTTATGGGGGAGGTATCAAATTTACTACTTTCTTCACAGAAGGTTATGGGCTAGAGGGAAAAGCTTGCGGACACATGTGTAACTTTCGTGGTAACAGCATTACCAGCAGAAACCTGAGTCTGTGCATGATCAACAAAATTATCTTCCGAGTTTATACTTCTTTCCACCTCTTCCTTACCTTCTTCTTCCTCCTCCTCCCTTTCTTCTTTATTATTTTTTGAGTTTTCCTCCTCAACCTCCTCCACCCTGAACCTATTTGATTTCTATTTATGCCTTGCCTAGGATTGGGCAAGTCTTCCAGATCTCCTCCTTTCCTTACCTCTAGCCTCCTCCTCTGAATCCTCTTCATCCACCTCAATGGGTTTTTCAACTTTTATCTTCTTATTATCCTTTTGCTCCACGGTTGTATCAATTTTTTTCTTTTTCTTGTTTTCCAGACAAGGGGAAGGGCGGGGGGTGTGAATTTTAGTACTAGTACTAGTGCTCGAGGGTGAATTCTGACAGTGGTGCTAGTTGTCAACCACCACCACCCTTAGGGGACACATGGCAAGGTGAAATTGGTAGAGGTGGAAAACTAGGCCTTGATGGATTATGGTATAGTTTTTCCCTTTACTTCTCTTTTCCCTAATATCCTCAAGAGAATGCAGAAGATAAAATGGGATAGAAATGAAATCCCTATTTCTAAAATGATTCAACAAAGGGAAATGGTAGTAGTAACAGACATTGAACCTACCCTCTAGTGTCATATATCTCATGAGAACCAAGCACACATCGTCCCATGGGGCTGGCAGCTTGTCCCTTTTAAACCCTCATCTATATCAAACAGGCTCCTCATTTTCCACAAAGAAATTATTCGTACTAGCCTTGTCTATGGTTTTAGTGACCTTTCTCCATTTTTTCCCCTCATTGAAAGGCCAGTCACCATGGAAATCACTTCCTCAATCACTTAGAAGGTGATTCCATTGATGGTGACCTTGTGCTCACTCCACCAATTGACAAATTGGAGGGTGCAATTCTCATCGTACCCCACCATCGACTGCATGTAGGACAAAAAACCCCCTTCTTTCAGCAGAAACTAGGTGGCCATCCTATCTTTGAAGTTCTCTATCTTCATGGGCTCCAGCCTATTCAGGTCCCCACCCATATCAATTCTGCCAATTTTTGCCTCCCCTTCTTCAATAATAAGCATTTGAACTTCATTTTCTGCGATATCTCTACAACTACTATTCGCCTTAAGCCCTTTAACAATAAACCAAAAAAAATTCCAGACCCGTGCTTGATAAGTTTCAAATTCCAGGCCTATTATAGACAATTACAAGATACATAAAAAATAGAAAGTTTCCATGGTAAAATAGAATAAGAAATCTACATAAAAGCTCATGACATTATGCTTACCTAGGTCAGAAGATGTGTCTTGGATTAATCTTATCTAACAAAGAAAGTTATTAAACAACATTAAAGACATCAATGAATGGAAAAGACTAAAGTGTTAAGGAAATGTGCAATTTTTCTATCAAGTTGTTCAACTCCACAATTTTGTTGATTAAAGGTTTTCTACATCAAACTGTAGCTAACACAAATATTCATTCCTCTCAAATTGAGAACAAAGGGTAAGGAAACATTAGCAAGAGAAACAACACATAACATTTCATTTCCTCTGAGTTTGACACATTTAGAAATGTTTAGTGTAAAAATGGTAAAACCAAGACTAATTTTTTCCCCTCCCTCTACATCTATGCCTTCTCTAGCATGAAAATATGTGAAGCCTCTTGTTTTGGCCAATAGAAAATTGGCAAACATCTATATTGCATAGACATCAGTTAAAATTAGTTGATCATTTTGCCAACGAGCATTGGAATGAAACAAAAATATTTAAAGATGTGGTAATATTGTTTTTCATCGTGTTACATGAAAATTTATTTAGAGATTGAATTTTTGGTTAGTGCTGAAGTGGACCAATATATTTTCATTGAGGTCTAGCTATTGTGAATTTGATCCAATAATCTATAAGAAAACAATAATCTAAAAGAAAACAGTGATAAGCATGATTTTTTTTTTTAAAAGAGAGTATAGAATAACCAATTTGAGCAACTTACTAGATGGTAGAGAGGAATGTGTGTGTAACATCTTTTTTTTTAAGTTATCATTTGCATGCAAAAAATGTCAAAATAAATGCTTGTGTTACACATGTTTTCTTGGCAAACAGGAGTCTATGAATCTCTTCATCTTTCTTTGAAATAGCAAGACTCATATGCAACCAAAAAAATTGACAAATATTAAACCCTACAATGATGAGAGAAGCTCCACACTCTCTACCATTATAAATTGTGAAATCAAAATATGATATAAGGGTCCATTTCGCTTCGGGAATAGGAATAGCTATTCTGGATTAGCAAATGGGGGTACATATTCTCTATTTGGTTCAACCAAAATTTGATGGGGAATTCATGGACCCAAAAATTTATGTTTTCTAAAATAAATAAAATTGGAATAGGAATACGTATTCTAATTCCACCTATTTAGGTGGAATCGCAAAACCTCATTTTTGGGCCAAAATTGGAATAAGTATTCCTATTTTATTTCGTATTCCAATTCTAATTTGGCGCATCCAAAAAAAGAATTCAAAATTTGAAGAATTTACATATGCCTATTCCACTTGTATTCCCGCTGCCCAATGGGCCCTAATAGTACACTGCCAAAAAACAATTGAACTAAAAATCGTATTAAAAAAATTATTTTAAAAAAATGAAAAAGAAAAAAAATAGTTTAATTGTGTTACATTGAAAATGCAAAAAATATGCACGTCAAAATGTATTAGACAATGTGTTCATCAAGAGGCTTAAATAAATTGGTTTTTTTATTTGTTGTCTGCTAGCAGACTTAGATGGTGATGTGTTCTCTCTTATTGGTATGTGTATGCTACTCCCTTCAAGAAGTCACAACCCAATGAAAATAAAATATGGATAATTATTTATTACAATTGTTTAAAGTATGAGCAAGTTGCGTATAATGAATATTGGAAAGAAAATTAATGCATAAAAATTAGACAATCTTATTCAAGCATGAGCCTCCCCTATAGTACCTTGCAGGAAGTAATAAAAAAAAAAAAAATCATATTAAAGCTGTCAAAATTAGGGGATTGGCCCTTAAACAATACAATAGTAGTCCAGAACCAACAAACTACCAACCACTAGAGAAATATCACCAAACCACCCTTAATCTTTAATATAAAAAATAAAAATAGCCTATGAGTCACCCACAACATTAAGTTCATCATAACCATAACATCAACACTATAAAGATAAAGCATAGTTACAAAACTAACTTTGCCACATTAACAGTTATCTAACACATAGAGTTAAAAAAAATATAAAGTTTAAAGCCATACAAGGCCAATATAAAGTATGACAAGCTGGAACATGCTAGCATAACTAGATAACCAAAAGTAAAATAGAAACCTTAGAAGGCCTAAACCTTAGCCTTCTCCTTTACCTTCCCTACAAGCTACACACTATCCTAGTCTTTAGCGAGGAACCCATATGATAATTTAGAATCTTCTGAACCAAGGTCGTCGTCTTCTTTCTTGCAACAATAGCTGAAGTATAGTGGTTGCAACAAGACTCACTTTCATAGCAAATTTGGTCAAGGTTCTCAAGCTCTTGTCCAAAGCAGAGAATCTGGCTTTGAGCTCATTTAACTCCCTACTAGTATCTACAACATTACCAGTCAAACTTTGGAAATCCACACAGTTCCCTATGGGGATATCTTTCTCCTTAACATGTAACATAGGGGGGGTTGAAAAAAAAAATTATCTTTATATTTTTTATCATTCCTCCCAAGGGAGAAGGTAGTCATAGGTGAGATATCCTTAGAGCTCTGCGAACCTAGGTGTGAGTCATGAATGAATTTTTAAGGCTTCATGGTAAAGCTAGCAGAGACATGGGAGGGATCCTTACTCACATCTTCCATCCTAATATGGCTCACCTCTAATGAATCCAAGGTCTCCTCCCCAATATCCACATCTTTCTCCTCCTCATCCACTTCCAAATGTGTATTTCCAAGCCTAGATTTTTTCCAATCTTCCTAGCCTTCTATGGCCTCCACCAATCTCCTCTTTTAAATACCCAAGATGAATATCCACTATTTTTTCAATTTTGGGGTTTTTACCAACAACGTGGCTACCAGATATGACAAGTTTATTTTTGTTTGAGTTACCCAACAGGGTAGGGGAAGGTGAAGGTTGGGGGTGGGGGCCCTAGATCCACTACCACAACCAAGTCTTAGAGGATTTTGTGGGGTTGAGATATTCTCAACCGCAACACACCTAGGTGGGCAAACAACAATATGGAAATTATACAGGCAGAGAAGAAGCCCCTAATGAAGAATAGTAAACTCTGTGCCCTTTCTCTTTTTGTCCCTAACATCTAAAATTGTATCTTCAAAATTATGCAACAGAAAAGGGATATGCAATATAGCATGATTACAGAAATGATTCAATAAAGGAAACCCCAAATCTGCTCTCCAAAGTAAGCTATTGCATAATAATCGGGCATACTTCATTCCATTGTTCAGAGATTTTTTCACGAAGGAAACCACCTCTATGTCTGTTTGGCTCCTCCTCATCTCTAAAAACATTTTTCAAGCTCATGTCATCTAAAAATTTAGCCACCTTTTGCCACTTTCTTCCTTCCATCGAAAGCTTCGTCACCATAGCAATAATTTCTTCATTCACCTAAAAGGAAATCCCATTAATTGTCATTCTCCTATCCATCCAAGAACTAACAAATTGCAAAGTGTAATTCTTGTCATAACTTCCATAAAGGGAACCAACCCTCCCTCTTTTAGCATAATCTAAGTGCAAGGCTTCCTCGCGTATTGGTAGGCTTAACTCTAAGGATATCGCCACCCATATCTTCCTCCAAACCAAAGCACTCTGAAATCTCGAGATTTATAGACTTAAGAAAATACTTACACTGGAAGCCAAGATAGAACTTTAAATCTCCTTCAGAATAGAAGCAACCTATGTATCAGTAATTCCAAAATGTCCTAAGTTGTCATAATAATAATTGGGCATGGTGATAAAGTTTTCGTCAATTCTCCACAAGGTTGCCATGTGAGTATCACCACCTCTCCAATCAAACATAATTATAAACATTCCCACCTTACCAATTAATCCAATTCTAACAAAATCAACCTTAATCTTTTCTATAAGCTTGCCATAAGGTCTCATTATTAGTTTGCCTCTCCACTTCTAGTTATTACTCAAATCCTTCGTCTTTTTCCTCAACTCATTTGAAATCCTCATCCTAACATAACTCATCCGTGACTCCCTCATTGAAATTATCATTACAATTAAAAAGATAATTGTAGTTTTATAATTAAACTTCATTCTCCCCTATGTGAATTATTTTCCTCCCTTTCCATAAAGGTGGGGATATTTGCTGCAAGGTAGTCATGTTTTGCCAACACCTTAAACCTTAGACATGCAAGCCCAAACTTGCCATAGAGTTAGCAACCACACGGCCTTCTCTATAAATGTGTTGCAAATCATAAGTATCATAAATAAAAAAATGTTGTACTAATATGATAGAAAACAAATTTGTCATTGTTAAAAACCAATACTTTAGATAATCTTAACCATTCTATCCTCCACAACTAACTATTTTTAAAAAATCTTTTTAGGTCACATAAGCAAATCATCAACAACTAATTTAAATAATCGAGATGTCAAATAATAATTTAGGAGTGCGTTCTCTATTGTCTTTTAGTTGATTGTAGTTTAGTTAATGAAACAAGCTTCCATATATATACTATGAGTTTCAAATACTATTGAATAAACGCCATGTATTCTATTATCTAAAACTTCATTTATGCTTTAAAACCGAAGTCCTGTAGATCCTTTACACCTCTTCCACATGCTTTAATTATTCCTTCCGATTGAAGAGTTCTATGGAACTAAAAAGCGGACGATACCCAATGATGCAGCTGCCGTACTTCCGAAACACAGTCTCCCCGCAATAAAATCAAATGTTTTTATCCCTGTTCACGGCTTTAATAATAATAATAAGTGGGCATTTTCCTTTACAGCTCAATCCCAACAGCTCGAAGTACCGTACGCTTTTTGTGACAGAAAATATATGCTGCCTATGCAATGCTTTATAGAAAGCTATCGTACATGTAATATAAGAATAAAATATATTGTTTTCGGTATAAGAATAAAATATGTGCTCGGTATTCAGGAAAGTGGAACAAATGGCCGATGCCTTCATTCCCAAGTAAAGCTTTTATTCCTCATCATGTCTGCTACTTTAATAGTGTTTCATATAACTGGGAGGATTGTAGCATTCTATTTCAGGAGTTACTTGGATTTCTAGCTGTTAAATCACCATGTCTGGTTCACAGTCACAGCCATTCAAGAGCAACAGTAGACAGAGGAATATGAACAACAGAAATTCTAACTGGAAATCCTCTAGTCCCATGGCCGATAACCGCTTCTACACATCTGACCTTCAATCTGAAGGACAAATGGAGAGGTGGCTGAATGAGCAAGATGGGATTCCCACGACCCATCTCATTTCTTATCTCAGTTCAGACGAAGGACGCCATGCTCTCACACAGATTGTTGACAACCGCAATCTGCCCTTCCACATTGTTCTCAAGTTAGCTAAGCTTGTGACCAGAGATGACATTAGAGATAGTTTGCAGAAACACGATACAAATAGAATTTATGGATCGTTTGTGGGCTCTGCGTTTCTGATGCAGATTCAAGCACATGTTACGAACATGGTACGACCCAAGGCAAAGGAAATATGGCCGTTCCTTCATCTCTATCATGAATTGCAGAGCCGAACTGAAGATGGGTGGAAGTTTGTTGCAGTTGAAGCTCTCAAAGACGCACTGGATGGGCTTCCTGACGGTGATGACAAGCGTGAAACCTATGCCGAGTTTTTGAAGGTTGTGGAGTATCGAGATAAATTGAAACGGCTTCAGTTTGTTACAAAGTCGGAAGAGGCTCCTCAGGTGAGATTTGTGCTCACTTAAAGCCAAGCATATAACGAATTTATAGACTGGCAAGTTTCTTTCAATAGCTAGCAGATAGGTTTAGAGAACAAAGAGTTAAAACAAGATTAAAAGATATTTTAGGTAGATAAATGTTGATTTATTTTTCCAAACTTAATTTCTTCTTAGTGTCTAATGTATCATTAGTTAGAGATGTCTTGTTGAATCATTGTCTATAATATTATGTCTTCCTGTCTTATGTCTTCCTCAATCTATTGTGTCAAATAGTCCATTTTAGATTATTGAAAAAAATTCAAAAGTGGTAAAAATGATGGATAGCTTTCAACATATATTTTTAATCATTTAATATTTTCATAAAACTTATATATGGTACTTTACTTGAATAGTAAAGTTTATGTTCTCTTAACTTTTGTAGTCACTAATATGCATACTTTGAAATAATGTTTTTTGATATGACATGTCTTTATATCACCAAATAATTAAAAATTAAAAAAGAAATGAGAATTGAGTAGCAAACTTTTCTTTTACTTTTATTGTAAGAATGTTATGATTATGCTCTCATATTCTTATTTAATTTATTTTTTTGAAGTCTATTGTTATATTATCAATTTTTTTAAGTCTTAAAAATTTATTCATTGTTCAACTTTCCTTTTTGATTGATTGTTATACTATTGAACCAACCTTTATGCTTGCTACAATTTTTTATTTTTATCAAAAAGTCCACACAAACTTTAGATGATTGAAAAATATTCAAAAATGGTAAAAATGATGGGTAGCTTTAAAAAGATCTTTTTAATCATTTAGCTTTTTAAAGCTATTTAATCCTTTTAATCATTTTAATCATTTTGTAACATATATAAGTATTCCAAAATTCACTTTGCAAATAAAAACTGAGACATAAACTTGAGGATTCAAAAAAAAATCACGAAAGTTACATCAGATCAATGGCTTACACAACAAGGGCTTCCAAACTGTTCCTTATTCTAGCTTCAGAGTAGCACAATAATACTCATCAAACTTGTTGGTGTAAGTAGGTATTTACTATTTATACTTTACTTAAGTTTACTTAGGTTAATGCATTATTTTATTATATTGCATTATTTTATTATTTATTTTGTAAGACACTTAGGAGTTTGTGTACCTTTATGAGTTGTCGTATTGACAACATAAAAGTATGCAACTCTAATTCAACACATGCTGTCTACAACACTAGAGTATGCATCATTCACTAAGTTGTCATGTTGACAACACAGTTATTCGCACTCTTAATTTAGCACATGTTGTCAACAACATAAATTTGCGTGTTACACCATTGTAGGCTTATCCTTTCATCAACGCACTTACTCCTGTGCATAATGGAGGATAACCCATATCTGGTGGACATGTGCCTGGTTGTATGACTTATCATGATGTTGATTCCTAGGCATTCTAGATGCATCTCAAAGGCCTTTATATATAGGCACTTCTAGTGTACTTGTACATAGAATTAAATGCTATACAATTATTCTAATCATACTCTGGTCTATTTTGTGCTTTTGTTTGAGTTCCTTGATCTCGAGTGAATTTTTTCCTAAGGAAAATTCTTACATGGTATCAAAGTTGAGGGTGATTCTCATCACAAAGCCATTGGAAACCTTGTTGCTTCATCTCTCGAAGGGACCCAATTCAGATCTAGAGCATTTGCAACAATTAGGAGCATCTAGAGCCAAAGCAAACCTTGCCATTACATCCAGAGTGACGATTCGATGAAGATTGACTATAAATTTTCCTACCCTAGGAAAAAGTCGATCATGAGGCAAAAAAATTTACAAACTAGGACTTGAAGGTACCGATTTGCGAACCAGGTATGGTCATTTTTAGATCTATTTAAAAAGGTATTTACTATTTACACTTTACTTAAGTTTACTTAGATTAATGCATTATTTTATTATTTATTTTATGAGACACTTAGGAGTTTGCATACCTTTATGAGTTGTCATGTTGACAATACAAAAGTACGCAACTCTAATTCAGCACATGGTGTCTACAAGACTGGAGTATGCATCATTCACTAAGTTGTCATGTAGACAACATAGTTATTTGCACTCCTAATTTAGCACATGTTGTCTACAACATAAATTTGAGTGCTATACCATTGTAGGCTTATCCTCTCATCATCGCACTTACTCCTATGCATAATGGAGGATACCTCATATCCGGTGGACATGTGCCTGGTTGTATGACTTATCATGATGTTGATTCCTAGGCATTCTAGATGCATCTCAGAGGCCTTTATATAGGCACTCCTAATGTACTTGTGCGTGGAATTGAATACTATACAATTATTCTGATCATACTCTGGTCTATTTTGTGCTTGTATTTGAGTTCCTTGGTCTTGGGTGAATTTTTCCCTAAGGAAAATTCTTAGAAAACTGGTTAGAAATTAATCTGCAAAAATATCATGAAGACCTCCTAAGAGGTCACGTCAAGACTACTTCTACATAAAAATCAGAACTTCCACTCCACATCTTGGAAATCCTTAAATAGGGAAGGATTACAACAAGCTTTAGATGGGAGGACACATGTCAAAACCTGATTGAAAGAATGAATACAGAGATATCAATAGTGTTATACTCAAGCATTTTTTGTATTTGGACAAAACTAGGACAATAGTTGCAAAATCAACATGGTGACACTTGCTGTAGAAGTCTTTCATTTAATTTGACTTGTCCTCCACTGCCTTGGCTGTTAAGAATTTCAAATGCTTTCATTGGCAGAGTCTACATCTCTCCAATGTGTCTCCAAGACATTGAATTTCCTCATGATGGGTCACACAATGTACCTCATTTCATCTAAGTTTCTTACTAAATTACTTCACCTTGAAGATCAGATCTCCATCATCATTGTATAGATCAAGCACCAATGCTCATCTCTCTTGGTTGACCAATGCTAGTTCCTATTTCCTGAAAATCTAAATTTTAAACTTAGCATTCTCAGCCACCTTAATGGAACGTTGATATAACTTGTTCAACTTTGCATGCCTTGTACTTTTCTCAAATTTGATTGGTTGGGGGCCCTCTGTCATTTTGTGTCTTCAAAGACATATTGGCACATGCTTGATTTATTTATGCCCATGCGCTGGGCCTACTCAACTTGACATTTCCTTTCTTATGATCTTACAATGACAACTTATCGCAAGATCAAAACACTAAAGGCCATATCCTCTTTATGGTTGTGACCTTGCTAGATGGGTCATTTTAACTATTTCATAGTTTTGTGACCATATCTTTTCATTGACTGCATGACCTTGCAAAGCTATGCCAAACCCTTTATGTGTCATACGATGTCTCACAATTGTCCATCATTTTGATTCCCTAGCACATGCAACCTTGCGATGACCATCAACTGACTGGTTCACATCTTCATGATAGTTTAGAACTTAACATTTCTTATACCTACAATGCCTTTTATCATTAACTATGTTGCCTCTTCGTAACTACTAGATACAAGGCTTACTTAACTACATGACGTTGCGATCACTGCCTTGGATGACTGCCAACTCTTTTCCTAGCTTCACAACCAAAAATCATAATTGCAATGAATCCTTGTGATGTTGCGCTAGCCGCCTTGGTCTTAACATTTTCCTTGTTTGTAACCTCACTACTCAAAAATCTAACCACCGCATTAACCCAATGAAGATGTGAACAAAGTGTTTTGCAAATTCATAGCACTAACCATGGGCTAACCCTAACTCTCACGATGCTATGAATTCCCAAGCCTTAACTATCTCAATCACATTCTTGCATGTTCACAACTTAAACCACTTCATTTTGAGCCCTTACGATGGTGTGATGATTATTCCCTTTAATTGTTAAACACTCCTCCCAACTTCACAACTTTAGATCTTCATTCAAATCCTAACTGCGTGATACTATGACCATGAGTTTTTCATTGTCTTACAACTCTGATCTCAATTCAATCTTAACCTCATACGAAGATGCGATCACCTTGACTTAATTGTTGCTACTCCCTTTTAGCAACTTCACGACTTGAACTTAGGGTCTTTTTTACTGTGAGCGATGTTGCGATATAGTGACCTTAACTACTATTTTTAATCTTCGCACCATTGAAACATGTTTACCTTATTGACCATATTGATCTGCGAGGCTACGAAGACCAACTTAACTATTTCTTGCCACTTTGCAATCACAAACTATTTCCTTTTCCTAACTATTGCAAAACAATGATAGCCACTTGACTACCTTCATCACATCCTCACAACTTAAAAGACTAAAGCTTTTCAATGAAGTGATATTGGTTCAATTTATCTTCTTTTATTTGACAAGGCACTCCTTCAAAAACCGATCACATTGACCTCCCTCTTGACCCTGTGACGATGCAATGAAGGATCTCTTATGAATTGGGCCCAACAAGACACATGTCCAATGCTCATATTCCCACTTTGGCTAATCTTCATGCAACTTTGAAAAGAAAGATAGTGATAGATGTTGATATGTTTAAATATGATTGTTTGGAAGATACATTTTTTTACATTGCTTGGAAACAAGAGAGGGGCCCATGGGGATAGGTGTCGACTTGTCACTTCCTCACAACCTAAAACTAGATTTTAGCATTTAACTCTACAAAAATATGACCAAAGCATTTCGTTGCTTTGCAGTCTTAACCCTAGGTTAACCTTAATTGCATGCGAAGATGCGATAACCATCAGTTGTAGCTTCGTAACTACCATTGTGCGGTTGACTATTTTCACTCCCTTGCAACATGAACCTAGCCATTAGCACCAACCACTATAAAGTCACACTAACTATGAACTTGGTTGTTTTGCATCCTTGCAACCCATCTAACAGTTAGATCATAAACTAGAGTGACAAGGTAATTGAAAGGATTTTGCACTGTCATGACTTGAAATACTCATAGAGATATTGACATACAATATGAAAGATAGCTAAGGAATCTAGGAATATAAAGAAAGAATATATAACCAAAGTTTTATGTATCCCTTTTGTGCATGCATGGCATTTATAAATAATTCAAAGAACGTAGGGCATGGCTATCACCCTAGGTGTTTCATGAGACTAGCAACATTGGAACAAACAAGGGGCAAAAAATGGCTAACAATACTATCATTTTTTTAGTCTTAAAATTTGATTGAATGTTCAACTTTTGTTTTTAGTCTTAAGTGGGCTTCTATTATTTAACCAACCAATATGCTTCCTACTTTTTTAATTTTTTTATCTTACTTGTTTGTCTTAATATACAGGCAATTCATTTTGAATAAAATTCTATAGGGTCTTCAAGACAAATTAGTTTTTTTTTAGGAAATTAAATTAGAAACTTTTTGTGTAGTAAATTATATTTTCCATTTATAACCTATTAACCCTAAAGACTTGTTATTATTCTTGAGATGAAAAGATACGAGAAGGATAGATGCTAGTAATAGCTTTATCATAGTAACAAATGGATATGTACAAGAACACTTACAATTAAGTTGTTATCTCCCATAAATCATGCAATTAGCACTAATCTTCGCCAACCATACATATGAGAAAGCTAGCAATGGTTGTCAAGTACGATTCAATGCAAAAGTAGTCACTTTGTTTTAATTCAAAAATTAATCCAAGTTGGACCCAATAATTGGAAAGAAGAACACAAGTTAGTATGATGTTATAAACAAAATGTCAATTAAGAATTTTAAAAAATCATGGATAATTTCTTTGTCAGAACCTTTCAAATAACATTTCTAGCTCTACAAAATCTAAATTGACATGTCTATATAATGAGACCTTGAAAACTCTTAACTAGTAGACATATGGTCTATTTTTGTAAAGAGAATGTGTCTCGAATATGCAAGACTAAGGTTGGGATTATGGGTTTATGATGAAGAGATGTTGTGTTAGCTCCCTCATTAAGTAGACACCTAAAGATACCAGCATATCCCATGGAAGCTAACATGTACATAGATGTTTCTCCTTGACTACATTTTGCATTAATCTCTGCTCCTTTACCCATCAAAAAGTGAACAATTTCTTTCCTTCCACTTTTAACAGTGTAGTATGACCCTCTACATCTTCAACCCTAACATTTTCTCCAAACTAAATTAGTTTTACAAGTATATCGATATGCCCTTTCAGTGTGGCACAATGTAGGGAAATCTACCCATATATATCACTTATGGTTATAGGTGCACCCCTCATTTAGACATGCAATGAAAACTCCTAGATTCCCTCTTCTTGTAGTAGTCAAAATCTCATCCCCCGCTTCTGAAGACAAAGAGAAAGAAAAATATACACAAAAAAAACTAATCATATTCCCTTGCCAAATACATTACATAAAGCCTCTATTTATAGAGGTCCTAGAACTCTCTAAAGTATCAAATACCCTAGTATGTATATTTAATATTAAATATTAAATATTGCAGTTGCCTACGGGTGGCCAACGATAATGGGTGGTTAATGGTGGCTTCCAAACAACATTGAACACTCCTCAAATGGGGAGGGGGATGATTGACTATAAAAAGGTTAAGAATTTGTGTATCAAATAATGGGGGTAAGTTAAGGGCTTTAGGAAAATGGCTTTTATATATGGTTACTATCAAGAGTGCCCAGGATAGAGATTACACTCTAAATAGTGGCCCATATATGCTTGAGGGTAAGGGTTTCTATATGAACCATGGGTGAAAAACTTTGATCCAATGAAGGAGGTTATTCAAACTTATCCAATTTAGGTAGGCTTGAGAAACTTGTTGTAGGAGTATTGTAATGATGAATCTTATATTCTCATAGGGAATAAGCTTGGAAGATCTATAAAATTTTTGGAGATGGTGGATAGTGTAATGTTTTAGATGTTTCCTCGCATCTATATTGAATGGAAAGCATGACATTCGATGCTAGATATGGTAGAAATGGACTCATCTGAAGGGATGTGGAAACAATCCCTTTTGATAGAGGAATAGTTACTAGTTTTCCTAAAATGCCTTAGTGAAGAACATGAATCAAAGGGATGTGTCATTATGGTTAAAGGAAAAGAACTAGTGGAGAAAATTTTATTTAGGTGTGATGTTTTTCTATTAGAAAGCTATTGTGGGTAGGCATAAACAACCTATAAGGAACATCTTGAAAGGGTAGTTAAATGGGAGTGTGATATCATAGCTAATGAAGGCTCAGTAGCTAAAGTGGGAGATGAAAATAAATGAAAAGATGAACTTATGTTTGAACATGAATGAGGCCAAGATGGGGGATCTCTTAAAGAGTGGTTGATTGGGGAGGGTATCCTAGAGCAAGTTTATTCAGAAGGGGACAAGGTTTCGGAGGGCTTGGAGTGACTAGTTATAGAGGATGGAAATTTTGGCTCTCTCCCTTCAAACAGGGAAATGAGTTTTAGGCCAAAACCTGGGTGAGCCACAACCTCACAAATTATGGCATAGCCTAGAAGGAAAAATGTTATTGATAGAAGATGGTCAATGACAATTAGCTCTTTAGTCTTGTAAGATGAAGAAGCCAAAAAAGTAAGGTCAAGAAGGAGGGGAGTAGGTGGCTAATGGGGAGAAGAAAAGTATGGTAGAAGATGATGATATGGGGTTTGGTAATGTTAAAGACATCCAAATTTCCTCTATTAGAAATCTGGAAAGTTCATTTAACTCAGTCAAGGAATCCAATGGAGATATTGTGGAATCTAAATCAGAAGTGGAGTTAAAGGATGGTCATGATGAGGATTTTTTTAGGTCTGTAGGATGATTTTCTGCTTTGTGATAAATGAACATTGTATTAGACAAGGAATCCTAAATTCAAAGCGGGAGAACAAAGGAAAAGAGGTTGTAACAATACAAAAACTCAATTATTCCAAGTAGGAATTGTTGTTGGTCAGAGTAAACTTAGATCGGGATGAGGCTTTGCCTCCTCCTAAATGCAATGAAGTTGATATTATGGAATGTCAGGGGTGCAATGCCCCTAACATGTTTCACTTGATCAAGTGTGGGTTTGATCAAGTAATACCTAATATTGTTTTTTTACAAGAAACAAAAATTAAATAGGAAAATTTTGATATGATGAAAATATGTTTTAGTAGATGGAAAAGCTCTTGGATGGAGGATCAAGGATCATCTGGGTGTTTGGGTGTGTTGTGGAAGGAATATATGGTGGTCTTAGATTTGGTTCACCAAGAGTATCACAAGAAATGGGTGAGAGTTAGCTCAATTTGGGAGAAATTTTTAATTTGTTCAAGATTTATTAACTGATTTAGGACATATTTCAAAGAGATCTTTGGAGGATTCTTTTAGGAGTGTTGTGAGATTTGATTGATAAAATTGTCTCATTGGGGGGGATTTTAATGTCATCCTCAATCCAATAGAAAAGAAGGGCAAAAGAGGATGGCTATCTCCTAGTCAAGTTGATTTTAGCAACTTTGTCGTGGACAATGGGTTGTTTGATATCACTTTCAATTTAGAGGGAAGTTTACTTGGACTAATCGAAGGGTAGGCTTTATTACCATAGCAGAGAAATTACATAGGTTTTTTCTAGCAGGAAATTGGGCTAGTTTTCGTTGGATATGTTAGGCCAAAATCCTACTAGTGCATGGCTCAAATCACTTCCAATTGGTTTGCATCTACAAGAGGATTATTCTCTAGAAAGTTACCCCTTTAAGTCTAAAGCAATGTGATCGAGAGTAGATGGTTTCTCAAATCTGGTCAAGAATTGGTGGTTGAACTCTCCTAATGTGGAAGGTAATAAACCCTTTATTTTCTTTAAGAAATTTTAGCTTTGAAATAAAAAATGAATATCTAGAATAGGGAGCACTTTTAAAATATTTTCAATCAAAAGTTGAAGCTAGAAGAATATTTTAAAAATTTAGATTACAATGTTATATTAAATGGGATACATGAAGACGACTTTAAACTAGAAAAAACTTTAAGAAAGGAGTATGTGGAGGTCTTATCTAGGGAAGAGATCTTTTGGAGGAAAATTCAAGGGAGACTTCATTAAATGAGGGTGGCCATAATATAAATTTTTTCATAACTCAATGAAGATGCGCAGGGTTCGTAATAAAATTTACTACATCGAGGATGGAGCAAGTAAGGTTTTACATAATTTAGAGAAGACAAATGAGGAGACTATTACCTTTTTCAAAAGAAAGAGACAAGAAGAGGTTGTGGATTGTGAGGAGGTTGACCGAGTGCTTAATGGCATCCCACATAGAATTTTTGTAGAATAGAATAAAATGCTAATGGAAAAGGTTTCAATGGAGAAAGTTAGGTAGGATTTATGGGGCTTGGTACAGATAAGACCCCATGACCAAATGAGTTTCTAACACTTTTCTTTCAAGCCTTTTGGGAATATTTAGTGGTAGACATCTTGGAGGTTGTTGAAGAGTCCCGTAGAGGGGGTTTTATTTTGAAAGATTTAAATAATACATTTATTGCTTTGGTTCCCAAAAAAGATTTTGTGGAAGCTTTTGAGGATTTTAGTCTAATTGCCCTGTGTAACACAATGTATAAGATTATTTCAAAATTCATGGAAAATATATTGAAGAAGGTTTTAGATGTTGATATCTCAACTAAGAAAAGTGGTTTCTCCCCAAGTCATTCCATCTATGAAGGGGTGAACATAGCTCATGAAATTATCCACTCTATTAGGATTATGAAGTTAGAAAAAATGATGATTGAGTTGAATATCAAATGGGCTTATGACAAGGTGGATCGTGATTTTCATTTGCAAGTATTAGTCAATTTTGGGTTTGATTCAAAATAGGTAGAGTGGGTAAGAATTTGTAGATCTATACCTTATTTTTCAATTTTAGTAAATGATAATTTGCAAGTTTTTTTTTCTTCGGATAATGGCATTTGTCAAGGTGATCATTTTTCCTCTTTCCTATTTATTATTAGGGCTAAAGTGATCAGCAAATTGGTTGTTTGTAGGAGACGGGATGGATCCTGAAAAGGTGTAAAGGTGGCTAAAGGTATTGAGCATGTGTAACATCTTCAGTTTTTGGATGATACTTTTTTAGCAAATGAAGCCTTGGAATGAGAGGTAAGGGTTATGAAGAAGACTATTGATTTTTATGGAAGAGTTTCCAGACAAAAGATTAATTGGAAGAAATTTGAGGTTTTCTTCTTTACAACCTCTCTGCACAAATAAAGGGCTATTTGTATAATTCTTGACATAAGGTGTGACTCTCTTTTGAGTAGAAATCTTGAGATTCCTTTGTTTCAAGATCAAAATAAGGTTGACCTGTGGAATTTTCTTGTAGATAAATGCCTAAAAAATATGGAAGGTTGGAAGGGAAGAGGGTTATCTTCTATAGGCCACATCTTGGTATTAAAATCTATTATTCCTATTGTCCCTATATTTTCTATGATGTGCCTGAATATTCCCAAAGAAATTATTAAGGTGATAGGGCACAAAATGAGAATTTTTTTTGGAATGGAATAGGGGATGAGGATAAGCTTCCTCATTAGCATGGAAGAATATTTGTAAATTTAAGGATCAAGGAGGAGCTTGGATTAAGAGATTGGAATGTGATTAATGAGGCTCCCAAAGCTAAGATCATTTGGAGCATTTATCAATTCCCTAATCAATTATGGGTGAAAATCCTCCAAGCAAAATACTTGGGATCGAGAGAAGCTAACAATTTTTTGACTATTCAAAATCCTCCAACAAGTTTAGCTATATGGAATTTTTTAATGTCATAATTTTTTTATCACAAACCATATATCTTGGATTGTTGGGAATAGTTTAAGGGCTAAATTTTGGGAGGATTCTTGGAATTGTTACCCGATATTGGTTAATTCTCTATAATATGTGGAAATTAAAAAGATTCTTTAAGAGTGATGGGGGATAAAGTAGTTGATTACATGGAGGTGGAGAGCCCTCTAGGTAGAGGTTGGAAGTGGAAGACTAGTAGAGTGGACAAGTTGTCAACATAACAAGGAGAGATGTTAAGTAATATTTTTAAGAATAGGAAATTTTGTAGACTACAAAAGGAAGATATGGTGTTTTGGTGTGATTCTTCTTCGCAAGAGTACTCAGTGAAGTTGGGGAATGGTGTGTTGACTAGAAGGGGAGAGAACAAATTTGAAGTTGGTGATTTGTGTTGGTATAAGGATTGTCTTCCAAAGGCTAATTCCTTTACATGGTTGGTCATGCAAGGAAGAATTCCAATTGGGGAGTAGAGGAGCAGATTAGGGGTTTTTTGTTTGAGTATACATTTTATGTGTAGACAACATGACAAATTGGTTGATCATCTTATACTTAATTATTCGGAAGCAACGACATGTTGGGAAATGGTAAGATGTGGATTAGGGTGGAAAAGTCCATGGATGCCTACTATAAAAATATTTTTTTGAATGATGGCCAAGGCTTATCATGAAATTTGTTTTCTCCAGTGTTTGGAAGGTTATTCCTTTGATTGTGATGTGAGGGATTTGGAAGGAGAGGAACAAGCACATCTTTAAGGAGAAAGAGGAATCCTTGGAGAATCTATTGTGGTGCACAAACCACTTAATTGAAGAGTTTATGAGTGTTGATACCCTCAAGGGTGGCCTATCCATGGTTACCTTCTCAAAATTTGATAGTTTGATTTAGAAACAATGGTCAGGTATTAAGATTATGAATGTATATTGTTGATAGTAGAGGTATAGTAAAACAAATGAGGTGGATGTAGTTAAATGAGAGGCACCAAAAGAAGGGTAGGTAAAGGTGATTTTTGATGGAGCTACAAAAGAGAACCCTAGCTTGTTAAGTACAAGGGTTATAGCTTAAAATCATGTAGTGGAAACTCTTATTCTAGTACTAAAAGACTAGAATATGAGTCAATAATGTAGCAGAGATGAAGGCTACAATGTTGGTTATTTAGTGTGCCAAAAAAATAGGAGTGGCTAAGCTACATGTAGAAGGGGATTCTATGGTTGTTGTTGAGGCAAATAGGCAGAACATGATTACTGCTTGGCACTTAGAGAACTTTGTTTTACAGATAGAGAGCTTTTACATGAGTTTGAGGACATTGTTATAATTCATATAAATAGGGAGGGGAATTTTGAGGAAATTTCTTTATCTAAGTGGGAAATTGGGTTTAGTGAGATTAGAAGGTTTGAAATTTAATTTTAATTGGGTTTATCTAAGGCCCTAGTGCCATCGACAATCATGAAAACTACTTTTCAATTTTTTAAAAAATTAGTCCAGTTTAGTTTTCTCTTTCCCTAAATGAGGAGATACATCCCTAACCCATTATGACCTAGTTCAAATTTCAAGGAAAGAGATAAGAATCTTGACTAGTCTCCCTTTTTGGAGAAAACTATTAATAGTGGACTTGATGAAGCTACTACATTCTCTTCATTTGTGTTATGTCCTAAATTGATCCATGAATGTATAAATAGGTAGTGATTTCCATCACAAGTGCATTAGGAAGGTTAACTAGGATGTTTTGGTTTTTATCCATAAGGAAACCATTATGACCTTCATGAAAATCCCTATGAAGTTGGCCTGGAACTTAGACAACATTATTGCATTGTTTGGTTCTCCATTCATGGAGAAGGTCACAGTATGGAAATGTTATATCTAGGAATTGGTTGTTGATGTTCCAGGAGGGCAGTTCTGGGTTACCTATGTTGGTGAAACTAATTTAGCAAATTTAAAATTAATACCAGGGAAACAATAAATAACATAATACCTAGGGCTTAGCTACTTCCCATGCTTGGTACATCCTATTTGAGTTTGGATCAACTTAACAAAGCACTTAAATGTTATCTACTCTTTAGGATATGCTAAACCAAGGTGGGTCAACCTAAGGATTTGACAATTCTTGTATAATATTTTTCTTTCACAAATCCACTACAGTAGATTTTGGTTTTGAAACTTCTTGGAATTGCAAATTAAATGACAAATCAATAATAGTCAGTAGTAAAATTGGCAAGTTATTGCAACAAGTGATGACCGACTTTATATTCCATTCTGACAACAACTTTGAATGATTTTTTATTTATAAAATTTAGCTCATGCTAAGATAAGATTTATTTTCTTGATTCTTCAACTAAATGACCAGTTACTCAATACATTTCCAAAATAGAGTCATAGATCAATTAATGTTAATTGATCTATTTAATTGACTAGCAATTAAATGTATCAATTTTTGACCTCCAAATTCTATACTTATTATATCCCTTTCATACCCTAAATGACCCTATCATTTCACAAAAGCATTTACTTAATTCCTTAAACTAAAAGCAACACTAAAATGACATGCAACTCATTTAAATTGTATTTGAATTAAATGAAACTTTTTCATTCATTCTCAAAGTCATAAAAGCATGAAAAATGAAGACACAATTTTGAGACATAGATATCTTGCAACTTTCCTTGTATTAATCTCTTTGAGAATGATACATATTTTTGATATGAGATTTATGAAAAAATACAAGACTAAAACCATACTTCGATCAACTCCAAACTTCTACTGAAAATAAGCTAAATACATCAAGGCTTAACATAAAATACTGGACTGACTCAAATGATATTGTTCATCACAAAGTTCTAATTCAGAACCTTCTTCCCAATCTTAGAAACCCTTTTAAAAAATAAGGATTGCAACAAGCTTCAGATATGGTAAGCCACATGTCATTACATGACTCAAAAACAAGTTATGGAGAAGACAAAAACAATAACAAACATTCTTTGTAACTAGAAAGAAATGGGATATAGCTCAAAATTTGACAGCTAGCATCTTCATGTTTAGGTATATTCTTTGTTTCTAATGTATGTGTATCCACAACAAGTAAATGTAAAGGTAAGATACCTTGATATGATTCCTATCCTTCCTCTATTTTTTCTTTATTTGTCTTCATTAGCATGTCTTCTAACTACTTCCCGTAGGCAAGGCTTTTATTTCACCAACTTCTTCCCACACATTAACTTATCCTTTTGTTGGCCACTTTGTGCCTCTAATAACTTCTAGATCACTAACAAACTTGTTCCACGGGGCATCTATGATAGCCTTTGATTATATTACAAATTTGTTCATATCTAGTCCAATTTTGAACAAAGAATTAATCAGATCATAGAACAAGTTGTCATCAACATCTCCATCAAAAATAGTTGCAACCTTTTCTAATGTCATGATGTGATTAGAGGATGTTGACCACTCTTTCTAGTCCTTCAACTTATTTTCATTATCAACAATGGGGGGAATAAAAATATTAATGCCTTCACTCATTATCTTCACTTTACCTTGGATCACCTATGACTTGCTAGCAAAGAAACCCATCAATTATTTCACCATCTCCAAGGCCTCCTTTACTATGAAAAAATTATCTAGAAACTCTATCTTTTTAGCCATCAAAATAATTAATCTGTCAAAGAATTAGATGTATGGGCCCCATTGATTAAAAGTAGGGGAGAGCCATGTCAAAGCTTCATTACATACATACTCTACACTTTGTGGAGATGAAGATACTATGAACATGCTAGGATATTCTTTTCAATACCTCTAATATGTGATTCAACATTCCCTTTAGTGCATCCACCTTCAATTGATCATTCTAACTTGGAGCTTCAATCTCCACCACAACAATTGCCTGCTCAGTCTCAACTTCTTTATCTTATGTCATCAGTGCAATTTGTTCATTTTCTCCTTCTAATTCCCCAGCCATCATTTCACTTTTATTTTCTTCCATAGCTTTGAGTTATTCTTTTAAAGTGGCAATCTCACTTTCTAACTATTGTATTTTATTCTCCAGCTCCTTCACCCTTTGTTCTAACACATAACTCTTCTTAAGCACCTCTTCATACAACTTTCTAGTGTCAATGTACTACCTAAAAATTTGGGCAAGGTGATCTTCAATTTTTCCAACTTTGGTCTCATTCATGAAATAAAAGTGCTTCAAAGCACTTGAGATTTTACTACTAGTGGTAGAATCCAATATCCATATTATGGCACTACCCTGAGCTCATGTGTCTTGCACATCCATCAATTGGGGCTTATTTGTTTCAAGAGAAAAGCTCCATAGAACTAATGTCTTATTTTCAATAATAAAATCAGAGCCTCTTTGTAAACCCTGTGCTCCAAAGGCTTCATAAGAAATTGATTTTTCTTGCCTTCTTATCTGATCCAACAGAAATGTTGTTCCCAAGTCCCATCCATGCACTAGGAGCATACCACTACTTTGTATGAGGTCTCATGTCTCACTCACTATTATGATTTCATTGTCAAGGTCACAAGTTAACAAATTCTCAATGAGTTCTTTGGTTTTCTCCTTTGACTCCCCTAGCTTTAACATCAATGCTAGCTCACTTTACTTAACCTTATACAAGAAGCTTTTGAACTATTTTGATTTGATAAATTCATCATCTTCTAGGAACTTCTTTTCTTGAATGATCCTATCATCCAACCTTATTGTATTCAATTGCAAGTTTGTCAAGGAACTTTTAGTTACCTTTACCCTTTCTTGTAAGAAACTTTGTCTCATGTCAGAAATATATTGGCTCTTGCCAGACATTCATTGCAATTTTCTTTCCTTAATCTTTTCAAGCATATGGACAATTTTTTGCCTCTTATTTCCCTTTTCTACCCATGCAGATGTATCAAGTTGATCTTCTATTTCTTCCAGTTCTACATCTGGTTCAAGAGAGTCTGGGTTTATCCTCTCTTCTTCTCCTAGTGGGTCTTGTGGCAATTGAGACGTGATGTAATAATAATTTTTCAATAATTTTCAAGTTTGAAAGGGTGGGCAACATCTAAACAAAAACCCTTGAAATCAGGGTCACTCTTCTTCAACTCCCTTTCTACCATTTGAATGTCTTAAAATTGTATTAGTCTATCCTCTACATCACTCTCAATCAAATTGTCTCTGATTATGTCTTCTTCAGGAAATTCTTTATTATTTGGGAGAGTATTAATTCTTATCTCTTTTAGAGCATCCCTGACTACATTCTTAGGATCATAAATTATGTATAGTGCAAAAGATAAATTATAATGTCTCGAGAATTCATGAATTTGATCAATAGCTTCTTTTCCAATTGTAAAATATCGAATCCTATAACATCTACATAGGAAGGCTCCTTTTTGAAATTTAGGGCCTAGATATTCCCTATCCATCATGATGAGTTGCGACAATAATTTCATTATTTCTAACCTCGTAGTATATATCTTGGCAATATATGTGGGGGTTGAGGGAAAGCATAAACTCTCATGATTGGAATCTTTTGAACCAATAATGCATCTCCCCAATTATGATCTAATTTAGCATCATCGTTTAAATAGGTATGCCTCAACACTCTCCTTATAATTTTTGGAATCCTATCTTGGTGGGCACCTAACATTTTCATAACAGAATTGAAATTATTGAAAAATGACACAAAGCTAGACTAACAGTAATGCCTATCCCATACCTGAAGGATTTGAACAATAAAAATTCACAAAACCCAAAGAATGCCTACATGCAAGAACCTATTACAGAGAAGAAAAGACAAAGAAGAGGCAAGGGTTTTTCTCTGAAAATATGGAAAATCATATTATCAAACTGAAAAGATGAACAAAATTTACAATTGATAAATCACTATATAAGGAGATTGAAAAATCTAAAAGGGAAACCCTAAGAGGTAAGTGGCATTTAACAATTACTATTTAATTATTAAATGGGAATGCAAGTGGATAAAGAGAAATCTTAAGAAGGGAGTGAAGGTAATTTAATAAATTAAATTAAATTAACCCTTTACTCTAATGTCCCCCCTTAAGACAAGCAACAATGCAGCAATAACTAATGAATGAAAAAGAAAGGAAACTACAATGTTGAAAGCAAACTTGGGTCTCAACTGTATATGAGCAATGTTAGTATGCTAATAGAAACCAAATTTAAATAAGGCTTCTACAAACTAAACAAAATTCATAAACTTCAAGATAGACTAAGATGAGCTCTCAATTGAGAATATGAGCCATTAATGGGCTCTCTCAATAAGAAGCTCTCTTGTATAGTGGCTTTGTCTAAATAGATAGGATGTATGCTCAAGCTTTATGCTTCAAAAAGGGCTTCAAATGGAGTTGGAATTTGGGTGTGAGTGTATGATTTTGATGTAAAATGGCATTATGACTTTACTTCATGGATTGTGTTATTTTGCAAAGGGGAAGGATCCAATTTATAGGCAAGAGGCTTGAGGGATTGAAGGCTAAGATGCAAGGATGGGAAAAAGCTCATGGAGGGCTCAGATTGCATGAGAAGAGAGCACATGGATTGTGCTTCCTTACAGCCAATCAGGGAGTGACACATGTCACAGAGTGAGTGGATGGAGGAAAGGGGAAGGATGAGTCAAAAAATGAGGCTCAAGGGATAAAATCTTCATAAAGACCCTCATAATGGCTTGTAAGAGCAATAAAAGGGCTTGGAAGAGTCATTTATGGCCTAGTGGGCTTCATAAAGTTTTATGGTTGAGATATTTTGAGGGAGATGAAAGCAATTTCGACTTGGGCTTGATTAGGAGGGTTTTAAGCTTGCTTAGGATTGTGCAAAGATTAGAGGATGGATTAGGATGGTTTAGGATTGGCTTAGGGATAGGCAAGTGGATGGCATTTAATGAGGGTGGGTGAAGGAGGAGATATTTGTTAACTTTGGCTTGGGTTACTAAGTTTTAACCCATGTTTAGGGAATGTGAAAAGGTTAGGAGGGGATTAGGATTAGGTTTAAAGACATCTTCTAGAAGAGTCTAGACTTTGGATAAGGATAAAGACTTTCTAGAATAGTCTAGAATTTCCTAGGATGAGGATGAAGACTTTCTAGAAGAGTCTAGAACTTCTTAGGATGAGGATAAATTAGATTTTTAGGAAATAAATAAAGTTTTATTTATTTCAAGGGTTTGGGTTGAGGAGATATTTATTAAAACTTTTTTAATAAACATGAGGATTAATATTTAATCTTAATTAAATATTTTGAGTTGGGATTAGGGGTAGGAAATGATGGAATTAGCCTTTAATCAAAATTAAAGAAGGATTAGAAGATTTTGGAAGAGGTTAGTGGTCTTAAGGAAATTGGCCAAGTTTTGGGCAAAAAATAAATTTTTTATTTATTTTGAGTTTTTTGGTCAATTTATTAATTAAATAATTAATAAATAAGGAAATAATGTTTAAATAAGATTTAAACATTTTTGGGAGGGATTCCTTAATTAAATATTTTTAATTAAGATAAAGGGATTTAATTGCATAAAAATTAATTAATTAATTAATTAATAAATGATGATGTCATCAGAAATTTTTCAAAAAATAAAAATTCTTTATTTTCTAAAGGTTTTTAGGTGTCTACATTTTGCCCCTCTTTGATGTGATGCCGCAAGTGGCATGGAATCAAAGATAAGAAAATAAGATGCCCAAGGCTAGAGCAGAAGAGGAGAGAATGGACTGTGAGATGCCCCCTCAAGAAGGCGGCGGGGAGAGAAAGTGAGGCTTGATGGCTTCTTGAAAAGTAAAAGAATCTCAGATGAGCAAGGAAACTCAGATTGGCAAAGAGAAGGGGCTGAATTAACTCAAACTCTCACTATGGGAGAATGATAAAGGAGAATTAGATGCACAAGAGGAAGCAAGCTTAAGACTTTAGGGAAGGTGGAGGATGAAGGAGCAGAGCGCTATAAAAAGGAATCCAGGATAGGGAGATGGATGAGGGGATTATAAAGCTGATGCAATAGGATTTCAAAGAGTCAGATTGGTGGAAGATGGGTTTCGGAGATCCCTAGGACTAGGATTGTGGATCCCTAAAGCTAAAGGTGAGGAGTGATTCAAAGAGATACTGATGCATAAACTGGGGTAGGAGAGACGGATGTTGGATATGGATGGGGGATAATGGAGATGAAAAAACCATTGAAGCTTTTTGAGCGGGGGGATACTTCAAAGAGAAGTACCACCATGCAGTTGAGCACTTTATTTGCTATAGGACTATTGGTTAATTGGCAAGGTTAATAAGAACATCAAGGCCTTTTCACCAACTATCTAGAGGACTGACGAACTGACTCAAAACAAACACGCAAGGATTGCCCCAGTATCACACATGAATCCCAGAGGAAGCAGTGTAGAAATGACACTGGGTAACCCACAAGTAGAAAAGAAAACAAGCAAAAGACATGATCAAGACCTTACGCTCTAATTGCCCCATTCGTAGTATACCATGATATGGAAGATCGTGGCAACTTGGAGGAGGGAACAAAAATATTGCTTGGAAAAGATATTTCAAGACCCAAAAGGGAAGATTCCAAATCAAAAGAAAGCAAAAATCCAAAAGAGAACTGTTTGCCAACAAGATGGGTAGGATGAGGTACTAACGGACCAAGATCAGACATGAGGAAAGCTATATCCTACAAGGATCTATCAAAGAGCACCTAAGCTGATGGATTTGGATGAGTGATGCATCTGGCGAGCTAAACTAAGAACGATAACACTTTGGTGACAGGAAATCTAGCTAAAAGATGCATTGGAATAGCTAACCAAGATGTGTGATGTGTGCAAGATGCTGATCAAGGAGAAACTGACACAAAAGCTGGATAGATACAATGGTACTAAGCTAAAGAGGATGTACAAGCTAATGAACCAAGATATTTACAAGCTGAAGCTAACCAAGATAGTTACAAGCAGGCAAAAGCTCAGGATGATAGGATAGCGGGATGGTTCGATGTTGTGCAAGATGCGAAAGCTAAGGGTGGGGTGATAGAAAAAGATATGGATTTGGTAGGATGCATCCAATGATGAGGAGAGATTCTGTGACCAAGGATATCTAGAGGAGCAGGATGAGATGGCTGGATAAGATAGTAGATAGCTAGGATTATGATGGATATAAAGAGATGACATTGGGTTTGCATGAGGATAGCCTAGAGCTAGATACCAATGACAAGGGAGGATGGACAAGACAAGATCTCCAAGGAATATAGTGTCGCCAATCAGAAGATAACATGCGGAAGGAGGTCTTATGATGGATGTGATAGGATTGAAGCTAGGATGGAAAAAGTTGAAGGGGCTAGGGAGATGGATGATAGCTGGGATGATTGGCTGAAGTTGTAGGAGATAAGTGGATGGTGTGAGATGGAAGATGGAGGGTAGAGGATAGGTGGATAGATTGGAAGATGGAGTTGGATGTCAAGAGATGACCAAAAGCATGAGGGTGATAGGCTAAGCTAGGGATGGTGGGATTATGCATGACGCTTGTTTGCCAAGTTTTCATCATGGTACTTGTCCAAGGCGCTTGAATTGCCAAGTTTTTACCAATGGACGCTTTATTTTTCTTATTATTTTTTTGACTTTTTGACTTTTTGACTTTGGACTTAGCTGGAATGATTTGGGCTTTCTTCAGCTGTTTTTGGCTCATAGATGTTGGTAGAATGGATGAAAAAGGATTGGATTGAACAAGTGGAATGGTGGGTGGGAGTTTGACAGATAATGGATGCAAAGACATAAGGCTTGTGGGTAAATGGATGAGGAAAATGGAAAGATCATCATTGGCACACACCTTGAGAGGTGATAAAGTAGTGGGAAAGATGGTTTTGAGCGAGGTTGAGGAGAAAATGGAGGAAGAGAAAGATAAGGACTAAAAGTAGAGTTGGAAGATGGAGGATGGGAAATTTAGGATAAGAAGCATATGGACGAAAAGTGGATTGGGGGGATGAAGGATGCTTATATGGGGATTTGGATGAAGGATGGATGGATGAGGCTTTTTGAGTAGCATGAATGGATGCCAATTGAGATTTTTCTTTGAGATGCATTTCTTTTATGAGCATCTTGGGTATCCACATGATTTTTGACTTTTTTAGCTTGGGCTTTTGTGGCCTCTTGACTTTTTCTTTGATTGGGATTAAATTTTTCTTGTTTTGAACATGTATTTTAGAAGGGACATGTTGAGACTTGGATTTTTGTGGATTTTTGGATTTATGCTTTTGTATTTTGGCATCCAATATGCTTCTATTAGCCATGGGATGGGAACAAGAGCATGGAGGAGATGGAGGGATAATTGATGGAGTGATAGGGTTTAAAGGTTGGAAGGGATTCAAGGGTGAGTGCCTTTGATGATCTAGCTGGTGGATTTGAGGGGATGGAAGGATAGATTGGAACATAGGATATGGATGGATATAATTGCCCAAAATGGATGGAGGGAAGGAAGGATATGGGCCCAAAATAGATGGAAATGAGGAAGGTGTAGGTCCCAAAATAGATGGAGGGGATAAAGGATTCATATTAGGTATGTAAGGACCCAAAATGGATGGAAAGGGTGTGGGATTTAGATAAGGGATATATGGACCCAAAATGGAGGGTTGGAGATAAGGAGTAGGATGAGGGCCCAAAATAGATGCGAAATAAGATGGATGGGAACTTTGGGGTGGAGATGGAAGGACTTGGGACCATGCAGGAATAGCGGGGATACCAACATCTAGAAATACATTTTCATTTCTTTTTTCAATATGATGTTCTTTATTTGGAACACAAGATGTGAGTCCATTACTAGCTGAAGGAGTTGGAGTTTCGGATATGATAATTAGTTCTTTTTCGATGGACCTATCATCATGGATTATGGGAGATGTATGATCATGAAGCAGAGGAGATGGGAGGATAGGATCTTGAGTTGGGTGGGCTGAGGGAAAGGGATCTTGAGATGGAGTAAGTAAGATGGTAGGATTTAGATATGGAGGGGATGGTAAAAGTGGATCATGTAGGGGAATAAGTGGGATGGCAGGATCTGCTATTCTGTCAGAGGATATTTCAACATGCTTTTGGACAAGATCTTGACAGGAATGGATGGGATTGGATGCATGAGGTTCATTATATGGGATTTGGATAATGCTTGGAGGAGGAGATGTGGATGGGATTTGGAGTGATTCGATGGGTGGTGGGATTTTGATGCTTGTGGGAAGTGGAAGGATTTTAAGCAATTTGATGGATGGTATGGGGATGGTAGCTATGGGAGATGGAGGTGATATTATAGATGAGGAAGCTTCATCATTGACTACTTCACATGGTTGGATTAGATGACATGTCTTATCGACTATTGGAGGCGGCTTTTCTTGTATTTCCTCTAGGAGATTCCTTGGAGACTAGTGTGTCGGAGGTGGAGGTGGATTGACAGGAATAGCTAGTGTGATGGGGGTGGAAGATTGGAAGCTTGTTTGATTGGGTGATGGAGGAGAAGCTGGGATATCAGATGGCATGACTAGATAGTTTGGAAGAATATGTGGATTTTGGGGGATGCTTGGGGGAATGTTTCTAAGGCTTTCAATATACTCATCATAGTCAACAAGATTTTCATCATCATTGGAATAGGAGTTTGTGGGAGCAAGGAAAATACAACTGAACACATCATGATAGGTTTGGGATTTCATGTTTTGATGATGAGTTAGATGGGGATGGGGTCTTGCATATGGATGAACACAGAAGCTCATGGTTGGATTTGGATTAAGTGTAGATTTTGGATTGGCTGATGAAGGATTTCCTAGGGAGAGTCAAAGCTGTATGATAGACCTAAGGAGGATTGGCTAGAGATTTTTGGCTTTCCTGTGGATGGAATACTTCAAGGGCATGTTGTCAAAAGGTGAGAGTTTTGCTTTCCTATGTGTTGGATTGGTGGAGATTGTGTCAACTTAAGGATAGACTAATGATCCTATGGGCATGACACGAGATTGACCACTTGTGGATCCCAACCTTTAGCTCAAGGTGATGAGGGATAACAACTGACAAAGCTAGATTACCCTAGACAAAGCTCTATCAAAGGGATAACCTTGGTGAGGCTGGCGGATTGGTCGGATTGATTGGATAGCAAATTCTAGCAGAATGACAACAACTCTCTAAAGGCTTGGGTGTGATTTTGGATTGGGTTGCTAGCTGGCTGGGGGGGGTGATTTGGAGAGACTTTGGATTTGGGATTGTTCTAAAGCAAGGAACTAGATAGATTCGGTTGCAACGGGGGAGCTTGGATGATTTTCTGATGAGGCAGTGACTACGCTAAGTATGCCTTGAGCTGGGAGATTTTTATTTTTTTGAGATTTTGACCAAAGTTGGCAAATATTCATTCAAAAGCTATGAACAAACAAGCAGACGAAAATTTTGGAGCAAGCACATCAAACACACCAACATCCTAGGAAGCTTTCTACAAGGATGAAATTTTTTATAGCAAGGGAGTCCTCGATATACGCAAGGTACATGAGGCCCAAATCCGTAGATGAAACCAAAAAGACGTCACACAGCCGAGAGGAGCGGTAACCCACTTCTCCTCTTTCACTTCTCAAGGGTATAAAGTTTCTTGAGGCTTAGCCCGAGTGACAAAAATCTTGATTCCAAGAGAGGTGTCTTTCGATTCACCTCCTAATTTTTATACTCTGTTGGAACGCTAGATTTGAGGTCGTCCCAAGGGGTGATGAAATCCCCAAGATTTGAGGTCGTCCCAAGGGGTGATGAAATCCCCAAGCAGGCCTCCTAAAAAGTGTAAAACAAGACCACATACATGATCTTGGGCTTTAAAAGATACGCATTCATTCCAATTGATGATTTAGATTTTGTAAGCTATGATTGAAGACACTTGTGATTATGGCATACAATGTTCATTCCGATTTGACAGCATCGTCAGCATAATGAAAGTCGAGAGATTGTCAACATAAGAAATGCGAGAGCCTTTGAAAATGCATCCAAACCATGCAATGTTCATTGATTGTTAGGCATTCAAGATTGAGTGTGAGTTTGCTTTAAGCCCAAAACAAAGATGTGTGAAACTCGATTGCCAAGCGCGCGCCCGGAGGCCCTCCACGTCAAGATTTGTCCAATTTTTATGCCCAAATGAAGTGTGAGCGAGATTAATGTGCATTCAAGGGATTTTCTAACTTAGAAAAACTACTAAAGACCCAAGTGAGTGGAGTTTGATCTTTGTGGAGCACTTAACACCCTCTTAGGTAGACCCATCCCCATAGATGGCACTGAGATTGCAACCAAGGTTAAATTGATGGGTGATTAAAGAGGGTGAGTCCAACTACAAACTTACTCAAAGCATCTTTATTAGTTTTTATAACTTAGAAGATTTCAAAAATGTGGATTCTTTTTATGCCCCAAAAGATGATTATTTGATCTATGGCATTCAAGATTGGATTTGTTGTTTTAATCATGCATTCATAAAAAAAAAAAAACTTGATTTTAATCCATGGCACTCAAGAGTGATTTTAGCAACATGCATTCAAAGACAAGTGATTAAACATTCAAGTTTTTTCCTTTGAGCATTCAAGATTGAGATTTTGTGTGTTGTTTTAAGAACTTTGAAGTGCTTTGTTTTAACCTTAGACCATTCAAGATTGTTTTGGACTCAAAAGTGAAAATGACTCTTTGGACTTTGGTTTTCATTCAAGATTTTTTGTTCTAGTTTTCATATTTTAAGCCCAAAAATGATATTCCTAGATTGTTTTGATGCATGAAAAACCTAAGAAACATTCAAGATTTTGCAACAAGACATTTGTTTGGAACAAATAACAAAGCTTTTAGGACAATTTTTGGCAACCATTTAGGACTCTTTGTTTTCATGAGATTTTTAAAAGAACTTTAAAATATTTGCAAATGAGGTTCATTTTATCCTTGATTGATGCTTTGAGTTTGATTTAGATTTTAGTGTGCACTTAGTGTTGATTTTGAACCTTTTGAAATGGAAACTTGAAGTTCTTTTTAAATTCTCAAAAATGAAGTGTTCCTAACTTTGCATGAATGCATCTAAAACTTTGATGTTGCAAGGATGCAAATGATTGGATTGGTTTAGTTTCACTTGTTAAAAGATTTTTTCTTTTTTGCAAATTTTTTATTTTTTAATGGATTTAAGTATGATTTGGGGGTTCATTTTAAGCACTAAAAAGAAGTGTGTATGATTTTTCCTCCTTAAAAAAAAATGGCCAAGATCTCCCACAAGAAGAAGAAGAAGAAGAAGTAGATGGAATAAGAAGAATATAGACAAGAAGAGGAAGAAGAATTCCAAGTGCTTTGTCCACCTATAAGCTTGAAATATCTGCAAATACTATGAGATAGACTATGAGTTCCTTTATCTTCTTCATGCTCATTTGGACCTACAAAATCAATTTATACAATCCTACCAATCACAAAAATAAGCAAAATTAGCCAAAATTAGCAAATGACATACAAAATTTGACAAAAAAAGCTAATGAAGATGACCCATGTGGGGTCCCACCGGACGTGCCAAAATGTATATGAGCAATGTTAGTATGCTAATAGAAACCAAATTTAAATAAAACTTCTACAAACTAAACAAAATTCATAAACTTCAAGATAGACTAAGATGAGCTCTCAATTGAGAATATGAGCCATTAATGGGCTCTCTCAATAAGAAGCTCTCTTGTTGAGTGGCTTTGTCTAAATAGATAGGATGTATGCTCAAGCTTTATGCTTCAAAAAGGGCTTCAAATGGAGTTGGAATTTGGGTGTGAGTGTATGGTTTTGATGTAAAATGGCATTATGACTTTACTTCATGGATTGTGTTATTTTGCAAAGGGGAAGGATCCAATTTATAGGCAAGAGGCTTGAGGGATTGAGGGCTAAGATGCAAGGATGGGAAAAAGCTCATGGAGGGCTCAGATTGCATGAGAAGAGAGCACATGGATTGTGCTTCCTTACAGCCAATCAGGGAGTGACACATGTCATAGGGTGAGAGGATGGAGGAAAGGGGAAGGATGAGTCAACAAAGGAAGCTCAAGGGATAAAATCTTCATAAAGACCCTCATAATGGCTTGTAAGAGCAATAAAAGGGCTTGGAAGAGTCATTTATGGCCTAATGGGCTTCATAAAGTTTTATGGTTGAGATATTTTGAGGGAGATGAAAGCAATTTCGACTTGGGCTTGATTAGGAGGGTTTTAAGCTTGCTTAGGATTGTGCAAATGATTAGAGGATGGATTAGGATGGTTTAGGATTAGCTTAGAGATAGGCAAGTGGATGGCATTTAATGAGGGTGGGTGAAGGAGGAGATATTTGTTAACTTTGGCTTGGGTTACTAAGTTTTAACCCATGTTAAGGGAATGTGACAAGGTTAGGAGGGGATTAGGATTAGGTTTAAAGACATCTTCTAGAAGAGTCTAGACTTTGGATGAGGATAAAGACTTTCTAGAATAGTCTAGAATTTCCTAGGATGAGGATGAAGACTTTCTAGAAGAGTCTAGAACTTCTTAGGATGAGGATAAATTAGATTTTTAGGAAATAAATAAATTTTTATTTATTTCAAGGGTTTGGGTTGAGGAGATATTTATTAAAACTTTTTTAATAAACATGAAGATTAATATTTAATCTTAATTAAATATTTTGAGTTGGGATTAGGGGTAGGAAATGATGGGATTAGCCTTTAATCAAAATTAAAGAAGGATTAGAAGATTTTGGAAGAGGTTAGTGGTCTTAAGGAAATTGGCCAAGTTTTGGGCAAAAAATAATTTTTTTATTTATTTTGGGTTTTTTGGTCAATTTATTAATTAAATAATTAATAAATAAGGAAATAATGTTTAAATAAGATTTAAACATTTTTGGGAGGGATTCCTTAATTAAATATTTTTAATTAAGATAAAGGGATTTAATGGCATAAAAATTAATTAATTAATTAATTAATAAATGATGATGTCATCAGGAATTTTTTAGAAAATAAAAATACTTTATTTTCTAAAAGTTTTTAGGTGTCTACATCGACAATAAGGCCTGATGAGGTACCCAATCACAACCAAAACTATATGAAACAGAGAAATAGGGAAAACCACATGAGAAAAACCCTACTCCAAAAAGAGATAGAAAGAAAAAGTATAAATGATATGTCTCAAGAGACTCTCTCAAAACTATAAGTACAATGAATCCCCCATGATAGAGGCTTGAGACTCCATAGACCTCTTAGAATGACAAACCTCTTGTGTTGATGAACAGACCAATGTGGCTCCAATCTAAAAGAAAAAAAGGCAGTGGACAACAAGGATGAAACCCCTAAATGTAAGGTGAAGTTGAAAGTCCTAGCTAATGCTCAAAGGAGAATGCATGAGAATCTTGAAATGGAATCTCCAATGGAGGTGGGATAATAGGTGTGTTGAATCTATCATCTAAGAGGAGATGTGTGTCCTGTGATGTATCCTGAACAACTATAATAGGTGGCTTAATGAATGGAGCTACAATGGTAGGCAATACTGAAGAGTAATCCTATGAAATAGATGGAATCTGAATAGGAGGTGGATGTGTAGAAGCCACAACGCTAGTCTCAGGACTAACACATAAGTTCAAGTGACCCAACTTCACCTCAGTAGTCTCTCGTAAAGAAGGAGAGTGGGTCTCTGATAGTGGAGATGGTCAACCAAAATGAGAGAAAGAGTATAGGCGGGAAGACTAGTCAACAATCCCTATAGAAATAATATTGCATGTCTCACTATCTCTGATGTGCATTGAATCTTGTGAAAACTCAACTATCTTTGTTGTCCCAGTGTGTGTAATATGGTAAATAGAGAGAAGGTTAGAGGAAAAATATGAAACACATAGTACATCATGAAATGTACCATCATCAATGTCAATAGAACCTTTCCCACATACCGTCATAACAATGTCATTCTGCATCAAAATGTGTGGAGTAGGAGAAGCCACAAAAGAAGAGAACAAATCCTAAGAAGATGCCATATGGTATGAAGCACCTAAATCCAATAACCATCTAAAAGAATGTGGAATAGTAGTTGCACATAGTGCATGACCCTTTCCTATGTCTTTACCATCTAATTGAAATGATGATGATGAAGATCTATGAGAAGTAGAAGGAATATCAATGTTTATCTTCTGAAGGAGAGCTATCAAATCTAAAGCCTGTTTGGTATAGTCATCTAACTTATTCTCATAGCAATGTGACTCATCATGATTGGGCTTATTACAATAAGCACACTTTGGTCTATCTGGCTTTCATTTATTCCCCTCGGGAGGAGGTGGACCTAATGATATGTAAGGGCTAGAATCAATCTGAGACTCTATAGGATGTGATTTATGTTTCTTTTCCTTCTTCCTAGAAGATGGTTGAGCTACCAACGCATGTCTATGAGCCTATGAGAGAATAACTGGGAGAGCTTAGATTGCTTTTGAGTCAAATGATCACAAAAAATCTCAAAGGATGGTAGGGTAAATCTAGTACCCAAAGCATCCATGGTGGAATGACAAGTAGAAGCAAAAATATGAAAGTTTCCACAAAGCTTAGAAAGAATCAGGTAAATGCACTCAATGTTAGTCTTGGTTTTCCCACGATCCTGCAATAAGGATCTCTATTGTTTGAACTTCATCAAGAAGTCCTCAATGGAAGGAAAATAATCTAGTACAAGAGAGGTAAGCTCTTCCTCAATCTAAACTGTCCTAAACTCATTCACTATACCAAACAAGTCATCAAGCTTGGTCCACATAGCTAGAGGGGTATTGCATCCATAGAGATGAAACTATAGATTGTCAAATACCTATAAAGAAATCAACGCCATTGCCTCATCCATCTTATTCATGTGATATATGACCTCAAAAGGCCTCTGTAAAACTGGTTGCACTGCGTCTAAACAAGACCACAACCTTTTTTACTAGAGAAGTCATGTCATCAAGGACTTCCATGTGTATGAGGTATTAGAAGTTCTAGACAAGAAGAGGTCTCGACCATTGTTTTAGAAGGTGTTGGATTTTTTTTAATTAATTAATGGTTTACTGATGTAATTAATAGAAATAATAATACAAAACACCTCATACAATGCAAAAAATTGAACCCCAGCTGCTAGAAGGAATGTGTATACAAGAAAAGAGCAAAAAAGATTCAGTTTGAGATTCACATGTACCTTTGAAAACTTATGATGAAAATAACAGATAATTTGCTCGAGAAGAGCTTTTTGATGCTTCTGTCAGATTGAAACACAAAGCTAAGAAAAGCAAGTTATTCCCCCCTAGAAGATAGAAAACATCATCTAATTTCGAGCAAAAAAAATAGTTACCAAACTAGAAAAAAAAAAAAGCTTCACCATCATGTCTATCTTGGAATCAATTCTCTACTGCTCTTTTTTGGATCCAAAAAATACCTCTATATGCTCAAGTTAGAGCCAAAATGCCAACAGGTGCTCTTTATTTGCAAAAAATAAATTTGAGCCCAAAAATTTCCTATAAGGTGCTAAAATTTAAGACCCCTAGCTTTGCCACATGACCGTAGACTAGCAAATGGAGGTGAGCGACCTGATGGTGGAGGACTGGTGATGCTACGAGGAGGAGAAAAGTGTAAGAGCTAAGCACCGTGGAGCAACGACCTAGGGTGGAGTGACAAAGTGAGGTTGAGCGATGACACAGGGCAAGCGGTGCTGTAGTGATGTCGTGGTAGTGTCGTTGCGATTATGTTGAAGTCGTAGGTGGTTAGAGGAACACTGTCACATGGTTAGTAAATCGTTGTGTGGTTGAAAACTTCTTTTTAATTAAAAAAATATCATATCCCTTGGATTGTGTACCAAAGGCTGTGACAACCTTGTTATGCAAAACAAAATATTCCTCCCTAGTCGACATTGTCCAAAATCAACAAATTTTATATGAAATTAGGGGTTTTGATGTCTTTTGGATCCAACCATGAGGTTTGTTTCGCCTCAAAGTGCTTTGAAATTCAGAGACCCCCCTATTTTCATTAAGAAAAAACCCAAAAATAGAAAGATCTATTTTTTCAAACCCTCATTCTTCTTTTTCTCCAAATAAGAACAAGCTATAGTAGGTCAGGGTCTGATACCATGAAGGATTTGAACAATACAAATCCATAAAACTGGAAGAACACCTGCATGCAAGAACCTATCACAGAGAAGAAAAGACAAAGAAGAGGAAGGGGGAAACCCTAAGAGGTAAATGACATTCAATAATAACTATTTAATTATTAAATATGAATGCAAGTGCATAAAGGAAAATCTTAAGAAGGGAATAAAGGTAATTTAATAAATTAAATTAAATTAACCCTTTACTTCAACAATGCCTAGGTCCAAAGTTACATTGGAAAATCTTCATCAAGATCTAAAGTCTAATCTATAAAGTTTGTGCTGAAGTAGCCAATATTCTTGTACAAAATGAGATGCATCAGCAATGAATAATTATGGAATTTGAAGTTTCCAAATTCTCCCCTTTGGGTAGCTACAATTTGTTCTTGCATTTTCTCAATGATATATTTCACATAATCATATTCAATATTTGTGAAATAGTCTTGAATATTTAGAGCCATGAGGTAAGGTCCTCCATACACCATATCTAAACCATCACTCTCGAGTGCCTTATGCAAGCCATAAATTGTATTCTACTTATAATTTTGGAACTTGTTCACAGGGAGCATCTTATCCACCTTCTTTGGGATGTCTCCAACTAATTTAAGCTCATATGAATGTGGTGGATCATCACCTTGCTAGTATAAAAGTTGACATTATTTTCAAACTTCTCATAGAAATCCTAGATGTCAACCTCTAGACTAATCTGGCCTCCAAGCCCAAAAACTTCAATCAAAGAAGCATGGTCAAGTGTACACAATATGCTCCTATCCTATTTATGGAAGGATTTTTTGTAGGGTTATATGATGTTATGAGGGCTTTTAGTAGATCTACATCTACATATACCTCTGGAAATATGAGCTTTTCCAAATTCCTCTACCATGGGTTTGAGGTTGGGGGCTTCTTTAATCTGTTGCTATATAAAACATGAACAACTCGTACCCATTTGTGTCTAGGCATATGGCATCTCTGCAATATATATATATATATATATATATATATATAATGGATTGTTGAAACTGTGGCTATTTGCCAAAATAACATTTGATGATCTAGGCAAGAGTCGAGCCCATTCATCTGCATATTTATTCATCTTTCTCTGCCTGGTTTTGCCCATTTTTGAAATTGGTGCTTGGACTACCTCCACGCCCTTGGATTGTCCCTCATCACCTTCAATCTTAGACATTTTTCTCTACAAATAAACCTTGGATTCTAAAATTCACAAGAAACAATTTAGCAGTTTGATAGCTTGAACAGTTTGCAACTCAATGATTTCTCTAACTTGTACAAATGGTAGTTTTCTTGATCACAGAGAATGTCTTTATGTATGAGCATGCTCCATCAACTTCATTTACTCCATTAAATGTTTGCATGCACAATGATCCAGATCTTACATTAGGAGTGTCACTTCAAAACTTTGGTGATGTTAACAACCAATTAAGCCTTCTTATTTTATGCCAAAATTTCAGATTGGCTAGAAACTCTTGTCCTTCTCTATTTTGTGAAATCACTTTATGCACTTTTTCTTGTTAGGGTTCCAATCTTATGCTCCATTGGATCTTTCTTCTCATCATAACCCCATGAACCTTATTGCTAGAGACCTCAGATCTTACATTCAAGAATTTATCATATAGTCAAAGACCTTAACTACTATATCCCCCTTGAAGCTGCAAACCTACGCTAGCAGTTAGTATCTTTTCATTGTAGCATTGGAGCTATTTGAAAATGATCCCCTGATATTACGTTCAACTTCAGTTGTAACTTTCAAAAGCATTAAGATGAACCTTATGGTCTTACACTTAACCTTTAATTGTAGCATTGAACAACCTTTATAACACACCTATGATTCTATGCTTTCCTTTGGAATGTAAGATCAAGAGAATTCATACTCTAAGGGAATTACCTTTTATGCACTTACACTCAAACCCTAATCGTATCTTTGGATGACTCTTGCAACATAACTTACGCACTAAGCTTTTCCCTTTAGATTGTATCATCGGACTCACTTTTTAACATAAGGACTTCAACTTATGAACCTATGCTCAGCCCTTGGAATGTAATATCAGGAAATAATTTCACCTTCACAAAATAAACTTACGATGATATGCTTGATCCTTGGGCATAAGGTTGGGACATTTGTTTCATAGACTACTAACTCTACTTTTGACAATTAGTCTTGAGATCAGGGAAGAATAAGGAATATTCGTATCAAGACTGACAACCTCCTACTCAGATACAAGATTTAGGAAAAGTAAAGTGTCAACAATAGGATAGAATATTATTAGCTATGTGCATGACATGGTTAAAACATTTTAATATAACCTTAAGTCATAAAGGATAACTTAAAATCTTAACCCAACCTAGGGTACGATTTAACCAATTTAGGGTTTTCTTGCTAAAAACTTTGCAATAGAATACATGAAAACTCTAATTGTATACATTCACCTGATTTTCACAATATTTTTCAAAATTTTGGAATGGTGAAAATGCAGGCCATCAACCTATATCTCTTACTAGAGAGCATATGATTCCACTTATTAAGGATTTCATTATACATCTACATAGAGTAAGAGGTTCAAATCAAGCTTTCTTCTTCCAAGACTGGGTTTATTTCTTATCCAAATTATTTTAGGAGGCACTTGTTTTTGAGATTGGGAAGAAGTTATCTTCTCTATTTACAAGGGTCAACACTCTAATAATCTGATGGAGGCCCTTGCTATTAAGATTATTGTGAGAGAAGATGCTCTTTAGGCTGGAAGAAGATCATCTGTGAGTCTGATTCTCAAATTGTTGTGGACATGCTAAATAACCAGAGTTTGGAGGATGTTAATTGGAAATTAGCCTCTTTGACCAAACAAATTCTAAGTCTTTGTAGTTCCTTGGACTCTGTCTCCTTTCATCACATCCCTCGTGAATAGAATAGAGTGGTGGATTATTTGGCAAAGTTGGCTTCAAAGAATGTGGTTAGTTGGGATATTAGTGGTAGGGATGAGTTACCTTTTGAGTATCGTGGGATTTTTGATTAGCTGTTATTGGAAGACATGAATATGTAGTGTTATTGTGGGCCTTTGGCCTTTGCTCTATAATTTGGACTTGATTGAATAAATTTTTACCCCTTTTTCCAAAAAAAGATTGGGAAGAAGTTAAAATGGAAGAAATGCATGACCAAATGAATAATGGCCAAGTAGTTAATCGAGTTTTCTACATGACCTTGTATCTCTTCCACTATTTGGTATGCACATGAGAATAAATGGGATTGTACACCATAACCATACACAGAAAATGTGAGAATCTATGAGTATCATCCCCATCTATACAGAGAAAGATGTTACAAAATTTTTAGGAGAGTCAATGATGGTTTTACAAGCTAATTAACTTATGAATTGGCAGGGAACCCAAACAAAAGGATGTCCAAGGAGGCCATGCAATTAGTAAATGATAATGGTAGCTTCTTCATCCAATTTCCATGCTTCACCTACATCAAAGTGGGAGGGTTTGAAAATAAACCTGTGAAACTACCTGAGTATGCCCTAGCCTGCTTTGTATTGGTTGAACTATGTAGGCAAATTGCTCTTGTGAGAGAGGTATTCCTTCCAAAGCAAGGATCGAGTATCACCTTTCCCACTGAACCCAACCAAATTGTTTGTTGTGGTCATTTGGTTCTTTAAAAAATTGGTAAAAATTTGAAAATGATTTGAAAGTTTTTTTAAGAATAATGATGTTAATTTTTTACTTCTAAAATATTAATGAAGAGTATGCAATTTAAATAATAAATTATGACATTATATTATTTTTGTTTGTTGTGAGTAATTTTTATGGTTTTTAAAAATAGGTTTTGATTTTCTATGATTGTAGAAAATACTCGACCTTTCCAAAATCTTCATTTTACCTTAACCAAACAAATTATAATACATATATAATTTCACCACAATGTAACTAAATTATAAAAATATATAACCAAAAAAATTGCTCAAAGTTATTTATAAAATGTTAGTTTAATAGAAGAAATGTCAAAGCTTCCCAACCAAAAATCCCCTCCCTTAGCTTCATCTTTATAATAATATAAAATTATTCCCAAAAATAGAAACACATACCAACATGCTATACAATGAATGGTTTAAGATCAGCAAACACATCTAGTGTGCAATCTCAATGCTAAAGAGGTGTGGGAGGTCAAATAGAAAAAAAGAAAAAAATCATCAATTTTTGCATATATTTGTTTTGTTCATGAGCTCTCAATTGGTAGAGAGATATATAGATATAGGAAAGAAGAGATACAATAGTAGAACTTGTTTGCATGTAATATTTATGGTAAGTGCAACTTAACACTTTACCCCTTTAAAATGTTCCAAATATCATAATCTTCAAGCTTACTCTTTCAAATAGTATATATGCTATATTTAAATTGAATGAAAAGAATTGTTAATGAAGGACTTGATGAATATAAATTAATATAAATAGATAAATTTGCATCCATGCTATTATTCTTATTATATTTTTAGATACCCTCCTTTAAAACAAAATAACTTAAACCCTTTTACTTCAAAAAAAAAAAAAAAAAACAACTGATTACAACAAACAACTTAAACAACATAGAGACCACTAAAATATATAAATAATACCAAAATATATCTACAAGACTTAGTAGACTAACAATCCAATTACAGGCACAATCAAAGTAATGAAAGGATGATTCAATCATTCTTTCTATCAATAGTGATTCAATATACTGAAAATAAATAACTAGGGAGTCCTTGCTCGAAAGCCATGGTGAATATGCTTTCAACCCTAATGCAATCTGAAATTGTATAAATTTAGGTCAACTGTTCAAGAAAATGAAAAGGTGTACAATTTGTTGCAGTTCGAATTCTCATATTCGTATGCTAGAGTTGGAAGCCAGAGCAGCACTATGATTTTGCACTCCACAGAGACTCATCCAATCACTGTTGAGCTTCTCTTAAGACATTCTGTTACCACCCAAACTCGGTGAATTAAAACCAATGAATCGTGTTGCCATAGCAGAGTCCAATCTTAATAAGTGATGTATGTCAGCCTCTGCAAACACAAAAAACTCTCCATAAGGCTAGAATAGGCTGAGCAAAGAAAAGGGCTCTGTCCATACCCCACTAAAACTGGTAATAAACAGCAAGCTTTATGAATTGAAGCTAAAGAACACATGGTTAATACTTCATTTTCAGAACTGAGCCTCTATATAGCCCTGCTCTATACAGATGAATTAAATAAATGCCAAATACACCTCGTACAGTGGGTTATGTAGGCTAGAGGAGAATGCAATGCACTGGCCGTAGAGAGACCAGCAGGGCATACTGTCAATCCACCATCCTCACCTTTCAAAAGTCTGGATACATGAAATTGAGATCCAAGCCAAAGGTTGTCCGCAGAACTAATTATTTCAGCTCTATGCATAATGAAACTATCCTCAAAATCAAAATAAAAACACAAACCCTTCCATGACATCCACCTGAATGATCTTTAAAAAGCTAGCCCAGGACGTGGAGAACCATATAAAGCACCAGTAGTTCCTCCAATGTAATTCCCCTGCATGAGTCTATTCTTCATTTGTTTTGTTAGTTAAGGAATAGTTTATGACCGGTTTCTAACATAAAATATAAACTGTTTGTGAAACTAACAAGTTCATACAAAATTGAAATAATAAAGATACTTTCAAGAACAGAGGTGACGACGCTCTGAGAACCAAATTTATTTCTTATAGCTCAAGTCCAAAGCTTAACAATGCATAAGTACCTAACATTCTACCTGAATGTGCCGTGACAATTAACTATGTTTTAGTTATGATCTTTGGTTTTATGTTCACAAAATCTAAAATGAATTTCTTAGTTGTCAAATAATGCATTGAAGCAAAACTATTATGGCCTGTATTGTTATGGTGTTTCTTGATTTGAATTTTACCACTGGTTGGATGTGGGCAGGAATCTATTAGGACGTGTGCAATAATACCAAGTGAGGAGGAAATAGCTTGCCCTCGTCCCAGAAAAGTACCGATAAATCGAGTGTGTGAGAGTTACAATAGCGTGGATGAATATCTGTCAACACAATTCCATTTGATCCGTGAAGATTGCTTCACATCAGTAAGACGGGCAATTCAGGATTTCCGCAAGAATTTAATCCCAAGCAACATAAGAAGGTATACAAAAGTAAAATTCATTCGATTACAGGTGGGGAATGAGGGTGTGCAACATTGCATTTCATTAGAAATCTCTAAGAATAAAGCAGTTAAGTGGAGTTTATTAGACCGGCTCTTATTTGGTTCACTGGTCTGCATTTCCTGTGACGGTTTCTGTACCTATTTATGGGGAATCGTCAAGGAACAACAAGAAAAGGGAATTCTTGTTCTAAAGCTCATCCCAAGCAGCGAAGAGGGCCCCGCAGATTTACAAATTGAAAAAACATATGAAATGATTGAGTCCACTTCAGCTTATTTTGAAGCCTATCACCATGTCTTGAAATGTCTTCAAAGGCCTGAAATGGAAGAGCTTCCTTTCTCGGAGCATTTGTTATCATTGCAATCTCATGTCTTGGAACCTTCTTATGTTAAACTGAGGAAACAACAGGATGCTTATGATTTCAAGAGTACATTTTCAAACATCAGTAGCTGCTTGGGAACAGGCATAGTTTGGATCTTGAGAGAGGTATGGCCTCACTGGGATTGTAGCCTGGATGAAAGCCAGATGGAAGCTGTAAAACAGGGCATAACAAAAAGGCTGGCTCTTATCCAAGGCCCTCCTGGTACTGGGAAAACTTATGTTGGCTTGAAGATTGCCAGCATTCTTCTTTCTAATGTGAAGCAGGGACCTATACTGGTGATCTGTTATACAAACCATGCACTTGATCAGTTCCTGGAATCCCTTTACCCCATTGAACCGAACATCATTCGACTTGGAAGTAGGTCTTCAAGTGAAATTATGCAGAAACGAAACTTGAAGGAAGTCAGACGTGGAGTCACCATTCCCCCCTCACTTCGCACAAGGTACAGAGAACTTGTACACACAAAAATCAACTTGCAGCTGCAGATTCAACGCTGCTTGGGCCTTGTGAACCAACAACATCACTCCAAGAAAATGCTAAGGAACATGTCCTTAAAGCAATGTATTCAATCCCTCAATCCTAATGATGAGATATCTCAAAACCTACAAAGAATGTGGTTAGAAGAGATTGCAGAACAGGCTGAACAAAGGAACCACCAAAGTAAGGGGAAGCAAAAGGTTGCAGAAACCATGGCTCTAGACACATGCAATACTTTTGCTTCGCTTGTAGACCAGCCTGATGAGGTCACTGAATCTGGTGGACACGGTAGTGAATGCTCCAGTATCTATGAAGAATCTAGAGATTATACAACTGCTGAAGGGTTAACGGCAGCAGGTGAAGATGCTGCTGCTGAGGAGGCATTGCCAGCAGATGAAGAGGCTGCTGGTAGTGCTGTGAGGGTAATGCCAGCAGATGAAGATACCACTGCTGATGAGGCATTGCCAGCAGATGAAGATGCCTGTTCTAGTGGTCTGGGTGTAGTGCAAGCAGATGAATATTCCACAGATGTTCCCTCGGATGAAAGTCTATGGTCTAATAATGAGTGGATTTTATCTGAAAATTCAAGAAATAAGCTTCTTCAATACTGGTTGGACCAAATTAGAGAAAGAAATAAAGCAGAATTTCAGCGTTTAACGGAAGCTTATAAGAATGTATGTAGTCAGATGCAACAGCTGGAGGATGAGATCTCTCTCCATATTTTAAGAAAATCCAATGTAATAGGTATGACAACCACAGCAGCTGCTAAAAGCTATGACATTCTTCAGGGCCTGAGAGCAGAAATAGTTATAATAGAAGAGGCCGCTGAGGTTTTAGAAGCAAGCATTTTGCCATGTCTTGGGTTTTTCACTAAGCATCTCATTCTGTTGGGAGATCACTTGCAATTGCGTCCATCTGTTGCAGAGTATGAATTGGCTACCAAGCACAAGCTGGAGATATCTCTCTTTGAGCGATTGATAAAGGGTGGGGTGGAGCATGTGGCTCTTCGATGTCAAAGAAGAATGAGGCCTACAATCTCTGCACTAATATCAGACCTCTATCCTTTCTTGCAAGATCATGAGAGCGTAAAGAATTTTGAGAATATTAAAGGCATTCAAAACAATGTCTTTTTCTTGGATCATAAAGCTATGGAGTCAGAGACAAGTGAGGCCAGCAGCAAGGTAAATGTGCAGGAAGCTTGGCTCATTGTGGAATTTTGCATTTATCTCCTAAAACAAGGTTACGAAAACAGCGACATAACAATTCTGACCATGTATAAAGGTCAGATGAGTGAGATTCAGAAAAATCTCAAGGACCGTATTCTTAGTCGGACTAAAATAGAGATGATGGGCCCTGAATCATTGAAGAGTCCACGAGTTTGTTCTGTGGATAATTACCAGGGAGAAGAAAGCAAAATCATAATACTATCTCTGGTAAGGAGCAATAAAATGTTTGGGGTGGGAGGCTCCAAGGGAAATATTGGGTTTCTGAAAGTAGTAAATAGAGTGTGTGTGGCGTTGTCAAGAGCCAAAATGGGGCTATATATCTTTGGGAATGCAGAGCTATTAGCCTCTAAAAGTGATATATGGGAATCAGTTATTCAGAAGTTGGGGACTGCCAAATCCATTGGACCTGCCCTTTCACTAGTTTGTCATAACCATCCCCAAACAGAAACAAAAGTTTCAAAAGCTGAAGATTTCAGGCTAGTGGAAGATGGAGGTTGTAGCAGGCCCTGTGAATATCAGTTGAAGTGTGGCCATGCTTGCCCAAGGAGGTGCCACCCCTCAAATCACGATAGAATAATTTGCCACAAGCCTTGTCCTAACAAATTTGAAAACTCATGCGGTCATCAGTGTACGGTGATTTGTCACTTCCCTGAAGATTGTCCTCCATGCAGGGTTCCAGTACCCAAAGTTCTTCCTAAATGTGGTCATCAATTAGTTCTCCATTGCTCTAGTCCTGCGGAGAATGCCCTCTGCATTGAGCCATGTGATGTTATATTTGATTGTGGTCACCTATGCCAGTCAAAATGTGGATGCCCCTGCTCACCGTGTTTGAAATTAGTTAAAAAGGATTTGCCTTGCGGCCATAAGGCAACTTTGCCTTGCTGTGAAGACCCTGCTAATTTCTCCTGTGAAGAGCCTTGTGGTAAGGTTCTAAGTCCTGGTTGTGAGCATATATGCAGAGGAACTTGTGGGGCATGTAAGCAAGGCACTTCTCACATTCCCTGCAATGAAAGATGCTCCAGGGACCTTCCCTGTGGTCACCAATGCATGGCTGGTTGCTCAGAAACATGTCCGCCGTGCATGCATCCTTGTGAGAAGCGGTGCTTGCACAGTCGTTGTACTCGTCTATGTGGAGCACTATGCATTCCGTGCAAGGAGAAATGTGAATGGAATTGCCAACATTATACTTGTGATCGTCTCTGCCATGAGATCTGCTCAAGAGATCCGTGTGATGAGCCATGCCAGGAAATTCTAAGCTGCGGACACCCGTGTATAGGCCTTTGTGGGGAGCCCTGTCCCAAGTTTTGTAGGACCTGCAATCCCAAGCATGTTGATGTCGTTACTCAGATGACTTTGGAGGAGTATGAAGTCACAGATAGATTCGTTCATCTTATAGACTGTGAGCATGTATTTGAAGTAAGCGGACTTGATACATGGATGAATATGGACGAGAGAGTCCTTGAAGCTGAGCCTGGCGCAGTTGCTGTCAAGCTTAAACAATGGTGAGTTTAATTTCCCTAGTTTAAGTTTCTATATTTAAAACTCGTGTTTTTATTAGTTTTGGTTTGCACTTTGTGTAAATTATTGATTAGTATTCATATTGTTTGCGAAATGGTTTGCACTTTGCAGTCCTGAATGTAGAACACCCATAAGAAAATCACTGCGGTATTCAAACATTGTGAAGGGAAGGCTGCAGCAGATTGAAGAAGTCAAGAAGTTAATTCTAGGGTTTAAAAATCTGAACAAGGGCAACAGAATGTTAAAGGAAAAATGTTATGACAAAGCAATTCAAGAATTCAATAACGTATTCCGGTACAATCCGGGGTCTCTTGAAGCCCATTTGGGAATGGCTAAAGCCCTCAGTGGACTAAGGGATTATGAGCGGGCCACAGAGCATCTGTTCTTCATTTTAGAACGCAGTTCATATAAAGCTCGAATCCAAGAAAAAATTTCAGAGCTAATCCCGAAATTTGCTTCCAGCATAGAAAATGTGAATTTCAACAACAGTTATCGAAATATTAAAGCTGAAAACGAGTTAGCAATTGAGTCACTATTGCAGTGGGTGTCAATTCGCCATTCCTGCCAAGACCTTAAAACAGGGTTGACAATTTGCAAAATTATTCTGGAGCAAACCCCCGGCCATGCAAAAACTGAAGAAATCAAAAGAAACCTGGAAAGTGGACGAGAAGTTATAGAAGAGGTAGTGAATGTGATGATGAGGGAAGTCGGAGGAAGAGGGCACTGGTATAAATGCCCAAATGGCCATTTCTATGTTGTAGGGGAATGCGGTGGCCCAATGCAAAAATCAAAATGCCCAGATTGCAATGCTACGGTAGGAGGAGAATCTCACCAGGCTGCTGGAGGAAATACTCATGCTGATATTGATGACAGTTCTCATCCTGCCTGGAGCAACGCCACTGTTCTTGCTGGTCTCGACCATCTTCTTTAATTACCAGCAATGCATCTGAGGACCTGTTTTGGGAGTAATTTTATGAGGTTTGTGATGGAAGGTCATAGATTGTCTTAAGAAACAAGGTCCTTAAAAACACTTGACTTTTTCTTCTTTATGTAGAAACTATGAATTCTATGACATACGGATAAATATAATAGATTTATTTCTATACATATCAGATGTCAAATGATTCTTAGTGTATTTATAAAGTTTTGTTATTTATTTATAAATTTTATATATTATCAAAAAATAATTTAATAAGTTGAATTTATTATATTGTTTCTTTTGACTAAGAAATATGTAATTATATTTCATTACATTTATATAAATATCTCTATTAACAATATATGACAACACACACACATACATATATATATATGTATATATATTGTTTTCTATTAAGTTAAGCAGCAAGAGGGTGCTGGCCCGTGGTACAAACAACTCGCACTATACTGCTAAACAGAATTAACAGTCTCTAGTGCCAAATCCAAGATCACCAAGGATCTACAATATTAACTTAACTCCGTCAAAGACAAAGGTTTGAGAATGACACACCTTGGGACAAGCCCCCAAACAGCTGTGGAACATAACCAAAAGACAAGAACCAAGGACTTGGATGAGCCCTTTAAAACTTTCAGCATTCATCCAATCACAAAAGCCAAGGGCTTGGAAGCGCCCTTTAAAACTTCAAGCATACCTCCAAACACAAGACGACAAGGACTAGGAAGAAGGAGGTCCTTTCAACATCAAACAAAAGAACAACTAAACAAGGGAGCAAGTTGCCTGCCCTTTCTTCTCTGAACCAAAGATCCAAACCCTTCTTGGCCCGTTTCTTAGGCCAACACCTTCAAAGATCTTCCAACTCACAGTAGTCTCCTTTCCCACCTCAATAGTGAAAGGGTCCCCCACAACAGAAGCAGGGCAAGGGAAGATCAAAACAACAAAGTTGGGAAGATGGAACCACCAACCCCCCAACCTATCAGCAGAAGCAGCCATGAAATTGTCCCCTTCATTAGGAGTCTCCCACAACTCACACCAAATCTCCACCTCAATAGGAGATAGCTTCACCTCCATAGAAGCCATGCAAGAAGGAGTAGAGACAAGAATCCAAGCCCACCACCACTGTAACAACATTTTTCTCATAATGAGAGGACAAAGGGGAGTCCTCCCACCAAGGATCCAAACATCAAGGTTAGGAAGGTGGAACCACCATCTCCCCAACCTATCAAAAGTAGAAGCCTTGAAAATGTCCCCCGCAATAGGAGTCACCTCCACACCCAACAACTCACACAAGATCTCCACCTCAATAGGAGATAGCTTCACCTCCATAGAAGCACTGCGAGAAGGAGCGGAGACAAAAAAACCAAGCCCACCACCTCTGTAACAACATTTTATTCATAATGAGAGGACAAAGAATAGCCCTCCCACCCAAGAACCAACCACCCACTAGTGGTGGAACCCAAGCATGGTTAACCAACATTAGGACACAAGAGCCTAATGCATGAAACTAGTAGTGTCCAAGAGAAACCAGCCGCATAAGCCTCCACAACCTAAGATTGCCCCGAAGGTAGCAACCCATCCTGACATCCAGCAAATGGAGGGGGAGAGGAACCATTCCAACCCGACCATTACCAACATAACAACAAGGAGAGTCATGCAGATAGTAAAACTCCACACCAGAACTGGGGAAGACATAGGATCTAAAAGCCTTGATCCAAAAAAAGTCATTCCAAGGTAAGATGAACCAAGGAGAATGAGGGCCTTGGACCAAGCCTCGGAACCCAATACTCCCACCTTTGCCCATGTTGCCATCACAACCAGCTACACATCTGGCGGAACACCTCTCACCCCAAAAACCTAGAAGGCCAGAGCCAACCTTCAAAAAAACCAGACAGCAACCTTCAGAAGAAAGTTGTCCCCAACAAGGAGCGACACCCAGAAGGAACCCGTCAACATTGTCTCCAGCAGGAAAGGTATCGAATACCAGACCCCAATCTCTGCATATCCTTCTCAGAAAAAGAAGGCCATAGCCAAGAGGAGTTCCAACCCAAAGGAAAAAACTCCCAGCTGGACTGCACCACACACGAGCAAGATGATGAGTCTGAAGACCCCATGCTTTCAAACCAACAACCAAAGAGCGTTGAGACAACAAGATAGCCGGATCCAACCGAAAAAAGTCCTCCAAAGGCCCACAAAACTAGATTCCCTCAACACCAAGCTTCACATCATCCTCATCATCATCGCTCCCTTCTCCCTCACCAATCTCAGATGCCCCTGCAGTGCATCCGCATCTACAGGAAGCCTTCTATTTGAAAACTCTAGGCCCGCTCCCTTTCCCGCTCATTATCAATTGATTATATATATATATATATATATATATATATATATATATATATATATATATATATATATATATATATATATATATATATAATATTTAAAAAAAGATATTATTATTATATTGTATATAAAGTACTATATTATATATGCAATCTCATTTACTATTGTTATATTTTGTCAATATTAGAATATATTACTATTACATATTTTCAACATGTTCATTATGTTAAATTTATAATATATTTATGTAATAAATAAAAAGTACAATTTCAAATATTATTTACAATATTATATTTTTTAATGTATATCATATAATATTATTATATACTATTACAATCTTATTATGTTTAATAATTATAATTTTTATAATATAATTTAAAACTGCTAGTTATTTATGTCAAATATTAGCCATCATTATGAAGTCTGGATAATCTTTGTAGATGGTTATAGATACACTTTATGCTATTAATGTGGTTGTTTTTGTTACACAATACTTTTGTGAATGACTATCCATAAGATCATTTTAAAAGAGATAAGCTTTCCAATAGAAGATTTATAGTTTTCATAGTGCTTTGAATATTATGAAATATGAATTCCATATAAGAATAATTTGATTTCTGCAAATTATGATCGGAGGTGTATTTATTTTATAATTAAATATTATTATTATTTTTCTTTGAAAGCTTCTTATAGCATAAATTTTAATTATGACAAAAAAAACTTCAACTATTAAGGTAAATATAATATGTTGTCATTGTTTGATAAAAAAATCATGGCCAAGTCTAGGGCATTGAGCTTTACTAGTCCAAAATTAGTGAAGTTCTAAAGTTTAAATTGCTTTATTTTAAAAATATTTGTGTATCAGTAAATCTTTCTTTTCTATTGGTTATTTGTAATTTAGGTGAGGGTTTATACCTTTTTAAATGTGTGTGTGTGTGTGTGTGTGTTTAGTTGGAATCTTCCCCACTTATTTGGAAGCATGATGAAGTTTTACATGCATTTATTGTGCTCTCTAAAAATCAGCATAACACCAATCAAACTTGTAGCATTTTGTTGCAACATTGTCTTCCCTCCTTTAGAGTCCATCTTCAGAAGATGATCTACCTTTTTTCCATGCCACTAAATAATGCCATTTAGAGTTGAAAATACCATTATTATTGGATGCCTTCATAGGAACCTGTTTATTTTCTCCGTAGACCGTTGGAAGCTTCCCCACTTATCTGGAAGCATGATGAAGCTTTACATGCATTTATTGTGCTCTCTAAAAATCAGCATAACACCAATCAAACTTGTAGCATTTTGTTGCAACATTGTCTTCCCTCCTTTAGAGTCCATCTTCAGAAGATGATGTACCTTTTTTCCATGGCACTAAATAATGCATTTAGAGTTGAAAATACCATTATTATTGGATGCCTTCATAGGAACTTGTTTATTTTCTCCGCAAACTAGTATTGCAATTTCTTGGAAGACTTTTACAGCTAGTAAATAATGCTTGAAAATACAATCTCTTGATTTCACATAGCACAAAATGTTGAGAAAAAAGCTAAAAATATCATAAGTGCATCAAGAGGGAGCGAGAATTCTGCTAGGGGAAACAATCCAGTAGGCACCCAAGCTAATTTCGTGCACCTATAGTTCCTAGTCCGTATGTCAAAATTTGTCAATTTTTCGGTGAACCTTTGTAGGTGAGTAAAGAGCTTAAAGCTAACCTTTCAAATTTCCAACATTTACGGAGCTCTTTGTAGAACTCGTAGAGTGTGAGGTGGTCTAAAAGTGTCATTTTAAAATGTTTGCCCAATAGTTGTTATAGTACTTTTTGGACAAATGGACCAATCAACAATTTAAAAAACTATTAAAAAAACAATGATTGGTGTTATGTTGATTTATTTTGGCATGTTTGTGTGCAGGTACTGGGATTTTTTGGGTGATAATTGGGGGAAAAGTAATAGTTAACATGGCAACATTGTGTACATGGGTGGCAACTAGCTCATTTCCCCTACTAAATCCAAACCAAAGAACTTAAATTTCAACAAAATACAAACCTACAATACAAATATTTATGTCTAAAAGGGAAAATTGGAGCTTCCTTGATCTGTAAGGTGAAATTAAGAAGAATTTCTCAACCAATTTTATTTTCCAAATATGGGAAAATTATAGAATTTGTGCCCACATCCCATAACTTGCAAGTGAAAATCCACTAGGTTCGCTATCCAATGTATCTAGTTTGTTGTTGCCCCCTAAAATAATAAAAATGTAAAATAAATAAATCAATAGATGTGCAACACTGCATTAAATAATTAAATCAATAGGTGTGCAAGCGTGGTTTTTACATGCGCCATTACAATAGTGCTTAATTGGCACTCCATTTTTTCCCCTAAATTGTTCTTAGTAAACGATTAATCATTTTGAAGAAAATAATTTGACAATTTGACATCATGAACAAAAATTTGGGCATCGTTGTTGGGCATTTATATTTCTTAAATATGACTTTTGGGAATATTATATCATATTAAGAAAATGAGTTAGTACTTTTGATATATAATTAATTTATATATTATATTAAAATAATGTACACCTTATAATATGAATAGATATTTTTTATAAAATAATTAGTTAATAGAGAAGGATCATTAAAATTTAGGTTCTAATGTAATCATATTAATTATGATGTATCGAGCACTTTCTTGAAATATATGTTTTCTTCTTAATTATTATGTTATCTTGTTGTAGTTCATAATTTTTTCTTTAAAATTTAGTATTGATAAAATAAGGTCTGATACATGAATTATATCTAAAATATTATAAATGATTATTTCAATAATGGTGACTTAAGATCTAAGAGTCTTAAGTGCTTAATAATTCTAGTGTCTAAATAGTAGTATAACATTGCAAATTGCACCTTATGCAATTATGCATGGCATGGTGCCTTTACTTTATCTAAAATGAAAGAAAGTCGTCACTTAAACCTCCACTTCTTTTGCTTGCATTGGCAACATTTTGTCCAAACTCATAACCATCTACGAGAGATAACCCGATAGCCACTTAGGGGTCCAATGATTGCTCTGTTATCTATTATAATCCCCCATCCCCCAATGACTATTCATAAAAAAGCCCCAAAAATTATAGCACATGTACTAATATCTAATCACACATGTACTAATGATTGATCATTTTTTATGTTTCTTGGTTGCTAATTGGTCCATTTGTGCAAAAAGTATTATTTGTTTGGTGAGTGGCTATGGGGGTGAATATAATGAGTTTCGATCAAACATTTTAAATGACACTTTTATAGCACCTTGCACTATATGAGTTCTAAAGAGAGCTCCATAAATACAGAAATTGGGAGCTCTAGGTGCCTGAAGTTAGCCCAGACAACAACTAGGTCATCTCATTTATAGTATTTTATTCCTAGATACATGATTGTGAACTAATTTTCAATCAAAGAACAATTAGATGTCTTTTCATTTTGATAATTTATTTCTTTCTACTTGTCACAATAAGCAAGGACTCATGCTCAAATAGAGATCTTGTTAAAAATATTGGGTTTTCATTATGGAGACCCAAATTCAATTTACCATGGGTAGATCTAAAGTAGATGTCTAAGTTGTGACTTTTGGTATCTGAAGTTGTTTTCTAAGATAGAAATGCTTTAAAAATAAAAGAGAATTTCTATGTAATGCAAATTGACCTTTCATAATTGATCACTAATGTGCTTTCTTGTAAGGAGCTTGCACAGATAACTCATATAATTTTGATGTTTGTATGAGAAAGATAATTGTAATCAATCTTCAATTAAAAAAACATAGCTAAAGTAGTTGCATTAATCTCTTGAACTTGATTTTATTAGATGATAATAGAGATAGAGTGTATCTTATAGTCTATAGGTATTTAAATATAAATTTTTTATCTTATAGGTATTTAAATGTGAAATCTTATTACTAGTGATTGTTGAGAAATGTGTCTCATATTTGCAAGCCTCTAGTCTTATAGTGCATGCCTCCAATTCAAATTGTATTATTAAATGTATGAGTGGGTGACTCCTTCCACCTTGTGAGTGGATGACTCATTCCACCCTGTGAGTGGATGAGTCACTCCACCTTGTGAGTGGATGAATCACACCACTTTGGTGTAGGGGTAAAATCCTTTATAAGGATGTTCCTACCTTGCATTGAAACACAACACAACACTAACATAAAGAGGGCTTGGAGAGGAGAGGAGATATTGAGTTCTGTTTGCAAGACTGGATGCTAGAAGGAGACTCTCCAAGCTCAAGTTGTGATGATGCTCCTGTAAGAACTTGCATTGCAAGTGTATTGTAATCTTCTTGGTTTGATAATACATTGTGTAGGTTTTGGAGGGTGGGGTTTTTCTCCTGAAAGGGTTCCCTTATGGTAATTACTATGTTATGTGATTCTCTATTTTTATGTACTTCATCTTTGTAATACTTAAGTTGAAAATTGCACAAGTAATCCTCTCAAGATTAGCATAGGAAGTGTTTCTACTTACCTCCACTTACTTTCAAGTGGTATTAGAGCCTGGCTAGTTTTGGTTCTAATTGTTGGGTACAAATTTTTTTGAGCTAATCAAGTTTTGAGTGGGAGCTTATGCAGTATTTTTCATTAGTGTATTGCAGGATTGTAAAGTTGGCAAGCATATTAGGGAGGATTGATGTAGAGAATTTTTCTAGCACCAAATTTGAGATATGGAAGTTGAAGATGGAGGATCTATTTAATAATCAAGATCTATGGGATGCAGCGGACAAGAAAAAATATAGGCCCGTAGATCCAACTTCAACAACACAATATGATGTGACAGATAGAAAAGCTAAAGGTCTCATCAGATTGTGTCTTGTGGACTTAATTTTGATAAATGTCCATGAAGAACCTACTACAAAGAAGCTTTGGAAAAAGCTAAGTGAGATTTATCAAGCAAAATCACTTGTGAACAAAATTTTCTTGAGGAAGAAATTATATTCCTTAAGAATGGAAGGTGGATGAATTTATGAGCATCTAGAAAGCTTTAACATGTTGGTGACTCAGTTGACCTCAGTAGGTGTTCCAATGGATGAAGAAGAAAGGTGCCAAATATTGCTATGTTCATTGCTAGACTCATGGGACAACCTTTGATGGTCATAGGGAGCACTTCAGTTGTCTTGAAGATGGAGGATGTTGTTGGTTCTCTACTTTTTGAAGAGATGAGAAGGAAGGTATCTCTGAATGCCAAAGAGGCTTTGAGTGTTTGAGGAAGAACAAAAGAAAGAGGCAAGAATGAAAAGTAGCATGGTCATTCTAAGTCCAAGAATAAGGGGAGATGAAAAACTTGTGGTAAGTCCAAGGTAATCTGTTGGAATTATGGAAAGGTCAGTCACTTCCGAAAGGACTGTAATGAGGAAAAGAAAAAGAAGAAGAAGCAAGATTCTGATTCTAAGTTTGAGAAGGAATATGGAGATGCTTTTATTATAGCCTTTTCCACTCGTGCAAGTGATAATGCATAGTTGATAGACTCCGATGCATCTTTCCACATGACTTCTAATAAAAATTGCTTTAGTAAGTATGAGAATTTCAATGGTGGTAAGGTGTATTTGGGTGATAATTCAGTTCTTGATATAGTGTCATGGAAGTATTCGTGTGAAATTTTCTGATGGTAGAGTTAGAAGATTTGATGGTGTCTTGCATATCCTAGGACTAACACGAAATCTATTATCTGTTAGCAAACTAATAGATGTAGGTGTGCATGTATAGTTTTCTAAAGCAAGTGTGAAAATGGTTAGAGGTGCTATGGTGATAGCTAGAGGAAGAAGATTGGGTACATTGTACTAGCTTGATGCATGCACTATTGAGTGCAATAGCACTTCTAATGAGTTTGTAACAAGGACTACTTTGTTAGAAAAGGAGAGAGTCTCTCCTTCAATAGATGGTCATGGTTTTTGGGTACCCAAGGGTGCTCTATCTACTGAATCAAAACTACCTATGGAGAAGATGATGTTATGGCACCAAAGACTTGGCCACATAGGTGAGAAGGGTCTAAGGACCTTGAAAAACAAAAATCTTGTTGATGTTTGAATGACTGCAATCTTGAGTTTGATTTTTGTGAGCATTCTATCTATGGCAAACAAAACCGCATTTAGTTTTACTCAAGTTCTCATAAGTCTTCATGCATTTTGGATCTAATCATCAAATGAATTTGGTCCAATTGATGTTCCTTCTATTGGTAGATCAATTTATTATGTTTCTTTTATAGATGATTTCAGTAGAAGAACATGGGTTTATTTGCTTAAAAGTAAAGCAAAAGTTTAGTTAGTTCAAAGAATTTAAAGCAATGGTTGAGTTGCAAACTAGAAAGAAGATAAAATGTTTGAGAATTGAAAATGGTGGTGAATATTGCTCAAATTTTTTTGACTCATTTTGTAAAGATTGTGGTATTAAACAAGAGAAGACAACTCCCTATTCTCCACAATAGAATGGAGTTGTAGAAAGAATGAATAGGATCTTGATGGAGAAAGCTAGGAGTATGCTGAGTGTAGCTGGATTGGAACAAAAGTTTTGGGTTGAAGCTGTAGTCACTACCTATTACCTGATAAATAGATCTCCTACACCAACTATTGTTGCTAAGACACCAATTCAAGCATGGTCGGGCCACAAGCCTTCACTTAGACATCTAAGAGTGTTTGGTTGCAAGGCATATGCTCATGTGCCAAAGGAGAAGTGAACAAAAATTGGATAACAAAGCTGTCAAATGTATCTTCATTGGATATAGTTATGGTGTGAAGGGATACGAGCTTTGGGATCCTATTGAACAAAAGGTATTTCATTCTAGAAATGTTATATTTAGAGAAACTAAGCCTTCTTTTGTTTTAATGCAACCAAAACAAACAAAAGAAAAAGATGTGATTCAACTACCTACTACACCTGAGAAAGTTGAATCGAGGCTCTTAGAAGGAGAAGAAGTGGAGGAGAGCTCTACAAGTTCAGAATCATTAGAAGGAGAAGGAGAACATGAACTTGAACGTGAACCAGATCTTGTTTGAAGGTCTAGTAGATAGAGGAAAGCACCAGAAAGGTATGGTTATTCTCCTGATGATTGGAAGTGTATATTTACTTTGAATGCTAATATTGATGAGTCGAGATCTGTGGAAGAGGCTCTTGGAATGAATGGTTTAGATTCCTAGAAAGTAGCCATGAATAAAGAGATGGTAGCTCTTAAGAGGAATGACACATGGGATCTTGTATCATTTCCAAAAGGAAGAAAGCCTATTGGTTGCAAATGGGTGTTCAAAAGGAAGATGACTTTAGATGGAAGCACTGAGAAGCATAAAGCATGATTGGTTACAAAAGGTTACTCCCAGATTGCGGGAGTTGATTACTATGAAATTTTTTTCCCCTGTAGCAAAAATGACATCCATTTGATTCTTACTTTCTATTGCAGTTGCATATGATCTATAGATTGAGCAAATGGATATGAAAACAACATTCCTTCATGGAGATTTGGAGGAAGAAATTTATATGACACAAATAGAGTACTATGTGGTAAAAGGTAAAAGTCATTTGGTCTGTAAGTTAAAGAAATCCTTGTATGGTTCAAAACAAAGTCCTAGGATGTGGTACTAGAAGTTTGATACATATGTATTGAGTTTGGGATTTGTGTGATCAAAGTCAAACCACATATATTTCAAGTCTAATGGTGATAGTTTCCTGGTTATTGCCTTATATGTTGATGACATGTTGTTTATTGGCAAAGGAAAAGGTTTGATTGTAGAATTAAAATCTCAACTCTTAACAAAGTTTGAAATGAAAGATCTTGGTGTAGTAAGTCACATTCTAGGAATGGATATTACAAGAGATAGGAAAAATAGAAAGCTTTGGCTAGGCCAGAGTAAGTACATTGCTACTATTCTAAGAAGATTCAATATGCAGGATTCCAGACCATTGAGTGTTACTGTTACTATGGGAACAAAGCTTTCTAGCTCACAGTGTCCTTTATCCCCATTGGAGATGGAAGAGATGAGTCAAATACCATACCAGAATGTCATTGGAAGTTTAATGTATGCATCTATACAAGACAAGACATTGCCCAAGCAATGGGATTACTTTCTCGTTACATGTCTAATCTAGGAAGAGCTCATTGGGATGTAGTAAAAAGAGTTTTAAGATATCTGCAAGGTACCTTAGAGTACTCTATATGTTTTCATGGGGTAAGAAATGAGCATCCCTTAGATATTCAAGGCTATGTGGATTTAGATTGGATCCGTGATGATGATAGAAGAAGATCCACCAGTGCAGATATATTTACATTATTCAGTGGTGCAATTAGTTGGATGAGCAAGCGACAAGTTGTGGTTGCTTTGTCCACTACAAAGGCATAGTACATGGTAGTTACTCATGCTTGTAAGGAAGCCATTTGGCTTAAGAGATTGTGCTCAGATATAGATTTCAAATAGGGCATAGTGACAATCTATAGTGACAGTCAAAGTACAATTTTCCTAGCAAAGAACCCAAAATTTCATGCCAGGACCAAGCACATTGATGTACAATATCACTTTGTGAGAGATATGGTTGAGGATGGCAAGGTGAAGTTGGAGAAGGTAGAAAATTTGATGAATGTTGCTAATCCATTAACTAAGCATGTGAAAGCAGAGAAGTTTAGATGGTGTTTAGAGTCTATGGGCCTCTAGGCCCATAGCAATTAAGAACACGGTACAAGAAATCCCTTGACTCTTGCAAGTTGTTCGACAAGTGGGAGAATGTTGAGAAATGTGTCTCATACTTGCAAGCCTCCAATCTTATAGTGCATGCCTCCAATTCAAGTTGCATTATTAAATGTATGAGTGGATGACTCCTTCCACCTTGTGAGTGGATGAGTTATTCCACCCTGTGAGTGGATGACTCATTCTACCCTATGAGTGGATGAGTCACTCTACCTTGTGAGTGGATGATTCATTCCACCCTGTGAGTGGATGAATCACACCACTTTTGTGTGGGGATTAAATCCTTTATATGGATGTTCATACCTTGCATTGAAACACAACACAACACAAACATAAAGAGGGCTTGGAGAGGAGATGAGATATTGAGTTCTATTTGCAAGATTGGGTGCTAGAAAGAGACTCTCCAAGCTCAAGTTGCAATGATGCTCCTATAAGAACTTGCATTGCAAGTGTATTGTAATCTTCTTGGTTTGATAATACACTGTGCAGGTTTTGGAGGGTGGGGTTTTTCTCCCAAAAGGGTTTCCCCACAATAATTACTATGTTATATGATTCTCTATTTTTATGTACTTCATCTTTATAATACTTAAGTTGAAAATTGCACAAGTCATCCTCTCAAGATTAGCATAGGAAGTTTTTCCACTTACCACTACTTCCTGTCAGTGATAACTTCCACTTTTGCACTTGCACTAAAATTTTGAGAATGATATTGATAGTTGGAACATTTTTTTTAAACTAGGGTCTCTTCAACTAGTTGGCTAGAACATTTTTATTTTCTTTAGTTCTAACTTTATTTTCTTTATGTATATTTAAGGTTTTTTGAATTAATTAATAGGATCCTATTCTTGGGGGCTTGATCATCCCTCAAACTTAGTGTTATTCTATCGTTGGCTTGCCTTGCTCTCAACTACTCTATCTTTTAAATCATAACCCCTTTACAATTTTGTACTCCATTCTATGTCATTTCTTTAGTGAACCTCATTCTAGGTCTTCTTGGGCCAATTTTTCCTTACCTCATCCAAATTATTTTTATATTCTCATGAAGTGACATGTCCTGACATTATGAGCCTATAAGTTTTGTAACCACCTTTAATCTACTATTTTCTAGATGGACTATGTTAGTTAGAATCATAGTACTTGTAGGCTATGTGATGAAGGGTACTCCCCTTAACCAACAAAATATAGAAATAAACAACAAATTGCAAGAACATTAATTTTTTTTTTGTTATATGGAATGAAATTACACTAGCAATTGTGCATTTATGTATGTACAACAATTAGGCGATACGAGTGATTTTTCTAATTGAATGCAAAAGAAAAAAAATGTTTTTCGTTACTTTGGAGAGAAAGAGATAGTAATGTTCTATACATCACTCAAGGTGCCAATTGAGAACATAATACATGAAGATAGATTCAAAATATAGCTTAAAGTATACCAAACCATAAGATGTGTGATCATAGGAAAATGATCCAAGGACTTTAGCATGTACGATTATGGCATCTTAAAGAGGACCTATCTTGGATCATTTTCCTATGATAACACATCTTATGGTTTGGTATTCTTTAAGTTCTAATTCATCTATCCTTAGGTATTGTCTTCTCAATTGGCACCTTGAGTGATGTATGGAACATTGCTACCTCTTCTTCTCCATAGTGGCAAAAAACATATTTTTTCAAGACTACTAAGAACCCAAGGTTGACCAAAATCAAACACTCAAGGTTATTAGAAAAAATTGTGCATAAAAATCCCTTCACAACCTGATTGAAACTATAACGATCTAACTTAGACTAGAAAAACCATGAATTATCTTCAACTAGTTTATTCTTCCACTAAACCAAACACCCCAAGTAATCCTTCCATTTGGTACTCTTTCTAACTCTATGTCCAAAATTGTCTCAATCACATTTATATTCCTTTTAGGATAATCTTACTTAACAGTTGAATCATCACCAGGCTAATGATACTCATACAAATCATAAATGTTGAATATAGGTGAAATATTCATGTCACTAGGTAACTCAACTATGAAATCATTACCATTTTTATACTTCCTCAAGATTATACAAGGTCCATATTTCTTCATCTTTAATTTACTATATTTTCCAATGACAACTATGTTCTTCAAATTAATCATAGCCTTATATCCCACAGTAAAGTTGTTACAATCTAGACTTGTCATTGCACAAAAGTACTAACATGCCAATGCCCAATACAACCACTAGACTTATAGAACACAAGAGGTGGTCAAGCCATGTCACAAATAATGAAGGGGAATGTTGGTGGTTAGTCCAAAAATCCCCACTTAGTGTTACCCAGGGATATTTGAACCTATGACCAAGTTCTGATACCACTTTTTACAAGCTAGAGTTATTGTTGCATCAAACGATTGACCTATCAATGGTCAATGCAACCACTAGAATTAGAGAACATATGAGGAAGTTAATCCATGTCATGAAACCTAAAGGCAAACATTGGCTATTAGTCAAACAAAAATTCTTATGTCTCCTAGTCCTATCAATTATATCCTTATATTTCTAATTACTCCATCATGCAAAGTCTTTATGAAAAGTACATAACCCTCTACTATAGTACTCTCTTGTCCTCTTGACCAGGAGTCCTTAATTCTATAATACCTCTAGGATGCATGCCAGTAAAAATCTTAAAAGATTCTTTCTCAATACTCTATTCCTAGAATTATTAAATGAAAATTGTGCTTGTGCCAACACTAAATTCATTTTACTTGGTTTATCTCCAACTAAGAATCTCAACAAGTTACCAAAACTATTTTTCATAAGTTGTGTTTGTCAATCAATCTATGGATGAAATGTTTAACTAAAATTTAAATCAATACTTAATCTCTTCCAAATTGTGCTCTATAAATAGTTAACAAAATTATTATCTGTATAAAAAATAATACTCGTGAGTAACACATGCAACCTCATAATTTCCTTGAAAATAAAGTCATCTATATGGACTACATCTAATGTCTTGCTACAAGGTATGAATGTGTGATCTTGGAAAGTTTATCCACAACAACATAAATAGAATAATTATCCCTTTGATTCTTAGGTAAATCAAGAAAAAAATCCATTCTAATGTTATCCCAAGGTCTACAAGGAGTAGCTAATGATGTATATAATCCCACATTCTAAGTAACTCCTCTTGGAACTTGACATACTCTAAAACTTATCACAAACTTTTGAACATCCGTATATATCTAAGGCCAAAAGTACTTCTTAATAATCAAAATCATGATTTTATCAACACCAAAGTGTTTTTCAAGTCTCCCACTTTGCTTCTCCTTGATTATATTATCACACATCAAGCCTCTAGGTGTGTACAATCACATACATCTTCAATTGAACTAACTTGATAGGTTGAAAAGAAACCTAAAGGGACCTAAGGATTGATTATGAAAATCTTTCAAGAGAGAAATATGCATCATATTTGTGTCATTGTTGTTGGGGGGGGGGGGGGGGGGGGCGGGGCGGCACCATGGTGGGGGGGTGAATCAGAAGTATTGGGCTTTTAACCACTTTTAAACCCTTAATAACATATAACTAAAAATAACATGCATGCATATAAACATTAACCAATCATGAGAAACAAACATGCATTGCCACATAACACTTGAGATTTTGGTGACCCAGAAACCCTCCAAGAATAAGAAGGTAAAACTGGGGTGGGGATGATACCCACAAAATTACTGCAGCAATTGATTTCAACCAATTTTGATGGTTTGCCTTGTTAAAGGCCTACCTTGTTAAAGGCTACAACACACTGTTAATATGTGACCATGTTAAAGGATTTCTACACCCTGTTAGGAGTGTGCCTTGTTATAGGACTTAAGAACATTCAAATTAGAATGCCACCTTATTAAAGAATTTACATAAGGCTGTTAAATCTACCTAACTCAATAGTGTTAGTGTAGTTTTTTATTTTTCCTATTTTGCTAGGTTTTTCCTACACTTTTAATAATCTTGCTTAGGTTAATAAAGCATGTCTTATTAGGTGAATGGTTGTGAGGTGTCACCTTCCTACATGTGAGCATCCATTAGCTATCTTGGGAAGATACTTTGCTATCTTTAGTCCAATAGATGGTTGCTCCTCATTGGTTGGTGTTGCCACCTCCTCCCTCTTCCTAGCCTATATAAGCATGCTACTTGGCTTGTATTTGCATCTCTTATTTTTGCATCCTCTTAATGCTATTTTGCTTCCAGCAATTGCATTACTCTCTTGGAGACTAACTCTATGATGCTATTTTGATTTTGTATCATTTGCATTCATAGTTTAGATATTTATTCTTTGCACTAGTTTTCTAGGTTATTAATCTTATCAGATTCTAACATGGTATCAGAGCTTTTCTATGTGCAAGAATAGATTTTAGTTTCCTTATTTGAGAGATTCAAGGGGGGGGGCTAATAAACTTTATTGTAGTTTTTTGAAAAATGAAGTATGCTCTTCTCTTGCATCTTTGGATGATCCTGAGAATCAGAAAAGCTTTGACAAAAATGATTTTTCTCTGGGGTTTCAATCTCAAATCTGACAACCAACTTGCATATTTGGAGGTTTCAATCAGTATTGCAGGTTCCAACATGCCATTAATGGACTTAGGAAGCTGATCTAGTATTTCCATGTCATATTTTGGTTGCTGGGGTCATTTCTTGATTTTTGGAGCCGTTTTTTACTATTAAAGGCATTTGATTTACACTACAACAACATCTTTTGTACATCAGCAAGAAAAACGCTTTTTGGGTTTTGTTCACAGCATCGAAAAATCATCTGAGTATCTTTTAGATTTTGCATGGAATCTATATATTTTGCAAGATCTAGCATAGAAAGCTACAACAATACCCCTCTCCATTGGCAGTTGCAGATTTGAACACAAATTTCAAATGTCTCATTCTTGCTCATACGGACTCTGATTTTGATGATTCTTGTTATGAACTTGGCTTTTTTTTTTTGTGCTGTATCCACTAGTGGAGTTGTTTTTTGATTTTCATGCATGAATTCTTCAGAAATTGCAAATTCTCAAGCATGACTATGCACAGTTCTCGTTTTGAAAACTTCGGAGGATCATAACTTTCTCATACGACCTTGTATCAAGGTGATTCTTTTTTTGAAAGTGCATTATTTTTTGAGTAGATCGTAGTGGTGCTATTTGTTTCTTTGATTATTGTGCCCAAGTTTCACTTTTAGCATATGCTCTTCATGAGGGTTTGTAATGCATTAAAATCAAGACCACTAAGTATTTATTTCTAGTGGTAGTTGTAAACACACTAAAATAAAGTGCCAAATCATATTTCTTTGGGGGGGGGGGGGGTATTGTCGTGGCTGGGTTCTCTTCTTTCTAACATTTCTTCTCTACATTTCTTCATCATGGATCAAACAAATATGCCCATCCTAAATCCATACAATTACTTTGAGTGGAAATCACGCATGACAATTCACTTAAAGAAAGCTGGATTAAATAGGATAACTATGGGACTTGAAACTGAACCTGCTAAAGATGAAGATAAGCCTAAGTGGTTTAACAAATGTGATGAGGCATTTGGAACATTGTGTTTGTCTGTTTCTCCTGACTTGCTATTTCACATTGAGTCTTTGGATACACCAAATGAAGTATGGACAAAACTAGAAACACTATTTGGCACAAAAGATTCAATGAGGGGTCATATGTTGGAAAATGAATTAATTAGTTTGAGTCCAGGCAATTTCAATACAATCCAAGATTTCTTCACCAAATTGAAATCACTAAGGCTGCAGTTAAAACAATGTGGAATTGAAAAAAAAGATGAACAACTGATTCTTAGTATTCTCTCTAAGCTAAGTTCATATTCTGTGTTTGTCTCTACCTTCTATGCTACTAAGGGTGCACTTGGTACTCAATTCACCATGCCATCTTTAGATGATTTTGCTGTCAATCTCACTCGAGAATAGGACAAGCTAATCCAGATGGGTATTCTTAAGTCCTCTAAGTCACACGCCTTGGATGCCAACCAAGGCACAAAAGAACAACAAGGACAAAGCAGTAACAAAAATAGTAAGGACAAGAAACAAAAGAATAGCGAGGAGAAGAAGGATCAGATGCTGGTTTCTTCAAAAACAACTATTGATACACCATCTTCCAAGGGTGATAAGCCTAAGAAAGAAAAGGTCAAATGTGCCTATTGTAAAAGACCCGGTCATGATGAACATAAATGTTTGCAGAAACAACTTGATCACTTAACATACATTCTTGAGAAGAATAATATCAGTGTTCTTGAGTCTATCAAACAAAGTTCTAATGAAGGGTCTAACAAAGAAAAAGAAAATAGCAAGGGGAAAGGAAAGGGCGAGGCCCTTTTTGCAGTTGCTTCCTCACCATCCACTTGGGTTCTTGATTTAGGTGCTTCACACCACATGGCTTCATCTAAGGAAGAACTTGCATCCTTGGAGCCGTGTACTATGCCTTCTATTTTGATGGGTGATAACACTCTTGTTGAGGTGTGTGGGAGAGGGTCTGTTGATGTGGGGGATGGCACATTCCATGATGTTCCTTATGTACCCTCATTGTCAACTAGTCTCCTATTGGTACACTAGATCACTCACACAGGTTTAGGCAAGCGGGTTGAGTTCACTCCTGATTCAGTGGAGATAGGTGAATTGCATAATGATTCTACAGTTGCAGTTGGGAGAGCAGATCATCAGTCATGACTCTATATGTTTTCTCACTTTGTTCCTGATCCTCCTTTGACTATTTTGCTCACTCACTTTAATGATGTGAGCAGATTATGGCATGAGAAGTTTGGCCATCTTAACTTTCACTACTTGCATTAGCTTAACCAGCAGAGCATGGTCACAAGGTTGCCTTCTACTTTGACATTGGAGTCACTTGGAATACATGATAGATCTTCTTATGGGTCAGATTCACTTGAGCAGTCTTCTACGTCCACTTTTGATGCAGAGAGTGATTCAGAGGACTCACCTCCTTCCTCTCCTAGTCATCATTCATAGGTTGATGATTCTCCTCTAGATTCTCCATCTTCTGGTCCACTTTGGGCTAGACAGACCTTGCAGTTTGCAGGTGATTGGGTTGGGGATCCATCAGACACCAAGCAGACTCATTTACAATTCCAGGATGCTCTACATATCTTCATTGCTACTGCCTCAAATCCATAATCCTTTCATGAGGCTTCTGGTATTTTTGAGTGGGATACAACTATGTAGGAAGAGTATAGTTCCTTGATGAGGAACCACACTTGGGATCTTGTCCCTTTTTCTAAGGGAAGAAAACTTGTTCGATGTAAGTGGATCAATCGGACAAAATTTGCAAGCTTTGCTAGAGGTGCGGGATGCTTCATCTTTTGGGGGTGCCTCTTCCTCTCACTTGGAGTCCTAATTTTCTTTGGGGAGTCTCTTTTCTCTCTCTTTTGGAGGAATTTTATGTATATGGGTACCTCATCAGGCTTGACTTGCCGAGATCCATTTCTACATCCACCTAAGCTTCGCTTATGGGGGGTTGTTAGTGTAGTTTTTTATTTCTCCTATTTTGCTAGGTTTTTCCTACACTTTTAATAATCTCGCTTAGGTTAATAAAGCATGTCTTATTAGGTGAATGGTTGTGAGGTGTCACCTTCCTACATGTGAGCATCCATTAGCTATCTTGGGAAGATACTTTTCTATCTTTAGTTCAATAGATGGTTGCTCCTCATTGGTTGGTGTTGCCACCTCCTCCCTCTTCTTAGCCTATATAAGCATGCTACCTGGCTTGTATTTGAATCTCTTATTTTTGCATCCTCTTAATTCTATTTTGCTTCTAGAATTTGCATTACTCTCTTGGAGACTAACTCTATGATGCTATTTTGATTTTGTATCATTTGCATTCATAGTTTAGATATTTATTCTTTGCACTAGTTTTCTGGGTTATTAATCTTATCAGATTCTAACAAATAGGATTTCCAAATTCCTAATACAATTGTGAGAGAGTATTAGAATAATACACTTGAACTAATGCAATCTCTAATGCTAATCTTAGGCTCTTGATCTGCTCGTCTATCACTGATCTCTGCTAGATCTAATCTACTGATTGTGTTCCTTGTTCTCTTCTAATCAACTAGATCTGTAAATGTTGTCCTTTCCACTAAATCTTTGACACCAATGCTTTGTAACAACCTCAATAAAAGGCTATGCTTTTCCTTCTTCTCTCCAACAAATTTTTCAATGGTGTCAGGACTCCCTTATAAATATTAGTGTATCATTATGCATCCTTGGATAAAATGTTCTTGCTCAAACCCTTGAAATTCACCCATTGGCTACATGGAATTCCAATTTTCTAATTGGCTACATGAGGATCGCATTGGTGGATGGGAGGATTTGATCTTATGTCCTTATCTTGTTAGGAGTCATGCATAACTGTTTTACATCTTGTTTTGTATTGGCACAAACTCTTATGCTAATCCTACGTTGCTCGGCATATGAAGTAATACTGATGCTCAACACCATTTATTTTGGATTGCTCCGCATCCACTATGTTTCCTATGTTACTTGGCTCCTATAGAATTTTTGCATTGCTCGGCTTCTACTGATTCTTGAATCACTTGGCTCCTATTAACTTTGCAATGCTCGACACACATTGTCTTCTAATCTACTTGGCACATGTTGAATTTTGTATAGCTCGGCATATACTGTAATGAGTTCTGCTCGACATCAACTGTAGTTTTTTTGGCACTATCTATGACTCGGCACATAAAGAAATTCTAGCTTGGCTTCCATTGTGTACTTGACATGTATAGTAAAAATGGTTAAGTGTGTCGACACTCATTTGTCAATCTTATTTATTTGATCAACAATCTCCCCCTTTGACATGAGTGTCAAAAACACTTAACTAATCATTCATGATCTAAACCTTATGTGTACATACTTCACTTTCAAAATTTCAAAAAGATATTGTGAACAAAAATATACCTTATGACTCCCCCTGAGTTGATTATGCCTTGCCATGTCATAAATTCTGATGTCTTGTGCCACTGTTCCTAATGTTCTCTGTTTCTGATCCTATTATCTTCTTATCTTCTCCTTTAATATATCTCTCCCCTTATAATATTATCTCCCCCTTAGAATATTATCTCCCCCTTTTTGACATTGATGTCAAAGGGTCCTGAATGGTAATTCCGTGCTTGGCCAAAAATGTCTTACTTACCTCAAGGAGTATTTTGAGAGCTGCATCCTAGTTATCCAATGCAATATCCAATGACTTGTGTTGGATTGCAAGCTCTGCTGCTAGATCAACAAGTCCTTCATGAGTAGAAATATTTGGATCTTTCTTCAGGACTATTTCTGCATACATTTGCTCCTTATGTAATATTTCTAAATAAGGAGTGATAGAGGCTTGTATTTGCATTAGCTTTTCTTTAATAGTGGCCTCTTCTATTGATAATGCAGCTAATTCCCTCTGAGTGTGAAGTGTTTGAGCAAAATGCATTTCACTCTGTGTAGGATTTGAGGGTAGTTGCATGCTGGAGATCTTAAGTTTGCTCTCAAGGTTCAAAAATTTTGGATTTATTTCTTGTGTGAACCTAGAAAAATCACACAATTTTCTATAAAGGGAAAAGATATTCCCTAATACAATCTTTACATTATCTAGTTTCTTAGCTAGGTCAACCTATCCCAAAATTATGTAATTAGCTATCTTCTTGTTGCCTTTGCCTTCAAACTTCTTTTCTGACCATTCCATGAGTTTTACATTTGTATCATGGTCTTCATTATTCACTTGGTCAACTATATCAGATAGTTGCTCAAGGATTGGCCTGCTTGAATATGGAGGTTGTAGGCTAAAGGCATCCAAGAATATATCTTTGATCTCATTCATTGCTTGCTTGTATTTGTAGTCTTTCCTCATTGCCTCTTGCCTCCTTCTCTTATCCAATGCACTTTGTATCTCATTCATCTTTTCTTCAATTAAAGTGCTTGAATCATAATAGGGTATTTTAATTTCTTCATCAAGCTTAGGAATGCCATAATGAATGGTCCTGGCTACCTTAGTAGAACTTGAGCTTGGTGTACTGACATGTAAGGTCATCATTTTAGTACTCAGTTTCTGAATGGGTTTGGTAGGAGTACCTATTTTTGGCAATTCAACCAATGTTTGTATTGCTGACTCCTCCTTATCTTGTGTTTCTTCCCTATACTCTTCTTGTACTACTGCTGCTGGAGGTGTACTTGTTGTCTGTACTATTATACTTGTGACTTCCTCTGCTATTGCACTTGTCTCCTGATGAGCTTGTATGGCTATTCTTGGTGGTGATGGAGGTGGTAGAAATGAAAGTCCAATAGTTTGAGTGATTTGAGGTGCTTCTTGTGGTGATACCTTGGCTTCGTTGAGTTTATCTACTAACTTTTGAAGATCATCTACACTGACTAATATGGGACTTGCACACAATTGTGCTTGAAGAGTTGTTTGGTCAAGGATCTTAGTGAGATCCTCTGTAGATAATGGATTGATTTTTTGACATGAGGTGTCAACAACATCCTTAATCTTTATGATTTCTACAGGTGTGGTAGTAGAGTGAAGAGGACTAGGAGGTGGAAGTTGTGTGTCTTGCACACTTTGTTGCTCATCAATACCCCTATCTTCATCTTTTCCTTCCTCCTCTCTTTCTTCCTTGTTTTCCTCTTCTTCAACCTTTTTCTCTACTTCTATCTTCTCTTCTCTCCTCTTTCTTCTCTCTTCTGGCTTAGCTGTGGCTGTCTTGAGTTCAGTAACCACTCTTGATTTGATAGTGTCATATGTTCCAAATGCCTGTGTAGTTTTGTCCTTTTCCTCTACAAGCAATTATGTGATGGCTGCAGAAGCTTGGTCAACATCAAGCTCATATCCTAATGGTCTAAGCCATCTTGCCCTTGGAAGGACTGCTTGAATGTAAGTATAATCAATGTCAACTAGAAAGCATATGTCATTTACATGCTTTTCTACCAGTGAATCTGGTATCCTCATTCTTTTCTTCATTGCATTCTTGAAATCATCAAAATAGATAGACATTTGATCATCAACGCTATCTCCCATTTGTGCAATGAAATCATTTATTTGATCAACAATGGTTTTATTCTGACTCCAGTTGACTTTTCCAAATGAAGGGAATTCCTTCATCACATAGAAGAACATACAAACTAGCATTGAACCAAATTTGCATTGTGCTCCTTTAGACTTTCTAATAGCTCCAAGATTTTCATTAATCTGCTGCAACATGAGCTCTACAAGGTCATAGGTGTGGTCTTTCTTTACAAGCTTATATGCCACATCCACTACTATGTAAGGTACACTATTCAACCTGTTGAATTGATAAAACTTATGTGATATGATCCTTATAGCAAAGTCTAATAGGGGGTCTTTTACTGTGTTAATTGTCATTCTCCTGTTATTCTATTTTGCATCTGTGTTTTTCTCTATTGTTTCTTTCTTTTCTCTTCTCAGTGTCTTGGGCTGATCTAGGGTTGGAAATCTTGTAACCCTATGAACCATCTTCTTGGTAATCTTGACTGGTCCTTGCTCTGGCCAGAATGATCCATCATGTATTCTGCTAAGTATTATGCATATCCACTCAATTTTGAATACGATTGGAAAAATTAGGGCTTTGGTTAAACCCTTCTTCTCTATGATAGAAAATTCATCTTTCAATATACCATTATCACAGAGTTTGTCAAAGGCATTAAATATTTTCAAGTCTCCTATGGCTCCTATTTTGTAGTTATAACACTTTCACACATCCTGAACCATAACAACTTTTTTAGGGATGGCAGATAGGGCACCAGCAGGATCATTTTTATATGCAACTTCTGGTATGGGCCTAAACTCAGGTTGCTTAACCTTGTTGCTGACAAGTTGAATCTCATGACTCTCTTTCCCTTGGGTTGTCTTTGAACTAGACGCCATTTTTAACTGAACTCGAGTTTGACGATTAAAGAAAACTTCACAAACTATAAAACTCGACACTTGAAGGTAATACCTAGTTAAATGCTTAGATCACTTGGGTAGATGCTGAATCACTGCAAATCGATGGTTGAAAGCTTGAAAATCACTCAGTCGTGCTCTTGGTAATCGCTCTTCGTTTGAATGGCTCAAAAATGAATTGATTTTCACCTTTAAGTGACTCAAAAACCTTGTATTTAATGCATTTTTGTACCTTTACTTGTCACTCAGCTTCTAAAGGTTTTTCAACTCGACATCCGCTCGACAGCTATTCTCACTTGGCATCTACTAACTTTGTTAATAACTTGGCCACTGTAGAAACCTAAAATCCCTTAGAAAATAAAGTATTTTTATTTTCTGAGAAGTCCTTGATGACATCATCATTAATTAATTAATTAATTGTTTAATTAATTTATTTATTTTTATGCCATTAAATCCCCTTGTCTTAATTAAAAATATTTAATTAAGGAATCCCTCCCAAAAATGTTTAAATCTTATTTAAACATTATTTTTCTTATTTATTAATTATTTAATTAATAAATTGACCAAAAATCCCAAAATAAATATTTAATTTATTTTTTGCCCAAAATTTGGCCAATTTCCTTAAGATCACTAACCTCTTCGAAAATCTTCTAATCCTTCTTTAATTTTGATTAAAGGCTAATCCCATCATTTTCTACCCTTAATCCCAACTCAAAATATTTAATTAAGGTTAAATATTAATCCTCATGTTTATTAAAATTTTTTTAATGAATATCTCCTCAACCCAAACCCATGAAATAAATAAAACTTTATTTATTTCCTAAAAAAACCTTTTATCCTCATCTTAGGAAATTCTAGACTCCTTCTAGAAGGTCTTCATCCTCATCCTAAGCCTATCTCTAAACCTCCATTTTTAGCCTAATCCACCCCATCCACCCATACTAACCAAGCTTATCTACTAACTCACCCACCCTCATTAAATGCCATCCACTTGCACATCTCTAACAACCTTAATCTAATCCTAAACCACCTCTAATCCCCCCCAACCTTGTCACATTCCCTAAGCAAGCTTAAGACTTTCTTAAGCCAAGCAAAGTCAACAGTCTCCAAAATATCCCAACCACCCAGCCATGAATGCTCTTACAAAGCCATAAATACTCTTACAAGCCCATTCATTGCTCTTACAAGCCATTTATGAGGGTCTTTAAGGCCTTGAGCCTCCTTTGTTGACTCATCCTTGCCCTTTCCTCCATCCACTCACCCTGTGACATGTGTCACTCCCTGATTGGCTATAAGGAAGCACAATCCATGTGCTCTCATCTCATGCAATTTGAGCCCTCCATAAGCTTTCTCCCATCCTTGCATCTTAGCCCTCATACCCTCAAGCCCTTAGCCTATAAATTGGATCCCCTCCCAAATCATTTCATCACAACCTTTAAGCTAAAGTTATAATACCCTTTTGAGAAGCCAAATCTATGCTTTTACATACATCCACACCAATTTGCCATTTTCCATCTCCATTGAAGCATTGTTTGAGTATCTTAAGCATACATCTCACATCCACATAATAGACTCATCCCTAAATCAAGTGACCATCCTCATTGGGAGAGCCATTCCATGGCTCATATTCTCATTTGAGGGTTTTCACTTTGTCTATCTCATATGTTATGATTTTTATGCTAGTTAATGCTTTTATTTTTTAATAGATTAGTATTACTTGCTAACATATTTCTCATATACATTTTGGCACGCCCGGTGGGACCCCACTATGGGTCATTTAATTATCCATTTCTATCTATATGTTGTTTTTTCTAATAATCTAATGTTTCTTGTTGTTTGTGTGAGTTGTAGGGTATTTCACTTGTTTTTGCAGGTTGAAGGGCGCACTTGGGAAGAAGACATACCCTCTAAAATTTGAAAATAACCAAAAATATAAAAAATTCTGGAAAAAATTTGTGCATTTCAATTCTTTTCGTGCAATGTCGTCTCTGCAGATTGGCGTTTGTGCCTAGCAAATTGTCATCTTCGCCAGATACTCTATCATCTCTGCAACCAAACTGACGTCTCCACCTGGTCTTCTGCTGTCGCCACTAAAGTATTGTCTCCGCATCCCCATTCTATCGTCTCTGTAGTTCAGCGCCTCCGCCGTCGCTTCTCCTTATCTGTCATCTCCGTCACTGCCTCTCCTTTTCTATCGTCTCCACCGCTGCAAAACCTCAACAATCGTCTCTGCATTTCAATTTCTGTACCTATTTTTTGATTATCTTTGTGCAAACTTGACTATCATCTTCGCCTGGTTCTCTGTCATCTTTGCATATTGGCATCTCCACAGTTCAGCGTCTTCGTAGTTTGGCGTCTATGCCTGGTGAACTATCATCTCCGCTTGCTATTGTTTCCCACCTACACCATTATCATTTCCATCTTGGCATTTTTATGGTTGTTATTAGAATGAACTTGCATGATTAGCCATCTTTTTCTTTGAATGAATGTTGTTCAAACACAATCTTGAATGCTATGGATTAAAATCACATTTTTCTTAGAATGCATGCTTAAAATAAAAAAACTCAATCTTGAATGCAAAAGATCAATTAACCATTGCAACATCTCACACTTCAATTTTTGGTGCATTAAAAAGAACAAACAAATCTTTCTTTTGCATGCAACTTAGGCAAAGTTAATTTTTGAACACTTAAGAAATTTGTTAAGTTAAAAACAAATCAACAAAAATCAAATTTAGTAGTTTCTTCATTGGACTCACCCTCTTTAATCACCCATCAATTTAACCATTGGTTGCAATCTTAGCGCCATATATGGGGATGGGTCCACCTAAGAGAGTGTTAAGTGTTCCATAATTAGATTCTACTTAATTCACTTTTTGAGGGTTTGTCTTAAACTTATAAGATTTCTTCAATGTCCAAAAATCTAGATTAAATCGATTACACTTCAAGTTTGGATTTTAAAATTGAACAACCAATTGACGTGGAAGGTCTCCGGGCGCGCGCTTGAAATCGAATCTCACACATCTTTGTTTTGGGCTTAAAACAAACTCACACTCCATCTTGAATGACTTAAAGAAAAATCAATTGATACTTGACGTGGAGGGCCTTTGAGCGCGCAAGTTTATTTTCTTGTTGACCCTAACTCTTCTTCTTTCTTGCATTCTTTGATCGATTTACTTTTGTTGGCGCTTCAAGTTGGAATTGAACATCTGCATCCTAAACACGTGTGTTTGCAAGGTCTAGATCAGAAAATTTAAGCGTCAGTTGGAAAGGAAATTTTGTCTTTTAGCCCAAGATCATCCAAGTCTTCTCTCCCCTTGTCATCTTTCGAGGCCATCTTAGGTGCATAAGATTAGGATCCAAAATCTTGTTTAAGTTTTAGGAGGCCTACTTGGGGATTCCATCACCCCTTGGGACAACCTCAACTCCAGCGTTCTGGCAAAGTATAAAGATTAGGAGGTGAATCCAAAGACACCTCTCTTGAAATCAAGATTTTGTCACTCGGGCTAAGCCTCAAGGAACTTTATACCCTTGAGAAGTGAAAGAGGAGAAGTGTGTTACCACTCCTCTCGTCTGTGTGACATCTGTTTGGTTTCATCTATGGATTTGGGTCTCACGTACTTTGCTTATATCGAGGACTCCCTAGCTAAACCAAATTTCATCCTTGTAGAAAGCTTCTTAGGATGTTGGTGTGTTTGATGTGCTTGCTCCAAAATTTTGTCTGCTTGTTTTTTCATATCTTTTGAATGAATATTTGCCAACTTTGGTCAAAATCGCAGAAAAGAAAAAATCTCCCAGCTCAAGGCATACTTAGCATAGTCACTGCCTCATTAGAAAATCATCCAAGCTCCCCCACCACAATCGAATCTATCTAGTTCTTTGCTTTAGAACAATCCCAAATCTGAAGTCCATCCAAATCATCCTCCCAGCTAGCTAGCAACCCAATCCAAAATCACCCAAGCCTTTAAGGAATTGTTGTTACTTTGCTAGAGTTTGCTATCTAATCAATCTATCCAAATCCCTCAATCTCCCCAAGGTTATCCCTTTGACAGAGCTTTGTCTAAGGTAATCTAGCCTTGTCATTTGTCATCCCTCATCACCTTAAGCTAAAGGTTAGGATCCACAAGTGGTCAATCTCGTGTCATGCCCATAGGATCATTTGTCTATCCTCAAGTTGACACCAAAAGCCACCAATCCTGCACATAGGAAAGCAAAACCCTCACTTTTTGACAACATACCCTTGAAGTCTTCCATCCATAGGAAAGCCAAAAATCACCAGCCAATCCTCCTTAGGTCTGTCATGCAGCTTTGACTCTCCCTAGGAAATCTTTCATCAGCCAATCCAAAATCTGCCCTTAATCCAAATCCAACCATGAACTTCTGTGTTCATCCATATGCAAGACCCCATCCCCATCCAACTCATCATCAAAGAATGAAATCCCAACCCTATCATGATGAGTTTGGTCGCATTGTCCTTTCTCCTACTACATCCTATTCCAATGATGATGAAAATCTTGTTGACTATGATGGGTATCTTGAGAGCCTTAGATGCCTTCCGCCAACCATCCCCCAAAATCCAAGCATTCCTCCAAACTATCTAGTCATGGCATCTCATATCCCAGCTTCTCCTCCATCACCCAATCAACCAAGCTTCCAATCTTCCACCCCCATCAGACTAGCTATTCCTGTCAATCCACCACCTCCACCTCTGACACACGAGTCTCCCAGGAATCTCCTAGAGGAAATATAAGAAAAGTCACCTCCAACAGTCGATAAGGCATGTCATCTAATCCAACCATGTGATGTAGTCAATGATGAAGCTTCCCCATCTATAATATCACCTCCATCTCCCATAGCTATCATCCCCATAACATCCATCAAATTGCTTAAAATCCTTCCACTTCCTGCAAGCATCAAAATCCCACCACCTATCAAATCCCTCCAAATCCTATCCACATCACCTCCAAGCATTTCCCAAATCTCTCATAATGACCCTTATGCATCCATCTTCTACTCACCCATCTCCACTACCAAATCTCCCATCTATCCATCCGCTGCCTTTGAAGAATCCATCCCTTCACCTCCTATCGCACCATCAACTCCAATCCAATCCTATCAAGATCTTGCCTAAAAGCATGTTGACATCCCCCAAAGCATAAATGAAGATATCATCATACCATGTCTTCCATCCATAGTGCAATCACCATCCCCTCCATCTCCAAAACCTCAAGCCATACCTCCTCTACTGTAGGATATCTTTTCATCCCATCAGCTAAATCAAGATCCTATCCTACCATCTCCTCCACTCCATGCTTCCATCTTACCACCTATCCAAGCTATTCCATCATCTATAATCTACCCTCTTAGTTCACTTACATTCATCCATGGTGGCCCCCTCTCAGCAGAAGAATTAAGAACAACATCTCCCCGTTGTAGTACACCTAATAAAGCACTTCTACCATTTTTTACAAGCAAAAAGTTTCCTCAGCTTGTTCAAATGCTGAATCAATGGCATTATCAAGGTCAAGGTTTAGGACCATAAGAGCAAGGAATCAGAAAGCCTATTATTGCACAAAAGAATCCAAGATTTCATGGTCTTGGATATGTATCCAAAGGCTCACCATCTAAAAGTGTTGGTACAAGCCATCCCCAAACCAAGCCTATCTCCAGGCCCACCATGCCAGCCTCCCATCACTCCTTCAAGAAATCTTATGTCATCCCCCCTCCACCATCTTTGCAACCCAAAATAACCTACCATATCCCCCCTTCATCTGCTAAATCCATTTTGGGTCCTTATGTCCCAAAATCTACCATCCTCCATCCTCCTATCAACCATCATAAAAATCATATTCCATCCATTCCTATGCAAGATCAACAAAGGAACATATTAGGGCACATCATCCATCATCATCCCCCTACATGCTCTTCCATATCCTCTCCATCTCACAAAGCTTCTCCTAACCATCTTCCCAAAGCTTACCACAACAATGTGAATGCCAACTTCAAAATGCATAAAGCTAAAAATCCACATCCTAGGCAATCATATGTCTATTCTAAAAATTCACATCCTAGGAAATCATATGTCTATTGTAAAAGAAATAGTCCAAAAAGGAAAAATCCAATCAAAGAATGCAAAACAATGCAAAAGCCTATGAAAAGAAAATCCAAAACCATGTGGATCCCAAAGAAAAAAGTTGAAACCCAATGCATAATGGCATCCACCATTGCTAATCCTCCATCCAGTGACTTGTGTCCTCCATCTCCTAACTCCATCTTGGGTGCCTATATCCCCAAGTGCGCTTCCACAAAACCTCCATCAAGCCCGCATCTACCATCTATCCCCCATATGCTCTTTTCACACCCATCCCAACATATGCCAATGTTGATCCTGCAAGCATCCCCATCTCATACTCCTTTCTAGCCTTTTCATCCCTCCATCTCCTACCATCAATCCCATCTAATCCAATCTATTGCATAAATCACACATCCAGTGTACCAACAGCTAGCAACAAAATTGAACATTCCAACAGCAAGTGAAAAAATCCAAAAAAAAAATAGAAGAAGCCAAAAATAGCTGAAGAAAACCAAAATAATTCTAGCTAAGTCCAAAGTAAAAAATAATAATAATAAAGAAAAATAAAGCGTCCACTGGTGAAAACTTGGCAATTCAAGCGCCTTGGACAAGTACCATGATGAAAACTTGGCAAACAAGCATCATGCGTAATCCAACCATCCCTAGCTTAGCCTATCATCCTCATGCTTTTGGTCACATCTTGCCATCCAGCTCCATCTTCTAATTTATCCACCTATCTTTCATCCTCTAGCTTTTATCTATCACTATCCACTTATCTTCTGCAACCTCACCCCATCATACCAGCTATCATCCATCTCTCTAAGCGCCTTCAACTTTTCCATCCTAGCTTCAATCCTATCACATCCATCGTAAGACCTCCTTCCACATGTCATCTTCTAACTAGGGGCACTGTATTCCTTGGAGATCTTGTCTTGTCCATCCTCCCTTGTCATTGGTATCTTGCTCTAGGCTATCCTCATGCAAATCCAATGTCATCCTCTCATTAGCCATTCACTCTAGCACCATCTATCAGCTCAGCTACCACCAACCTTAGTATTGTCCCCATCCTTGGTCACACATCTATCATCATCATTGGATGAATCCTGCCAAATCCATATCTTTCGCTATCACCTCATCCTTAGCTTTTGTATCTTGCACCAACTTGAGCCATCCTGCTATCTTATCATCCGGAGCTCCTGTACAACTTGTAAATAATCTTGTATCCTAGTTTGTACCCTATCACGTGCACACAAAAATCCTACTTCACTTAAGCATTTCACAAAACCCTCAAATTATCCAACTATCCATCTATCACACATTGTAAACATCCAACACACTCTAAAACATTTCCATCTCACCAACCCAAAACATGAACAACTTGTACATTTGTACCATATCTTGGTCAGTCAACTTGTACATCCTCTTTAGCTTAGTACCATTGTATCTATCCAACTTTCGAGTCAGTTCATCCTTGATCAACATCTTGCACACTTCGCACATCTTGGTTAGCTATTCCAATGCATCCTTTAGCTAGATCTCCTATCACCAAAGTGTTATCCTTCTTAGTTTAGCTTGCCAGACGCATCACTAATCCAAATCCACCAACTTAGGTACTCTCTGATATATCCTTGTAGGATATAGCTTTCCACATGTCTGATCTTGGTTCGTTAGTACCTCATCCCACCCATCTCAATGGCAAATGGTTCTCTTTTGGATTTTTTCTTTCTTTTGATTTGGAATCTTCCCTTTTGGGTCTTGAAGTATCTTTTCCAAACAATCTTTTTGTTCCCTCCTCAAGGTTGCCATGATCTTCCATATCATGGTATACTGCGAATGGGGCAATTTGGGCATAAGGTCTTGATCAAGTCTTTTGTTTGTTTTTGTTTCCTTCTTGTGGGTTACCCAGTGTCGGTTCCACTCTGATTCTTCCAAGACTCATGTGTGATGCTGGGGCAATCTTTGCATGTTTGTTTTGAGTCAGTTCGTCAGTCCTCTGGACGGTTGGTGAAAAGGCCTTGATGTTCTTGGTAACCTTGGCAATTAACTAATAGTACTATAGCAAATCTAGTGCTCAACTACATGGTGGTACTTCTCTTTGAAGTATCCCCCTGCTCCAAAAGCTTCAATGGTTTCCCTTCATCTCCATTATCCAGCATCTATCTCTCCTACCCCAGCTTATGCATCAGTATCTCTTTGAATCAATCTGCACTTTTAGCTTTAGGGATCCACAATCCTAGTCTTAGGGATCCACCAATCCAATCAATCCACCAAGCCTCATCTTTCGAGCTCCACAATCCTAGTCATAGGGATCTCTGAAACCCATCTTTCGCCAATCTGACTCTTTGAAATCCTGTTGCATCAGCTTTTATCATCCCCTCATCCTTCTCCCTATCTTGGATTCCTTTTTATAGCGCTCCGCTCCTTCATCCTCCATTTCCCCTGAAGTCTTAAGCTTGCTTCCTCTTGTGCCTCTAACCTCCCCTTATCATTCTCCCGTAGTGAGAGTTTGAACTAATTCAGCCCCTTCTTGTTGCCAATCTAAGTCTCCTTGCTCATCCTAGATTCTTGATTTTTTCAAGAAATCGTCGAGCCTTGCTTTCTCTCCTTGCCACCTTCTTGAGGGGTCCATTCTCTCCTCTTTTGCTCTAGCCTTGGGCATCTTATTTTCTTATCTTTGATGCCATGCCACTTGCAGCATCACATCAAAGAGGGGCAAAATGTAGACACCTAAATTCCTTACAAAATAAAGTATTTTTATTTACTAAAAAGTCCCTGATGACATCATCATTAATTAATTAATTAATTAATTAATTAATTTTTATGCCATTAAATCCCCTTGTCTTAATTAAAAATATTTAATTAAGGAATCCCCCCCAAAAATGTATAAATCTTATTTAAACATTATTTTCCTTGTTTATTAATTATTTAATTAATAAATTGACCAAAAAATCTAAAATAAATATTTAATTTACTTTTTGCCCAAAACTTGGCCAATTTCCTTAAGATCACTAACCTCTTGCAAAATCTTCTAATCCTTCTTTAATTTTGATTAAAGGCTAATCCCATCATTTTTTACCCTTAATCCCAACTCAAAATATTTAATTAAGGTTAAATATTAATCCTAATGTTTATTAAAAATGTTTTAATGAATATCTCCTCAACCCAAACCCATGAAATAAATAAAACTTTATTTATTTCCTAAAAAAACCTTTTATCCTCATCCTAAGAAATTCTAGACTCTTCTAGAAGGTCTTCATCCTCATCCTAAACCTATCTCTAAACTTCCATTTTTAGCCTAATCCACCCCATCCACCCATACTAACCAAGCTTAGCTACTAACTCACCTACCCTCATTAGATGCCATCCACTTGCATATCTCTAACAAGCTTAATCTAATCCTAAACCACCTCTAATCCCCCCCCCCCCCCCCGCCAACCTTGTCACATTCCCCAAGCAAGCTTAAGACTTTCCTAAGCCAAGCAAAGTCAACAATCTCCAAAATATCCCAACCACCCAGCCATGAATGCTCTTACAAAGCCATAAAGACTCTTACAAGCCCATTCATTTCTCTTACAAGCAATTTATGAGGGTCTTTAAGGCCTTGAGCCTCCTTTGTTGACTCATCCTTGCCCTTTCCTCCATCCACTCACCCTGTGACATGTTTCACTCCTTGATTGGCTATAAGGAAGCACAATCCATGTGCTCTCCTCTCATGCAATCTGAGCCCTCCATAAGATTTCTCCCATCCTTGCATCTTAGCCCTCAAACCCTCAAGCCCTTAGCCTATAAATTGGATCCCCTCCCAAGCCATTTCATCACAAACTTTAAGCCAAAGTTATAATGCCCTTTGGAGAAGCCAAATCCATGCTTTTACATACATCCACACCAATTTTCCATTTTCCATCTCCATTGAAGCATAGTTTGAGTATCTTGAGCATACATCCCACATCCACATAATAGACTCATCCCTAAATCAAGTGACCATCCTCATTGGGAGAGCCATTCCATGGCTCATATTCTCATTTGAGGGTTTTCACTTTGTCTATCTCATATGTTATGATTTTTATGCTAGTTAATGCTTTTGTTTTTTATTAGATTAGTATTACTTGCTAACATATTTCTCATATATAGCCACCACTATAGTTTCACTTGGCTTCCACTTGACTTCTTAACTCGGCATCCAAAGTAGTTTCACTCAGTGTCCAAAGACAGCTCGGCATTGTCATTCAAATTTTTGTCTTAGCATCTTGTCTCATGCATATTTATACTTTGCAATGCTTCTTCATGGTTTAGGGCTGATGTATGATACTTCCTTATATGTATCAGCCCCGTAGGCTCATCTTGTGATTAATTGGATGAGAAATGATCACTTGACCTTGTGGGTGAAGTGACCCTTTCATTGGATGTACTTGATCCATCCTTTTTTTGCCATGTCTTCTTCATGTCTGTTCTGATGTGTTCCACATCAATATTTTCTTTGCCCTTATTTACTTCAGTCTTGGGTGCCTTAGCCTTTGTTGGACAATTCCTGCTGACATGTCCAGTTTTCAAGCAACTGAAGCAAGTAGTTTGGTTCAACCATCTTTTATAGTTTCCATTGAAATGTGTTCTTATGTAGTTGTGGGGTATATGTCCATACTCTTGACAATAGTGACAAATTTTCCTTGTATTTTAGTCCCAATTGTAATGGTGTTCATAGTTGTCCCTTCTTACATGCTAATTTGGTGTCCACATAGGCTTTGACCTGCATTCAAAGGCTCTATGTCCATACTTCTTGTAATTATGGAAATGTTATCAAATCTTTATGTCCTTGTGACTTTAGACCTACAGTCTTGTGTCATATGTCCTTGCATGTTGCACTTTTGACAATAACCCTTGCTTTTGGGTGTGTTAGGCTAATTGATCCTTCTACTCCTGCAAATATTAGCAGTATGCCCCTTTTTATTACAGTAATGACAAGTGGGTTTAGAATCCTTACCTTTGTCACTTCTTTGCTCAACACTCTTTGATGATTCCCCAACTTCAGTGCTATTGTATCCAAGTCCTGATGTATCATGGGCTGATCTTGGGGATTTCAGCAACTGTTCAAAGTACTTGATGGCTTCACTTGACTTGTTGAGATTCTCTGCTATTTCTTTTTTTCTATTCAATTTATTTTGCAGTTGTTCATTCTGCATCCTCAAAGTAGAGATCTCAATATCTTTCATATTGATTTCATGATGAAGGTTCATCATTTGGGCAAGTGTATCCATCTGCATGTTTGAGATCCTTGTTAATTTAGTACATTTTTCTTCAAGTTTGTTTGTAAGATTTCTTTTGTCATCTTCCATCATGACTCTACCCTCAACTGCTCTTTTCTTTTGTTTAGTGATTTCGCAAAGCATCATGGCCTGTGATTCATGCTCTATGTTAAGAGTTCTTATCTCTTCTGCTTGAGCTCTATTTTTCTCCATCAATTCTGCTATTGCTGCATCAAATTCTTTGGAATCTCCTTTGGCAAATACTTTTGTGGTGTCAATCTCCTTGTAGTGAATATCATTTTTGGCTATAGCTATTTCCTTCCTTCTTTTAAAGGATTTTCTTAATTCCTCTCTAGCTTCCTCTACCTTGTGTAGAGCAAGATGCACATCTATCAGCTGGTTCTCAATGATCTTCCCAAGTTTGAAGACTTCCATCTTCATATCTTTTCCTCCAAGCTGTTAGGCTTCTTCTCGAAAGAACTTTTCTCTAATACTTAAAAAATCATGAGAAAAAAATGCATCACCACATAACACTTGAGATTTTGTTGACCAAGAAACCCTCTAGGAATAAGAAGGTAAAACTAGGGTGGGGATGATACCCATGAAATTACTATAGCAATTGATTTCAACCACTTCTGATGGTTTGCCCTGTTAAAGGCTGGCCCTGTTAAAGGCTACAACACAATGTTAATATGTGACCCTGTTAAAGGATTTCTATACCCTGTTAGGAGTGTGCCTTGTTAGAGGACTTAAGAAAAGTCAACTTAGAGTGCCACCCTATTAAAGGATTTACATAAGGCTGTTAAACCGACCTAACTCAATAGGATTTCCAAATTCCTAATACAATTGCGAGAGAGTATTAGAATAATACACTTGAACTAATGCAATCTCTAATGCTGATCTCAGGCTCTTGATCTGCTCATCTATCACTGATCTTTGCTAGATCTGATCTGCTAATTGTGTTGCTTGTTCTCTTCTGATCAACTAGATGTGTAAATCTTGTCCTTTCCACTAAATATTTGACACCAATGCTTTGTAACGATGTCAATAAAAGGCTATGCTTTTCCTTCTTCTCTCCAACAACTTGTTCAATGGCGTCAAGACTCCCTTATAAAGATTAGTGGATCATTATGCATCCTTGGATAAAATGTTCCCGCTCAAACCCTTGAAATTCACCCATTGGCTAAATACAATTCCAATTTTTTGATTGGCTACATGAGGATCACATAGGTGGATGGGAGGATTTGATCTTATCTCCTTATCCTATCATGAGTCATGCATAACCATTTTACATCTTGGTTTGTATTGGCACAAACTCTTATGCTAATCTTGCGTTGCTCGGCACATGAAGTAATACTGATGCTGGGCACCATTTATTCTAAATTGCTTGGCATCCACTATGTTTCCTGTGTTACTCAACTTCTATAGAATTCTTGCAATTCTCAACTTCTACTAATTCTTGAATCACTTGACTCCTATTAACTTCGAAATGCTTGGCGCACACTGTCTTCTGATCTACTCGGCACATGTTGAATTCTATATAGCTTGGCATATACTGTAATGTGTTCTGCTCGGCATCAACTATATTTTTCTGTGAGTTGGCACACAAAGAAATTCTAGCTCGGCTTCCATTGTGTACTCGACATGTATAGTAAAAATGGTTAAGTGTGTTGACACTCATTTGTCAATCTTATTTATTTGATCAACACTTGCATGCAGGTGTTCTTTAGGTTCTTTGGATTTGTATTATGTATTTCTCAAATCCTTCTACCAGAGTGGGATCTATTGTAGCTTGTTTAAAATTTGGAGAAAAAGAAGAATGAGGGTTTGACAAAATAGATCTAAAATTTTTTGGGTATTCTCTATGAAAATAGTGGGGTCTTTGATTTTCAGAGCACTTTGAGGCTAAATAGACCTCACGATTGGATTTAGAAGGCAAGAAAACCCTCATTTTCATATTAAATTTGTCCAATTTGGACACAATTGGTATCTGAGGCAAAATAATATTGCTTCCAAATTTTGGCATGTTTCCCAAGGTGATGATTTTCATATTTTTTAGAAGGTAAATCACAATTATTTGGCTCGCAAAATCAAGATTTTTGGCATAGGAATCGAGATTTTTTGTTCGACAATCAATATTTCTTGGCACAAAAATTAATATTTTGGTGCAAAAATCAAGAATATTTGACATGTGCATTGAGATTTTTGGCACATATATTGAGATACTTTGGCTCATCGATTGAGATTTTTAGCATACAAATTGATATTTTTGGTACACAAATTGAGATTTTTTCCACACAAATGGAGGTACTTTTGCACAAAAAAATTGAGATTTTTTGACACAAAAATTGATGAATTTTGGCACAAATATCGAGTGTTTAGTACATATTTTTTGCAAAGTTGGACGATCATTTCTATCTTCTAGAATGCATAATTTGCTCATTTTAGCTCTGTGTTTCAATCTGAAAGAAGCATCAGAAAGATCTTCTCAAGCCCTATCTGGATTCTCTATTATTTTCATCAGTATTTCTCAAAGGTAAATTTGATTCTCAAATTGAATCTTTTTTTCTCTCTTCTTGTTTATGCATTCCTACTAGTAGTTGGGGTTCAATTTTTTGCATTGTTGGGGGGTGTTTTGTATTATTGTTTTTGTTATTTACATTAGTGAACCAAAAATTTTTCAAAAAAAAGTTAAATGCCTTCTAAAACAATGACTAAGACCTCTTCTTGTCTAGAACTTTTGACCCCTTATAACTATCACACATGGAAGACCTTGATGACATGACTTCTTTGGTCAAAAGGGTTGTGGTCTTATTTAGATGTAGTGCAATAATTTTTATAGAGGCATTTTGAGGTCATACAACACAAGAACAAGATGGATGAGGCAATGGGGTTGATTTCTTTACAAGTATCTGAGAGTCTACAGTTTCATCTTGATGGGTGCAATACCCTTCTAGATATGTGGACCAAGCTTAATGGCTTGTTTGGTACAATGAATGAGTTCAGGGAAATTTAGATTGAGGTAGAGCTTACCTCTTTTGTACCAAATTCTTTTCCTTCCATTAAGGACTTCTTGATGAAGTTCATGTAACAGAGATCTTTATTGTAGGGTTGTGGGAAAACCAAGACTAACACGAAGTGCATTTACCTATTTCTTTTTAAGCTTCATGGAAACTTTCATATTTTATCTTCTACCTTCTACTCACCAAAGATTATTTGGGTAATAGATTTACCATGCCATCCTTTGAGGTTTTTTGTGATCGTTTGACTTGAGAGAAAGCTAAGCTCTCTCAGTTGGATTCTCTGATAGGCTTACTGACTTATGCATTAGTAGCCTGGCCTTCTTCTGGGACCAAGGAGAAGACACAAAAATCACATTCTATAGAGTCTTAGATCAATTCTAGCCCTCACAATTCATCAAGGCCACCTCCTCCTAATGGGTGTAAACCAAAGCTAGAAAGACCAAAGTGTGCTTATTGTAATAAGCCTAATCATGATGACTCATATTGCTATAAGAAGAAGTTAGATGGATATGCAAAATAGGTTTCAAATTTGACTCATATTGCTATGATATCCCTTCTACTTCTCACATATCGTCTTCATCATCAACATTTAAGTTAGATGGTAAAGATATAGGAAAGGGTCATGCACCATGTGCAATTACTACTCCACATTCTTCTAGATGGTTACTGGATTTAGGTGCTTTACACCATATGGCATCTTCTTAGGATTTGTTCTCTTCTTTTGAGTCTTTTCATACACCACACATTTTGATGGGGAACAACACTATTATAACTGTATGTGGGAAAGTTTCTATTGGCATTAATGATGGTACATTTCATGATGTACTTTGTGTTCCATCTTTGTCCTCTAACCTTCTATATATTTATCATATTACACATAGTGGGATAGGGAAGACAACTGAGTTGCACAAGAGTCAAGGCACATCAAAGATAGTGAGATCGCCAATATTATTTCTATAGAGATTGTTGATCACTCTTCCTACCTATACTCTTTCTCTCATTTTGGCCCACCATCTCTACTATCAAAGATTCACTCTCCTTCTTCTCAAGAGAATACTAAGGTGAAGTTAGGTTGCTTGAACTTATGTGGTGTTCCTAAGACTAGTGTTGTGACTTCTACACCTCCATCTCCTATTTAGATTCCATCTATCACACATGATTACTCTTCAGCATTGCCGATCATTTTAGCTACAATCATTGAGCCACCTATTTTAGTTGTTGAGGATATATCAAAGGACACACATCTCCTCTCAAATGATAGATTCAACACACCTGTTATCCCACCTCCATTGGAGATTCCATTTCAATATTCCCATGCACTCTCCTTTAAGCATCAACTAGGACTTCCAGCTTCACCTTAAATTTAGGGGTTTCACCCTCCTTATCCACTACCTTTATTTCTTTTAGATTGGAGCCACGTTGGTATGTTCATCAACATAAGATTTTTTCCATTCTAGCGGGCTATGGAGTCTCAAGCTTCTATCATAGGGGGTTTTATTGTACTTATGGTCTTGAGAGAGTCTCTTGAGATATTTCATTTGTGCATCCTTTTCTTTTTCTTTTTCTTTTTGGAGTAGGGTTTTTCCTACAAGATTTTCTCTATTTCTTTATTTCATAGAGATTTGATTGTGATTGGGTACCTCATCAGGCTTTGTTTTCGGGACCCAAGTTTACTTTCACCATTGCATTATAGTTTCCTTGTTTTTTATGCATTGTTTGTAATTGCATTGTTGCTTATCTTAAGTGGAGGTGTTAGAGTAAAAGGTTAATTTAATTTAACTTATTGAATTACCTTTACTCCTTTCTTAAGATTTCACTTTGTGCACCTTGCATTTCCATTTAATAATTAATTAGTAATTATTAAATATCATTTACCTCTTAAGGTTTCCCTTTTAGGTTTTCGATCTCCTTCTATAAGGATTGACCTTTTCTAATTATCTATCATTTTTTTAGTTTGATAATATAGTTCTCATATTTTTAGAGAAAAACCCTTGCCTCTTCTTTGGTTTTTCTTCTCTGTGATAGGTTCTTGCATGTGGGTGTTCTTTAGGTTTTGTGGATTTGTATTGTGTATTGCTCAAATCCTTCAAAAGTAAGTCCAAGCAATTCACCCATTTGCAATAGGTTACAAATTGACACTTGATCTTGTGTTAAATGTTTCTAAAATAAGAGGTAAATCTTGATTTTTCTCCCTTCATCTTGTATAGGATAGTGGATTAAAACCCCCCCTTTGCATTTTGGTGAACCTCACTACGCCATCTCGTTCTTTTGTGTTGTTAGATTCCCCTTGCATTCTATTGTGCATTCATTTTCACTATACATTTTGGTGAACTCGACTTGTAACATTTCCACTTTTGATCTTGGTGATTAGATTATCTCATTTGTTCAATTTTTTGAGTTAGATTTCTTATTGGTGTATCTAGATGATCCACTTTATATGTTATTATTTGCATTAGTGGTATTTAGATCTCCTTTTACATTGTTTGCATATAGACTTTATTTCATATATTTGCATTGTGGAAAAACAAAAAAAATTGTATCTAGTTCATTTTTAGATTGTATTTCTTTTACAGTCATTGTATTTTCTTTGAATTAGGTTTTTTTTTTCAAGTTTCACTCATGATCTTAAAGGCATTCAGTTTCATGCATATAATGAGAATTTGATTTTTCCTTGCATTGATCCTTATCCCGCTCCAAAGGGAAATCCTTTCAAAGATGATGTTAATCAAACTTTAGTGAGTCATGGTGTTCCTCACATGGATACTCCTATTTGGGATGAACCCTTAGATAAGGACGTGGATTATTCCCTTCCTCATGAGACATTTTTGGATGATGGCATGGTTATTATTTCTATGACCTATCACTTTCAATGCATTTCATTGATATTCCTTCTATACATGAGGCCTTTATGAGTTATGTTTATCCTTCTCCTAAGAGTACCTTATCCATAGAAGACCACAACCTTGATGTTTCTTCTTATTCCTTTAAAGACACATCTCAATTTAAATTAGATCTTGTTAAAGATGATGATCCTTATGACCTTATATTCACAAATCTAGCATTAGATCATAAAGACCTTAATCACATTAACCTTATGGTTCACTTCTCAACTCTTCACAATTAAATAACCTTAGCTTTCACATCAACACTCTATAACAAAAACTTTGAATATATGCATCTTGAATGCTTATTTTTCAATTTCAATCTCATTTTACCTAATCTTCTTTTTCTATGCTTCATCCTTATTTTCAATATAAAGCATTTATTTCTTATCTTATGTTTCATATGAATTGTAATGATGAATGGTATCCTTTCCCTAATCATCCTACTTGATACATTTACATCCCTATTATGTTTCTCTTAACTATGTGACATTGCTAGCCTATCAATTTTAGGCTTATTGTTCTACTTTGTGAGTGACATGATAGTCCTTTCCCTTGTCTCCTCACTTGGGGGGAAAGTTCCCTATTTCCCTTTTCTATCTATATCATAGGATCCCTTTTTCTCTTTTCTAACTTGTTTTCCTTTTATATGATGGCATCTTTTCTATCATTCATTTATTCTAACTACTTAAAAATTATTATCTTGAGTGAAATCTTATGTTTGCTTAATGTTAGCCCTAGTTTTTGAGCCTTCATGGTTTTTCTTTATCTTGTTCTTCTCCCTCCAATTTTTTCATTTGAAGTCATGTGTTTTTCTCCCTCCCACAAATTTTTTTTACCTTAGCCTTGAAAGTTGAACCTTGTTGTGAGATCCTTATGTAAATTCATTTGAATCACTTTGAACCTCTTTGAACTCCCATTCAAAGAAGTTCAACCAAAGGTTTAAGACTAACTTTTGATCTTGCAGGTGGAACCTCTCAAGTGCATCATTGGTTTTCTTTTGAACCACTTTGAACCTCTTTTAACTCTAGTTCAAAGTAGTTCAAAGTAGTTCTGATACTAAAGATTTTCATTCGGAAGTATTATCAATATTTGAAAAGATAACTATTCCTAAGGTGTTAGGGGTGATGTTTGGATGATGATGTAAACATCTTATTCAAATTTTTATTGGCACACATGAGTAATGGGTTGGCAACACAAGTGGAAAGGGGAAACTCTTTCATTTTGGAGCTAAATCATGTTGTCAGGAGAATCTTTATCATTGCAAGGATGGTTTTTTTGAATTGAGCATTTAATGTATAAGTATCATAATCCTTTGAAGTGTGTGTACTGGCCCGCAATAATCTTTCCATAATTGCCACATTATTAGGTGGTACTTTCTTTGGTATGGTAGTTTCCCTTTTTTATCCCAAGTTAAAATTCATTTGTTCTATCCTACTATGAGGTAAGTCAAAAGCCAAGGAGTGGGAGAAGAAGGGAAGTGTTATGGTTTTTAGTGGATTACAGAATGTGATGTAATAACTACCCCTAGTTGACTTTTCAGATTGTATTGCCAAATTCTTTTAGGCCATTTTTATAGTTATGTCTTATGATTAGCAATACTTGGTTGCCAAATTTGATTAGATGTTATTCCATACTTAGTTGATTTATGTGATGAGTTAGTTATTTCATGTATACATGATTATTCTTATATGATGATGATTGTATACATTGATTTCAATTACTTCATGATGATAGTTAGATGGATTATTTATATGTATTTTTTATAGATACTTACCCCATACTTGCATGTGTATGGTGTACCTGTATGTTTTACTTTATGCGTGATGTTTCTAATATGGTTGAGGGAGGGAGTTGTCATCACTTGCTAGTCGGGATCTACATGATGCACCTCTTCCCACCATTTCTTATTTAGTTTAGATTATATGTGTATGCACATGCTTGAATTTTATGTAGATTGTAGGTATCAGGCATCGACTTCCCTAAATTTCCAGGATGAGTGTGACCTATTACAGTATCTCAATGCTAATAGTGGGGAGATAATTCTTGAGTCTAAACCCTATTCTAAGCCAATTGTCCTAGAAAGTAGGACAAGTATCTAAGTTGTTTACACATTTGAATTCATCAAGTGATGTGAATTCCTAATTTTGACCCTAGAGTTGATTTAGTATTTTGTACCTTTATTATGGGTTTCCGTATTTAGTCTTGTGGGTCTAGTGTGATTTTTAGTTATAATTAAATCAAATTAAAAGATAATTTAATCATTTAATTTAATGGAAATTTTATAAATAAATTTCAATATTTAATTATATTTAATTAATTGAGAAATTAATTATATTAAAAAATTAAATTTAAAAGATTTAATTTAAGTCCTAATTTTGGCATATTTATATTTATTTAATTCAATAATAATTTATTTAGGAGTTTTATTTTAATAATAAACTCTAAACAATATTTTTAGTTAAATTAATAAATAAATTATTAAAGACATCTTGTGGTTTAATAAAAGAGGAAAAAAATTGATTTAATAAAGATTATCTTAATTAAATTGCAAAAGTTTGTGTATGAAATTAAAATATAATAAAAGAAATTAAGGAAAAGGGGTTTTCACATGATTACAAAATCAAAGCCCTAATTTGGGGAAAAGCTCTTTATTAGGAAATTAGAGCTCATTTCCAAAGATTACTTTAGCAATGAATCTTTGCCATTTGGTGATCCCATCTCATGGGTCAATCATCATTTGGAAAATAACACATGCAACGTAGGTCAACTGTGTCACTAGATATTTATCAGATTTGGGTCCAACATCCGTGGTAGTTTCCCATTAGTTATCACATGATTGGTCAAAAATATCAGTCTAATCGCCAATGCAATATACATTTTGGATACATTTATTTTAAACATATTTCCATCCTTTGCATGTTGTTTCTTATTGGCCCACATTCTTTCGCCATTACTACAACCAAATAATTTTCCCTTGGGTTGGGCATCGCCTACCATTTTTCCAACATGTGTCGACCACCGACCCCATTTAACCAACTATTTCCTACTGTGGGCTTGCATAGGAAGTTGTGTTTTGTGCTACATTTGACATTCTTGCTTATTAATCCCACATAATTCACCAACTTAGATTGGACTATAAGATATTATTATTCTACACAATTCACTCTTTTATGGTCTAGAGACTGGCATTTCTTATTGCTGTCACAATTTCAGAGTGCTGAGTGCATTGCCCATTGACTCATGGACCTTGGCTTTTCTAAAAGGCAAGCAATTTTTAATTTTTTTAATGTCGAAAGTGGTACTACCATACTAGTATAATGGTACTGGTTATCTTTTTAGTTTTACTATCTAGTGTCCACTAATGATTAGACATCTCACATGCTAAGATAGCCTATAGGTTTGCAAATTATATTGGGTAGTACCGTAGATTGTAGTACCCTTTTTTGGAGAATGAATCATATTATTATTATTATATGTAGTCTAAGTATTCTATTGTCACTATTCATATTCTTTGAGTTGTCACTATTTGAGTCTTTTGTTCAACATTTAAGTCAATTTATTTTTTGCAACCTTTATCGGTTTGCAATGTCAAACAAGAGGGGTAATAGGGGTTTTAGTAGGATCCTTGAAAGCCAAGAGAGGCCACCATTACCAAAACATAGAACCATAGTAGCATATTTTGGTGATGGAAATGTTGGCAACCTACAAGATTCATAAGTTAGATCTCCAGTGTTTATTGAAAAAGGAGATTCATCACAAGTTCAAGACTCAGACCATATTGAAGAAGTTCAAGTTGGTGAACATGATATCTCAGTCAAGGATGAACTTGAACACAATTTGGAGGCACTTCCCCTAAATAGGGAGTCACGAGCTAATATTATAGAGTTGGGGTGGGTCTCGGACCAGTCAGGTGAGAAAACCAAAAGTGATTCCATAAATCATGTTCATGCACAAAAAGGAAAAAGAAAATTGAAATCAAAGAAAGATATATCTTGCTGGTATCTATCCAAAAGGAATTTTCAATTACAATGGGTGGAAAAGTACTGGTTCATTGAACCGGTGGCCAATCCAATTGATGGTGAGCCTCCTGTAGAATGCAGATGTAAGATTTGCACAGAGATAACAAAGAAGGAGAAGAGGTTGTAGCTTAAACTTGATACCATAGAAAAGTATGTCAATAAATTTTACAAAAAGGAAATTATAGATGAAGTTGAAAAATTTGTGCTAACTTGGAAAATAAAGGACAAGTATCTGCATATCAGGAATGCCAAAATATATGAGTTACACTAGCAATTACGAGAGAAGCATTCTGTAGTAAAAGGTTCCATTTGAGATTTCATTGGGAAACAATGAAAGTGCAAAATATGGGAAAAGTAGTTCAATTAAGTGTGGTCTTTTATATTTTGAGTAGAGGACATCCTATGATGGACTACCCTTCAATTACTACCTTATTACACTTTTTCAAAGTTTGAAACTATCAGAACAGTCATTGGTCTGTAAATAGTAGGTGGGAATGAGCTAGATGTCTTGCACAAGTTGAAAAAGAAGATATGAAGGAAAAAATAAAACACTCAAATTTCATTGCATTGTATTTAGAAGAAGTTACACCAATTTATAATACTTCCTAGGTGTGCATGCATGCTTATACAGTAAATTATGTTTGTCATTAACCCTTTCTACTATCTATTGCTAAATTGAATTGTAGTGCGACAATTGAAAATTTATATGAATTATTAAAGACTATTCTAATTGAGTGTGGAGGTTTGGATAACATGGAGATTGAAAAAAAGTTGGTGTGTATTGGAGTGGATGGAGCTTTGGTTATGCAAATTCATAAAGGCAATCTTTGCAAAAACATCAAGAATGATTTGACACCTTATGCTATTCCCATTCATTGCATTGCCCATCGAATGAATCTAGCTTTTGCAATTGCTAGCGATTTTGGTTGTGTGAGTAAAGTGGAATCTCTAATCAAAGAGATTTACCAATACTTTTGTCAAAGTAAAAAATGAGTCCAAAAATTTGAACACTTTGCTCAAGGACTTGCTGATGGGAGGAAGCTTCTTAAAGATAATGATACCAGATGGATCTCTTTAGATGGACTAGTGCATCAAGTAATCTTTGAATATCTATCAGTACTTGGGCTAATCCACTTTGTGTGTGACAAATTCCCTCGGCTATATTCAAGTCTAACTAATGTTAAGATACTCTCAACTTTAGCAACTATTCTCTCCATGCTAGAAGACATGAGAAATATTATAAAAAATGTTCAACAAAGAGCTATGTACATTGTAGAATATATTAAGCTACGTAAAATGACATGTAATAGCCTAGACAGTCTATATCAATTACTACCTTTTGATGAATCAAAGTTTGCAAAGTGGATAGAAATCAAAGATTTGAACAATCTTGAGAAATTTTTACATATTGGTGCAAATGATGAGGTATATGATAGGGTACATGGAGTTGACATACCAATGCAGTACTATGCTTGTGTCAACCCTAACTCCAACCACAACAAAGCAAGAAGCAAAGTTGAATCAGAACTAGAGAAGGTACTTTCACGTGTTACAAGTAAAGACATCAAGAAGATCAAAGACTCTGTGCTTGACTCTATCAAGTGAATTTGCTACAATCTTTCATCAGAAATTAGATTCAAATTCCCTCTAGAGAAATTTCTCGAAGCAATGCCAATTGTTTTTCCACAATAATGGTCTCTAAACTATCTGACTGATTTTTAAAGAAGGATGATGACTTTGATTCAACATTTTTGCAAACCTAAAGCAATCAATGAAGTAACTATAAATGAAATTTTAGATGAATCTCAATTGAGAGATCAATCATATCCTTTTGCAAACATAATGAGGGAACAATATGATCTTATGGAGAACCTAAATGAAGAGGGAGCGGTAACAAAGCTTTGAAAAAGTGTTGGTGAGAGCAATTAGTTGAGAGAGTCAATACCAAAATATTTCAAGTTTACCAATTTATGTTTGACAATGATATTGGGTTCAGTGGAGGATGAGAGAGTTTTCAATACTTTGGGCTTCTTGAAGTCAAAGTTTAGAAACAAATTAGACAAAAATTTGGATAATTGTTTGAGGCTCTATAATTCTATGTATGAGGTAGATATTTTCCCTTATGACAGGGCTCTCAACATTTGGAGAAACCAATGTCAAAGAAGAGGGATTAACAACATTTCAAACCTAACTAGTAGTGGCAATGGCAGTGGTTCATGTCTTGATATTGGAAGCAATGAAGATGATGTTGACTTTGGCATGCATACTGAGGCTGACAGTGAATCTGAAGAAAACACAATAAACAATGAAATTTTATATGCAATAAATGAGGAGGATTTTGATGATAGTGATGCTGAGCTAGTCCAGGCAGAGTGGAAACTATAGCAACTTCTCAACTTCAAGTTCTAACTTATGCATGAGTCAAGTAGTAGGGTAGTAGCTCTAATCTAATACTCTATCTACTAATTACTACTAATTAATTATGTTTGTAGAAGTTAATTTATAGCCTTCATTCACTGTCCTTTTATAGATGTTCAATTTTTCTTTTGAACATGTTGATGTTACAAACTTACATGTTGAGATGTTCGTTGAAACTAGTTATTACTTTTAGAGTCTAAACATGTTGAGATTTTCATTGATTCTAGTTTTAATACAATAGTACATGTTGAACTTGAGATTTTCATTCATTCTAATTTTTAGACATTTTTACTTTTAGATTTTCATTGATTATAGTTTCTTCAAGAAATTGTAACATAATGCATTTAACAGAATAAGATCTATTTAAAAAAAAATTGTATTATAATTTATGATTATAAATTAGCCTATAACATAATTCATTTAATAATTACAAATAGGTACAATCCTTTGTAAATGACTCAATGTCAAATTGAAATGACCTTGAATTCCCTTTTGTAGATACAAGGGAGCAACAATAGTTGTAGCTTGGTTTGTAATTGTATATATAATTAGATCATTACTACATAATATATTATGTGTGTACAATCACATTGCCAATTGTACAATTTTTTCAAGTAGGAGTAGGGAAATTTTTTCCATCTGCTCTGTGTAGTAATAGTATGCGAGTGCCTAGCTGTCTAACTATCCTGATATGTTGGCTCTTGATTCTTGTGACAATTAACATTAAACAAAGTTGAAATTAAATACAAAATTTGAAATTAAAGAGCAACAAGTAACAAAATGATTATAGTACTATCACTTACTAAGTTGTTACTTCTTAGTGCTATTAGCTATGATTGCCACTAACAACAACAATAATAGTTTGAGAAGATGACCCAGCTCTAATGAAGTTCTTTAGGGCCCTCCATTCTACATCATTTGGAAGCTCCATTTCTTTGAGGTTGTGGCTAAATAGTTATAACCTTGTCAACAATGAATACTTCATAGAGATAGTTTTACATGAATCGAGAAATTTATTTATTACTACATTCATTGTTGATAGTGGTTTGATGCAACTTGCAATTCTTTCTATAGTGGTTTCCTTAGGCAAGTTGCCTAAATTAGAATTCATGGTGGTTTGCAACTTTTCATGTAATCTTCTTTTTCAATGAATATGCCCTCTGAGTTAGTTGGATTTGGTAATCCAACATTTAGCAAGTTCAGTATGCTATGATTCATCTTCACCAAGTCTTTGGAAACAGATTTGAGAGCTTCATCTATTTCCATTACTTATTCACAATTGTGATAGACAACAAAGGGCATTACAAAGGCATCCATGTGGGTGTTTATTCCATGGTTTTCCAAATCCCTATCGCTGGATCTCTGTACTTTATTCAAAATTTATTTAGCATGATTTTTTAAGGAATTGTTGAAGATTCCTCTTTTAGCCTTAACATCTTTTTTTACATTTTCAAAGAGAAGTTTGAGATTGCTATTTAAATCAAGCCATTCAAACAAAATAGCACTGTTCTTCATTATTTTGTCCCAATTTTCTTGTTTTATAAACTTAACCATGTTTATTATATTATCTTTCGCATGATGGTCTTCAAAAAATGTTGTTCTATTTTGTGCAATTACATTCTCCATCTTTTTCTTCATTTTAGACATCTCTTTTTCACTCTTTTTCTATATTTCCTCTAATTACCCTTGCCAATTAGTTGCTCTCTTCCTCTCATCCTCTAATTTCTTCTTCAAATCTTGGATTGTATTTGTAGTAGTTGCCTCTATTTTCTTCTCATCCTTGAGTTCTCTTTTCAAATCATGGATTGTGTTTGCAGTGGACTCCTCCGTTTTCTTCACATTGTCCAATTCCTTCTTCAAATCATGGAGTGTTTGAGTAGACTCCTCTTTCTTCATGTTCTCCAATTCCTTCTTCAAATCCAAGATTTTCTTTGTATCTAATTCCTCTTTTTTCTTTGCATTCTCCAATTTCCTCCTCATATGGTGGATTGTGTTGCTGCTTGCAATAGCACTAGACTCTGTTTTCTTCACATTCTCCAATTCCTTCTTCAAATCAAGGATTGTTTTTCTAGTTGACTCCTCCCTTTTTTTTCATATTCTCTAATTGCTTCTTCAAATTGTGGATTGTGTTTGCACTAGACTCCTTTTTTTTCTTCCCATTCCACAATTTCTTCTACAAATTATAAATTATCCTTGCCTTAGACTCCTCTTTTTTCTTTTCATTCTCCAATTCAATCTTCAAATTATTATTTTCCTTGATAACAGAGTCCAGATTAGTTTTCAATTTATTTTTGACCTATGCACTACTCTCTATAGACTTGAAAAACTCTGCAATAGAGGTTTTTTCATGCTGAATTCTTTTTTGGCACTCATCCAATTCTTTAGTCAAATTTTGCCATTGTTCATTCACCTTTTCTTGCTGGACAATTGCCTCTATAGGAGAAGAATTCTTTATCCTATTTTGCAATTCTTTGAACCTATTATCTACTACTTTCTCCTTGGCCTTCACATTATCAAGGTCTGCCTATAACTTTTCTATTTTCTTTGTAAGCCTTTGGTTTTCCCTCTTCGCTTTTAGAAGTGTAGAGTAGACAATTTTGTTGCTCTCTTTTCATATATTGATTTTGCCAATATTTTTCACTTTTGACAAATCCATTTGAAGATTGCTAACTTGTACACCATTACGATTTATTACATTTTCTGGTGGATTATTATCTCTGCCCAAGGGCATAGCAGCCATGAAGTTTATCATTTCATTGTTTGGATCATATGTTGGCAATATTTTGTTAGTAGATCCCTGACATTCAACAACTGCATCACTTTTCAAAGTCTTCATAATTTGCCTATTTCTTTTGCTTGTCTATTCAAACTCAAATTTGGGTTTTCTGACACAATTGAGTGTTTGAAAGGTGAATTATCAATTATATTGTTGTATGCTCCTTCAACTCTAGTTAATCTTACTCCACCTACAATTGTATTTTGAGGATTGCCAACATATTAAAGATGGCCCATTCCAAATCTTAGAATTTTAGGACTATTTTTAGGGTTTTGTATAGAAGTTACTAGTGCATACATTGGTGAAGTAACCACTAACATTTCTTGCGGTGTGATTGTCGTAACTTTTTACTTTTTTGCACAAGGTTCATCCATGCTTGTGTCAGTGCCAATGCTAGTGGGATCAACTACAACTGGATTTGAAGATTTAACAAATAATGTGTTAGGATGAACTTTAGAAGTAGAAGAATAATTATTTTTTCCCTTTCTAGATGAATTAATTTCAATATCATCGAAGAGTCCAATGATTGGTTTACTTCTTCTTTTGGGTTGGTCTAGTACTAGAACTGGATTCCAAATCCCTTCACCACTTGCACCAATGGGCCTTATACTTGCATAACACATTTTTTGTATCATAGTTGCCCCTTTACTATATATTTTTTTAGTAGAATCACTCATTTGAAGATTAACAATATGTCTGCCCCTAGTTGACCCAAAATCCTGAATACCTTGAATATCGGCATCAGACTTGAGGTCCTTCTGTCTTTCAATATCACTGTCACTACAACTACCAAAATCATATAGCATAGTTGGATTCAATTTATTCTAATAATCACTGAAAATTTCATCCTCTTCAATTTCCTCAAAACTTGTTGATGTCATTGGTTCACCCAAATTTTGCCTCATATTTCAAAAATTAGTCATCTTGGTTTAACACCACAATTTAGCTGTGCATGCCTATTTAATTTCTTTTGGCATAGGCATCTTAGAAGGTTGAGATGCTTTCTTGTAGAAATTTAAGTATGTCAGAGGCTCTACTTTGTATGACTCTGATATGTGCAATGTCATAATTTGGAATGACAATTCTTGCATTGAAATATTATTCTCTATTGCCTATTTCTCCATCTCTTTCTTGTCCTCATCCCACGAATCCTTGTTTTTTAACTTTTCTATCAATGACATATCCTGATGTTGATATTTTCTCGTAGAGTTCCCATTTGCAATAATTCTTATTTTTATTATACTTAGTAGATCATAATTCCAATGACTGACAAAATTAGAGCAAAAAAAATTTACCAATTCATTTACCACTTTGAAAGCCTTGCTCTCAAATGTGAGGCCTCCAATTGCGAAAGACAATGAAGGAAATATCATTTTATTTTGTTGTCTAGTGAAAAGTTCATCTACGCTCTCCATCTTCTATACATATTCCAATGCAAAAATCCTTTCTATAACATGCATTGGAAATTTCAAGGGTTCAACCGCTAAATCGTAAAACCTTAAGGCAATGTACTCTTCTATGAAGAAGTAGTCAGCCAATTGAATCTGACTTCTCAATTGAATTCAATCTTTACAAGACATAAGAAATCTAGGCATCATAGTGCCTATGATTTTTTGGTAAATAGGTGCCAAAAAGAAGTCTACAAAATAGTTGTAGTTTTTATTGTTAGCAGTCATCCTCATCTTATGTGTCTACTCATTTACTAGACTTGGAGTCTTTGATTTCTTTTGAGTTTTCTCATCAAACTTATAGACCTCAATATCAAGCTTATTTTTCTTTGTCTCAAATATTGGGTGATGCTTTGCTTAAAGAAGGTAGCACAAGTAACTTGTGAACCTAAATGTCTTCGTCTTGCCTATAGTTATACTTTGTTTAATCATTAGTAATTGTTATTGCATAGATTCAACTATGTGCTGAACAAAATTATATCTTACATCTACCTTCTCAATTATCTGACCTTGACAATGGATATTATAAATCATTTCAAGAACACTAGCCCCCACTTCCTTGTTACTATCCAATCCCAAACAAAATGATAACAAAGAAATAGTATTCTGAACCCATGGCACAAAAATATCATACTGATAAGAAGGCTTATGGTCTATGTCTAGTGTAGCACTAGTAGAGGACTCTGAGTTTATTAAACCCTTATTATATGAATCTTGAAAAACTCTTTCCAATTTTTCATAAGCCTGTGCTAGTTTATCCAAGTTAATGCGTTCATTAAAGCTTTCTAGTTTGAACCCTAGCCCTAGGTCTAACATAGTGAAAAATTCACTCTCAGTTATGGGTAAAATTTTCTTTTGAGTGTTTTGGTTTACAATTTCCTTTCTATTTTTATCATAATTCTGAGTGCATAGCATTACAATTTCAAAGAAAGAGACTTCAAGTACAATGAGGTTTGTTAATCCAGTAACCAAAGCAGCTAGTTTATTTGTATGTGCATGAATATTTTTGTTATATTTGTAATAAATTCTCCCCTTCTATGAATCTTTCCACTTATTAAACAATGAATATCTAATTCCCATGATTCCAAAATCTCCATGGATAATAGGATAAACAATATCATGACATTCATCGATGAAACTTGGGATTTGTAGCACTTGTTTGAGTTCTTTAATGTCTTTCTTTTCCTTTATGCAGCTTGCACTCGTATAGAAGGTTTTTGACTTTGTTTTGCCCATGCCTACTACTTGTTATTACACAAAATTATTCTTCAAGCCCTATTTAAAAAAATTGTAAAGTATAAACCTAAGACAATTAAAATCAAAATTTCTATTGTTGCAAATTGCAATGAAATTTAAAAAATAAAATAAAATACCCAAAATCAAGATTTGATAATTGGTGTTGTCCTCTAATACTCAAGTTTCATATTTTCAAATTTTAGTCTTCATAACACAAAATAGAATTTTGTTAGTCTTTGAAAAGTTGAAATTTGAAAACCTTATTGTATCAGACTCTCGACTTGCAGAACTTTCAACTTCATACTCTAAAAACATAGAAGGTTAATAATTAAAAGTTAAAATGAAAGTATTTTGTAATTAATGGTTTTAGGTACTTTACTAATAGTATATACAATGTACATGTAAATGACATAAAGACTCAATAATGTAGTTCTATAAATAACTATAATAATAAAAAGTAAAAATTTATTATATTAATATATAATTGAATTTTAAAATTGTTTCAATGTTTATTTTAAATAAATAAATAAATTAAAATCAAGCTTAATTATTGATATTATTTTTGGGTCAATTTGTGGAATGTTATCGCTATTGTCAAGAGTCATCTAGAATCATGATACTTGTCAAGGACATGTGTCATGATTCTGGATGTTTCTTAACAATAGCGATGGCAGACCCAAAATTTACCTGAAATTCATCCTGGGCTATTGCTGTTGGCATTGATTTACCTTTTACTTATCAATTGCAACATCGCTGAGTTAGGATTAAGTAAATTTTTTTTTTAAAGTCTAAACATAATTATCAATAATATTAACTGAGTCCTAACACTTAATTGAGCTTTGCAATGACTAGACACATGTCACGATTCCAAATGAATCTAGGCACATGGGAAAACATTCCCTAAATCGTCTCGAAAATCATCTCGGACTGTCAATCTTTCTTTTAGTCAATGGTCAAGATTTCAAGTAGAATATTTGAGTACACGTGTCTTGATTTCAGATTAATTTAATTATTTATATAAAATATTATATATATATAATTTATAATAATAATTATAATAGTTATAATATAATATAAAGAAAAGATTTTCTTTTCTATTATAGAAATGATTTTTTTTCCTATCATATACTTTTTATTGTAAAGATGATACAAAAAATTCAATGAAGATATATTAAATTTTATAAAATAAAATTGGTGCAAGATATGAAACAAGTGCCACATATTGGCTTAGTATATGCCTTTAGTTTTTATATAAATCTAATTTAAATTTAATAAATTTATTATAATATATAAAATATTTTAATTAATATAAATGTTATATAATTATATTTTTCTGTAATGATGTTAATTTAAATTTAAATTTTATTCATAAATATAATTATTGATATATATGTTCTATTACATATATATCATATGATTATAATTATATTATATTACAAATAATTATATTATATGTTCTATTATATAATGAATAATTATAATATAAAAAATAATAATATTTATATTATAATAATAAATCTTAAATAATTATATAATATAAGTAATATTATTTTTAATTGAATGAAAAAATATATATTATAATTTATAAAAAAATACATTATTAAAATATAAAATATAAACCAATGCACTTACATTAGAAAAATAAAGATATTAACGTTAATAAATCACATTAAAAATGAAATATTTAGCTCTTATATCTAGTCAATATAAGAGGTAAATGAAATCTATCAAATCTAGCCAATATAAGAGCTAAATGAATTCATCCAATCATAACCTAGAAAAATATTTTATAAAAATTTTGAAGTTAAAATTTTTGCATCTATGCTATGTAATATATTAGTTTGATAAAAGAAATTACAATGATTTATTTTTACTTATAAAAACATGAAACAAATTTAATCACTAGTTAAAGTCTAAAATCCAAAATATATCACAATAGTACTTAGCCCTAAGCCTACCGACAAGTATTAGTAATAAATTATAATGACAATAGTTTAATTTAAATAAAATAATTAAAATTTAAAAATATAATTACAAATGTTATATTTTTATTCATATTTATTATTTACTTTCAAAACTAAAATGTAATATAGTTTAATTATCTATAAATTATAAACATATATTGATAATTGTGATAGTTGTTTATAAACATAATTATTAATAATATTAATTGAGTCCTAACACTTAATTGAGCTTTGCAATGACTGGACATGTATCATGATTTTAGATGAATCTACGCACATGGGGAAATATTTCTCAAATTGACCTGAAATTCATCTCGAGCCATCGATCTTTCTTTTAGTCAATGGTTAGGATTTCGGGTAGAATCTTTGAGTACATGTGTCTCAATTTTGCGTAGAAATAGAATTTAACTTCAATCATTTAAAATTTGGCCGAAATGGAGCCGTAAGAATTTAAATAGCATATTAATTAATATAGAGAAAAATATTGTTAAAAAAATGATATTAATTATTATTATTATATTTTTAAGTTTACTATGTCAAAATCATGATGTTAATTTAATTATTTACATAAAATATTATATATATATATATATATAATATTATATATATATATATATATATATAATATTATATATATAAAATATAATTTATAATAATAATTATAACAGTTATAATATAATATAAATAAAAGATTTTTTTTTCTATTATAGAAATGATTTTCTTTTCTATCATAAACTTTTATTGTAAAGATGATATGAAAAATCCAATGAAGATATATTAAATTTTATAAAATAATTTGGTGCAAGATATGAAATAATAATGACAACAGTTTAATGTAAATAAAATAATTAAAATTTAAAAATATAATTACAAATGCTATATTTTTATTCATATTTATTATTTAGTTTCAAAATTAAAATGTAATATAGTTTAATTATCTATAAATTATTAACATATATTGAAAATTGTGATAATTGTTTATAAACTATTCTTCATTGTTTAAGATATTTCATAATGAAAAAAAAAGTTAGGTGACAAGATAGGTATGAAATAAAAAATTGACACATAAATTATCAAAATTTTATTTAACTTTGTTAAGGTTATAATCTTTAGTTTTCCTTGCAATCCACTCTTATCGTTCCATTTGTTTTAACCAATTAGATTAAAGAAAAATAGTTTTAGAAATTGCAAAACTTTTAATTGGATAATTTTCAATTGAATAATTTTTTACTATAAATTTTTAACTAAATATATTATATGAAACCATAAAGGGATTGTGGAAACCCTTTTTTCTGTTTCTAAGTTCTAACTTTATAACTAATAATAGTTAATTATTTTAAACAAAGTTGCAGACTAACATTTCAACAGTGCATTGAGAATCAAGATGCCAAAAATAAAGTCGGAGACTAACATGAAGTTGGAACAACAATTTGAGAAGTCAAAAACTATTATTTTCATTGATAATATTTTAGAATGTACAAAGCATAGATATTCAAAATAACTGATTAAATCAACCTGGTTTTAATATTTCGTAATTTACATTAAAGGGCAAGGCCCAATCCAAAGAAAAAATAGATATCTTAAAAACATTTTTTTCTCCAAAGGGCAATGGTTAAGGAAACATGATTCAAGAAACAAGGAATAGGGAACCAAGGAACAGGGATGTTGGAAGCATCAGTGGGCTGAGGGGCTGAGGGCTTGAAGCCTTCAATCAAAAAGATCTTCAAGTCCCTCCATGAGGAATCTATTGGAGAAAATGATGTCGTTGAACTGGTCCAGCCATGTGAAGTCGATCTCGTTGATGTTGTCCAACAATAACCACTTTCGTAGAAAATCCCTTCTGAGCCATGCCCACTTCCGATGGTGAGTCAATTGTCATTCATCCATGCTGAGTAGGAAAGGATGCTTCTATATAATTCTCCCTATGCCTTGCTCCTAGCACTTGTCTGCTACGTCTGCAAAATGGATGCCAATGCATAGCCCTAGTACCTACTTAGCCAATACAAGAATTTTGACATCATCTTCTAAGAACATTTTCTTAAAAATGTTATGTAGAAGCATCAAAATGTCTATTTGACTACCTCCAAGGTCAAGAAGAGATGCGAAGAAGTGGGAGGTAATATCCGTGGACACACAATACCTCTCATCATTTTTTAAGAATTCAAGGTCGAGGACTATGGATATATCATGACAGATAAAAGGACTTCGAGCATTTGGCTTGCAAACCATGGCAAGGACATCATTAGGAATCCTATCCAGAAAGGGCTTTTGTAGAGCCATTGTAGTGCATTTTAGGTGAATTTGTGTATCCATGACTAAGATTTAAGAAACTCTACAAATCGAATTCAGGTTGAAGAATTTGAGAAATGATAAAGAAAGAGGAATTGAAGAGGCTATTTAATAGCAGTTGCATTAAATTCTTTGGTGTTTGCGATCTTTCATATCTTATTTTTTCATATTCCTATTAATTTTCAAGTGTGCGAAATGTCAAAATGTATTGGCATTAATGTCAGATAGTCGAAAGTGCTTAACATTGAGTAAATTCTAATTAATGGTTTTCATGCAAAAATTTCCACGTGTCTCCATTATGGAGAATTTCATGCGACTCCAGGTCTTTTCAAGTGAGTGGCCCTGAAATGCATCTTCTATCATTAATCTCTAATTAATCAACAATCAATAAAACTATTGTATTTACTATTAACAATACGAAAGTGATGGTAGTTGACTTAGTAATAGTGACACTAATGTAATGGCATTACGACATTATTATTAATAGTCCTAAGATAGTACACAAGTTGAAACTTGAAGTGACTACTCAGTAGTCAGTACAGTCACAAGCCAATACATGTGCAAATTTGCTTTCAGATGAAACAATTTTTTAGTTAACCACTTAGCCAAGACCATTATTATTCATTTTCCTACAAAACAAATAATTTGCCTCTGACATTATTAATTCACTTTTGGCAAGGGAAAAATAGCCATCATTGATTTATATGTTAGCTAGAAAAAACTTTAATTCACCACATTTAAAATGATTTTTTGTAGGGCAAGAAAAAAATTGCCAACATATAATATTTTATTTCCCTATATGGAACAAAAAAATCACCCTTGACATTAAAATTTTCTTGCCCACAAAATGTTGGATTCGCCAATATTTTAAGTTTTTTTTTTTGGAGGGGTTTCTTAAAGTTATTACTGCTCATTTCTCCACACACAGGTTTGGAGGAGCCAATTTTTGGGAAGAAGGTTTCAAAAGATAAAGGGAATTGCTTGCGAGTTATGTGCTTTCAATTATTTAGCATTATATCCAAGTAGGATCTTGTGGGTTTTGCATAGTAGATTTGTTCTTTGAAATATTTGCCTTCTTCTTGTTTGTGGATCTGTATTCAAAATTTAATTTTAGTTGAAACCTTTTTTGCAAATTTCATTGTTTTTCATTTCAAAATCATCTAAAAATGAATTGAAGGTTTGAAACCCTTGTTCATAAATTTATTACTTGTCATTAAAAACATTTGTAAACAAATCTAAGATTTGAAACCCTTGTTGTGAATTTCATTGTTCTTCATTTCTTGAAAAATATTTGGGAAGGAATTTAGTTTTGAAACCCTTGTTCGATGGATTTGAGGGTTTGTATTTGGATTGTTAAAATTGGAATATGAGTTTAGAAAAGAAAACCCAATTTTGTTAATTAAGTTCGGTTGCTTATCCCAAGTTTCTATATTAGATCTATTAAAATTATTCATTATATATATATATATATATATATATATATATATATATATATATATATATATATATATATATATATATATATATATATATATATATATATATATATATATAATTGTTCTTGAAATTTCCATTTTTTTTAAAATGGAGTTGAGCGAATTCCTTTTTGGGAGGCAATTTGTTTTATGTTTTATAAAACATAATAATATATATATTATATATAAATATATTTTATAGTGGGCGGGGGCCACCACCAACCCCCCTCCTCCTGACCCACCGACCTTTCCTCCTCCCTTCTCATTTATTCATCGGTGGCAGTAAGGCCACACATGGTAGGCCTACTGCTAACACAACAGGTACTACTGACGTAGACCTTGCCACAACAAGGCTATTGCGACACCTCGTACCAGCCTTCAAGCTTTAAATAAATTGTGAGGTGAGTTTATTTTTTAATATATTTTTATTATTAAATATTAACTTTTTTAGATATTAAATATTAATATTTTTAATAAAAATTTTGGTAAATTTAAAATGTTAATTATTATTAAATAATAATTGTAATAAAATATTAAAATTTTATTTTAATTTGGTCATATGGAAAAAAATGGCGAGCTTCTATAGACTAGCAAATAAAGTAGGGTAGAATATCCAGAGAAACAAAAGGAAAAATCATAGGTGAAAGTAGTCGCATGACAATTTTCCATTAGTCACTGCTAATGATCAGAACAAGAAATGGTTTCAAGAACCCATCCATAATTCGCAGGAGTCAAATTTTGCCATTAATATTTCAAACAAATTCTCTATCTTGGAGATTCTTGAGGAAAAGTAACAATGCCAATGGAGGACTTAGGGGCCACAGATTTGCTCAAGCCTTAACACAAATCAATCTAGTCATCCAAGTATTCTTAAGCCTCGATCGATTTTTACCATTGAGAGCTTAGACAACCATAGGGTTTTCAATGTAACAAAATATGCCCAGCCACATTTCAATGTTCGGCATGAAAAACCTGCAAGAGGAGAACCATCTTCACCTTTTGCTTCAACCCATTCAAAGCTGCTACCTTCAATAGATAATAAATCACTGCCTTCATATATCTCTCTGCGTAGGCATCCCTTAGCATTCATCTCTCCACCTCCCAATCCTAGGGTTTATCAAAAATCCCATGATGCTCCTGAAGATATCTTGATTATTGTGACTAATAAAGAGATAGAAGAGACCTAGAATGAGTACCTAAAGGTTGCACTTTTTGCGATATGAAATGGCCCCCTGAAAGACTTCCCTCTTCTCTCCAATTGGCTTGAAGCTAACTGTAGCGAATAGGTAAGTATTTCTCACCACTCTAATAGGATTCTCTATTTACAATGCATAGAGGAATCTATTAAGAAAGAGTTTATTTTAGTCTCAGAATGTTTCTTTAAGGGTCATGCTGTTAAATTTATAGAATGGTCGCATGATTTTAAGATTGATAAGCTAGATTTTGTGATCCCAACCTGGTTCAACATCCCATCCCTACCACCAGAGCTTCCTTAAATAGAAACTCTTAGGTGTATAGGTTCGGCCATGGGAGAACTTATGGGAATTGATTCTTCATACTTATGCTATAACAATGTTAAATTGCTTATCAAAACAAACTTTAAACAAGCTACACAACTACACAGGAAAGTCATAACTAATAAAGCTACTTATGATCTAACAATGCATTTATATGAAGGTAGAATATCAGAAGTCATAAGATTAGATGATAACATAAGAATCAAATTCAAAACTCTATCTCTCACATCCAATTTTGATAGCATATTCCCATGGTTAAGAATACTAAAGAAAAGAAGGAATTAGAGATTAATAGAATAGTATGAGGAGGAATCCTCTCAGAAGGAGTTTGAATTTCAGATAGAGCTTTTCTGTACAGAAAGAATAGTAAATAGCTGGTTTGAGGATATTTTAGCAAACAAAAGGAAGCTAAAATTAGTTATTGTGGTTAGCGAAAAAGATATCTTAGAATCTACAAATGATTTACAGTACAATAAGAAGAGAAAATCAAAGAGTGGGAGAAAGTCTCTAAAAAATAACAAGGGTTCAAGAAATGATGGTAACAAAGAGGAGCAATGCATGAAGTATTAGAAGAGAAATAAGGAATAAGAAAAGGAAACATTTAGTTACACCAGAATCAATCACAAGGAAATAGAGTCACTATCAATGAGAAAGATAGGGAGGATGCTCTAAACCACATATGTGAAGAGGACAAAGAGGTCTCAGATATTTAGCAAGCAAAAAATAGGATGGATGATCAAGAGGGAAAGATAGAGGAAATGGAGAACTTTATGTTATTAAATGCTCCTAAGGTAACTAATGAGTCAATTAAAATAAAGAAGGGAATGTATCAGAAAGCATAGGGCTAGCCTCAATAGTCAGATTCCATTATAGAATCTCCAATCACCAAAAACAAATTTTGGCAAACCCCAGCTGCCACAATTAGCTCACCATTCACACCAACCAACAAGCAATAGAATAGGGAAATAAAGAGAGCAGAAAATATGCCAATTAAAGAGTTTTAGGAATTCTTGAACAAGGACAATACTGAGGATCCAACATGGGAAGATGGAAACATGTCAAAATTAGAAGAAAGTAACCTAAATCATTTAACGAATGATTTAATCCAAGTATTCAGCATCAAAAACATAGATAAGAGCACAAACACATAAAAGGAAGAACTAATTCAGAGAATCCTCAAAATAGGGGGGAACAATTACACTTGTGAAGACTTAAGGAAAGATTTATTAAAGATTGAATATCACGACAATAATCTAAAACAATCCCAGATGACAGAGCCAGGTTCAAGCATGATGCAAAAAGGAAATAGAATCTACAATGGCAACAAGGTGGAAGCAGATTTAGATATAGAGAAGTAGACTGGTCCTTTGAATTAGTTCCTAAAAGAATGCAAAAATGAAGTAAATGAAGAGAATATGATTGACAAGAGCTCCACTATGCAGAAGGCATAATCTAATCTAGATCAGTTGGGTATTCATATGAATCAAGAAGGTCTCAAATCTCCTACTTGTGGCAAAACAAAGGGAAGAGAGGAATAAAATCATTAAAGGAACTTAGGGAAGCAGATAGACATAGAAGAAAGTAGCAAAAGATAGACCAAATTTTCAACAATGGGAAGGGGAAGTGCCTTTCCGATCAAGTATGAAGATAACTACATGAAATGCTAAGGGTCTTAACACCCCTAGAAAAAAGAGGTTATTAAAACATAACCTCAAAGCCTTTGAATTTGATATTGTTTTAATTCAGGAATCTAAATTAGATAAATTAGAATTAGGTAAACTAGATAAGATGCTTGATTTATGGAAGTTTGTGCTTCAAGAATCAATAGGGGCATCAAGGGGCCTAGGGATTCTTTGGGATCCTAGAAAGGTCTATATAAACACACTAAATATTAGTAAACACTAGATTATCAATAATGTTCAAAGCTTAAAAACATATCTTAAATTTATCCTTATTAATATCTATGGCCCAATAAGCTGCTTCGACAAAAAGGTAGTATGGAAAGAAATTAGCCTATTCATGAACAACCTCAAGGGTAGCCTACTTGTATTAGGAGGTGATTTTAACACAATTTTAAATATCAATGAAAAGATAGGTGGTATTCAACAATTATCACAAGCATCCAAAGATTTCCAAGATTGGTGTCTTTTACATAATCTAATAGATATCCCAACAAGCAATGGGATTTATACATGGAACAATAGGAGAAAAGATTTTGCATATATTGCAGAGAAACTTGATAGGTTCCTAATCAAAGGAGATTTGGATGTAAATAATCTGAATATTTCATCCTCAATTTTACCTATTACAGGATCTGATCACTTTCCAATCAGATTTTAATTCATCGATCCTTCCAAGCCTGCTAGAAACAGATTTAAATGTGAGAAAATGTGGTTCTTAGACCCAAACTTCATAAATAATATTAAAGAATGGTGGGCTTAGGACAGCTTTGAAGGCTCAAAGATGTTTTTTTTTTTTTGCCAAAATGAAAATGCTTAAAGAATAGATACTTAGATGGAACAAGGAACAATTCAATAACATCTTCAAAATGAAATTAGACATAGAAAAGCAGCTGAAAGACTTAAACTCAAAAATAATTAGAAATGGTATGAACAATGATAGCTATCTATTAGAAAAAGACTTATTAGAAAAGCAAGAAAATATATTAAACAAAGAAGAGATATTTTGGCAACAAAAATTAAGAGAAAGGTGGCTCGCTGAAGGGGATCGAAATACTAAATATTTTCACAACTCTACTTTATACAATAGAACAAAGAGAAGAATAACATGTGTCAAAAATCACTTGGGTACTCTAACCAACAACTCAAGTGAAATTGCTGACATCTTTGTTGAGTACTTTTAGAACATCCTAAATCATTATGAAGGTTCAAATTGAATAGCACAAGAAAATCTACTCAAGGTAATTCCTAAAATCCTCACACCTGAAGATAAAAAGGTTTTAAACAAACCAGCTACCTTAGAAGAAGTCAAGAAAGTAGTGTTTGATATGAACCTAGATAAATCCCTAGGGCTTGATGGCTTTCAGGCCTTCTTCTTGTAAAAATGCTGGGATATCACATGCATAGATCTCGAGAAAGCTATTGAAGCTTCTAGAAATGGGGGTGCTCTGTCATCAAAAATTAATCACTCATTTCTCACACTAATCCCTAAAATGGATGAACTTCTGACCCTGGGTGATTATAGACCAATAACACTTTGTAACACTATTTACAAAGTTTTCTCCAAGGTCCTAGCCAATAGGCTCAAAGATATTCTTCCCAAAATTATCTCAAAAGAAAAACCTAGTTTTATGCTAAGTAGATCTATTCTTGATGGAATCATTACCATTCAAGAGACAATCCATTCGGCCTATTTGAACAAAGAGGCATGTATGTTTATGAAACAAGACATTCAAAAAACATATGTCATGGTTGATTGGAGATTCTTATGCAAATTTTTGGAAGTGTTTGGGTTTTCCCATCAATGGATTAACCTTATCTTCAAATTTATTTCGACTCCTAAAATATCCATACTCATGAATGGCACGCCAAAAGGTTTCTTTGACATATCAAGAGGCATTAGACAAGGAGACCCTTTATCCCCTTCTCTATTCATCATAATGGCAGAAGCATTTGGGAGAGCTATGACTGAGGCACAAAAAAAAAGAAAAGATTTTAGGTATTAGGGTAACTAAAAATATACCCAACACTACTCACCAGTAGTATGTAGATGATCCCATATTACTGGGCAAAAGCACTCTCAAAGAGGCTCTTGGTCTTAAAGACTTTATTAAAACATATATGGAAGCCTCTGGATAGAAAGTCAATGAATTCAAATCTAAAATATTTTTTATTAATACAAAACCTGATATAGAACAAAAAATTTGTAAGATTATGGGATATAAAAAAGGAGTTTTTCCTTGTAAGTATCTCAGTATTTCCCTAGAGAAAGGCAAGAAATCAAGTTATGGAATAATAATTTGCAAAAATTAGATACTAGGTTGGGTGGTTGGAAGGAAAAATGGTTAACTAAGGCAGGAAAAAGCACTAAGATTAGATTAGTTCTATCCACCATTCCCATTTTTCCACTATCGTGTCTTCCTTTATCTAAGAAAAACCTCCTCAAATTCGAATCCAAAATGCAAATTTTTTTGTGGAATCACAATGAAGAGGATAAAAAATTGGCACTTATCAAATGGGAGAATATTTGCAAACCCAAGGATCAAGGTGGGCTAGAAATCAAGAATTTGCAATGGAAAAATGTTGCCTTGGGGGAAAAACTTATTTAGCGGCTCTATAAAGAAAGAAATAAAAAATGGGCTAAGATCCTTTACAACAAATATCTTAATGTGGATGACCCTATTTTGACTTTTAGAAGTATAAACCCGCCTAAAGGGTAAAAAAGTTGGAATTTTATGTTAAAATGTCACCCCTTGATCTGCAAATATTTAACTTGGGACATCGGCAAGGGAGATGAGGACCTATTTTGGGAAGATTCTTGGGATGGACATCCCCCCCCCTCAATTAGAGCCTCATATCATTAGAACTCAAGGATAAGCTAATTAATCTATGGGGTTGCAAAGTCAATGATTACAAGACTATGACCTCCATAGATGGTTCTCCTAAAGTAGTGTGGAAATCTTTGGAGGGTTTGGATGTGGTTCCTGAGATGATCAAGGATTATGAAAATTTGTTAGACAATAGGAAGATTAAGAATTCAGAAAAGCCAAATGAACTAATTTGGGCTGCCTCGAATGATGAAAAATATAGTGTAAAGAATGGATATAAGGTTTTAGTAGAATCTCAATATCGGGAAAAGGTGAACATCTCACTAAATTTATGCTAGGATTCTTCATGCCTCCCAAAAGCAGGGTTCTTTTTATGGTTGGCCTTCCAAAAAAAAATCCTAACTATGGACAAGTTATACAAACTCGAAATTCAGGGTCCCTCCTGATGTGTTTTGTGTAAATAAAGGGAAGAAGGTGCAAATCATATTCTGTTTAGTTGTTCTTATTCCCAAAAATGCTAGGAGTGGCTTAGGCATATGTTGGGATGGTCAAACCCTTTCCATAATACTCTGACGGCTTTACTAAAAGGTTGGCCCACTAATTTGGTCAAAGGTGTATATCACAAACTATGGAATATCCCCCCCTCCATCGTGGCATGGGAGATTTGCAAGGAGAGGAATTGATGCATATTCTACAACTTAGAACTGAAGCCTGAGGAGTTGATTTTAAAAATAGAAGCAAGCATTTTTTTAGACTAAGAACTCACATCTTAGAAAGGTGTAGATAGTAGAAGGATCCTTTTCCAATTGGGATGTACAAATGCAGAAGCTTTGGTCCAATCTGATTAATCCCCCAATGAGTTATCTCAAATCTAATAAAAAGGCGAGGGGAAAATACAGATGGGAATCGCCCCTTGTTGGGTGGGTCAAATTAAACTTTGATGGTGTGGCTTAGGGTAACCCTAGAACAACAGGTATTGGTTAGATCATTAAAAATGAATCGAGTCAATCAATCACCAAAAAAGCCTTTTTGATCAAGCCAACCTCCAATAATCTAGCAAAACTAGAGGCTTTAAAGCAAGGTCTTCATATGTGCCTCATGTTAAAATCCCCCAAGGTCATCATAGAAGGAGACTCTCAAATTATCTTAAATGCTATTAGAAAATGTTCCACTCCTAATTGGGTACTCAACTCTCAATTAGAAGAAGTCCTCGCTTTGTTGGATAAGTTAGAAGATTGCAGGATTTGTCATATTTTTAGGGAGGGGAACTAGGAAGTGAACCTTTTAGAAAATATGGGGATGGATGGAGCTAATACACTATTATTTAAAAATGATTCATCTTCACTATGATAGCCTTGGTCTCTCAACTTTGTTGTTGGCTCCTTCTTCCTTTTATGTTTATCTCCCCTTATTTTCTTATCTTATTCTCTTATTTATTTTTACATTATTTTGATACATATAGATTACTAATAAGTATATTTTTACTTAAAAACAACTATATAGCTTTGTAATATCATAAATACTTTCGAGAGGCAATTATTTTCTATACTTACAAGAATACTTAGTCGAGCTTAGTAGTTTATTCCCACATTCTATCAACAGCCTTCTTCCCATTATTCATATGGGTAGACTTCAGTAGTTATTAAGGTATAAGCTAAACTAATGTTCTTCTCTTTATATATTATACCCCACTTTATTAGCACAGCTATTCATCATCATGATTTGGAATGGTATTCAGGATTGCTGGTTAATTAAGGATGGCTTTAGCCTTCATCTCGTGACATAATCATTTAATGGCAAGGTTTTAGGGGCTTAGTCTGTCAAGATGACATCACTGGATACCATCATCAAAGATGTTTCTAGGTGCTTCACTTGCCTATAACTAGAGGTAGTAAGCTATTATTTTCACCTTCCCTTAGATATGGATTCAAACATTTATGTGTTCCATACGTCTAAGGTTTACACCATGCCTTTTTGTGGAAATGTAAAACCAAAAAGGTGGAATTAGATACTCTACCCAGTTGATGATATGACTCAAATTTCCATTAGCAGAGATATTAGGGAAGGTATCTTTGACTACAAGTACACATGGAGGACTAACAATGACATTATTGGATCTTTCATTGGAGTTCTAGCCAGAGCAAAGATTGTGGTAGGAGATATTGTTAGGCTATGTCGTGACTTGTTTGTCCCAACTTGGAGGAAGGGTTTGGAATAGGCTATCCATAACATAGATGAGAAACTTCATATTCCATTTCCAAAAAGATACATGAAGTTGCCTCTAGGTTCCCCAGACTTAGACACTGCATTCAGGTGCCCATCGCTGATAATTCAAGAAAGCCTCGCATTCTATCATGAATGGCCAAAAATGAAAGTGAGTATACATTTCTTGCTATGTTGGAGAGGGATAATTATAGATGATAGTAGAGATTGGTTAATCAAATACCTCCTTTTTTCAAATGTGTACATACAATTGAGAGTGGTATTTGATATCCTTGACGCCCTTGATTTCTGCATCCCAAACACTAAAAAAACCAGTAGGGCTAAAGTGGATTTCAAATTTCCACCAAACTATGTCATGGAATAGCCTAATGACATCCTTGAGGTAATAATGGTGTATTGGAAGTAAAGCTACTACATTGGATGGTGTTTTGGGGAGCTACTCTTTTTATTAGGGTTAATATTTGGTAAGCCTTTAGCCAATTTTGTATCTTTGGACTATTATACCCTTTAGGGCTTTTATATATAGCTAGAAGTTCCTCTCATTTTCTCTGTTGAGAGCCGAATAGCCTGAAAAAACTTATCAGGATGTAATTCAAATCTTGCTTAAGCATAATGTATAGATATTAATATAAATATATGATGAAATTAGCTGTTATAATCCTCTGGATTAGACTTGGTCATGAATGCTTGTAGGATTTCCTTTCTACAGCTTTACTCCTTTATGCTATGGTTTTCATTTGAAATTTTGATAGGTTTTAAAATTTAATTTACTTCTAGATGCAATTTTCATCTTAATTGTTTGCCTTAGGTAATGGTATGACATCATATTTACTGGTGGTCAAGAATTTATTTATTTGTAGTAATTTAATGATGAGATGAATGGGGTTCTGCTCGAAATACTTTGAGGATTGAATGGAATAAACACCTCAGGTGATTGTTCATTGTTTTTCTATGCATATTTAATTTGGGAGCATGTTATCAAGAGCCCTATTTCAATCTGTAAAGATAAGCCCTTAATTTTATTTACCTTTAAACTTTAAAAATAAAGAATGCTACCCTGATATCGATAGCATAATCAAAGCTTAATAGGGTAGTGCCTATGAATGACTCTTTAGTGAGTGTGATCTTTCATGGATTTATTCTAATGAATGATTCAAATTGGGTTGGTATAGTTTTGATATGCAATTCATATATTCTTCTGAGTTTGGCTGGAACTCATTTATCCTTGTGCCCTATTTTTGGGCTTTTCCCTATTCTTGGACCATGAGCTATTTGGGGATGGTTGGTTTTATCTTGTTATCCTAGAGCAGTTAAAACAATGATAGATACACTAGTCCTTGAGAGTGGTTTTAGAATGTAGTTTTTTCTCTATTGAGTTTATAGAACCTTTAAAATATTTTCACACTGATGTACCAGTTTTAGTATGAACACCTTGGGTTTTGTTGCTTTGGATTAAAGATGGCTCCTGCTGATTTAAGGTTTCTTTGTTTGATTCTTATTTAGGTTCATTTTGAGATTCTTGTTAAATGGCATTGTTGTAGTTCTATATTTAATAACCTATGGATAATATGCCTGCTGATATGTAAGGTTGTATGGCTAGTCAAAGTTAGACTTTTCTTAGTGATCTTTTATATTGAGTTCTTGTAATATTCATTTAGGTTGGTTTTTTGTGTAGTATTAGGATTAATGGATGGTAACATTAGCTATATTTAGATTACATTTCTCAAATTTCTAACTTGTGAGGATTATTGTTGATGGATTTATTTCATAACTTTATTAAGTGATCTCACCCCTTATATTATTATAGGTCTATTGTTGACATGAAGGTAGTTATATTGATCTATATTTATTTAAGTTAATATTCATGATCCTCTTGTAGGCTATGGTTGGATTTCTTGTGATGATTGTTTTAGGATCACTAACCCTATTTTTAAATTAAGTTTAGCTAGTAGAAGATAGATCTGGTGCAGGTACTTTGACACCTCATTGGCAAAGCATTTTTCAAGACCAAGAGGGATTTTGACAAATGTATTGAATTTTTTTTGTAAGAAAATATAAACTATTAGGGGTATGCCCCTTTATTGTTTGTATTTATCTATGTAATCATTAATTGGGATCTAATAGGGGTATGCCCCTTTTATGATGTAATAATATAAGGCATTTTCCTGGGTTAGACTGGAGGTTTTCTTCTCTATTCTTTCCTATCATTGCCCATTTGAACGGAGTAAAAGATGATGTAATCTTTTGATTATATTAATAAAATTTATTATGGCTTTGGCCGTTTACCAATTAAAAAAAAAATTGTAATAAAATATTATTATTAATACTATTATATTAGTTAATATAATAATTTTTTATTCTTAATAAATAATATATTATTATATATATATATTATCTTATTAGTAATTTAATAATTATTAGTATTAATAATTTAATCATACTTAGTAAATTTTAATAATAGTATTAAATCACAAGGTGTTATAATTGTCATCAATCTACTAGACACGTTTTCGATTTGGTTTTAAGGAAACTTTCTATTTGAGATTTGGAGGTGTTATTTCCAAAAGGTTGGATTCAATTTATACAAAATTGATTTTTATTTCTCTTGAGAACATAAAAGAAAACTTTATCAATTATGATTACTTTTGAGGAATGAAAACATAAATCTTGGTTGTAATAAAAAAAACAAACCTATGATTTGTAATACTTGAAAACAAACATCAAAACTTGAAACCATAGTGAAAATTGAAGTTTTATGTTTTCAAAACCTAATGAATTACGAAAGTTACTTTTGTATGTACTTAGTGTGATGTGTGGTTTACTATTGTGGGTTTTGGGTTTGACTTAGTGCTTTGACCAATCAGGATGTTTACCATAGGCTTGGGGGTTTTGTTCTATGATGATGTTATGCATATTATCTTTTATACCTAACCATTGTGATGTGTCATGTGTTTTCTATGATGAGATTTGATCAGTGGTTGTTAGTGCTTTCTAGTTGCTTGTATAGAACTAAGGTGATAATTGTGATTTTCTTGTTGTAACCTTTGATTTTTTGATTGGTTATCTTCTAGTTCTTTCTAGTTGCTTGTATAGGACTGAGGTGATTATTGTGATTTGTCTTATGGTGCTTTCTAATTTCTTGCATAGGAGTGAGGTGATTGTTATGATTTGTCTTTAGGTGCTTTCTAGTCACTTGTAAAAGACTGAGGTGATTACTGTGTTTTATCTATAGGTGTCTTCCAGTCACTTGTAAAGGACTAAGGTGAAAATTGTGATTTTTATGAGTTTTACTTTTATGAACCTAGGGTAGGTAATCTATTTATACATTGGGAAGTGGCTTGCAATGGAGGTCAGAGTCCAAGGTGGTTGCCTAGGTAAGCCATTGTAAGTTGTTTTAATAAGTGATAACATTTCATTAAATGGGAATAAAATGAATTAATAAGAGTAATTTTTTTCCTTGCTCATGTGTCAACTACTGGTATAGGCTAGGATGGAGTAGAGAGGATGCTTGGTTGTGACCTTGCTTTGTTACTATGCCTTCTCTATTCGAGAGGATATTGGTGCTGCATAGAGACACTAGGGTGCCAAAGTCTAGAGAGGCTTCTAGGGTAACCTTAGAGTGGCTCATGCGATGACACTTGCCCACTTGCATAGTAGATTCCCTACATGTCATTGCTACCTTCAGCATTGGATGATACTTGTGTCTTGGTACCTTTGAGATAGTTTTCTTTCAGGTGTTTCCTTGACCTAGATGTTGGTTATAACTTGTGGATTTTTATCTATTTGGGACTTGAGACTATCTCCTTAGCATAGTGGGAGGGGGCAATTTAGGTTCCATGAGGTCAGATAGTAGTCTATTTTACTTATACCATTGGGATTCATTCGTTGGATGTTTGTACCAGATGTACTTATGTAGTTGTTCCTTTCTTTCTAATCTAGTATTTCTATTGGATGATTATATTATGTTGTGTTGTACTTGGCTACTAGAGATCTTGTGAGATGATGTATTTATTTATGATGTATATTCTTTGACCTTTTCATACCCTGTGACTTGTACAATGGATGATTATGCATTCGGGTTATGCCAAGTGGCATCCTTTGTAATTGTACATTATTTATTGGATTTGAACTTGTGATTATTCCATGATGTGGATTTTGGTTATGTAGTAGATTTAATATTAATAAACTTTTACATGTGATTCAATGTCATGGAACTCTTAAGAGATGTAATCTATTTTGATGGTTGTATGTATGTGACTTAATGCTTCCGCTATATTTTATCTATTGTTGTTATTATCTTTAAAAAATAATGTTTGACAAACTTAGTGAAACTTTAGGTTAATTCCTTTTTGGTTCCCTAGTGGGGTGTTACATGTGAAAAATCTCCTTTTCCCCTTTCTATGTTGTCATTTTTCTCTTGGGAGAACACTTTGGAAATTTTATTATTTTCTGTTAAAATGAAGTCTATCATGCATTTCTTCTAGAATGTTTCTAGTATTGAGTGCAAAAGGCCTATGATTTATGATACTAATTTGATGGGAGTTGGGGTTGAGAAGTTCCAAGAAAATTTCCTAGACAAGGCTAAGATTAAGGGGTATTTAGAGGTCTTGACAAGTGGTATTCTTAAGGCAGCCACCTTTCCCCCTGCATTGTTAAGTCCATAATTACTTCAGCTTTGTATTAATCACTATGATATAAAAACCAAAAGTATACTGAATTGTAATGGGGAACTAGTTTTTCCTATCACCAGAGAAACTATTTCATCTATCTTCTAATTACCAAAATGTGCCTTTCCCAATTTTGGTCCTACTCAATCCTTAGTTAAATACCAGGAAAAACTTTCAAAATATCACAACAAAATGGTTAGAAAATGGACAAAGACATTTTATCTTGGAGGTTCAAGGTTTCCTAAAATAATTATTAAAGACTACATGAAACCCTACATTCATGACCTGATGGTTTTGTTATACTGAGATAAGGGTTCAACAAATGTTTTTTTCTTTTTTAGAACTGGATGTTTCATTACATAGATTTTGTTCTAACTAGGAAACAATTTCTAGACTTAGCAAAATTAATAGCCAGCTCATTAAGGAACCAAATCAAACACTCTTAGGTTTCTAAACAAGATTTTTATATGTCCTCTTATCTCACTTATTGCCTTGCATGTGCTAGTGATCTTTCTCCCATTCCCTATGAGCCTTGGAATGAAGATATAACAATATATCAGTATTTCCCCTTATTGAAGAGAGACAGAGTGTTAGAAAATTTTAGAAAAGTTAATGATGTTTTTATGGGGAATGTACACCTTAGTCTTGTGAAAGCTTCTATGTAAAGGATATCTCCTGAGGCTCAAAGATTGATTAATACTTATGGGATTTTTTACATCTAGTTCACAAGGTTCACTTGCATAAGAGAAGGAGTGTTTGAAGAGGAACTTATCAAGTTGCCTCGGTATGCCTTAGATTGTTTTGTAATATTTGAGATATGAAGACATATGTTTTATATAATGAAAGACAATCTTCTTGAAGAGAGGTGGGAATCTATTTTTCCTATTAAGCTCAACTCATTAGCTTGTAATACAATGATTAATGTTGTTGCAATTAGAAGTGACTTGTTGAACTTTAATCTTGGGTACTATCAAGGAAGAAGAGGCTTTGATAATAAAACATATGCAATATTGGTGCTCGACATTAAAGATCATTTGTAATTAGTACCTTTCCGTGAATATTTGTGGGAATATTGCAATAGTGAATGTGAGATTATCAAAAGAGATCATTCAAGGTTAACAATCTCCTAGATCACCTCATTAAAACTCAAATTCAAAATGGAAGGGATGACTGAAGATGGTTCAAAAGTTGTTGAACCAAGTTTTGAAGAGGTGAATGAATAGGTTCAACTTGAGACTAACTAGGATGAAGAGGATGATATAAACCTTAGGGCTAGGTCTATATTAGCCTACATACATAGCTAGTTAAGAAAGAGGACTATGAAATCAACTAGTGAAGAAAAAATGCAAAACATGTAAAGGCAATTTCTTTCTCTAAACCTTTAACCTTTGATATTCCATTTTCATCCAATGTTGCAGGTAGTACTTCAATAGCTAAGAAGAAGAAAGGACCAGTATCCCCAAACCAAATGATGGCTCCAAGGACTACGTCTAAGACCAAGTCTGCTATGCCCACTCAGGAGATAGTTCAAAGAATTGACACCATGGACCAAGAACAATATAAAGGTGAAGAGTGAACCGCCTCACAATAGGTGTATCATAGTCATGCACTAGGCCTTACTTAGGAATAATATATTCAAACTAGGGACTATTTTCCCCACCATGAGGTGCATTTAATCTTATCAACCCAGGGACGTATACTTGAAATGGTCGGCATAGTATGTGCACTAGGTCTCTTAATGATTCACTAAGCTTATGCTGTACGAAAGTAAAAATGCAAGGAAAAGAACTTACACTACTACTGTAGGAAGGTAACACGCTTAACTCTATGAATATTGGAAATACAATGGAAAAGATAACAGATATTCCAACTTGGCTTATCCACTAAAATTGTTCTCACATATGCTGCAAGAACATTCACAGAGTGTGATGCTACAGGAAGGAACTTACTACTTCTACTTAAGATACTACTAATGCTTGAAAATAAATTTATTCTATCCTAATCTAATCCACCTCCCAAGTGGGCCCCTTGGTTGGCTTCTCTAAACTATTAACATAGGATAGAAGCCAAAGAAAACTATTTCATTGCATGTAGATATTCATTACATAACACAAAACTATAAAACACAACTATAAAAATTAATAGTCTGCTCTAAGAACTTTTCTTCTTACTCACTAAAAAAACTTAACACACTGGGGTTGATTCCTACATATATAGGAGATCAACACTTTATTCCATAATAGAAAAGTAAATGTCCTAGCTTTAAATCTATAAGAGAGAAAATAGGAAGAACAACTGAAGGTGGGAAGAAGAAATAACGGCTTAAGGTAGGAATAATAAAGTCTTAACATCTGCTTGCCATAGAGTAAATGCAGAGAAGGCAATGAATCTTCATAGCTTCTCCTTTCTTGCTACCTTATTTTTTGGAACCGTTACAACTTTCTCCACCATGGTTTCTCCTTAGCACTCACTTCTCCTTGAATGCTATTGACACCTAACTTTTGAATCCCTCCAATCAGCTTTTAGTCTTTATTAACAAGTTAGTTATGACATAAATCATGTTTGCAAATAAACATTTATCAAATTAGATTCAAACATAAGAACACACATTTTGATAACTATATGAAATACTACATACTAGATATAATATGAGTAAAAGATGACATAGTTTCTACCCCATAGGTTCATCAAAGGTTTGGTAAACATAGGTCCATAAGTGTTTTAACAAAGACAAACAAAGTATCAAAAAAGTACTTTAAACACCACAAAATAAAGGAAAATTTTAGTCTTATCATCTGGCCCCTACCAAACTAATGCTTGTCCTCAAGCATTGCACTTCCTTGTTAGAGACCTGAACTCTCCAATTTCTATCTTCCCCTTTTTGTTAGTCTTAAAAGTGTAGTAAAATCCTCTAGTTCTCTCCCCCACTTCTCTCTAGTGATCTTCCTACAACTTATCAAGTCTATCAACATTGATATCATACAAGGGCCATAGAAACATTGGAGGTTACATTGTTATATAACACCACAACTCTGATCTTGGTTACTTTCCCAATTCTAAATATTTTGGAACTTTGTGTAGTGCGGCTTCCAAAATAATAGGGCCGTGTGGTTCTGATTTCTTAAGATATTTAGGTAGTCTCGCCCACCTACTTCTTACATCAGTCATGGCTCTCTAAAATTCAAAGTAGGGAAAATTTTCATATTCAGCATAAAACTTAGTTCTAGTAGCAAATATCTTCTCCCTTACTGTTGGATTCTTGTTTCCATAGGTCAATGTAAACCAATCCCAGAGCATCTCCTCCAACTTACTACTTTTTGTTCTCAAAGGTAAAGGTTCTACTCTCTCCTCATCTCTATAGTCATTCAACTACCTATCATAATTCACTTCATTGGACATCCATGACATGAGAGCTTTTAAATGTACATCTCCTATGTAAAGCAAAAGATTCCACTCATTCTCTGCAGGAATAACAAAGTTATGAACATATAATTTACACAATAAGTTCTACTGCCATGGTGGTAAAGTTTGATACAACCCATAAAATTCCTGTGCCAACTTAAACTCTGCATTCACATTCTTGGGAGTTAACATTAATTGAAACAAAAGAAATTGCTCTTTCAAGTAGAGAGCATAGACTTTAGGTGATGGTCTACAAGCAAGGGCTTGGTTAGCTAGCTTAAGGGCATGGTCCATGTGTTGTTTTTGGCTTTCTAGTTGTTCTTTCAATTCTGCAATTTCCTCATTTTGTGATACTATAATCATATTCATCTTGTTCTTTTCTTCTTTCCACAATGCTTCAACAAACAAATACTGTCCATAAAGTTGAAAAAAGAGCTTTTTTAGGGTGACAACATTGTTGTCTTCTCCTTCATGATCCCTTTTCCTCCTTATTTGTTCCTACCATAGATGCTCTGCCAAACTATTGATCCATGTTGATCTATGTATAAGTAAGGCAGTATTCGGATCAACATACTCAGGAACTATTTCATCCCTATGGCTGTAAGTGTCTGGTAAATTTGCTGGGGTATCATCTATAGTTTCTTTAATTTCTTTTCCACACTCTGCAGTAAGATTATCAGAAGTATTTGTTATCTCAATATGAGGGGGAGAATGATCAGAAACAATTTGCACAGGAGATTCCCTGGTGGATGTTTTAGACAACATAGGATCCTTAGAAACCTACCCTCTCATTCTAGGGCTTCTCCATATAGGGGTCTCTTCTTGTGTTACAACCTTTTGCCTACTTTTTTTCTTCAGTGTCACTGCTACAAGATCAATCGCTACAAGACCCTTCTTTATTCTCTTTTGTTTTACAATTGTAGGACTTGGTTCTTGCTAAACAAAAGTTTCTTCTGGTAATTTTTGTTTCCTCTTAGCTTTGCTAGTAGTAGGTTTAGGGATTTCTTGTACAGGTGGAGGCACATTTTCTTGAATAGGGGGTGTTTCTTGTTCATTTCCTTGAGTCTTTTCAATTTCAGCTCCTTGAATGTTTTGTTCTATAGGCTCACTACTAGGAGCTATGTTTTCCTCACTATGTTGTTCACTAGGGCCAGCTTGGGGTTGGAGGGTTTTAAGTTGTACAAATTCATCCCATGTTAAAGGGGATACATCCCTAAGAGACCTCTCTATTAACAACTTGATTAAAGCATGGTGAGTAATATAATTCTCTTTCCCTTTCTGAGTCTCCTCTAGACTAATGCAAAGCATATTATACAAGAAATTTAGAATATTCACAGCAATATTATGCCTTACACAACTAAGTTGCTTGAAATGATGTGCATGCAAGTGAGAAAATTTTCCTTGACAAGTAAAATACCTAATAATGTGCATCACTAATTCAAGGTATGGTGGCAAAAATGACAACCTCTTACATCTTTGTTTTGTGACATCTAATTGAGGGTCATGTGGTCCATTAAATTGGGCCCTCGCTGATCTAGCATCATGTGTGCTTAGGTAGTGCTCTCCAACCATAGGTAACCCTATTACTTCTATGATGCACTCCTCTATTGCAACTACTATCAAGCCCCAAACAAAAGCTTCACCCTCATCAAATGTCCTTGTAAATTCTACAGCTTTCTCTTCATCATTTTCCATTAAACTTAAACAATAACCTAGCCATCCACAAGCATTGAATTTTCCCATAGCTTCTATATCAGAGAGCAACATAGTGTGCTCCACTAGCTCTCTCCTTTGAAAATTTCCACCCATTTATTAGCACTTCCTCTGCTACTCTATTTTCTCCCATTTTTCTAAATTCAAACTTCAAACTCTGCGTTATTCCTTAGACTCATCACACTGCTTTACTTTAGGAAGAAATTAATTGCCATAACAAATTGTTATGTATAATAATTAAGATTTGAATGAAGGTAAATCATAGCATTTAGAAATAGGGTTCAAATAATGAAAATTTTAAAAATAGGTCACATCATAGCTTGACACAAAAAAATCATTCAAAAATAGGGAGTACAATGCCTTACTTTGCATACTTATGGCAACAATTTTTCATTAATAAGGGGTAATGTGAAGATTTAGAAAATCATCATGGATAATTAGACATGCCATTGGATAGTATGACCTTCCCCTACCCCCTACTAATTTTAGACAAGTTTCCTCACTTGTCAGATAAGTATGAGTGAGGGACCGACATACACCACCATTATATATTTCATGTAGTATTAAATATAATTGATGAAATCTATGGACTTATAAATGAAAGATAATTTGAAAATGTTATACCTATCAAGTTTATTGTTGCACGAATGAAAAAGGTGGTGGAAATAATGTTAGCGGTAGCATCCATCAGCATTTGTAGCTTTTATTGAAAACATGAAAAAATTGATGATGTGGAAAGTGGGTGGATGGAAGATTAAGAAATGAGATGAGGTGAATGGGTGGAAGATAAAGATATGGGATGGAAAGAAAAAATGAACAGAAAGTGAACTTTATGTGAACATAAAGTTATTATTATGAGCATGCAAACTAAAAACTAATGTTGAAGAGCAACAGTCAAAAGGTTGACACCTTCGGCTGCAGGAAGAGTTGCTTGGGTCATATTTGAATTTGGCTGTTGCAAACTACTATAGGAAATTGAATTTTTTTTGTGGCCTTTTGTATAACTTGAGTCGGTGACCATTGACTAACAATTTGGAAGGCACTTGATCAATTGTGGTTAGTTGCACAGCTCCATTCTCAAAAACATGACTAATTTCATATGGTCCTAACCATCATGTCTACAACTTCCATGGCATATCCTTGAAGTGGGAATCATATAATAATGCCCAATCACCAACTTGAAATTATTTACTAATAATATGAGAATCATGCTATTGGTTCCTTTGTTTTTGTACCAGTTTAGTATGTTCCAAAGCATCTTTACGCATCTCATCCAAAGAGTTAAGATGCAAAAAGCATTCTCTTTATGCCACAAGAAGGTCAATATCCAATGCCAAGGCTATCTTAGAGTTTTATGTTCAAATTCAATTGGAAGCATTACCACCTTTCCATATAGGAGCTCAAATGGTGTGAATCTTGTAGTAGTCTTCCAAGTTGTTCTATAAGCCCAAACAACTTCTTGTAATCAACTGGTCCAATCTTGATGATGCAAATGGACTATTTTTGTTAGAATATTTTCCATCTCATGGTTTTTAACCTCTACTTGTCCATTAGCTTGTGGATGATAAGGACTGGATTTTCGATGCCTGATGTTATATTGTTTCATCAATTCTGAGATTAGGTTGGAAGTAAATTGTGAACCTTGGTCAGTAACCAGCTCTTTGGGAACACCATAGTGAGTAAAAATCTCTTCATACAAGAATTTGACAACTTTTTCATCATGGGCATGCTTCATATCCTTAAATTCAACCCATTTTGTTAGGTAGTCAGTGCATACCAGAATATAGGACTTCCCATTGGATGGAGGATCAATTGGACCAATGAAGTCCATTCCTCATTTGTCAAATGGTGTGAACACCATTTGAGGATTAAGAGGCATTTCATCTATTCTTGTTGGTCGACCCATCCTTTGACATTGGTCACACTTTCTTGTATAGTTGATTGCATCCTTATGAAGTGTAGGGCAATAATAACCAATTGTCAGTATTCTGAAAGCTTTCATTTTGGCTGTAAAATGTTCGCATGGTTCATTATGACATGCATGTAGAATGTCATATGTCTCATCCACTCTCACACATCTTCTCATAACTTGATTAGGCCCAGTATAGAACAAAAGATTATCTATCCAAGAGAAACAGAAAATTTTCTCTACAAGCAACTTTCTTTCCTTATAAGAAAAATGTTTTGGTATCTTATTGGCTACAATATAGTTAGCAATATTTGCATACCATGGAATTTGAACAGCAATATGAAACAAATGCTCATCTAGAAATGCATCATCTACCAGAGTAGTGTTAGTATTATCGTGATCGATTCTTAATAAATAATTAGCTACAACATTGGCTTTCCCAGGCTTATCAACTATGATTATGTCAAATTCTTGTAACAATAGTAACCATCTTGCTAACTTACCTATTATAGCAGGTTTATTCATGAGATATTTGATTGCTGCATGATTAGTATGAACATAGATGGAATAACTAGTTATGTAATGCCAAAATTTATTTAGGGCATAAACTACTTCTAGCAATTCTTCTTCAGTCATGGTGTAGTTCAGCTCTGAGCCATGAAGACTCTTACTGATATAATAGATGGCATTTTCAAGATTTTGGGATTTCTGTGCTAGGACTACACCTATGGCATAATCAGAGGCATCTATATATACGTGAAAAGGTAAATTCCAATCAAGGCCTTGTAAAACTAGGGCTATGGTCAAAAGTTTCTTAAGCTGCAGCAAGGCTTAATCACATTCAGATGTCCAACTAAATTCAGCTTCTTGTGTAAGTAGCTTATACAAAGGACTAGCTATTTTACTGAAATCTTTTATAAAATGCCAGTAATATCCAGCATGTCCTAGAAAGGATCTTACATCTTTTGATTTTGTATGTATGGGCAATGTTTGAATTACCTCTATCTTAGCTGGGTCCACTTGTATTTTTGCAATGGATATGAAATGACCAAATACCAAACCCTCCTACATGAGCATGAAACACTTTTCACTGTTCAATACCAAATTATGTTCTTGACATCTCACAAAAATCTTTTCAAGATTCATCATTGCTTCTTCAAAAGTAACTCCAAATGTTGTGAAGTCATCCATGTAGATTTCCATACAATCATGTGATATATCAGAAAAGATACTGATAACTACTCGTTGAAATGTTGTAGGAGAATTACATAGACCAAATGGTAAAATAGAATATGCAAAAGTACCCCATGGACATATAAATGTGGTTTTATCTTGATCTTTAGGAGCAATACTGATTTGATTATAACCATTACACCCATCTAGAAAGGAGAAATACTTCTTTCCAGCTAGTGTATCTAGAACTTGGTCTATGAAGGGTAAAGGAAAATTATCCTTTGTAGTAGCCTTATTCAATTCTCTATAATCTACACAAATTCTCCATTTCCCTCCTTTCTTAGGCACTATAACCTAATGTGATATCCATTTACTATCAGATATAGGATAAATGAAACCAACATCAAGCAATTTCTATAGTTTAGTTTTGACTATCTCTCTAAGGCTTAGATTTATCCTTCTCTGGGGTTGACAGAGTGGTAGAAAAACTTCATTAATGTATATTCTATGAGTACACAAGGTAGGGCTCAATCCTTTCATATCACCATAGTCCCATGCAAAATCCTTCTCATGCCTCTGAAGCAATGCTTTTAACTATTCCATCCGTGTTGATGTTAATTTGGGATTAACATGTAGTTTATGGCCTTTACTCAATTCAACAGTAGTAGTGGATTCTATCATAGCAACTTCAGAGATTGGACTTGCTTCTAATTCACAAGGGAGGAGTGAACAAAGAATTTTAGGTTCTTTGAGCAAAGTACAATTCTTATGACATTCCTCATATGTGATTAATTCTAACACAAAGCATTCAGATACATCTTTCTCTACCACACAAGTGTTAGTGAGGATACTCTGGAGTACCGAATCTTCATCTTGCAATTTTAGAAAAGACTGTCTATGCAACATCATTAGTTGTACTATAGAATTTAACTCTTCTTCTTCATCTCCTAAATCTAGCCAAACAAATGTAGTCAATTCTGGTAATGGTTGGGCTGGAGGATATAAATCAAATTCCTTTTTTTCTTGGCCATTTGATATGGTCATGTTCCTTGATCTACAACTTATATTTGCATTAGCTATGGCTAACCATGGTCTACCTAAGATGATAGGATAACCAGATAGATTGACTTTAGGGGACAAAATCATAAAGTCTACAAGATACTCTAGACAATCTAAGGTCACAACAATATTCTCTATCATCCCATCAGGAGTGATAGTGGAACTATCTGCAAGCCTCAAAATGGTTGGTGTAGGCCTTAATCCTTCTATTTGCAACTTCTTCATAGTATCCTTTTTCATCAAATTTATAGCAGCTCCAAGAACTATTAAAGCATTTCTAACAAATTGACAATTTATACTGACATTCACTACTGGACTTCCTGGATCAAAATATTTTGGTGTAATCACTTTCTCTAGCATGATATCAACCAATTATCCCATAGCATGGACTGTAGTGGGGTCCATTTTCTTCCTTCCAGGTTTCTTCAAGAAGGCTTCTCTGATAGCTTTTCCATAGACTGAAATGTCCTTAATAAATTGAAATAGTGGTATTTGGACATGTATATTTTTCAACTGATCAACAATGTCAAAAGGTTGTTCCTTAGTTTGTTCAGGTTTCTTTTGTATCAATTGCTCTAGAAAAGGAGGTTCTAATGTTGGTTGACCTGGCATTGTCAAGGTAATATTAGTTGAGTTAATAGGTTCAGCAACTAAAGGTTTTGATGCTACAGGAGAGTCTGGTATTTCAGTTATAAGTAGTGGTTTAGGTTCTAGTAAAGTCGTTCTAGATCTTACATGTAATTTGCAACACCTAAAGCATAAGCAGGATACTGCTAGGTATGAACACTATACATGGGCTACTATGGTTGTTGGCTATTCGGATTTGGCTAAGGTTGTGCGGGTAACTATGTTTGCTTTTGAGGTCTAAGATTTGCAGGTGGTGGCATTAAAGCAGGCTATTGAACTAGAGGGGGTAATTTTGGAGCACCAGTATTTTGGTTAGGCCATTGTTGAGATCCTTCCATTGGTTCATAGATTGCCAATTCCCTTGGGGTGGTTGCCATTGGTTCTACTAGTTTTGCTAGTAGTTCTGTTGGTTCTATTGGTTCTGTGGCCATTGGTTATTCTATTGATTAGGCTAGGGCTGTTAAGAATTTTGAGGCCATTGGAATTGTTGTGGGTTATTTTGCCTAGCATTGTTCCAATTGGATTGATTTTGTGGAGGACCTTGGGTATTACGATTTTTCCATTGACTACCATATGAATTTGAATTTTTCAAGGGGTCCTAAGGCATATCTTGATGTTGGGTCCATGGTTGGCATTGAGAAACAAAGAATACTTGTTCATCATCTCTATCTATCTTGAAGTATTCAGTTGGAAGATGCTAGTTCTCTATGCTTGCAACCAATTTACGTTGGCAATCCTTCTCTTTCGTTTGGCAATGAGGACAATACTCAGTTAGTTGTAATTTGGATTCTAGTTGCTTCTTTTGTGTAGTCATTGTGTCTAGTTGTGTGGTGACATCATTAATAATGTCTTGTTTGAAATCTGATAATAGATTGGATATCTCAAGCTTTGAAATGCCTTGATTGATCCCTTTAGTGACTATAGAACACAGTCCTCAGCCTCTCTTCATAGTTGACCTTGAATAGTTCTGACAGATCTTTTTGAGGTCATCCTAAGAAGCTTGATATACATCACCACCAGCCATCAGGTCCAATGCTTCCAAACAATCATCTTTCACACCTCTCAAAAAGACTAGCTTTTGTGAGTCTTTAGACAATGTGTGTTGAGGATTCTTTTGCAATGTATATAAAAAATGTGAGACATAGTCTTCCCATGTCTCCTCCTCCTTCTGTGATATCCTAAAGATATCATCCCCTCTTGTACCAGATGCTTTGCAATATTCTTTATACTTCTCCAGGAATAGAGCTTACATTTCATCCCAAGTTGTGGCTGCATTGGCTTCTAACCCCATGAACTATCGTAGAGCTAATTCTTTCAATGTTGCTAGAAATAATTTAAGCTTATGGGCATCATTTTTGTAGTCAAAACTATGACAAAGTATGTTGAACTCAAACAAGAAAGTATCAGGGTCTTCGGTTGCAAGGCCAGAGAACTTTGGAAGAGTAGTGGGAGGTATGTTCTTGAGATTGGCATTGGTTACAAGACATGGAAGTGGAAATGGAAAAGTAGGTTGTGCCATGAGTGGTGGTAATGGATTTTGAGTTTGCTACTGAAAAGGAACATTGGGCACTAGATGATTAACAACTAGTGGATTCAAGGTAGTTTTATCAAGGACACTGGCCAATACTTCAATAAAAGGTTGGAGACCAAATATATCTATGAGTTCAACTCTTGATGATGATGTTGTGGGAAAAATAGGACTTGCATCTTCAAAAGGTAACTCAACTTCTTCTTCTTCAACTTCTTCATTCAAATTAATAGATCCTCGCAGAAGAAATCTGCCATGTTCATCTTGTCATCTTCCTCTTCGATGCATGCAATTAAGCTTTTCACACTAGTAAAAAGAACTCAAACTAAAAACTATGACTCAAAAATGCTCCTAGCTTGACACCATCCCCGACAACAGTGCCAAAAATGAACCACCTCACAATAGGTGTATCATAGTCATGCACTAGACCTTGCTTAGGAATAATATATTCAAACTAAGGACTATTTTCCCCACCATGAGGTGCATTTAATCTTATCAACCCAGGGATGTATACTTGAAATGGTCGAAACAATATGTGCACTAGGTCTCTTAATGAGTCACTAAGCTTATGCTGTAGGAAAGTAAAAATGCAAGGAAAAGAACTTACACTACTGCAGCAGGAAGGTAAAACACTTAACTCTATGAATACTAGAAATACAATGGAAAAGATAACAGATATTCCAACTTGGCTCATCCACTAAAATTTTTCTCACATATGCTATAGGAACATTCACAGAGTGCAATGCTATAAGAAGGAAATTACTACTTCTACTTAAGATACTACTAATGCTTGAAAATAAATCTATTCTATCCTAATCTAATCCACCTCCCAAGTGGGCCCCCTTGGTTGGCTTCTCTAAACTATTAACATAGGATAGAAGCCATAGAAAAATATTTCATTCCATTTAGATATTCATTACATAACATAGAACTATAAAACACAACTGTAAAAATTAATAGTCTACTCTTAGAACTTTTCTTCTTACTTGCCAAAAAAACTTAATACACTGGGGTTGATTCCTACATATATAGGAGATCAACACTTTATTCCATAATAGAAAAGTAATGTGCTAGCTTTAAATCTTTTAATAGGAGAGAAAATAGGAAGAACAACTGAAGGTAGGATTAAGAAATAATGGCTTAAGGCGGGAATAATAAAGTCTTAACATCTACTCACCATAGAGTAAATGTAGAGAAGGCAATGAATCTTCATAGCTCCTCCTTACTGTTGTTTTTTTTGGAACCGTTACAACTTTCTCCACTGTGGTTGCTCCTTGGTGCTCACTTCTCCTTAAAGATGTTGATGCCTAACTTTTGAATCCATCCAATCATCTTTCAGTCTTCATTAATAGGTTAGTTATGACACAAATCATGTTTGCAAATAAACATGTATCAAATTAGATCCAAACATAAGAACACACATTTTGATAACTATATGAAATATTGCATACTAGATATTATATGAGAAAAAGATGACATAGTTTCTACCCCATAGGTTCGTCACAAGTTTGGTAAACATAGGTCCATAAGTGTTTTAATGAAGACAAACAAAGTATCAACAAAGTATCTTAAACACCACAAAATAAAGGCAAATTTTAGTCTCATCAAAGAGCTTACTCCATTGAGCACTCGAGAGATGGACATTGAGGTGATAAGCATTCTGAATACAATTCAATTCAACTTTATGACTCCTCCCAAGACTAATCAAGGAGTGATGATGACTAATACTATTCCACCATGGTTGTCTAATTTCATGAGTAAGAAATGTAGTCTGTAGCCAGTGTCAATGCTAATTAAAGATATTGATACTAAATATGTTGTTTTTACTCATAAGAGAAAAAAGATAAAGAATGATGCACATTTGACTAAAGATCCTATTATAGGGAAGGTTATAGGAGAAGTAGCCACATATAGATAGAAGGAAGGCTCAGGTGAAGTGGAAGTTGAATACTTTAAAGTCACCATCATCGACTTGGGAGTTCTAACTAGGGATACTAACAACCATATTTTCAAGTTCTCGGTTGATCATATGTTAACTCAATCAAAGAAGGACAACAAGGAAAAGAGGGAACTCAAAAAAATTGATCGTCACCATGGAAGAATACATAGATTCTTTGATGAATTTTGGTACCCTCCCTTTGATACAAGTTCCTCAATCTTTTGATCCTAGTTCTTCCAACAATCAACAATTGGTTAAGCAGATTCAGAGGTGGAGACTAGTTTTAGAGGAAATGAATGAATGGGTAGGATCCATTGTGAAGAAAGGAAGGAAGTTTATTTTAGACTTCACTACCACATATGTAGAAGGGGAAGTGATATTGGGAGAATTTTAGACTCTTGTTCTTACATGGGAAATAGACCAAAGTTGATATTAAGCGGTCATTTTTCAAGTACATGAAGTGCAAAAATATGATGTAATGAAATTCCTGAGTGAAAAACCTATGAAGTCTATAGATCCTTGCATGCTCTTCATTTTAAAGAGTAATATGGGTTGGAAAGAGTCTCTTTACAAAGTTTCCATAGAGGAGATGTGTGTAGTTGAACGTGAAGTCATCGAGATGCATAAGGAAATACTAAAGGACATGCAAATAATAAAAAATATTGACATCTTATAGTTCGATGATGGAAGCACAAATTTTGAGACTTTGAATAAAAGATTTTAAGATGCCATGTTTAAAATTAGAGATAATGAGGGTCGTACTTCATAGGATTTTACAATAGTGGCTAATATCGAATCAATGCTATATCTAAACAAGGAGCTCATGCATAGGAAAAGTAGAAAGATCAAAGAATTGAGGTGGAAAGAATATGCATGCAAGTCAAAGTTGCTCAACTTAAAGAACCCTCACTCTCATGTAGTTTAGGAATTTATGAGCACCTTTTAGAGTTTGAAATTGGTGAAACAAACTACAACAAACGAAGAGAAGAGCAAAGATGAAATTTAGTTGGGGGTGTAGACACCAAAATCTGATTACACAAATAGGTAATCATATTTAATCATCTCCAAGGACATTATTGATTAAATATTTATTATTTAATTAATTAATCATCATGCCCTAGTTAATTAATTAATTTAATTAACTATAGTCCAATTGATAAAATCAAATGATAACCCAAAATCAAACTATCAATTAAATCCCTCTTCCTCTATTGAATTCAATAAATTCTCAAATCTATTTAAATTAATCCCATATCCTCCATTTTATTAAATAAATCATTTAATAAAATATCTAAACCCCTAAAAATCTACCTTTACCCCTAATCCAACCCATTCACCCGTACTAACCTCACTTAGCCTCCTAACTAACCCATCCCATCAAAGCTAAGCCACTTGTCCCCTAACCCCCTCCCTAAGCTAAACCTAATCCCCCTCCTAAACATGTGCATAAATTTAAGCATGGGTTAAGACTTGCTAAACCAAGCTAAAGTCAACAATCTCATCCTCACCCTCACCCTCAAGCATTAAAAGCTCTTACAAAGCATTTATGAACATTTATGAAGCCCTTATCTCTTGAGCCTCATTTTTTGACTATTCCTCTTGCCCTTCCCTTCTTCGAATCACCCTATGACATGTGTCACCTCCTAATTGCCTCCAAACAAGCACAATCCATTTTCTTCCTTTTAGGACATCCTAGCCCTCCATAAACTTTTTCCAATCCTTGCATCTTGGCCATTCATCCCTCTACCCGTTAGCCTATGAATAAAACCCTCTCCCTTCACAAATATCATCCACTTTTCATGTAAAGTTATAATGCTATTTTGAGAGCCTAAAAACTAACAAAATATCATCATAATGTTGAAATCCCTTCATACCCCCATTGTTGAAACCTTAATCCATACACAAACTTGGTAAAAACCACCATCCTTTGGAAGCTTGAGCACAACATGAGCATACATCCCCTCCCATTAGGGACATATCTATGTCATCATGGGTTATACCACAAGGAGCCTACCATTCTTGGTTTTCCTTCTTTCTTGGTGATGACCTTAGTCATATCACAAGTGTTAACTATTTAGTTGTGTTAATGCTTTCATTATTAGTTAGTATTCATTTATTACACTACTAAATTAGGTGATACATTTTGGCACACTCGGTGGGACCTTGCATTTGGGTCACTATGATCACATTTTTTTGTTTGTTATATGTTAGACTAATAAAAATGATATTTTGTGCTAATATGTGTAGGCATGTTGTCTTCTGATATTTTTGTAGGCATGTAGGTCTCTTGTCAACAAACATGCTTCTAGCCATAAAATTGGTTTCTACTATAAACCACTTTCCTAAGCACTTTGTTCACAATCCCATTACGATAGAATTGCAACCCATAGCCACGAGATTTCAGCCATATACAAATTAGAACACAAACCCGTGAGGGTGAGATTGCTATTTGCCTCAAGTTACCATCACCATTTGTCACTAAACACACCCCTCGCATCCCTGCCAACCCTATTCTCGTGGGAACGTTACTTTCTACTAGCGAGATCATTGGAAAAGACATATGGGAATTCTTAACCCAACTAGTCAACACTTAAAACCCCCTTTTTCTCTTTCCAATCGAACCCCCTAACCCATTTGTTTGTGGGAATGCTCCCTAAAAGACCCACAGGATCACTGCTTTGCGGGATTTCCCTATGTCTTTTTATCCCACAACCCACTTTTTTTGCACTTTTGACCAGTTCCTATACCTCAATCTTGTGACACTTAACTATGTTCCCATGTTGCGTGATTGCTATTTAGACCCATAGGTTTGCAAGTTTGACCAACCAACTACAAATTTTAATACTTTTCTACTGTAGGTACTTTTTGGAGTGAAATGCTAACTAGTTTGTTGTAGGTTTCTTAGATTAATTGTTAGGAAAACTGTGTTTCTTGTTGCTTAAAAATGAAAAAATTCTCACTTTTTCATGGAATGAATGTTTAATCTTGTCATGTTTCTCATTGGAATTCTTGGATAGTTTAACTAAACAAACCCACTCTTGAATGTCAAAGTACTTAAAATTGAACCAATGCGATGAACACTTCATTTAAAGCTGTAAATGAACATTATGTGTGAACACCTCAATTTTAGTGCTTAAAATGAACTCATAAAATCTTGAATTCCTTAAGGATAAATTTTTTCTTATTCCCTCCTTTTCAAAGCTTTCATACACAATTTACCTTTTGTTGACCATTGTTGTAAAGTTGGAATGAACAATTGAATGCTAAGCTCATGTTTCTCTTCAAAAACTAGCTTGTTAGAATACACTAAAACATCTAACTAGAAATGAATCATGTGTCTTATGTGTTTTGAGATTGTGCCCTCTAGCACATCTTGGTCTTCTCTCTTTTTGCATCATAAGACCTTAAAGTACATGATGCATGTACTGAAAGTTGTTGGCAAGATCATCCACAAAAACCTAGGAGTGCTTCTAGCAAGTTCATCCACCTTTGGGAAGTGTGTCCCCTTTGGTGAGAAGCTCAAATTGGTAAAAAGTATGGCTAGTATATAAATGAGGGTAAAGGTAAACTTTCTTAATCTATCACCCAAGTTTGGGCAATGTGTTTTTGGGGGTAGCCTGAGTTGGGAAAACTTTCCCACGATTTTAGCATGTCCAGAATAGATTCTTAAGTGGATCACATATGTAACAACCATTTGGTGAGACACCACAGACCCACTTCCAACCATTTTTTTAGTCAAAAATTCTCAATTTTATCCATGGTATGTTCATTCAGAGTGCAAGGGAAACAACATCCCTCAAGATTACTCACCATTGTACTCCCCTGGTAGAGGCATAAGACCACTTGGGTTACATCTCCAAGGATCCTTGTTCCTACAGAAGGGGAACTTCTATTTGCCATGCCTTGAAGATTCTTTGATGTGTATCATTTGTTGATCAACTCTTGTATTGAATCACCTCTTTGATTAGAGGGACATATTGCACTAGAATTAGGAGACACCAAGTTGTGGGCCATTGAATAGCATATTGTAACCAAAAAATTTGACTGTAGGGATAAAACATATGTTTGGATTGTCTTACTTGTGCTGAAGACATGTGAAAAACATTTGTAAAAACATACACTATTCTATGTTATCAAATCCTTTTGCTAAAGAGATCATTTTTTTGTCTTTATCAAAGTTTCTTTGTCCTTTGAGAAATTGTTTTCTCATAAATCCCTTACATCAAAAAAAATAAAATCCCCTCTTTTGATAATTTAAAGAAAGCAATTTTTAGCAAGTCCATTTGCAACAACTTTCGTCTTGTTAGTTCAACTTTCCCTTGTCTAAAATTATACTTGTTCCCTCAAACAACAAACCATTAAGCAAGTTCAACCATTTTCAAAGTATCCTTGTTACTTAACCTACTTGACCGAAAATAACACATTATGTCTTTGAAAGACCCCATTCTTGATATTTTCACAAAAAATAGTTGTTAGCAAGTCCATTCACAACAAATTTTGTCATGTTAGTTCAACTTTCCCTTGTCCAAAATTATACTTGTTCCCTCAAACAAAAAACCACTAAGCAAATTCCAATTACAAATCCTTTTTTCCTTAGTCCAAAGTTTGTCCTTTTTCCAAGTATCCTTGTTACTTATCCTACTTGACCAAAAATAACACATTCTATCTTTGAAAGACCCCATCCCTGATATTTTCAAAGAAAATTATTGTTAGCAAGTCCATTCACAACAACTTTTGTCTCCTTGGTTTAGACTTTACCTTTTCCAAAACTATCCTTGTTGTCTTGATAGTAACTAGTAGCAGAATCCAGTTGCAAGCAAACCCTTTTCTCCTTAGTCCAAATTTATCTCTCACAAACCATCCTTTTTACCTATCCTACCTGACCAAAACTAACACATTGTCTTCAAAATAGGTGCTTCTTACTCTTAACCAAAGGATTGTTAGCAAGTTCATTCACAACAAATCCTAAATTCTAGTTTTCCCCACTTCACTATTTTACCAATTCTGGAAACTTAGCTATTCCTCAATTGATTAATGTTTCCAACCCAAGGTGAAAAGGTATACTTAGTGTAGTCACTACCTATAAAACTTCATATTTGCAATCAAATCCCTTAGATTTATCTCATGTCAGGTCGAACCATGACCAAATTCAAAAAAGCTAAATTTCCACAAATACCAGTTTACAACGAAATAGAAGTACAACACAAAAAACATACCCCCAACCCAAGGATTGCCAAGCTAGATTAAATTGAGAAAGAAAGTGCAAACATTGCATTAAAAACTGAATGGGATTACAAAATTCAAAACCTAACTGTCCGATGATGTGTCAACCATAACCTTATCAACAACTCTAGTGTTACTCACTCTGATTAGGTTCTTCTTTTTCCACACATAGTTATGCACTTATCTCCTTATAATTTTAGTCTTTCACACAAAGCCACTACCCCATAAAAGAATTTAAAATAGAATCATCTCCTCCCATTTTTTATCATTCACCTTAGGTTTTCAGTACCCTCCACATGCATCATTAAGACCTAGCACCCTCCACTAATTTTCTCACCTACTTAGAAGCATTTATCATCACTACATTAAGCTTTGTTTCCCTAAAAATAGTTTCCCTCCCTCTCACCATCATAGTCATCCTTGAACCTAAAAATTTTCTAGGATAGGTTGTCATTTGTGTCCACATCACCTTGAGCCAAAGGTTGGGTTACACATTTGATCCTTCTTTATCTTCTAAAAATAGACATTAGGCTACCTTAGGGTTTGATACCACCATCACATTTTTCAAAATCACACTTAAGGGAAACACAATCTGATTCATTTAGTACCATATCATTTAGGTTCCTAAGGTATCATTAAAAACACTTGTACCTACTTTTCTTTGCATCTCAAGAAACTAGTCCGCCCTAGTCACACTTAGGCAAATCACTTCATCGTATACACTGAGCATCATCCTTCTTACATTTCATCCTTAGAAAAATCATCCTTTCATGCCACCCACCACACATTTGGGTAAGAGCACATGGAAAAATAAGGATATGGATCCTACTCATAATAGTAGCACATCTCAGGCTCAACCCTACCCCATAGTTTCCATTACACCACCAGATCCACCACCACAAACCCCTGAAGATACACGTTCTTCCATAGATAGTGATGCTTTCATGAACCAACTTGGCCATGCAACCATTGTTAATTCCATCATAGTTTGAAATAAGGAAAACAACATGGAAAATTTCTTAAGGGAAAATGTTGGTGCCTTTGAGTTTGGACGCCCACCACCTCCCAACATTATGGATCCTGCACATTCTCTATTTGGGTGGAAACCACCATCTGTAGGGTCATCTATCCCTCATGGTCCTTTCTCCTCACCCAATAGTGAGTACCAACCACCATAGATAGAACTAGTAGACCCAAATATACCCTCAACCTAGGTGGCTTCTCCCATTCCACAAAATACCCATCCCATCCTCACTCAACCCTTAGTACACACAACATCTCAACCAAACCCAAATGTATCATATGCATATGGTTCCACCACCCATCTCCCTACTTCACAAAATCCCCCTTTTATGATCAGCAACACTACATTTTCCCTTTCATCTCAAAGCACATCCAATTCATTTACTATTAGCATGCCTCCACTAGGGTCAAATACCTCATCTTCCATCCCACCCAACATCACTATCGATCCATTTGTTAGTAGCGAAAGTACTTCAGCCTCATTCCCTTTAGTGCCTTGGAGTTTTGGTACAACACAAGGGCATGCCACTATGTCCATACCTCAATAGCTATCATCCTCCATTCCTCAAGTCTATTCATTACCACCCATGACCAACTATTTTTCTATGCCACCCTTGGGCAATAGTCAAATCACCCCTCCACTACAATATCCTTCTATAAACAATTTTCCTCATATTAATTACCTTGCCCCTATTAATACTTAGTTGCTCTCTCAAGAAAGATCACAACCAACATATATTAGGAAAAGTATACATTCCCAAAGCATGCCAAAGGCATTACCGATGCTACCATCTTTTCAGCTGCAATCATCACACTAATAGTATGCCCAGGTATTTGCATAGAATTATCTAGTAGGGAAACATCCTCATACTTACCCTCCCCACCAATAGTCTAATCAATAGATGCAGCAGTATGCACAAACTACATCCCAACAACCCATAGCATCCATCTTGCCAGTCATGCAACCTATTTTTCCACAACACCATATGGTAGTTAGGGTTTCCCATATCAACCTTCAGTATTTTTTGCACATCCCACACTGGGGGCACCTGGACTAGGGGCATCTATTACCCCACCTATAAAATCTAATTGGGAAGAAATAAAAAATTCTCTCAATGCCCTCAAAGATGGGAGAGATTCCAAAACTTTTAAATTTGAAAATGATTTTCCATATCTGTTTGACAAAACCATCACAATGACACCATTTCCTAAACACTTTGAGATCCCCAAGTTTGATAAATTTAGAGGGAAAAGTGATCTAGTCACGCATGTCAAATAATTCTATATGCATTGCCAAGAAGTGGTCTATAATGATGTATTCCTCATGCGACTTTTTTTGAAAAGCTTAGGAGGACCAACCCTCAAGTGGTTATGTCGTATACCCCAAGGTACCATTAAAACCTTCACTAATCTCTCTGAAGTCTTTGTGGCTCAATATGCTCATCTTGTCAAAACTGAGTTATCTATAGTGGACTTAGTTCATACCAAGAAAAAAAGAGGAGAAAGTCTTACAAAATACTTACAACATTGGCAAACCCTCAAAACTAGGATCTCATGTACCATCCCCAAACATCACCTTGTCAAAATGTTTATTAACAATGCCCATCCTAGTCTTTCCCATCACATGGTTATGAACTATTTACAAACATACAAGACATTGAGGAAAAAGGGATGGGACTCGAGCAAGGGCTCATTAAAGATGGTGTCATCAAAATTTACAAAGAAAACTCCCAAGACTGAGATCCAAGCAATGACAAACCATGCTATTGGAGTAAAAATAAGAACATAGTTACTGATGGCATCATCAACGCTCAACATGTTCATATTTTTGGGTCCACAACTAAAATTCCCACCACATTTTGTCAACAAAAACCTTATTAGCAACAACCAACTATATATCAACAAACACCTATGCAGAACAATGAATAAGTACTCGCCCATCAAAATCAAACTTATGCCATCACACTTTTGGTTGGACCTAAACCACATGTTCAGAGACAACCATGCATTTACACCCACTGGGAAAGCCCCTTGATGCAATCTTTAAAAAATCGGCCAAGGAAAACGTTGTTCAATATCCACAAACACAACCCTTGGAACCAAACTAGTCTAGGGCATCCTAGTATAAGGATAATGAGTTTTGCAAATTTCATTGTGTCAAAGGACATACCACCCTCAAGTGCATGCAACTCAAGGTCTACATCCAAGACCTTATTGACTAGAAAGAGATCACAATGGGAGTGCAAGCCTCACCCAACATTGGATTATTGATGTACCAAAATTCTTTTCCTCCCCACAACACAAATTCAAGTAAAGTACCTACAAACACTCTTGCTAATAAACCCAATACCACTCAAAAAAAACAAGAAGATAATTGAGAAAAGTCTCAAAACTATACTTCAGCATACTTGGACTATGGTAGCCTCATTGGATGCATATCACAAGTTGAGCCTTCTATCAATGTTATAAATGTCAAAGGCCTAGACACCCACTGTGTGGTTACTACTTGATGATCTTGACTCAATATAGTTGGCCCATCTATGTCTACACCATCAAGACCACCTCCATCCAGAGCATCTTTATTGGGATCACCCTCATTAGGACCACATTATAATATCTTGGAACACCTTGGAAACATGCTAGCTCAAATTTCCATTCTAGATCTCTTACAAACAAGCCCACTTTATCAAGAGATCCTCGATAGTACTCTCCATGAGTCATGCATCCCCATTGACACAAATTACATCGAGTTCTGCAACTTGGTTAGCCATATTTTGCATCATGTGCTTTGTCCTTCAATACCTTTGACATCCCAGTAGTTGAACCTAATCATATCCTTCCACTTCAAATAGCTGTCATGGTTTCTGACTTTGCAATTAAATGGGTCATGATAGATAATGGATTGGCTTTAAATCTATGTACTTTAAAATTCATCAAATAGGCAAGATACACTGAGGCAAATATCATTAATGAGGTAATCACCATCAAAGCATATGACAACTTGGAGCACACCACTGAAGGAACCATCTTGTTCCCTCTTAGAGTCAGTCCCACCACTCAAGAAATAGTTTTTCATGTAGTTGATCTTAACCTTCCATACAACATCCTCCTTAACTGACCATGGATGCATGCCATGAAGGCTATTCCATCCACATACCATCAATCCATCAAATTTCTACATAATGGCACTGAGGTAACCATCCACGTAGATCCTAAACCCTTTGCTTATTGCAATGCAGTCAAACCTTCATACACTAACCATTGCCCTAGAATCAAAGTTGGCCACACCATGGCTAGTTCCTCTGGCACCTACCATCATCCAAATACCATTTTAGCCTCGACCCTTTCCATGGTTAAGATTAACGACCAAGGTTGTGGTGAATACAATCTCATAGATACTTTTGTTGGTAGTGCACTACCACTTGATCTGCATACTCAAGAGTGCTTGACACATCAAGAGCCAAGGCCAGATACCATCTCTCAACTTAGATAGTTGGGCCCTACCACATTTATTACTAAGGGTATCCTTGATGGAGAGGAAACTATGCCAGACATTAACACATGGCTATACAAGGAGCCACCTGCTAAAAGTGAAGAACTTTTTAATCACTTTAAACAAAAATATCCCTGGTCACAATCACCTTGCCACTGAGAAATGGGATTATCAAGGAGGTGGTTTGGGCCATCTAGAATAGGGCATTAGGTAGCCTATTGAAGCATACCATGAAAAAAAAATGAAAGGCTTAGGCTATGGACTCCTCATAACTAGGGGCACTACGAAAGAAGGCCACGCCTTCAAAAATATTGAAAATAGTGTAATTGAGGTCAAAGACATTTGTGAAGAGGTAGAAAAGAAAGCCTACAATGATATTTTCCTTGATGAAATTATCCTAGGAGCCTCTATGCTCTACCAATTATCCTTAAATCTCATAGACCTACCACTCTCTCACCTTGAACTCATTGATTGGGACCAATCAAGTGTTTTTCATGTTGAAAAATTCTCTACAAAGCATGCACTACTTAAATTCATGGGGGTAGAAACACAACATAAATAGCTACCACCACCATCAGCATATGTCTACAAATTGGATCCAACAGGTTACTTTGGGGAGGAGGAAATCTCCAGTCACAAAATTGAGTTGAAAAATGAAACAAAAAAGAAAAAAAGAAAAAGCAAACCATCCTATAGTGAAAACTCCTCTGGAGTGCCATTGAACGATTCCAAAAATGAAAAGAAAACAATGGATGTATCCAAGAATGAAAACCTCTTAGAGGCATCTGAAGATGGATATTTCATCCTTCCTCCATAGGATCATGGGCCTGCCATATATTTAGTCTTAATAGAAGAAACTAGACCAGTCAATATTAGTTTGACCAAGATACCATAGATCACATATATCACAACCTCTCTACCAACTGAGCAAGAAGACCTTCTCATCGAAGTCCTACATGAAAATGTCAGTTTCTTTGTGTGGTCCTATCAAGACATGCCAAGTTGGACCCCAAGTTAGTAGTACACCATTTGGCCATGGATCCAAAGGCCAAACCTATCAAGCAAAAGTTTCATGGGATGCACCCCAAAGTTGCTTTATTGATTAAACAAGAGTTAGAAATATTGTTAGAGGCAAAGATCATTTGCTCGATTGACTATTCAGAATGGATCTCCAACATGGTACCTATCACAAAACCTTCTGGTGATATCAAAATTTGCATAGACTTCAAAGATCTCAATAAGGCTTGCCCGAAGGATGATTTCCCATTACCAAATATAGACATGATTATTGATCTCACCATAGGCCACAAACTCTTATCACTCATGGATGGTTTCTCTAGATACAATCAAATTTAGATAGCAGAGGAAGACCAAGATAAGACAACATTTACCACCCCTTGTGAAACATTCTATTATAACATGATGCCATTCGAGTTAAAGAATGTCGGGGAAACATATCAGTGTGCCATGATGGTCATCTTCCATGACCTTATCCATAAAATTGTGGAGTATTATGTGGATGATACTTTAGTCAAGTTGCTTAATGCCCTCGACCACTTGTCTGGTCTTGAGGAAGTGTTTAATTGATTGGCTACATATCTTCTCATGCTCAATCCTAAGAAATGTGTCTTTGATGTTACCTCGGGAAAGCTCATGGGATTCATTGTATCACAGTGTGGTATTGAGATTGATCCTAAAAAAGTCAAGGTAATCATGGATATGTATCCTCCTAGGACACTCAAACAACTTTTCTCTCTTCAAGGAAAGCCACAATGAGTTAGATAATTCATCTCACAGCTCGCCAACAAGTGCCAATCATTTACACATCTACTCAAAAAAGATCAAATTTTAGCTGGGACCCCATTTGCCAATGCAATTTTGAACTAATCAAGCAATACTTGGCTAATCCACCTATATTGGTTCCTCCCATTGTAGGTCATCCACTCATACTCTACATCATAGCTACCCCAATAGCACTAGATGCTCTTCTCACACAACTTGATGATACAAGCAAGGAAAGAGCTATTTACTACATCAGTCATACTCTAGTAGGATATGACTCAATTATACACCAATGGAAAAGGCTTGCCTAGCTATGGTATTTGCCACTCAGAAGTCATGTCATTACATGTTATGCCATACTGTGTAACTCATATCCAAGATTGATCCCTTAAAATATATGTTGTCACATTTGGCGCTCACCGAATGTCTGGCTAAATGGGTCACGCTTCTCAGTGAATTTGATATCCAATAAATTGACCAGAATTCTCTCAAAGGACAAGCTATAGTAGATCACTTGGTAGATGCACCTTTGGTTGCAGTTCACCCCCTCATAATGGAATTCCCAGATGAGCACCTCTACTTAATAGATTAACAACCTGCTTGGAAATTGTACTTTGATGGATCTTGGATATCCCATGGCTCTGGTGCCAATATACTCTTGGTCAAACCTCAAGGAGATTACATTCCTAAATCCTTTAAACCACAATTCCAATGTACCAACAACATCTCAAAGTATGAGGCCCTTGTTGCAAGGCTCAAAATAGCCATTGAATGGAATATCATAGAGTTGCAAGTCTAGAGAGATTCACAACTTATTATCAAACATGCCTGGAATGAATATCAGACCAAGGATGACAAGTTTCTACCTTACAAGGAGGTGGTTGATCAATTAAAGGAACATTTTACTCAAATTCAATTCATACAGATACCTAAACTACAAAACAAGGCAATAGATGCCATGGCCACTATTGGTTCCCTTTTGGAAATACCATGAGAAGCTACACAGTATGAATTCTTGGTCAAGTAGCTACATGAGCCAGCATATGAGAATGATGAGTCAACATGGGTATGCACCTTGGTTAGTCCCCAATCCCCATGGTACCACAAAATTGATTGTTACCTACTAAATGGTATCGTATCTCCCCATCTCACACAAACCCAATGCCAAAATCTTATTTACAAAGCCTCCTGATATAATATCATTGGACAAACCCTATATCATCATGGTTATCATGATACTCTTTCTCACTATCTAGACCAAAATGAGGCTGCATTGGCTCTCAAGGAGGTACACACCAGACTTTGTGGTGCTCACACATGCGAGATAGTTCTAGCTATGAAAATCCTTCAAGCTAGATATTATTGGCCTACTCTAGAGCACGATGCATGTGAATTTGTAAAATAGTGTTTACCTTGTCAACAACATGCTAATCTAATCTGAGCCCCAACTCAAGATCTACAACCCATTATGCCACCATGGCCTTTTTCCTATTGGGAGTTTGACCTTGTTGGTGTTATCACACCTCTCTCTTCAGAAGGACACAAGTTGATACTCACCGCCACCAATAATTTCACTAAGGGGTAGAAGCAATCCGCCTTGTCACTGCCATAAGAGTTCAAGTGTCCAAATTTATCCTATATCATATCATATGTCACTTTGGCATCCCAGCTACCATTTTTACTAACCATGGAGGTAATTTTGAAAATCTCATTATGGAGGAATTGTGCACTTCACTTCATATCCACCACCATTTTTGTAGCCCATACTTCCCACAAGGTAATGGTCAAGTAGAGGTAACTAATAAAACCCTACTCAAAATCCTAAACAAAGTTGTGAATGATTCTAGCCATGATTAGCATTTACAAATCAACCCCACCTTATGGGCCTACTGCACCTCATTCTGTACATCCATTGGCACAACTCCATACTCCCTAATTTATGGTACTAAAGCAGTATTGCCTATTGAGGTTGAACTCCCATCCCTTCAAATTTCTTTACTGGGCCAGTTATCAGATGAAAATTATAGAGTGGCTTGACTTACCCAACTTGATTTACTTGATGAAAAGAGGCAACAAGCTTATGACCACCTCATGGTCTACTAGAATCACCTGAAGTGCAATTTCAATAGGAAGGTCCATCCATGCCACTTTCAAAAAGGAGACATTATCCTCAAAGAAAATATGAAGGTTCAGGTTGACCGAGAAAAAAAAGGCAAGTTTGAGCCCACATGGCTTGTTCCTTATGTGGTCATAGCCTCTTTTGGCTCAAGAGCGTATTAGCTATCCACACTAGAAGGAGAAATCTTGAATGATCCCACCAACACCATTCACCTTAAGAAATTCTACACCTACAAAACAAGTGTCCAATGGTGAAAACTTGACAATTCAAGCACCTTGCGTAGGTACCCTGGTGAAAACCTAGCAATTAGGCACTAGGTGTACTTAGCCTTTTTATTATCTATCAATGACATGCATCTCCCCCATTACCCCCTACACACCTTATCACCCATCTCCTTTTTTTCCCAAGGTGTTCCCCATAGTTTCACTTTCACCCTCCTAAACTGATGCATGATGTTTTCTTTTAGTCTCCATCACTTTGAAACACCCCACCTAGATCTTGTATTATATTTGTAGTGCATATCTCTACCCTATCCTTGTACTCTACCACATGTATCATGTCAGGTATATTTTATCCTTGTACTCTACCACATGTATCATATCAGGTGTATTTTATCCTTGTACTCTACCACATGTATCATGTTAGGTGTATTTTATCCTTTTACACTACCATATGTATCATGTCAGGTGTATTTTATCCTTGTACTCTACCACATGTATCATGTCAGGTGTATTTTATCCTTATACTCTACCACATGTATCATATCAGATGTATTTTATCCTTGTACTCTACCACATGTATCATGTCAGGTGTATTTTATCCTTGTACTCTACCACATGTATCATGTTAGGTGTATTTTATCCTTGTACTCTACCACATGTATCATATCAGGTGTATTTTATCCTTGTCTTCTACCGCATCTATCCTATCAGGTATAGCTTATCCTTTATATCAATCCTATGCATCATATCCTTATAAACAAAAATAGTACTCTATATATCATATCCTTGTACCAATGATAGTCCTTCATGTATCATACCCATGTAATAATGATTGCATTACAACAATGATATCTCCTTATCCTGAGCTTTCCCCCCTTCATACATATACCCACTATTGTATTCTATCATATGTTCCTAGTCCATTGTCTAGTTGTGCTTGCACATTTTTGAGTCTTATCATGAAACCCTATGTCACTAGCCCATCATCCATAGCAAAGAATCATTGTCCATTTTGCCACTATCCTATATGTACTATCACTAAGTCCTTTCTTGATGTTTTCATCCTTGTACCTATCTCCGGCCCATCAGTATCTAGTTATCCTGATCTCTTTGGCAAAAGGTTCCTTTTTCATAATTTTATTCTTTCTTTTGATCTTTGGTTTTCTCTTGTATATTTTGATTGGTCATTTCTAGGTGATTTTAGTTGTTCCCTCCTCATGGTTGCCATCATCTTCTATATCATGGTGTGCTTTGACTAGGGCAACTCAAAAGCATGGTTTTGACCATAGTCTTATTTCTACTTTTGAGTCAATAAGATATCACCCTTGCATATTCAAAACATGTTTTTATTTATGATCACATGATGCAATTGGGCGATATTGTTTCCTTGTGGATCACCCAGCATCATTCCACATTGATTTCTCTAGGACTCATGTGTGATGCTAGGGCAATCCTTGCATGCTCGTTTGAGTCAGTCTTATGCAATATTGGGGAAAAGGCCTTGATGTTCTTAGTAACCTTGGCAGATCCCTAATATTCCTATATTAAATAAAGCCCTCACACTACATGGTGATACTTCTTCACAAAGTACCCCACTCTCTAGCTTCTAGTATATCCCCTCACTCTCACCATTTTCTCCCATACGAAGAATTACATGATCATATCACCCCTATGCACATCTGCACTCACCCCCTCCTATACATTTTCTTAGCCTTCTATCCTATCCTCCCTCGCTCCCTCATAAATTTTATCCCCCATGACATAACCTTTCCCCATCATCCTGATCCCCTACTCAATCCCATCCACTTGAGTCTTGTACACATGTCCTGTCTAAAAGTTGTGCATACTCTTCCTGCCCCTAAACCAAGGTCATGACCTATCAATAATATGTTGCACCATCCCTAGAAGAGTCACCACAATCATTGAAATCTCTCAATTCAATTTTCTTATTCTCCAAACATTTTTTTCATCTTCATTATCATACTATTACCCAATCCTCATCCCTCAGCTAAGGTTTCACCATCATCAAGATATGCTCTTTATCATAAGTCACTATCCTAGCTCTATGTCCACTATCATCCTGACTACAAGTTCATTGGTCAATCATTTTCCAACATCATACTCCTAAGAGTTAGTATCTCCTATGTTTTATGATCATTCTTTATCATAGATCATTATCCTAGTTTAATTTTTTCCTATCCCACCATCATAATTTTTCTTGTATCTTATTGTTACCATCATTGATTATGTCTATTTGTTGTCTCTCTACATCCTAGAATTTAGCATGTTGTATTATCATAGATTGATTTTATTTACCCTTATAATCATTTGGATCTATCTTATTATATTCCCCTATCATAGATTCAGTTCATTCATCACATGTTAGAAAGTTTCTCATATTTCATCATCATAATCTATAGTTCACTTGTCATATGTTATCATCATAACTTTGAGTTTAGTTATCCTATTTTTTGTGTTCATCTTAATTATGTACCATCATCATAAAACTCACATTCATTTTATTTTAGTTTGTGTTCATTTTAAATATGTACCACCATCATCAAAACTCACATTCATTTTTTCTTCGTGTGTGCTCATTTTAATTATGTGCCATCATCAAACTCACATTCATTTTTTCTTAGTTTGTGTTCATTTTAATTATGCACCATCATCAAACTCACGTTCAATTTATCTTAGTTTGTGTTCATTTTAATTATGCACCATCATCATAAAACTCACATTCATTTTAATTATGTGTCATCATCATAAAACTCACATTCATTTTATCTTAGTTTGTGTTCATTAAAAAATCATTATCCTCATTTATGTTCACTTTATCATCTTTTTATCCTAGTTTAAAGTTTCTTTTTAAACATCCTCATCATCATAAACATCATCATTAGCACTATCTAGACAAATCACATCATATCCAGTACTATCAAAAAAAATCTCATCATCAAAGCACATCCTATTCTACATCACAAAATGTCAGCAATATCATATCTCTCATAACACATCAAATCCTACATACAAACACATTAGTCTCTCATCTACATCTAAAATCATATATAAACATCCACATCATCCACATAACCATGACATCATAAGTCCATACATCCATATCCCACCCCAAAGAATGATCTGCTCTCTCTCTCTCTCTCTCTCTCTCTCTCTCTCTCTCTCTCTCTCTCTCTCTCTCTTTCTCTGTCTATATATATATATATATATATATATATATATATATATATATATATATATATATATATATATGTCATCCACAAAGAATAAATGAATAAATAAAACCCTCTACAAAAATACCATAGTCCATCATAATCCAAATTTCCATATATTCATATCATACATATACATACATTAGGTCTATGCCCACAAAACACATCCACCGATAAATCCAAAAAATTAATCACAAAATATACCTAGCATATCACTAGTCTCCCTCATTAGTCGCCTCCTCATCCTGGCCCTCCTCTATGTCCCTCTCTAGCTCTGGCACTGCTAGTGGTGGCCTCATGTGTCCTCCTCCTATACCTTCACTCTCGGCCTCATCCCTCCTCCAACCCATCCCCTTGTCTTGCCTCTAGGTCTACCCTGTCCTATGGCTTTGCCATGTACACTAAATCCCCCTTGTCCTTTCTGATCCCCCGGTACTCCATTCACTCTCTCCCCCTCCCTGATTATGTCAGCTATCTATAATGCTCTATCTAGTTTGCTAGAACTACTACATGGTACCTCCCCTGGTAAAATCCTACCCTCTCCCTCAGCTCCTCCACCTCTCCCTGCAACCTCCTTAGCTCCTCCATCCCTCCACCGACCACCACCTGCACTCTTAAGGTTGCCACCTCTACCACCAGTCTATCCCACTCCTACTACATGGTGTCCACTCTCACCTATACTTCTTACCTCTCTAGGCTCACCACATCTAAGCTCCCCTCCATCTACCCAACCTCCAAATTTAATGTCCCCACCTCTATCCCTACTATGTTTGTCTATCCTTGCACTACATCACACTCATATTGCAGTTGATCCCACTCTATCCTAAGTTGATCTCTCTCCTGCTGAGTGTCTCATAGCAATTGACTCGTAGCATCGTGTATTTGTTACAAGGATGCATATTGGGCTACCTATCCATCATCCCCTCCCCTTGTGGATGAACCACCTCCACCACTCCCATCTCAGCCACCCATGAGCCTCTATGTCTCTACTCCTCCTCTGCCCCTACCCTCTCTCCACTGTTGGCCTCTCCTCTCTCCTCCACCTCTACCTAACCAGCCCCTCCTCCTATGCCATTGCCTCAGCCCACTACCATAGCCTCTCATCATGTATGTTCCCTATATAGCTCCTTAGGCTATCTCCTGTGCCACCACCGTAGCCCTAGTCACCTATGCTCGACTTACTAGCCTTGGCCACTAGAACTAGTCTCAATACTCCTATGTGGAGCCTGCATCTATTGCCCTGCCAAACCAATACCACTACTATTGCTCTAACTCCTGCTAAGCCTGAAGTAACCCATCTCTCCATAGTGTTGGCCCATACATAGACACTAGCTCACAAGTAACACGTTGGTACCAGTTTGGCTCTCCTAGAGCCACCTAAACCCATCCACAATGTCGCAGCACCCTATTAGGTCAATACTGCTCAACTATATACTCTCACTGCCCAAAGATAAAACATGGTGATATGGTATATGACAAATATTGTCTCTCCTCTGGCCATGGCTCCAGACCCATATATGTTCTCCATACCATCGCCCTAATCTCATCAATCTAGACTCACCATTAGTCCACATCCTTTGTATGGTGGTAGGTCAAAGGTTCTCCCTAGCTATAAGCCATTAGCTCATCTCCCTACCTATCTCTCCATTTGATCGGCCTGAATGTTGCAATGTGCTCCTATGCCCAAACCTATAATAGTGTTAGGAATCCTATACTCCTCCCCTACCATCCTGCTCCTTGATATATAATTTGATGCAAATCCTGGTATAACTCTACTAGCATCAAGGACCCCCATGTTGCCAAGATTCCTACATCCACTATCTGCATGATAAGTGGTATCAATGCTAGAGTGACTCCTGTCTCAACTCTATCTGGAGCAATGTATCCTAATACTAATCCATACACATAGAAATAAATTCACCTCTCTGTGGCTACTCGGTCCAAGTGCTCATCCAATGCAAACTGCCCTCTCTGAATTTGAAATGTAATGCCTAACCCTACTAGCCCTTGTACTACTACCTCTGCAGTTATCTCTCTCATCCCCATCACTAGTGTCCCATGTACTGGTAATCTAAATATCCTATACACATCCTCTAGTGTCACAATCATCTCCCTTGTAGGTAGATGGAATGTGCCTATCTTGTTGTGTTATTGCTCACACAATGCTATCACCATCACCATATATGTGTGTATGGGGTAACCTCGCTAGATATTCTAGGTCGATGCCCTTAATCCTAGCCCAATCCACCAGCATTAGCTACTATCCTGCATGTAGTATGGATGCCCATCACTTGTGTGACACTAGAACATCCAAAGACCACTGCACACAATAAACCATTCACACATAAATTTTCCTTTTCATAATTTTTATAACCTCCCTTAAACCCCCTATCCTTGCAACTGCATTCCCATGAACCCTCACAAACTCATGATCCCAAGGACCAATGTTCTCGTGGGATTGCACTTTGACTTTTTCTCCCTTAGCTCATCTAACTTACATTCCCATTAGCCTATTCCAACATGGGCTAAAACTAGTGATCTAGATTCTCAATGTTTTCATAGGATTGCCCCTACACCTTCCTCTATCAGTCAAACCCTATCTTGTTCCCACCTTGACCCAACCCATGTCGCGAGATAGCGTTCTCGCAGCTAGATTCACATTTTTCTAGTGAGATTGCATTCCTACTACCCCAGCCGCAATCCCACTAAAACTTCTTACTTGAATTCGTGATCTTGCAAAATATCTTTCCTAAACCTACTTTACCCTAACTCATCACTATTTTTGTGGGATTGCAATCTGATGAGGAGAGGGAAAAACAAACTTCAATCTATATCTCTTCCATAATTTCTTTCTTTAAACAATAAAATAAAGGCTCATGATCCATTATCATTCTAAAAATAATAATTTGAAACATGTAACAAAAACAACTGTCACTCAATGCTATATCATAACTCTGCAATAACAAACTACAAGACATCCAACCATGAAAGCTACAGAGAGGACGACATGATGGGAAACAAAAACAAAAGGTAAAAGAAATTGTTATAATAACACAACAATTATCACATTTTGCATGGCTCTCTAGCTGCTGCCAGAGAGCCCCCATTATTTAAGCTTATCCCTTCCAACTATCGATCACCCCCTCTAATTGAATAATCTTGTCTATATAAAGACAATTGTAACAGTTACAAAACTATACGTTTTCACTTTCAATTACATATTAATTATCCAACTATCAGTTACATTTATGATTATTTGGAAGTTCTTTAAGAACCATTGCAAGCTTAAATTCTTTTGCATAATAGTAGATAAATAATGATCAGAATTAAATATTTCATGGGTGCTGCTGCACCACAATCCTGCCGAACCCATGTCTGCGAGATTGCATTTTCTACTTCGCAGGAACACTATAACTGCTACAAAATAAAAAATGCAAGAATGTTTTTTGACCCTACTAAATAATCTAGTGTCTATCGCACTCATACTTGTCATACCACATTTGATTGATGCTCTGGTTGTCCCTTTGCAACCATTATCTCATCTAGATTAGAGCTCCTAGTAGTACTATCTCCTCATTCGTATGAAAGCAAATGACCCTTCCTAGCTCCCCTCCAACCCCTTATAGGCCCCTTGGGGTGCCTTTTCCTCATCTATGACTCCTCTAGAAACCTCCTTTTCCCCCCATCTTTTTTCTTTTGGCCATTTCCCTTTTTTTTTTAATCCTCTTTTAGCCCTTCTGTGTCCTCCTGCTCCCCTTGGCTAACTACAACTTTTCAAGAAGTCACTAAGCCTCTCCTTATTTTCCCACCACCTTCTTGAGGGGGCATCACCCAGTTTGTTATCTCCTCTTCTACTCAAAATTGGAGCAACCATGTTGCTTTAAAAAGTCTTCTTTGTGTTGTTTATATTCAAACTTCTTTGAACTAGTGTTGTCCCAACGCTATGTCAAAGATGGGTAAAATGAAGACACCTAAGTTTGATTACACAAATAGGTAATCGTATTTAGTCATCTCTAAGGACATTATTGATTAAATATTTATTATTTAATTAATTTATTATCATCCCTTAGTTAATTAGTTAATTAAATTAACTATAGTCCAATTGATAAAATCAAATGATAACCCAAAATCAAATTATCAATTAAATCCCTATTCCTCTATTGAATTAAATAAATTATAAAATCTATTTAAATTAATCTCATATCCTCCATTTTATTAAATAAATCATTTAATGAAATATCTAAACCCTTAAAACATCCCTAAAACCTACCTTTACCCCTAATCCAACCCATTCACCCATACTAACCTCACTTAGCCTCCTAACTAACCCATCCCATCAAAGCCAAGCCACTTGCCCCCTAACCCCCTTCCTAAGCTAAATATAATCCCCATCCTAAACATGTGCACAACTTTAAGCAAGGGTTAAGACTTTCTAACACAAGCTAAAGTTCACAATCTCATCCTCACCCTCACCCTCAAGCATTAAAAGCTCTTACAAAGCATTTATGAACATTTATGAAGCCCTTATCTCTTGAGCCTCCTTTTTTTACTATTCCTCTTTCCCTTCCCTCCATCCAATCACCCTGTAACATGTGTCACCTCCTAATTGGCTCCAAACTAGCACAATCCATGTGCTTCCTTTTAGGACATCCTAACCCTCCATAAGCTTTTTCCAATCCTTGCATCTTGGTCATTCATCCCTCTACCCCTTAGCCTATAAATAAAACCCTTTCACTTCACAAATATCATCCAATTTTCATGAAAAGTTATAATTATATTTTGAGAGCCTAAAAACTACCAAAATATTATCATAATGTTGAAATCCCTTCATACCCCCATTTTTGAAACCTTCATCCATACACACACTTGGTAATACCCCCCATCCTTTGGAAGCTTGAGCACAACGTGAGCATACATCCCCTCCCATCAAGGACATATCTATGTCATCATGGGTTATACCACAAGGTGACTACCATTCATGGTTTGCCTTCTTGCTTGGTGATGACCTTAGTCCTATCACAAGTGTTAACTATTTAGTTGTGTTAAAGCCTTCATTATTAGTTAGTATTCCTTTATTACACTACTAGATTAGGTGATACAAGGGGAAATTGTTTGTTATTTCTTGTTTCAAAAACTGTTCATGTTAACTATTATTTTGAATAACCGTTTGTAATCGAAATGGCTAGGTTTTGATGGAGGCCTTTTAGATTTTGAAAAATTATATATGCTAGGGCATAGAACTTAGAAAGGGTTAGAACTTAGATAGAATTTTTTTTTAGCAATAGTATCTTTTTGAGAAGCTTTTTCTGAAATAGTAATAGATAGAAAGTGATGGTATATGCGATTGTTATTTGTTTCAAGACTTTGTGCTTAAGAAGTTTACATTAATATATCTATCAGTATTTGTTATGGCTCAAAATTTGGAGCTTTAACTTAGTCAATCATAGTTACTTTGAGAACTATTATGTTGATTGTGGATAATATCTATTGTTGTTTTAAGATTGTTGCACTTGATCCTTTCTTAGTTTGACTCAATTTCATGTTGTTGAAGAATCTGAATTGTTTTTTAATTTCAATTCTGTTATGGGAAGACTGTGCACTTTTTGATCATCTTTCAATTTATGAAATCTATGAATTTTATCTCTATACCTAAGAGTACATGAGAGATCCTTGAGTACTTTCAGGAAAAAGTGTTCATTTATGTTTGTTATTTTGTTAATATAAATTCATTGATAATCAATTCAAAAGAGAGTTGTACCTGTAAAAATTTAGAGGGAAACAGTTAACAAAAAAATTACCCAACTTTTGTGAGCATTGTTGATTTCCTACCTTGGGCATAGATTAAGTTATTAAATTTCAAAGGAAAGACAATCTATTCACCAACACTTAAAATTACCCATCTAGTATTAATTGAAAAATTATGCATCTAGTATAAATTGAAACCACTTAGGGAGACCTAATGTGTCCTTCTTCCCTTGTTCAATGCATCCAGTATTCTTTAGGAATTTCCATTCCCTTATACTTTTATGTTTTATCTTGTATGCATTTATTGTGTTACGTAGGGGTTAACATCCTGAGTGCAATATTATGCTAGTAAGTGCATCTTTATTATAAAGAATCTATCATTTATGACATATATTGGATTTTCTTTCTCTCTTATCTCAAGGATATGTTATCCTTTTATTGTTTTTTTATTGATAACTAAGTAGGCATAATATGGTATCCTTTCATCACCTTATTTCATTTCTCTATAGATTTGCATTATTTTATGGTACATTCTTATTTGTGGGTATTTAATGCTCTATTTCATTAAAGATCAAGTGTATTTTCCTAATAGTATTGTTTCATGCCTTGGATTATAATCCTTATCATTTAATAGTCATATATAGGTTCCTTCATATGTGATGTCTTTTCTATCATCTTATGTTGTTTGGAATTGCATATCCTACAATGTTTTTTTCTTTAATTTTCTCTATGGTGTTGCATTATTCTATGACACTTCTCATTGGATATAGGGTGTTTTTTTGTTTTGTGCATGAGTCAATTATGGTCATTTCTTACAACTCATCTTTATATCTTACAAGATTTTGTTATATAACCCACCATAGACTTCTCTTCACCTTTCCTTGTTCTTTCCTTCTAAAGAATTGTGTCATTACTATAGATTCTCGCTTTTACAATATGTGTATGTTATGTACCATCATCTCATCCTTCATAAAAATTCCATCTCCTTTGGAAACTAAGGGCTACATACATGATTTTTTTCTCTACTATTCTTTGTCTTAGAGAGTCATCTTGTTCAAATGCTCATATTTTATAGATATCTTCCATTCAATATTTCTCCCTTTTGAGGATCCTCTTTCCATGAAGTGATAATCCTTTTCATGATTTTCCATTTCTTAGATTGTAAGGGTTAATACCCTTTACTATGAATATAGTAAACATTTTTTCTTTAAGGATATCTCCTTGTTCTATAAAGTAGGTATCCTCTTTCTCTTCCTAATCATATCTATGATACATAAATGATAAAGATGAGGCATATATAAACCCTCCTTTGTATACAAGTTTTAAACTTTACAACATATATTAAAAATCATACATAGGTAATATACTCAAAATAATTTACAGCATTGACGTCAATGATATCAAAATGACCTTTCAGAGGATGGAGGATCTCGAGATTTAGTCTATGAAAAAAGTGAAAAAATATTGTTTAATGTCCTATACTCTATTTTGGGTTTTTTGTTGTCTATCATGTTTGTTGGTTGAGATTGTTGGTTGTGTCTGTTGGAATTGCTAGTGATGTAGTTTTTTGTTCCTTTTGTTATGATAGTACTAGGTTTGTGGGAACTACTAGTAATGCAAATTTTTGTTTTGCATGTTATGATTGTCGTTGGTCTTTTCTACTTTGGTCTTATAGGACAATGATTATATTGAATATCTAAATATAATTCATTTGTAAAAGGTTTCAAGTCCCTTCAAAACTTGTTTTTGAATTAATAAAAAATGCATTAAAAAAGAATGCTAAATCCCATACACGAGTAATATATTAAAAAACAACATGCTAAGGCCCATACATGGGTAATGGCATGGTGATACAAGGATTTTGATCTATAGGTGGAACTTTGGTGGGTTGATTAGTAGGATACAAACCCATTAAACCATCCAGTGCCATTATTTACAAGCAACTCTTCATGTAGTTCATATTAGATTGGTCACCTTACTATGCAACGTAACCAACTCTCTCTCTCTCTCTCTCTCTCTCTCTCTCTCTCTCTCTATCTACTAGGAATAGATCACGAAGCTATGTTATTTATGATGTTTCTCTTGCCTTTCTTATGTCATCACTTAGGATCTTTAAATAGCCTTCCAAATATGATATTAGTGGGTGGGAAATTGTTGGCTAAGATCTCTTCACTTGTTGATTTTGGTGTATTTTAGTACTAACCCCTTTTTTGTGTCTCTGTCTTTTTGGATTTGTTTCTTTTTCTTTTTTCTTTTGTACCCTTGTGCATGGAGGTGGAGTTTGGACCCTTTATCTTGGGGGCTTATGACCTTTGATTAAGTGATGTCCTATCTCACTGTGATTCACCAATCTTTTTCTTTTCTACTTGACCATGAGTTCGGGTTAAACTCATACTCTTACTAAAGTGGGAGCTAAATGTACTATCTTAAATTGGAAGAATTTAAATTTAACTATGGTTTAGAAACCATTTAATGTTGATATCATCATAAATATGCATTTAATTTGTAATTTCTCTTTTCTTCTTATAGATTTATCCTAGACCAAATTGAGGCTGGATTTAATAAATCCTCCTTAACATTTCTATTATGTGCCACAAAGGTCAAGGTAGAACCTATCCATTTGGGTCCTCCTTTTTCATGTTCCAATCACTCATAATCTCTTTTCTACACTACAATAGGGTTTTCTCAAGATCCACAACTAATTTCCTAAAACCAACACCTATTCTAGGACATTGAGGGAATCCTAGAATGTTCTCAACCCTGAGGTTAGGGAAATAGTATCTCCCTAACCTAGGTCAAGGATGTAGTGCATCACTACCCCGATTAGGGATATGCAAAGTATTTTGTTACAAGGAAGAATGAAGCAAAAGACAAGAAGATGGCTTCGAAAATATGAAAGATATATTTCTCAAAGAATGGAATTGGATTTCAAAATACAAAGGCTAAATCCTTATAAAAGGAGATCATCAAACCTAAAGAAACCTTAAAGGGAAAAAATTTACTGATTAAAACAATTATTAAACATGACAATGCATGAAGTGAAATCTTAAGAAGGCATAAAATGTAAGTTAATAAATCAATTAAGTTAAAACATTTTACTCTAACACCCCCCCACCCCAAATATGAGTGACAATGCAACCACAAATAATGCATGAAAAATAGAGAAAGCTACAATGTTGAAAGCAAACTTGGGTCCCAACAACATGGCCTAATGACGTACCCAATCACAACTAAATCTTTGTAATGTAAAGAAATTGAGAAAAATGCATCGGAAAATCTCTACTTCAAAAAGAGAAGGAAAGACTGATAGAAAACTAGTAAAGGACTATAGAAGTCTCCAAATTATAGAATGTCCCAGAAAATAGGAAAAAAAGAATGATCATTAAGAAATTGCAAACTCTATCAAAAATTAGATGTTGATCAAAAGAGCCTCCACTAAAAATAGAAACTAACTAGGTAGAGACAACTATAATTTGTACAAGTTCCCTCAAATGACACTACTCAAACCAAGAGCCAAAAAAAGAAAACAACTGCAATTAAAGATACAAATGGAATAAAACACCAAAGCTTGAAGAGTTCATCAATAAAACATGGAAGACTACCTCCAAAATAGGAATGAAAAAAGTGTTCATATAGTAAATGATCCATCTCACAGAAATGCATAGGTACCTAGACACTACATCCATCTATTACACAGGAATAAATATTGTATACATATCTTTCTCTATCAAACCAATGAACTATAGAACCAATGGGACAAAGCGCATCCCCCCCCCCCTCCCCCCCTAATGTAGATAAGGATGAGGTGATAGAAAAATGAAAACGTGGCCAACAAGAGTTTTACGTCAAGAAACCAAGATCAAGATGCACATAAAATACATAATATTATCATGGGGAGATAAATCTCTAGAAAAATTATGAGTATACTATTGTGGAAAGAACACTTACTCGATAAAGGTAGATGGAAAATAAAGGCAAACATCAATCCCCCTCATGGAAATTTATCAATAGTACATGTACAACAATGTAGAAGATGTGATATACCCCAAGAAGATAGATAAAATATGGGACTTCGTTTTAGTGTGTTTGTATAAAAGATTACAAAACATGCCAACAAAGATAAGAAGAGACATAAGGAAAGAACACAAAAAAGTACAGCCCAAGATGAGTCATTGCATGTAATGAAAATGATATATAAACCTGAAACAACCAAGATATGCACTAGAGTGTAAAAATGCAAGAAATTAAATAGAATGTACCTAGAGCATAATCTAGAAGAAAAAATAATATTACTAGAAAGAGCACAAAACAAGCTTTCCAACAATATAAAGTTTTCAAAAAATAGTTTAAATGCTCAAGATATGTCTCCTAGAGTGAAAAAGGGAACTCCTAACATTGACAAATAAAAAAACTATAAAAAACACCTAAACCACTATGACGAGATCAAAACCAACTTTCAAGTAATATCAAATTTGAAAAACGATGGAGTTTGTATGCACAAGATATGACCAAGACATCACAGGTAGGTCCAAATAGAGCGAAAAGGGCTAGAAGGAAAGTTGATGTAATGCTTATATGTGACAATGACAAGCCCAATTTTGACACTCAAATGGTTTTTGTTGAAAAAAATCCTCCTTCCCATGAAAACTTGTTGGAAAAAATTAGGTCATTAGAAAAATATCCATTTGCTCAAAAAAAAAAAATCCTCCTTCCTAGGAAAGCTCATTGAAAAGAACTAGATCACAAAAAAAGGACCCATCTATCAAAAAAGTTGTTGGTCTGACTTTTTGTTTGATAGAAGTCTTTTGTCCAATTGTAGAAAAGTCAGATTTTCCATTCTAGTGGATAGTAGGGTTTCTAGGTAATTCATCTGTTTATTAGCCTTTGAAAAAACTTTGTAAAAACCCTACGCTTCTTTCTATTCGTAAATTGTGAGGCACGAAATATTTGAATTTTCAAATAAGGTGAATATTCTGTTGTCTTTTATCTTCTGTGCCCCCAAGATACCTTTCCTTTCATATTTCACCAACCGTCCGATCTAAGTAGATCCACCGTTGTCGTTACCTCACTTTGCAAACATGGGCACTTTTTATGTATGGCGAGGTAGCGAGTGCTGAAAAGTTTATAAAACGGGATCGCAAAATGAAGATACAGTGGTTGAAACTTTGTTTTCTGGCTGATTTATGAGTCAAGTACACACTACAATTACCGTCAAACCAGGAAAGGGGACCCAGTAGAAACAGTCTAAAGTCGGAGCCGGAATGATGATTTTTTTGATGTTTCGCTACCTCGCTATCGAAAAAATTTGACATCTCGCTGTTAGCGAAGTAGCGAGGCCCCGTGAAATTGAAGAGTCGGTATCATTGAAATTCATCAGTACCATGACTAATCCAGGTGGCATGATAAGTAATAACTACCTTTGTCAAAGGCAGTTAATAGCAGCAGTAGTAATTTGATGGACCCTTGTATTTCACGATATCAAAATTTATTAAAGTGTTGGAGCTCGCTACCTCGCTATCGAAAAAATTTGACATCTCGTCATTAGCAAAGTATCGAGGCCCTGTGAAATCAAGAGCTGCTGGGACCTTTAGTAACGTGGAATGATGAATAGGACTAAAGTAAGATCTTAAAGGGTGCCAACTATGCAGAATTCCATACTTCATCAATGCCCTTTCGATCAAAATGTGCAAGAGATCCTGAGTGTCAGATTAGAATAGAATCAACAGTCCTCGCTACCTCGCATTGAAAAGTTGCATGCTTTTTAAGCTATGCGACGTAGCGAGTATAAGTCAAAAGAAAACTACATGTAGTTTTTCCACCTTTGATTAGGTCTATGATCAATGGCTGTCATTTTCTTGCTATGAAGAGTTGCTGGGGAGATACGTATAGCGACATAGCGAATAAGGGCCCACTGCCATTTTCTGAGCAAGCCCAGTAACATATCATCTACCGGATTTAGATCAGATCTATGGTTGTCACTGCTTCGCTATGGCAAGGTGCTTGTTCTTTATGCATTACAAAGAAGCGACTTGCTGACACGTGTCCTCAGTTCCCAGTGGGTCCGGACATAAGTGCCATCAAGGAAAGAGTTATATACATGGTAAATTTTCATTGGATAAATTAACCAACATGTCAAGTGCAATGCCTAGTTGTTTTCTCCGTATCACATGATCGTAGGATTTTTGAAGATCGACGACGTAGCTTTAAACACAGAATGTGGTGCCACTCCTTGTATTAATTAGACATGAAAGCATTGTTCGTGAGAAAAAAAAAGTATAATATAGAAAGATTTCATCAGTTTCATCTTACGCGAGCAAAGATTCTGAGCCATTCCTGTGTAGAAGTAATTACTGAAGGAAAGCATGTTGAAGTTTGGCAAAATTTGTGAAATTGTCTGTTTGCGAAAAGTTTGCAAGAATACAAAGGAAAACAGAGACAGAATTCAAGTAAGTAGTACCACCATAATCTCTGTAAGCTTTTTAGTTCTTAAAAAAAAAAAAATCCAAGATGCCTCTGAAGAAGGGATTTTCAGGTCAAATAAACTATTTGGATAGAAATGTGCATGATGACTTGCTTGAGTTGCTCCCAGAGTCTACTGTAGAGACAATGCAAGTTAAAAGGTTAACCTCATTGAACCCTAGGCTAAGGATAGCTGATGGATTGTATGATAAGGGTAATTGGGTCCAGGATGCTCAAACTTCTCAAACTGGTTTGAGTTTTTTCAAGAAATGGTTTGCAGAAAGGAAATTATATGCCCCACATGTCAATATATGGAATTTTGATCTGGGAAAGTTAGTTGTTCCCAGTGTGTTTATGGATTATGACCTTCTTGAGGCCATGGCAAAAAGTTATGATCAAGCCACTAGCGTAGTGAGAAGAATGGATGGTGAGGTTTTAATTACCATCAGTCTAGAAGAGATTAGGGAAGTTTTCAGTCTAGGACCTCTCACAAGGTATCATGTGCCCATTGATTTGAAATAATTAGAAAAGGAATATATGTCAAAAAGGGATGTAGTTAGACAAGGTGCACTGAAGGCCCACATAGGCAGAATTGGAAACCTACCAGCAATAACATTATCTTCTAAAGAACCTTTCAAGAAATCATGCTTTAATGCCAGGGCAGTAGAGATATACAGGACCCTGTGCAAAGTCTTCGGAGAGGGTGAAGAAGATTTTATTTCTGTGAGCTTCATGTATATGATCACCCAAATCTCCTCTTTCGGTGTAGAAATAATTTTTGATTTTGCATCTTACCTGGCTAATGAGATTCACAGTGGATTGGTGGGGATTGCAAAGGGCAAGGTGGAAAAGGTTTGGGGTCAGTACTCCCTATTGATGCATATGTTTCTATTTAAAGGGGTTACATATTTCGGTAAAGAAATGGTTTTAAATAGGGAACAAGAAGGGGAAGCACTACCAGTTCAGTTATGGAGTGCAGACATGACTGGGGAAGCAGAGAATGCTAGTTTTGTTAGATTTGATAGGCACGTTGCTTCTAAACTAAGGTGCCTCATATTGAGTGACAATCCCAAAATTCCTAAGGCACTAATGCACCTTGTTAGGCCTATGGACAAACCCCATAGTCTAAAAGTTTCACATAATTGGGGGGATATCATCCCATATCCAGTCTCAACTGTCATTAGAGTTTATGGATTCAAAGGGACACCCCATGTACTACCCTATCAGGTGCCTTTAAAAGTAGGAGTAGCTGAATTTTTATGGCAGCTGGGAGGAGTTGAGGAGACCTTTTTGCACAAAAGGGGAACAGGATCAATTTTTCCTACTTGCACTGTAGCTCACCAATTTGTAATAACTAAAGAAGGGTGGATCTTCCTCTACAAGTTTTTGGATCAGTATAAGATGGTAGTATCTCACTCTCATTTTTGTGATGTAGAAGATTTCTTTAATTCTTCTCTTAGACAGGATCAAGCTTCGTCCAATTCAACATGAGTTCTATTTCCCTAAAGATGTAATAAGGAATGAATATTCTCTCCAGGAGCAAGAAACAAAGAAAGAGAAATGGAGAGTCTATTCAAAAGTTTTGGAGTTTATTAATTGTTTTGACAAGGATTACAGTCCTCTTAGTAATGTTGTGACTAATGCAAATAGAATAAATAAGCTCATGAGTACATTCCCCGAAAAAATGGAGGTAATGGATGAGAAGAAACAACATTTTATTGATTCTTTCCCAGATAAAGCCAAGGAAGTAATGAGGAAATTGGGTTTCACCCCTAACATAGGGGTAGGTCCATTGGTTGTGTGAAAGAGGACAGGATATACTATCATTCGAGATCAGAGGCCCACTGTAAACAAAGGAAAGCAAATAATTGAATCTACTAGTACTATTTTTGAAGAAAGACCCCCTGAACCCTCTCCCAAAAGAAGAAAAATAATAAAGGAAGAGGAATCACATGATGAAAGCTACTCACCCTCCCAAACTCTATGAGAATTGAGGAGGAACAACTCACCAATGAGAAAATTGAGCAAATGGGATCACAAGGAGGAGTTTTTGTTACTCAGGCAGAAATTGATGAAGGGAACCCCCAGGAGCCTCCTGTGCCGAGTTTTGAATTAACTATAGCAGATTTCAGGGGAAGGGAATTAGACCCTATTTTAGAACAAGCTAGTCAGCAATTTTTGTCTGATAACAGTTTTGTAAAATCTAGGGCTTTCCATCAATTTGCATGGAGGGCAAACATGCACATTTTTGAGAAAAGGTGTAGGAAGATGAAAACAGAGCATCCAGAAATGGATGAAGCCTCTATTCAGAATCAAATAAAGGAACAAATGATACAAGAGTTCCAGAATATAACCCCTGAAGAGGGTAGATAGATGGTGAAATATGAAAATATTTTATTATTGCCCAATTGGGATATTGCTGATGCCTTAATCTTTACTTCCGTGTCAAATAATTTAGGATTATAGGATCCAGATAAAGAGGAATTCTTGGGAAAAACATTCAGTAATGACCAAGCTGCTCTTGTTATGTGGTCATTAAGAAGAGGATCCAGGACTACTCCATCATAGCCTGATGGTTCAAGATTAACAAGGAGTATCATTATGAGGAGGGTTGTTGATACTTCACATGTACAAGCAGCCCACATGAATGTGGACTATTCTAAATTTGCCTTGGCCACTGCAAAAAAAGAAGAAAAGGAAATGACTGATCTGCAAAGTAAGTATGAAACAGTGGTGGATGCTTACAATAAAGAAGTAAAAAAGAGAATTGAGCTTGAGAACAAGCTATTGGGAAAAACCACTAGGCCAAAAATAACATACCCTCGCCCCCCAGTTGAACCTTTTAAATCCACCCCTCTCATAGAAATACCAAATACACCCCAAAGGCCACAATACTACACTGCTGAGGACTTTGAAGAAGAAAAGGGCAAACTATGGGCTTTATGTGTAGAATTGGAATCCAGATATGAAGATAAATTGAGAAAAGCTCTCACATATTTGGGGGACAAGATTGAAAGGCCACTAATTTATGATCAGTTGGCCAGGGTGATCAGCATCTGGGAGGATTTGAAATCTAATGATGAGGCTCTAATGCCTATTTTGAATAAATGGGTGACAAGGGAGAAAGAAATAACACTTTTGTGTTTCTCTGTCGTAGATAATTCTTTTGATCAAATTGAAAAGACATTTGATATTGTTTCTGATCTCACTGATTTTAATAATAAAAGGGTCCATTTACAAAAAGTAGTAATAGGCTACTTTGAAAAGTAGAAAAGCCAGAAATTCAATTTGTTTCCTCATGCCTTAGATAAAGAGAATAATTTGAAAAGCAAAGATGAATGGGCAAAGGAACTTGACGATTTATTCTGTTTAAGAATGAATCAAGTAATTAATGAATCAGGGCATGCATGGTGGGCTGCCACAATAGAAGAAATGGTGAGGGCCCAAATATTCTTTGATTCTTTAAAACAAGAATTTTTTACCATCAACAAGAATGCTGAATATGTGGTAAAAAGACAGAGGGATATTTTATAGTTCAATTGGCCAGATGATACATTATTTGACAAATGGATGGCAGATATGGCTCCTGTTGAACAGTTTGATGAAGATGAAGATGATAGTGATGAAATGCAAGGTGAGGAGATCCAAATCACTGACCCTGTCACTACTCAGCCCAACTGGAAGAAGAAGACAAGGATAATCTATTACCTTCAGTTACAGACTCGGGACCACAGGATTCTGGTACAACTAAAGAAAGGGAAAAGGTAGAAGTTATTTTCCCCATACAGGATAAAGATGGTGAAAGCCCACAGGTGGATGTTGACGTGCCATCATCAGAAAAAACTTCATCGTTGGATAATTTGGCTGCTGCGTATGAGTAAGGATCAGATCTATAACCAATTAGCAACACAAAATTGTAAAACAAAAGCTGATTCACTTAAAGGAATGTTTTGATCTAGGACATCTTCTGTTACCCGCATTTTGTCTTTTTGTGACAGGTGTACGTAAATATTCTTTGTAAAGGACACCTGTCTTTTCTTTTAGCCTGAAGCTTGTTGCATCTCACACTATTTAAGTGAGATCCCAAGGCTAAAGAATGGTCTAAATTCTATTCTTCTAAGTAGTTTTTCTTAGTTTTTCTTTGGTCCAAAATTTTGAAAGCCAATCCATGATGTATTTTCTCTGTAAATTCTCTGAGAATACATGAATATAGAATGAACTGTGTCTCTTTTCTGAAGGTCATTCTGAGTCTATTGTAAATGGTATGAAATTTTCAAAGAAAATAAATACAATTGTGAACTGTCCCCATATCAGTTCTTTCTGAATCTTGTCTCCTTTTAAGTACTTGGCTACCTTGATATTGTATGAGTAAAGGCTTGTGCAATTGAATGCAATCTAGTTAGGTTGTATATCCATTTATCATTGTTGTTAATTCAATGGATTAAATAAAGGCTTTGATGAATGTGATGAGATTTATTTAGTATTGAAAAGGATTTTGAAGGATAAATTTTGATAAGAATTGCTGATAGAATTTGTTGTAAGGCAAAAAATTAGATCTAAGAATTTGCTATAGACTCTGAACCCCAATGGATTAGGCATTGATCAAATTGATTCAGGTGAAGGAGAAATATATCATAAATGGTTATTCAAATGCATTATCAAATCATATTTTACTTTTATTTCCTGTAGATCTTCAAAGTTGGCCAGCACTTGTCTGCATGGAATGCTTTAGCTTCAATTAGCCACTATTGTTAAGAACATCTGCAGATCTATAGAAGATTTCTTGGCCATATCTATTTTATGGGATGTGTTTATCAAGTTAGTAGGAATTATGTATATGTTTGGAGGATATTGAAATAAGAATCAGAATGAAACTAAGAATAAACCTCATACAGTTATTCTAGTTTTGAATCATCCCTGGGTATACCTGCCCTGGTTTTGCAGAGCCAAAAGAGCAGAAAACCATTTGTGGTTTTTTTTAAGTTGGGTCCAAGTACTTTGCATATGCAATTGTTAATAAGAATTGGCTAGTCTTTAGATTGTGTATGTACTATTATCTTGGTATTAAGCATTTTGTCACTTAGTAGTTTTTGTGCATTTCAAAACACCAACAAAAGTAATGGTTGGTGCTAAGTTAAAAAATTATGGCTTGAAAAGTCTTCATGGTTTCCAAAACACTATGGGGGGGGGTGGGGGTGAATCAACACTTAAAGCTTTTGCCTCTAGAGCATATCAACATACTCCATCTCATAACTTAACATGTTAACTAAAATAACTTAACCATGTATAACATTCATAGGATAAATTAAATAACACATAACACAATACATTGGTTATCCAGAAACCCTCCAATGAGAAGGTAAAACTAGTGTAGGAATGACACCTACAAATCTTCACTACTGTAGTTGTAAGGTGTGACCAATTATGGTTACAAAGTGTTTGATCATAAACTATGATCTACCTTGTGAAGGGTTTGCCTTGTCAAAGGCTTACAAAGACTATTAGGTCTCACCTTGCTAAAGGATTTTAACTCACAATTAAGTAAGTATTTAGTTAAGAGATTTACAAAATCCTATTAGGACTACTCTATTAGAAGATTTACTTTGCATCACTTATTAGAATGATTCACCACCATGATAATTTGGTTAGCACTCTACTGCTTAATGGTAGATCTTCTCTTTGTTGTTTGTATCTTGATGCTTCTAATCAAATCTATCTATCCTTAACCTTTCACTACTTGTCTTTGTTCCTCCTAAATTGATTCTGCATTACATAGCTCTATCATAGCCTCCATAGCCACCATGAATTATCTCTCTACACTTAGCATTCATCCCTCATGCATATTAAAAACTCTTTAGGGTTTTTCTCCTTAAATAAAAATAGGTGGAATGGGATAGGTCAAAATCAATGGATGTAGTTGATCCATATTACTGCCTTAAACATACCTTAATATGATTGGTTGCATTTACTATATAAGAATTCACAATATGACTCGATCCTTATCTTCTACAATCAAAAAATAATGTTTATGTTAGCCAAAAAATGGTTTACATAGTAGTTTGTGCCATTACAAACAACTATGTCTTTGACTGGTTACTCGACATCCAAAGACTATGATGTTTGGCCTTCATTGTGCTCTCAATGTTGTAACTAGGCTTTTGAATAGCTTGGCACTCATTGTTTACTTAGCACTTGAATCACTTGGCATATACATCTTTCTTGGCTCATTTTGTTGGCTTGGCACCTGAATGACTCATCATGCATAGACTACTCATCACCTACTAGTGCTCGACACTAACTATCATATTGCTTAGCATGTATTTTCTAGCAACTTATGCTTGACATGCTTTTATCACTTGGCTTGCACTAATTTCTTGGCTTTCTCTAATCACTTGGCATGCACTACTCACTTGACTTGTACTATAATTCTATTAGGAAATGAATAAGTGGTTTGTTACTGCCTTGTCAAAACCAAAATGAGATAAAAAATCTCCCCCTTTGACATGAGTAGCAGAAACACTTTTTCATGGCATATACATCCTTATTATATGCATAAGTTGGACAATGTATCTTCATTTCTTGATTTCCATACAAAATTTTTAAAACTTCAAAATTTGAAAAATTTTGTTAGTCAGTCATACCTCATGACTCCATTGCTCCCCCTAAGTAATTGCTTCATTTTTGTCTCTGCTTCCATTACTCCCCCTGAGTAAATATCTACCCTATGTCTTATCAAACCTTCATTATCCTCAAAACTTTATTATCCACCTTTTTTAACACTTATGTCAGCTAGGTGGTACACTTATAGTGTGTTTATCCAAAAATGATTTGTGGATCTCCATAATGATTTTTAATACTACATCCCAATTGTTGTTGGTTTCCTCTATATATTGATATTGAATGTGTAGTTAGGTAGCAAGGTAAACTAAGCCATCATATGTAGAAATATGAGAATATTTCTTCATCATAGTCTCGGCATGGGCTAGTTCCTTATGAAACACTTCCATGTACAGAGTCAATAGGGATTGGATATTGATCAAGGTAGATCTGATGTTTGCATCCTATCCTTATAGCCTAGCAATCCTACATTAAGTGGATAGTAACCTCTGAAAGTGTGTCTGGCTTTGACCAGGAGATAGTTTTAGTGTGGTACCTATGAGTATAGACCTCCTTAGTGTGGTACCTATGAGTATAGACCTCCTTGCAGCTGGTCAATACCCCTTTGAGCTTCATTTTTGAATAAGTCAACATTTCATAACTTCATGTATAGAGAGAAAATATTCTCTAACACCTTCTTCACACTTTCCACTTTTGTTGCTAGATCAACTTGTCATAGTGCAATAGCACTAGATATCTTCTCCAATACCTTTGAATGAAATTTTGTTGTAGATCATTCTAATAATTTGACATTAGAGTCTAGGTCTTCATCCTTTATCTTGTCCACAATAATGACAAGTTGCTCGATTATAGGATTATCTTCATTAATATCTGGGAGACTGAAAGCATCATAGAATATGTCCTTAATTGTGAATCTTGGATTGGTTTTGACAAGTGAATGTTAACACACTTAATCTATTTCCTCAGTTCATGCCGATATAGTAATACATGTTGAGCACAACATGTAAATATTAGACCATCTTGAGCTATAGTGAGTGTTGAGTCACTCATGTGCCGAGTCACTCAAGTGTCAAGCAGATAGACCATGTTGAGTGATTTAGGAGCTGAGAAAATAGTGGATGTCAAGAAATGTAGGTGTCAAGTCACAGTATAAAGATCAGTGCATGCCATGTATCAGAGACTTTAGATGCTGAGTGACACAGTTTTGACATATTTTTTTGTAATGGCACAAACAACTATGTAAATCATTTTTAAGTCGACTTAAAAGTAAAGTATGATATTTTGGAGACAAGGATGAACCTTTAATTGGATTCCCTATGCAATTACATGTAGCCAATAAAAAAAAAGGATGGATTAAGTAGAAAAATGGATGGATCTCAGTTGTAGATTCATACTTAACCCTAAGCCACCAAAGTCTTCTTAAGGAGGATGAAAACCCTAAACTATCTATCGAGTCTATAAAGAATTGAAGGTGTGAAATGGATAGTTTGCATGAGTAGAATAGAGCATTCAAGGTGACTTAGATGTTGTGAAGAAAGAGTGAATTGCAGAATTAGTTAGACCAAAACAAAGGATAGAGAAAAGGATACAAAATTGAGACATCTGATCAATAAGGATCAAGAAGACATTGCTTAGAGGTGATCTATTATCAAGGAAAAAATTTCCAACCATAGGATATATGCTAAGACATTTTAATAGGTGATTTCAATCAAATATTTTAATAGAGTAGTCTTAACAAGCTATATGAAATCCTTTAACAAGGTGCTTACTTAGTTGCAAGTTAAAGTCATCTAACAAGGCACACTTCTAACAAGGTGTTGAAATCCTCTAACAAGGTGAGACCTAATAGTGTTTGTAAGCCTTTAATAGGGCAAACCTTTCACAAGGTATATCATGTTTCATGATCAAAACATTGTTACCTTCATCAGATACACTTTATTGCTGTAGTAGTGAAGATTTGTGGGTGTCGTCCCCACCCCAATTTTACCTTCTCACTTGGAGGGTTTCTGGGTAATCATATTTGGTGTTATGTGTGTGAATGATTACATGTTCATATGATTTAGATGTATATGCTATTTCAATTTAATCATTGAATTCATGAGATGGATCTGTGGTGAAAGTTTTAATTGTCCAAGCATGAAAAGTTTCCTACATATGTTGAGTGAAATGTTAGAAGATGCCAAGCTAGAAGTCTAGCTAGTTGGTGCCAAACTCATAGTGGTTTCTAAGTGATGAAAATATCAATGGATGTCGAGTGATCTTGAAATTGGTTGATGCCAAGCTTATAGCTATGTAAGCACTTAGCATTAAATGCAAGGGTTTTAAAGGCTATTTGATCAATTTTAACTCATTTTTCATCATTTCAAATTTTAGAAAGAGTAAGCAGAGCATAAGGCAACCTAGAAATCCATTCAAAGCATTTGAAAATGATTCTAGCAACAATTTCATGTTAGTTCATTAGATTTCATAAGGTATTTATCAAGAGCTGAGCTATGTAGTTTTAATTTTCATAAACCCTAGTTTTACACAATAGAATCAAGTTCAAAAAATGTTGAAGGAAAAGAAGTTTTAAATATTTAGTTAGTGAGTAATGAAGTTAAACAACCCATTTTTAAAGCCATGCCTAACATTGCATATAACTAAGACCCTTCTGGTGCATTGTCAATGATCCTACCAAATGTAATAATGGTACAAGATGTGAGGAAATGTTATAACTAGAAGATAGGAAGCATTGGTGAAAAAGAAATCAAAGGTGCATACAATAGGTTATGTGAAACTGGTGTTTTGAAAGAATAGTATAGAATTATTGAGAAAGAGGGTTTAACATGAGCCTTAGATTTTCCAAATGTGTTTAAGATAGGGTAGATATGAATAGTGCTTAGCCAAATTCATGATGGTTCCCTATGGCTAGAGGGTGGACCTATAAAAATCAAAAAGAGGATAATTCATAGGGTTACTAGCTACCCAACCCTACATTGGCCTAAGACACTAAGAAGTGATTCCAAGGAAGTGATTGAGATGAATACTAGATTTGTCTGGAATAAAAGAGGTATGACTATAGATACAATCATAGATCCTCTTATTAACTGTGTTGTAAGGGTTATATCACACAAGTTCTATCAACCTAATAGATACAATAGTGTACCCTATATAGTTGTGGATGTTGGTTACAAGATTGTTAAGAAAGATCATACATATGATTTAGCAGAACTACAATTACAACAACTGATGGAGAACCTTGGAGAAATCAGGAAAACAAAGAATGCACAATGCAAATTTGGTTCAATATTGATTTTTATGTTCTTTTATGTAAAAAACACATTCCCCTCATTTAGTACTATTGGATGGAAGAACAATAGATCAGTTGTAGTATAGATCGATGAGTACATTGAGTAGCTAGGAGAGAATTTGAATCCTTAATGACTAGTTACTTTGAAGATTTCAAAAAGTCAATGAAGCAAAGATTAAGGATACCAGTATCTTTGGTTGAAAAGAATTACAATGATGTATGTTTTCTTGTGGATGCTAATTATACATTTTTGCAAGCTATCACACCAAGGGTAAGATGGTTGAGACCCTTAGGGTATGAGGTAAATGTAGATGAAGCCTTTGCAGCCATTAGAGCCTTACTTGTAGAGGAGGTAGACAAGGTTGCAAAAGTCTTTGGAGACTATGAGATGGTAAAATTAAAGATTTCCATGGAATTGAAGATTGCCTCTACAATCAAGAAGAAGGACAAGTTGGTAAATAAGTTGAAAGCAAAATTTGGAAAGAATGTTGAGGAGGAAGAGGAAGAAGAAAAACAAGCTCAAGAACCTCTAGCACTAACATAGGACATGGGCAAAGATAAAGAAGAGGAAGAAATTGAAGGTGTCAAGGAAGAACAAGCCAAGGAAACACCTACTTCTATCAATCAAAAGAAAAGGAAAGCCAAGGCACAACCTATGGAAAGGACCAAGAAACTTGTCAAACCAAGTCAACCAAATCCCACTACACCTATAATAAGAGAAAACACACGTGCTACAACACAAAATGACAAATAAAAGAGAAAGCAAACAAAGTAAGGAGGTCAGGAGCAAAAGAGATAGAAGGAAATATGTGCCACAACCAAATTTTGGTGAAGAGAAGATAGAGTCAGATGACAACAGTCAATTCAAGGTGGTGAGTCACAATCCTCTCTTAGATCTTGAGAATTTATTTGAAAATGTTAAGAATAATGCAAAGTTATCAAGTTTTAGTCATGTTGATTTTGATAAATTGGGTAAAGAGGAGAAAAACCAAGTGGAAGATGCCCTATATGCCATGATTTCAAAATTCAAGACAACACCCTTAGAATTTTCCAACTCAGTACCTAAAAGTGTATATGACATAGTTGAGCAAAAATGACATTATTGTCTAAAATTGGAAACACAAATTAGGGAGAATACACTAGTCCAAGTAATGTCTAAGTTGACTAAGGGGAAAATTGTGAAGGTTATAAAGAAATATTTAGTTAGGTTCACACTTAAATATAGAGCCTTTAGCATTCTACAAAATAATATTGAAGATGTTGTAAAGAAGTCAACATAGTTATGGAAACTCATTTATGGGTTAACCATAGTTAAGAAAGAAGAAGCTAAACCTTCAAAGGTTAAAGATGATGATAGAGAACATGATAAAAAAGAAGATGATGACAAAAATAACATAGTTAGAGGAGAGACAAAAATGAAAGAAGATGACAAGGCAACAGTTAAGCCTAAGTAGCAAGAAGAACAGAGTGTGCATGACACAATTGTCGAGTGTCAATCCTCCACATGACACAACTAAGTCTCTGATCTATCAACTTATAACATCAATCCTCTTACTGTAGAAGATTTGAAGAAAATATTAGATCAATCTACATAGTAGGCTAGACTTTGTGGCAATCCAGTTTTGGTACATGTAGATTAATTATAGAAGTTAGTAACTAATGTTACAAGGGAAAAGGTGAATCCATAAGAACCACCTTCCATCATCCCTTTAGTTAGTCATGTACAACCTTTGGTCCAAATTCCTGAAGCTACATCTACCAAGGTTGATACAATTTCCAAGATTGATATTGTTGAGAAGTCAACAGAAGAGAAAGACATCACTATAAGATAGAAAGAAACAGGTCAGATAGACTTATCTACACCTACAACACAAGGAAAAGGTGCTAGTCAAGTCATAGTGATAGACCAGGGCAAGCCTGAAGAGAGTGAGTAGACACCTAAGGTGAAGGAACAAGTTGTCATCCAAGCACTCATAGCTTTACCTACATCTAGCACTTCTTTCACACAAACTCTTCTGAAGCCGAGCACATAAGCTATTCCATTGCAAATCTCAGTGCCAAGCCCAAGTTCATCAAAAGTTGAAAAGGTAATTCATTATGGAGATATAATCCTTGATGATAAAATTATTATACCAAAATATGACTATGATACTATGACATTAGAACAAATAGGCATACTATAGTAGGCCTTAGAAAGGAAAAATAATCAAGAAATGCTTAGGAGAGAACATAGGTAGAAGCAGGCACTACAAGACATTAAAGACATCTTTTTAGATGCATTTAGTCTACCAACTCTTAAAGAGACCAAGACACTAATGGAACAACTAATAGATATGGTGGAAAAGGTCAGTATTGAAGACCTTGACACAAATGCCAAACTTTTAGGATGGTTAGAAAAGAAGATTCAAAGCAAGATCAATGAGAAAATATCTAGTGAGATAGCACTACAAAAAGTTGCATTGGCAATTAAAGTTGAGGATGTGAAAAAGGTACTTGAGAACATCTTCTCATTGTACACTAAATTGTGTAACCCAAAACTCTTCACCTAAGAAACCAGGAGTCACATTCTGAGCCTAGAAAGCCAAATATCTATATCAAGTGCAAGATTACCAACAAATCCAACTCAAAGTAAGAAGCATTTTAGGACACTACTTTAGACACAAAGTCAGTTAGCTGTATTGATAGCAAATGAGGCTAACATAAGAGCCAAATTGACAAGAATACAAGCAACCCTCACCCCACACATGTAAATATTGCACAAGGATCTAGGCTATGTTGAAACTCTACTGAAGAAAGACCCCAATCTTTCTACTTTAGATGTTCTAGTCAACCTTGCTATTGAGCTTGCAATTCAACTCAAGTCATTGGATTTTGCATGTGATGATTGGGATGCTACCCTCAAGATCATATTGGATTTCCATAAATCATTTTTGGACAAACACACAACAAGTGTATAGCCCATTTGACATAAGTGTCAAAAAGGGGGAGAAATATTTTTGAGGAGAATAAGAACAAAGGGGGAGATATACATTTTTGGGGGAGAAATAAAGAAAGGAAAGAGAAAAATGGTAGATATCAACCAAGGGAGAGCATATCAAATGAAAGAGTATTAGTAAAATGGGGCATTGAAGTCAAAGTGTATCAGTAGAGACACATTTACTCAAAAGGAGCACAAAATTTTGGCTATAGAATAGACATATCAACTTAGGGGGAGTTATCAAATTTTGAGGTATACAAGTTATTGCAATTTTTTTTTTTGAAATTTTGAAGTTTTGTATATAAGTTGAGTCATGGATATGTTATTCTCGAGAGATCAAGGATGATAATGTATATTCAAGTATTTTTGACATTTATGTCAAAGGTGGAGATTGTTGATCTTATATTGGTTTTGACAAGTGAGTGTCAACACACTTAAGCTATTTACTTAGTTCATGCCAAACTAGTAATACATGCCAAGCACAACATGTAAATATTAGACCATGCCAAGTTATAGTGAGTGTTAAGTAACTCATCTGTTGAGTCACTCAAGTGTCATGCAGATAGACCATTTCAAGTGATTCAAGAGCTGAGTAAATAGTGGATACTAAGTAATGCAGGTGTCGAGCCATAGTATAAAGATCAGTGCATATCGAGTATCAGAGACTTCATATGCCGAGTGACCTAGTTTTGACATTTTTTTTGTAATGGCACAAACAACTATATAAACCATTTTTGAGTCAACTTAAAGGTAAATTATGATATTTTGGAGATAAGGAAAAATCTCGAATTGGATTCCCTATGAAATTGCATGTAGCCAATCAGAAAAGGGGAAGGATTAAGTGGCAAAATGGATGAATCTTAGCCATAGATTCATACCTAACCCTAAGCTACCAAAGTCTTCTTAAGGAGGATGAAAGCTCTAAACTATCTATCAAGTGTATAAGAAAGAGTGAATTGTAGAATTAGTTAGAGCATAATAGAGGATAGCAAAAAGGATACAACATTGAGACATTTGATCAATAAGGATCAAGAAGACATTGTATAGAGGTGATCTATTATCAAGCAAGCAAGTGCCAACTGTAGGATCTATGTTGAGACATTTTAACAGGTGATTTTAGTCAAATCTCTTAATAGAGTAGTCCTAACAACCTGTATGAAATTCTTTAATAGGGTGCTTGCTTAGTTATAAGTTGAAGTCCTCTAACAAGGCACACTTCTAACAAGGTGAGACCTAACAGTCTTTGTAAGCCTTTAATAGGGCAGACCTTTCATAGGGTAGATCATGTTTCATAGTCAAAACATTGTAACCTTCATTAGATACACTTTATTGGTGCAGTAGCGAAGATTTGTGGGTGTCATCCCCACCCCAATTTTACCTTCTCACTTGGAGGGATTTTGGGTAATCATATCTAGTGTTATATGTGTGAATGCTTTCATGTTTATATGATTTGGATGTATATGCTATTTTAGTTTACTCATTGGATGCATGAGATGGATGTGTGGTGAAAGTTTTATGGGTCCAAGTTTAAACTACTAATTTGCGCCCCCCAGAAGTTTACCTTTCCTATTGTAATTACAACACTTAATGTCATGCAAAACTTGATTTTTCTTGAACTCCCTCCTTAGTATTTCTTGCCTCTTCTTCATTTGTAGAGATTCCTAAAGAATGATCATCTCCTCAATAGTGATTGTATTAAGATAAAACTTGGGTACCTCAATCACTTCATCTAAGATGACATCCCCAAATGATGTAGCTTCAACACTAATGGGTGTGCTAGTACTTGGCCTTGATATTTGCAAAGGTGTGTCTTGAGTATTCAACTTTTGAAGAGTTTGGTTGGTGAGTGCTCAGCCTCTTAATAGTTCATCAACAAGATTTTTAAATTCCTCAACTGGGTAGTCTTTAATAGGACTAAGAAGTTTTATGTTTGAACTTATTGTAAATCCTTTAATCGAGTGAGCATTGCATAAGAAGTATTAAATCTCTTAATAGAGTAATCTTTTGTAGGACTATAGAGACTCCTAATAGTGTATTAGACACTTTTAATAGAGTGTAGTCATAAACAATATGGCATTATTAATGTAAGATATTAATAGGGTAACTTATTGCTACCGTGATTAGTTATGGGTACCATCCCCATCATAGTTTTTCCCTCTAAGAAAGGGTTTTCTACAAGACAAAAATATTTTTTTATGATTTCATGTGTTTGATGTTTATTGATTATTGATTATTTTACATTTTAGTAAATAACATTAAGCTAAAAATTACTGGTAACACTATTGGCTATAGCAAAAGATATCAGTAAAAGCATTTTATAGACTATTGACTAGTGTTAAGAAAGTTAATTAAAGTTGATGTTTATGAGGTATTGATTCACCCCCCTCCTTGCAATACACTCCCTAAATATTTCCAACTATTGGTACTAGAGCACTTATTTCTCTCAAAAGGAAAGTTTAACAACTTGGAGTAGGTCTAGGATAATGAAAGGTTGTAGGTATCAGAAATAGTTGGAGAAAGCTCATGAACAAATAAATGACCTAAGGAGTAAACTAAGAACCTCATTTGTGAAAAGAAAGGAATCGACTGAAAAATTATAGATGAGTCTTGATGATCTAGATAGAATATCAGAAGGAAGAATGCATTTTGAAGAAGTTGATGTTTCTATCATTATCCAATATCACTCTAAGAATCTTCTCAACAATAATACTTCAATACTAATGATGATCCTTCCATCACACCTCCTAAGACTCAAGGACATTACATATATAACCATCGAGATATACAGGTTGGATTTGAGTTCAAAATATCTAATAATAGGAAATGTACATTACATTATATGTCTAACCCTCAAATAATTAATGACCAAATAATTAATACAAGAGATTAAATTATGTGGCCTTAGGTATAGGTCCAAATGTTAGTTGACCACCTAGATCCAAGAGTGAGCAAGCTAACTATTAAATACAAAACCATGCCAAATTAAATTCCAGACATCATCAAAAGATAAATAAAGAAAAATAGCACCTAAGAAGATGAAGCACAACTTTTGCTAACGATTACATAGGATTATGTGCACTTAGGAAAATGATCCATGATGTGTCCCTAGTATGAAACCAAGAGTGTCAAATCTGGAAATAACAAAAAAGATCTTTCTAATACAAACCATTAGATACATAACTATAAAACAAAAAAACATCAAATATATTTTGGGAGATGCAATCTTTCCAACAACCCAAGGATGCTCCTACATCATTGAACCCTCCCTAGAAAGGATAGTATTTATATCTCTAAATGCATATATGCACCTTCCATAGTCATATGATAATTAGGATAGGAAGGCAATCAAAGAATTTTTTAGGATAAGAAGATGAATGTAGAACAAATTATAATTAGAATTGAGACTTTCTTCATTGAACTTACCAATAGTTGGGTTTTGAATTAAAAAGAGAAGGAAATTATAATGTCTCACTAGGATGAGAAAATGAGAGGCAATTGGATAGGTCTAAAATTCCCCCCCTTTATAGGAGTAGGGGAAACTTCAAAAAGAAAATGAAAGATGTTCCAATGGAAACCACCCAAGGAGGGATGGGTTAAACTCATTTTTTACAAAGCTTCAAGAAGATATCCGAGTACAGCTACCATTTGTTTTAGTATTCATAAGTTAGATGTCAAGGATATGGAGAAGGTAGCGAGGTATATACAAATAGAAACTAATAATTGTGTAGAATTAACAACTTTAGTTGAAGGACTAGAATTGTGTAAAATTTTTGGTTGCAAGAATTTAGAAATTGAAGGAGATTGTACAAGTATAATGAATGCTATAAGGAAACTATGCCTCATTTATTAGAGATTGAACTCAATTTTATCTAGAGCTCTATCACTATGTCAAACCTTTGATAAGGTCACAATCAATCATATATATCAGGAGGGCAATCAAGGTGTAGATGAGTTTGCTAATAGAGATATAGAAGAAGATTATGCATAAGAAGTCAAAATTTCAAAATAGGAACTACATTTGAATTAAGGATGGTTTAGAATTTTTAGTACTTTAACAATATATTAAATATCATTATCACAAGGAAGATTTAGGGGTCTTTCTTAAGCTTTTACCCACTATCTACATCTTGCACACCAAGATCATATGATTAGATAGACATATTTTTTAAGGAAGATAGTGTTGGATCCTAGAAAAAATGAGTTTGAGGTAAATTTGGAGGTTTTAAAATAATCTAGTTTGGACTTGATGGAAATACACATCGAAGGGGAGCTCTTTCCCCCCTTCTTTTATGCTAGTAAAGTAACATAGTTTTACTACTGTTTTAGTTTTATATGACTAAGCTAGAAAAAAAATCATTTGATGTAACAAACTAATAATTATGCTCCTTAAAATATATTTTCTCAGCTAAGGAATGACTACTTTGCTCTATTAGATGTATTTTCTAATGATCTAGATCTATGTTTTATTTTGTTTAAGAAAAATCTTTTATCACTTCACATTTCATTTCTATGCATTTTTTGTAATCATGTTTTGTAAATTTTTAGAGCTTTATCCCTAACATAAGTGTAAGCTATAGTTCTTAGATTATATATAGATCTTGGTTGAAGGCAAGAGAATAAGGGAAGGACAATAAAAAACCTAGATGGAAGGCACAAAAATGTAACTGGAGACTAAAATTTGATTATATGAATGTCTATGTACTTTGTGATGTATCAAGGCTTAGGTCATTTATCTATCCAAAACAAAAAAGATAGTGTTAGACCAATTAGATATTTTCTAATAACTCTTTTCTACTTAAGCTAAACTTTAGGAATCTAATAATTAATTGTTATCATCTTAAAATGGAAGCACTTCCATCGTAGTAGGTTTAGCACCCTCTTTTAGCACATTTATCATGATATATTTGCATTTAGGATGCATTCTACATTTGATTCCTTCATTCTAAGTGAAATTAGGGTTAGAATCTAAAAGATTCTCCTCAATTTCCCTCCTTAATAGCTCTATTTTATAGGTAGGACTTAGGAATAGTTCATCTCATCCTTTATCATATTTTTTATAGGACTTGGTGTCTATTCTAGGCATTTAATCTTGTTCTGACATCATTTCTAGGTTTTTGGGCATCAGTAGAAGCCCCCTTTTTTTTGCTCTATCAGATGATGATTCCTAGGTTAACCCTAACCTAGGGCAAGGTCAAATAGGTCAATCCTAACCTAGGGAAAGGTCAAGGTTGACCTTGACCTAGGTATAGATTCGAGGTCATCTTTGACCTCTTTAGGAGTTTGATCCCCTTTTTCATTTTTGGTCCCAAAGGGATCCAAAATTAGTGTTAGGCTTGCAGATTTGAATACAAAAGGGGTTAATTCGAGGTTCATTTAATTATTTTCCCTCCTTGGTTATTGTGATTGAACCATAATTCAGGGAAAATTTTGAATTATGGGTCCTTGCATTACTCTAGGAGCCTCACCTTGAAGACTTTGATTTGCATCTTTCTACAAAAAACAAACATGAACATGATAACTAGAAGGACAACTAGAATTAAGAGATGATGCTATGAAGATGCAAGATTGCAAGAGAATGATATAGAAGATCAAGCTATTATGGATATCAAGCATTTTTATACCATTGTGAACATCTATTTGGAGCAAGAGAGATCCAATCTTCCTTGATCCACCATTATGGATATTCAAGCATTCAAAGATACAATCATGGGGTAGAAATTACAAGTTATATCTTTGAATAAACTATTTAAAGTTATTACTTATTTCATATCAACTATTGAATAAATAAATGAATAGTGGTGAATGTCCTACACATTGTTAAAGATCCATTTTTACACTATTCATTTTGGTGAACCTACAATAGACAACTCTTTCTTTTTGGTGTTAGATTTGCATCGTGTGTTAGATCTTGCATGTTAATTAGATTTCCTTTATTTATATGTTTTAAAAATACAAAAAAAAAATTGCAAAATTTCTTTAAAAATACAAAAACTTTTACATTTTCATGCTTTTCATTTTTCAATATGTATGATTCTTGTTTGGAATACTTTAATGAAGTTTTTATTGTAAAAGAGGATATATTCCCTAATGAGATACATGGAAGTGAGATTGAAAATGGTCTGGATAAGATATCCATTGATCCTATTCCTATTTCACTCTCCTCCAAAACCTCCCCAATTGACCTTTACCATAGGGTGTGTGCATGGTCACCTTCATGTTCCACTATATGCAATATTGGTAAACCTAAGATGATATATCCTACACCTTTGATGTAAGTTAAAAGATGTCCTCGACTAACAATTAAGGGTAAACCTAGAGATCCTTTGGATTTATTTGATAACATTGATTCTATTTCACATTCTTATCACACACAAAATAACCCTCAACCTATTGTTCTGGTATCTTTACCACCTTCTCAACCTATTCTTCCTCAAGCTCCTAATTTTTCTTCTACCTTTAAGGAGTATAACTTAGTTGATCAATTATGTGCTACTCCTGCTAAGATATCTTTATGGGAGTTACTTCAAACTTCTCTAACATATTATGAGGCATAGCAAAAAGATTTATCTAATCTTCTTGCTTCACCTCCTAATCAAGACAACATTCATTCTATTTTGGATTGCATGCATTCTATCCCTTTTGAACCTCTTATTGTATTTTTTGATAATGATTTACCTTCTCTTGAGGTGCAGAATCAATACGATGCTCTTATGGTTGTTGTTTCTATTAAGCAAAGTATCATTCCAAGAACATTAGTTGATAATGGATCTAGACTTAATATTTGTAGCATGGAAATGCTTTAAGAAATTAAGGTTGATCTTACTACTATTCAACCTAATAATGTTCCTATACGTATATTTGATAATATTGTGAAAAGAACTGTGGGCATGATTACTTTACCTATTAAGGTTGGTCTAGTTATTCTAAATACACCTATTCATGTTATGCCTAGACTTATGAATTATAATCTTCTATTACAAAGACCTTGGTTACATACTATGCATGCAATTCCTTCTACTCTTTGTCGTAAGGTTCAATTTATTTATAATAGCTTAATGTATACATTACATGCGAATGATGTGTCAAATGCTTGCTTAAATGAAAAATATGTTAAAATCTTTGAGTCTCTTCAACCAAGTAAAGAGATTGAAAAACAACCTGAGATTCAAAGGTCAGAAACTTCATCTTCTTCTTTAACTGAGGATGATTAGGGGGTGTTGGATTTTAATCCTACTTTCATTAGAGAATATAAGGTCTCTGATCTGGAATTCATGAAGCAACAAATTGCATTTGAGGAACAAGTTTGTATTCCTTCTCTGCTTTTTGAGGAACTAAAAAGTAGTATTTTTCTTCTTCTTTGATTAATGAAATAGTTGAAATGATAAAACTTGATTGTTTTGCTATTGTGACATATGTCGCTCCTTGGACTCTGTCTGAAATGGCTAATTGGTATGGTTTTGGTTATCATTTTGTTAAGAAATCAAGATTTAATAGAAAAGGATGTGGTAAAAATGAGCAACGTATACAAGTACCTTTGGATAATGAAATTTATGATCATACATATGGATTAGGGTGTAATCCATATAAACAACCATCAACTTTTCCTCTTAATGTTAATAATATATGTGGTGGTTAGTTGAAATTGGTTAACCCACTACTTACTGACATAGATCAAGCATCTACTTTGGATATTTTTATTGAAGATGAAAGTTTAATGGATTTTTTTGGGATTTATGATGATTTACCTAAGTTCCATCACAAACAAAGAAAGCTTTATTGTTTAAGTACCAATGCTTATTTTGGACAACATGATAATTAGGATATTCTTCCTTTATCGATGGATTCTCTGATATGCAATGATTTGTTAATAACTGAGACTATTGATATTCAAATGGATGAGAATAATCTTGAGAAGATAATGAAGATTGGGAAATGTTTGAATTGGGATGAGCATGATCAATTAGGTTCCTTTTCACTAGAATTTGAGGACTTTTTTCTTGGACATATTCAAATATGTTGAGTATTGATTCTAAGATTGTTACTCATAATATTGTTTTAAAACCAAATATGAAGCACATGAAGCAAAAAATTCAAAAGATGAATCCACAGATTGCTTTATTAGCCAAAAGTGAAATTGAAAAGTTATTGGATTCTAGGTTTATTAATTCTATTAATTACTCTTATTGGATTTCAAACATTGTACTTGTTTCAAAAGGAGAAAATAAGATAAGGATGTGTACTAATTTTAGAGGTTTAAACTTAGCATCCTTATAAAAGGATGATTTCCTGTTATCCAATATTAATATGATTATGGATTCAACAATGGGTCATGCTTTGTTATCTTTTATGGATGGTTTTTTCTAGATATAATCAAATCTTTATTCCTCCTGAATATTAATTTAAAACTACATTTATAACACCTTGGGGAACATTTTGTTGGGTCATGATGCCTTTTGGATTAAAGAATGTAGGAACAACTTATCAACGCGCAATGAATTTTCTTTTTCATGATTACATCCATAAGATTCTTGAAGACTATGTGGATGATATTTTAGCAAATTCTATACAAAGAGAAGATCATGTTATTATTTTACAACCAATATTTGAATGGATTAGAAGTTACAACATGAGATTGAATCCTAAGAAATGTGTTTTTGGAGTTGACTATAGTAAATTATTAGGATTTATAATCTCTAAGTGAGGCATAGAGGTTGATACTGAAAATATTGATGCTATTGTTAATATGCCTCCTCAAGAATATTTCTCAGCTACGTAGTTTACAAGGAAATATACAAGCTATTTGTCACTTTGTTTCTAAGTTAGTTGATCAAACAATTCCTTTTACTTAGTTTCTTAGAAAGGATACCACATTCTCTTGGAATGATAAATGTAAATAAAGTTTTGATAAATTTAAAGAGTATCTTGCAACCAGTTAAATTTGATAAGCTATTTCACTTATATACTTAGCGACTTTGAAGGCTGCGAGTGCCTTGTTAGCTCAAAATGATGATGATGGTAAGGAAAGACCTCTATATTACATTAGTCAGACTTTACTTGATTATGAAACAAGATACAAAAATTTGGAAAGACAATGTCTCACTATAGTTTATGGATGTTAGAAACTCAAGCATTATCTTATAAATGTTGAAGTTAATGTGATTGTCAAGTTTGATCCTTTGAAACATATTTTCTCACAAATTGATCTCTCTAGACATTTGGAATAGTGAGTGATGCTACTTATAGAATTTGATCTTAATTTGATTTCTCAAAAATATATTAAGGGACAAGATTTAACAAATTATTTAGCTGAAGCTCCTTGTCCTCATTTGGAAACATGTTCTACTTCAATGGAATTTCCGGAGGATAATATTCTTGCTATTCAACAAGATGATATTTGGGAATTGTATTTGGTGGATCTAAATGTAAGATAGGATCTAGTGTTGGCATTATCTTAATTTGAAAAATCTAATTCCTTTATCATACAAATTAACCTTTCCTTTTACTAAAAAAATTGTAGAGTATGAAGCTCTTATAGGTAGTTTACAAGAAACTTCATCTCTTAACATCAAACATTTGCAAATTTATGGAGATTCAAAATTGATTGTTGAACAAGTTAAAGGAGGTTATCAAATTGAGAATGATAAAATGACACAATATAGAGATTTGGCTCTTGATATGCTTTCACAATTCCCTTCTTATACAATAAAAATCTTACCTAAAAAAGATAATCGACATGCGGATGCCATGGCAAGCGTAGCTTCTTTGGTGTGTCTTGAAAACAATGCACAGAAGTTTCAATTTACTATACAAACTCTTAAAAACCCTACAATTTCTAAAAAAATTACCTCTAATTGTTTTAACTTGCATTTAGATGAATGGTATTCTCACATTTTTAATTTTTTGAAAGATGTTACTTTTCCTAAATCAACAACAAGAAACACATGTAATCATATTAGGAAAATTGCAACACATTACATCATTCTAGGAGATACACTTTACAAACACTCTTACAAAGGATTGTTATTAAGATGTCTCAAGTGAACTGAAATTTGCATAGCTTTGGGATAGGCTCATTCTAGTTCTTGTGGAGGGCATTTTAGTGGAAAATCTTTGGTTAATAAATTACTTAGAATGGGATATTATTGGCAAAAGATGGACAAAGATTGTTATATGTTTTTTAAGAAAAGTCCTCAATTTCAACAACATAGTAATTTGTGTATATGAGCAATGTTAGTATGCTAATAGAAACCAAATTTAAATAAAGCTTCTACAAACTAAACAAAATTCATAAACTTCAAGATAGACTAAGATGAGCTCTCAATTAAGAATATGAGCCATTAAAGGGCTCTCTCAATAAGAAGCTCTCTTGTTGAGTGGCTTTGTCTAAATAGATAGGATGTATGCTCAAGCTTATGCTTCAAAAAGGGCTTCAAATGGAGTTGGAATTTGGGTGTGAGTGTATGGTTTTGATGTAAAATTTATTCTTAAAATGGAATTATGACTTTACTTCATGGATTGTGTTAAAATGGCTTGGGAGAGGATTCCTTAAATAGGCAAAGGGCTTGAGGGATCAAGGGCTAGGATGCAAGGGTGGGAAAAAGCTTATGGAAGGCTCAGATTGCATGAGAGGAGAGCACATGGATTGTGCTTCCTTACAACCAATCAAAGAGTGACACATGTCACATAGTGAGAGGATGGAGGAAAGGGGAAGGATGAGTCAACAAAGGAGGCTCAAGGGATAAAATCTTCATAAAGACCCTCATAATGGCCTATAAGAGCAATAAAAGGGCTTGGAAGAGTCATTTATGGCCTAGTGGGCTTCATAAAGTTTTATGGTTGAGATATTTTGAGGGAGATGAGAGGAATTTCGACTTGGGCTTGATTAGGAAGGTTTTAAGCTTGCCTAGGCTTGTGCAAATGATTAGAGGATGGATTAGGATGGTTAGGATTAGCTTAGGGATAGGCAAGTGGATGGCATTTAATGAGGGTGGGTGAAGGAGGAGATATTTGTTAACTTTGGCTTGGGTTAGTAAGTCTTAATCCATTTTTAGGGAATGTGACAAGGTTAGGAGGGGATTAGGATTAGGTTTAAAGACATCCTCTAGAAGAGTCTAGACTTTGGATGAGGATAAAGACTTTCTAGAATAGTCTAGAATTTCCTAGGATGAGGATGAAGACTTTCTAGAAGAGTCTAGAACTTCTTAGGATGAGGATAAATTAGATTTTTAGAAAATAAATAAAGTTTTTATTTATTTCAAGGGTTTGGGTTGAGGAGATATTTATTAAAACTTTTTTAATAAACATGAGGATTAATATTTAATCTTAATTAAATATTTTGAGTTGGGATTAGGGGTAGGAAATGATGGGATTAGCCTTTAATGAAAATTAAAGAAGGATTAGAAGATTTTGGAAGAGGTTAGTGGTCTTAAGGAAATTGGCCAAGTTTTCGGCAAAAAATAAATTTTTTATTTATTTTGAGTTTTTTGGTCAATTTATTAATTAAATAATTAATAAATAAGAAAATAATGTTTAAATAAGATTTAAACATTTTTGGGAGGGATTCCTTAATTAAATATTTTTAATTAAGATAAAGGGATTTAATAGCATAAAAATAAATTAATTAATTAATTAAATAAATAATTAATAAATGATGATGTCATCAGGAATTTTTCAGAAAATAAAAATACTTTATTTTCTAAAGGTTTTTAGGTGTCTACATTTTTCCCCTCTTTGATGTGATGCTGCAAGTGGCATGGCATCAAAGATAAGAAAATAAGATGCCCAAGGCTAGAGCAGAAGAGGAGAGAATGGACTATGAGATGCCCCCTCAAGAAGGCAGCGGGGAGAGAAAGCGAGGCTCGATGACTTCTTGAAAAGTACAAGAATTTGAGATGAGCAAGAAGACTTAGATTTGCTTAAGAGAAAAGGTTTAGTTAGCTCAAACTCTCACTATGGGAGAATGATAAAGGGAGAATAAGAGGCACAAGAGAAAGCAAGCTTAAGATCTCAGGGATTGCAGAGGATGAAGGAGTGGAGCGCTATAAAAGGAATCCAAGATGGGGAGATGGATGAGGGGATTAAAAAGCTAATGTAATAGGATTTCAAAGAGTCAGATTGGTGAAAGATGGGTTTCAGAGATCCCTAAGACTACGATTGTGGATCTTGAAAGATGAGGCTTGGTGGATTGATTTGGATTGGTGGATCCCTAAGACTAGGATTGTGGATCCCTAAAGCTAAAGGTGAGGAGTGATTCAAAGAGATACTGATGCATAAGCTGGGGTAGGAGAGATGGATGCTAGATATGGATGGGGGATAATGGAGATGAAGGAAAACCATTGAAGCTTTTTGAGCGGGGGGATACTTCAAAGAGAAGTACCACCATGTAGTTGAGCACTAGATTTGCTATAGGACTATTGGTTAATTGCCAAGGTTACCAAGAACATCAAGGCCTTTTCACCAATTGTCCAAAGGACTGACGAACTGACTCAAAACAAACACGCAAGGATTGCCCCAGTATCACACATGAATCCTAGAGGAAGCAGTGTGGAAACAACACTAGGTAACCCACAAGAAGAAAAGAAAACAAGCAAAAGAAATGATCAAGACCTTACACTCTGATTGCCCCATTCGCAGTATACCATGATATGGAAGATCGTGGCAACCTTGAGGAGGGAACAAGGAGATTGGTTGGAAAAGATACTTCAAGACCCAAAAGGGAAGATTCCAAATCAAAAGAAAGTGAAAATCCAAAAGAGAAACATTTGCCAATGAGATGGGTAGAACGAGGTACTAATGGACCAAGATCAAACATGAGGAAAGCTATATCCTACAAGGATCTATCGAAGAGCACCTAAGCTGGTGGATCTGGATGAGTGATGCATCTGGCAAGCTGAACTAAGAAGGATAACACTTTGGTGATAGGAGATCTAGCTAAAGGATGCATTGGGATAGCTAACCAAGGGTTGTAGGATGTGTGCAAGATGCTAATCAAGGAGGAACTTACACAAAAGCTGGATAGATACAATGGTACTAAGCTAAAGAGGATGTACAAGCTGATGGACCAAGATATTTACAAGCTGAAGTTGACCAAGATAGTTACAAGCAGGCAAAAGCTCAAGATGATAGGATAGCGGGATGGTTCGATGTTGTGCAAGATGCGAAAGCTAAGGGTGGGGTGATAGTGAAAGATATGGATTTGGCAGGATGCATCCAATGATGATGAGAGATTTTGTGACCAAGGATAGCTAGAGGAGCAGGATGAGATGGCTAGATAGGATGGTAGATAGCTAGGATTACGATGGATATATAAAGAGATGACATTGGGTTTGCATGAGGATAGCCTAGAGCTAGATACCAATGACAAGGGAGGATGGACAAGACAAGATCTCCAAGGAATATAGTGCCCCCAATCAGAAGATAACATGCGGAAGGAGGTCTTATGATAGATGTGATAGAATTGAAGCTAGGATGGAAAAAGCTGAAGGGGCTAGGGAGATGGATGATAGTTGGGATGGTTGGCTAAAGCTGCAAGAGATAAGTAGATGGTGTGAGATGGAAGATGGAGGGTGGAGGATAGGTGGATAGATTGGAAGATGGAGTTGGATGTCAAGAGATGACCAAAAGCATGAGGGTGATAGGCTAAGCTAGGGATGGCGGGATTATGCATGACGCTTGTTTGCCAAGTTTTCATCATGGTACTTGTCCATGGTGCTTGAATTGCCAAGTTTTCACCAGTGGACGCTTTATTTTTCTTTACTTTTTTTTTTTGACTTTTTGACTTTGGACTTAGCTGAAATGATTTTGGCTTTCTTCAGCTATTTTTGGCTCATAGATGTTGGTAGGATGGATGAAAAAGGATTGGATTGAACAAGTGGAATGGTGGGTGGGATTTTGACAGATAATGGATGCGAAGACATAAGGCTTGTGGGTAAATGGATGAGGAAAATGGAAAGATCATCATTGGCACACACCTTGATAGGTGATAAAGTAGTGGGAAAGATGGTTTTGAGTGAGGTTGAGGAGAAAATGGAGGAAGAGAAAGATAAGGACTAAAAGTAGAGTTGGAAGATGGAGGATGGGAAATTTAGGATAAGAAGCATATGCACTAAAAGTGGATTGGGGGGATGAAGGGTGCTTATATAGGGATTTGGATGAAGGATGGATGGATGAGGCTTTTTGAGTAGCATGAATGGATGCCAATTGAGATTTTTCTTTGAGATGCATTTCTTTTATGAGAATCTTGGGTATCCACATGATTTTTGACTTTTTTAGCTTGGTCTTTTGTGGCCTCTTGACTTTTTCTTTGATTGGGATTAAATGTTTCTTGTTTTGAACATGTATTTTAGAAGGGACATGTTGAGACTTGGATTTTTGTGGATTTTTGGATTTATGCTTTTGTATTTTGGCATCCAATATGCTTCTATTAGCCATGGGATGGGAACAAGAGCATGGAGGAGATGGAGGGATAATTGATGGAGTGATAGGGTTTAAAGGTTGGAAGGGATTCAAGGGTGAGTGCCTTTGATGATCTAGCTGGTGGATTTGAGGGGATGGAAGGATAGATTGGAACATAGGATATGGATGGATATAATTTCCCAAAATGGATGGAGGGAAGGAAGGATATGGGCCCAAAATAGATGGAAATGGGAAAGGTGGAGGTCCCAAAATAGTTGGAGGGGATAAAGGATTCATATTAGGTATGTAAGGACCCAAAATGGATGGAAAGGGTGTGGGATTTAGATAAGGGATATATGGACCCAAAATGGAGGGTTGGAGATAAGGAGTAGGATGAGGGCCCAAAATAGATGCAGAATAAGATGGATGGGAACTTTGGGGTGGAGATGGAAGGACTTGGGACCATGCAAGAATAGTGGGGATACCAACATCTAGAAATACATTTTCATTTCTTTTTTCAATATGATGTTCATTATTTGGAGCACAAGATGTGAGTCCATTACTAGCTGAAGGAGTTGGAGCTTTGGATATGATAATTAGTTCTTTTTCGATGGATCTATCATCATGGATTATGGGAGATGTATGATCATGAAGCAGAGGAGATGGGAGGATAGGATCTTGAGTTGGGTGGGCTGAGGGAAAGGGATCTTGAGATGGAGTAAGTAAGATGGTAGGATTTAGATATGGAGGGGATGGTAAAAGTGGATCATGTAGGGGAATAAGTGGGATGGCGGGATCTACTGTTCTGTCGAAGGATATTTCAACATGATTTTGGACAAGATCTTGATAGGAATGTATGGGAGTGGATGCATGAGGTTCATTATATGGGATTTGGATAATGCTTGGAGGAGGAGATGTGGATGGGATTTGGAGTGATTCGATGGGTGGTGGGAATTTGATGCTTGCGGGAAGTGGAAGGATTTTAAGCAACTTGATGGATGGTATGGGGATGATAGCTATGGGAGGTGGAGGTGATATCATAGATGGGGAAGCTTCATCACTGACTACTTCACATGGTTGGATTAGATGACATGGCTTATCGACTATTGGAGGTGGCTTTTCTTGTATTTCCTCTAGGAGATTCCTTGGAGACTCATGTGTCAGAGGTGGAGGTGGATTGACAAGAATAGCTAGTGTGATGGGGGTGGAAGATTGGAAGCTTGTTTGATTGGGTGATGGAGGAGATGCTGGGATATCAGATGGCATGATTAGATAGTTTGGAATAACTCTTGGATTTTGTGGGATGCTTGGGGGAATGTTTCTAAGGCTTTCAATATACCCGTCATAGTCAACAAGATTTTCATCATCATTGGAATAGGAGGTGGTGGGAGCAAGGAAAATATGACCGAACACATCATGATAGGTTTGGGATTTCATGTTTTGATGATGAGTCGGATGGGGATGGGGTCTTGCATATGGATGAACACGGAAGCTCATGGTTGGATTTGGATTAAGCGCAGATTTTGGATTGGCTGATGAAGGATTTCCTAGGGAGAGTCAAAGCTATATGACAGACCTAAGGAGGATTGGCTAGAGATTTTTGGCTTTCTTGTGGATGGAAGACTTCAAGGGCATGCCTTCAAAAAGTGAGAGTTTTTCTTTCCTATTCACTGGATTGGTGGAGATTGTGTCAACTTAAGGATAGACTAATGATCCTATGGGCATGACACGAGATTGACCACTTGTGGATCCCAACCTTTAGCTCAAGGTGATGAGGGATAACAAGTGACAAAGCTAGATTACCCTAGACAAAGCTCTATCAAAGGGATAACCTTGGTGAGGCTGGTGGATTGGTCGGATTGATTGGATAGCAAATTCTAGCAGAATGACAACAACTCTCTAAAGGCTTGGGTGTGATTTTGGATTGGGTTGCTAGCTAGCTGGGGGGGATGATTTGGAGAGACTTTGGATTGGAATTGTTCTAAAGCAAGGAACTAGATAGATTCGGTTGCAGCAGGGGAGCTTGGATGATTTTCTAATGAGGCAGTAACTACGCTAAGTATGCCTTGGGCTGGGAGATTTTTGCTTTTTTTGGATTTTGACCAAAGTTGGCAAACATTCATTCAAAAGCTATGAACAAACAAGCAGACAAAATTTTGGAGCAAGCACATCAAACACACCAACATCCTAAGAAGCTTTCTACAACGATGAAATTTGTTATAGCTAGAGAGTCCTCAATATACACAAGGTACATGAGGCCCAAATCCGTAGATGAAACCAAAAAGATGTCACACAGCCGAGAGGAGCGGTAACCCACTTCTCCTCTTTCACTTCTCAAGGGTATAAAGTTCCTTGAGGCTTAGCCCAAGTGACAAAATCGTGATTCCAAGAGAGGTGTCTTTGGATTCACCTCTTGATTTTTATACTCCATCGGAATGCTGGAGTTGAGGTTGTCCCAAGGGGTGATGAAATCCCCAAGCAGGCCTCCTAGAAAGTGTAAAACAAGACCACATACATGATCTTGGGCTTTAAAAGACAGGCGTTCATTCCAATTGATGATTTAGATTTTGTAATCTATGATTGAATACACTTGTGATTATGGCATACAATGTTCATTCCAATTTGACAACATTGTTAGCATAATGGAAGTCGAGAGATCGTCAACATAAGAAATGCGAGTGTCATTTGAAAATGCATCAAAACAATGCGATGTTCATTGATTGTTAGGCAGTCAAGATTGAGTGTGAGTTTGTTTTAAGCCCAAAACAAAGATATGTGAAACTTGATTTATCAAGTGCGGGCCCGAAGGCCCTCCACATCAAGATTTTTCCAATTTTTATGCCCAAATAAAGTGTGAGCAAGATTAATGCACATTCAAGGAATTTTCTAACTTAGAAAAACCACTAAAGACCCAAGTGAGTGGAGTTTGATCTTTGTGGAGCACTTAACACCCTCTTAGGTAGACCCATCCCCATAGATGGCACTGAGATTGCAACCAAGGTTAAATTGATGGGTGATTAAAGAGGGTGAGTCCAACTACAAACTTACTCAAAGCGTCTTTATTAGTTTTTATAACTTAGAAGATTTCAAAAATGTGGATTCTTTTTATGCCCCAAAAGATGATTATTTGATCTATGACATTCAAGATTGGATTTGTTGTTTTAATCATGCATTAATAAAATAAAAAAAACTTTATTTTAATCCATGACACTCAAGAGTGATTTTAGCAACATGCATTCAAAGACAAGTGATTAAACATTCAAATTTTTTCCTTTGAGCATTTAAGATTGAGATTTTGTGTGTTGTTTTAAGAACTTTGAAGTGCTTTGTTTTAACCTTAAATCATTCAAAGATTGTTTTGGACTCAAAAGTGAAAATGACTCTTTGGACTTTGGTCTTAATTCAAGATTTTGTGTTCTAGTTTGCATATTTTAAGCCCAAAAATGATATTCCTAGATTGTTTTGATGCATGAAAAACCTAAGAAACATTCAAGATTTTGCAACAAGACATTTTTTTGGAACAAATAACAAAGCTTTTAGAACAATTTTTGGCAACCATTTAGGACTCTTAGTTTTCATGAGATTTTTAAAAGAACTTTAAAATATTTGCAAATGAGGTTCATTTTATCCTTAATTGATGCTTTGAGTTTGATTTACATTTTAGTGTGCACTTAGTGTTGATTTTGAACCTTTTGAAATGGAAACTTGAAGTTCTCTTTAAATTCCCAAAAATAAAGTGTTCCTAACTTTGCATGAATGCATCTAAAACCTTGATGTTTCAAGGATGCAAATGATTGGATTGGTTTAGTTTCACTTGTTAAAAGATTTTTTCTTTTTTGCAAATTTTTAATTTTTTAATGGATTTAAGTATGATTTGGGGGTTAATTTTAAGCACTAAAAAGAAGTGTGTATGATTTTTCTTCTTTAAAAAAATATGGCCAAGATCTCCCACAAGAAGAAGAAGAAGTAGATGGAATAAGAAGAATATAGACAAAAAGAGGAAGAAGAATTCCAAGTGCTTTGTCCACCTATAAGCTTGAAAATCTGCAAATACTATGAGATAGACTATGAGTTCCTTTGTCTTCTTGATACTCATGTGGACCTACAAAACCAATTTATACAATCCTACCAATCACAAAAACAAGAAAAATTAGCCAAAATTAGCAAATGACATACAAAACTTGACTAAAAAAGCTAATGAAGATGACCCATGCGGGGTCCCACTGGGCGTGCCAAAATGTATATGAGCAATGTTAGTATGCTAATAGAAACCAAATTTAAATAAAGCTTCTACAAACTAAATAAAATTCATAAACTTCAAGATAGACTAAGATGAGCTCTCAATTAAGAATATGAGCCATTAATGGGCTCTCTCAATAAGAAGCTCTCTTGTTGAGTGGCTTTGTCTAAATAGATAGGATGTATGCTCAAGCTTATGCTTCAAAAAGGGCTTCAAATGGAGTTGGAATTTGGGTGTGAGTGTATGGTTTTGATGTAAAATGGCTTCTTAAAATGGCATTATGACTTTACTTCATGGATTGTGTTAAAATGGCTTGGGAGAGGATTCCTTAAATAGGCAAAGGGCTTGAGGGATCAAGGGCTAGGATGCAAGGATGGGAAAAAGCTTATGGAAGGCTCAGATTGCATGAGAGGAGAGCACATGGATTGTGCTTCCTTACAACCAATCAAAGAGTGACACATGTCACATGGTGAGAGAATGGAGGAAAGGGGAAGTATGAGTCAACAAAGGAGGCTCAAGGGATAAAATATTCATAAAGACCCTCATAATTGCCTATAAGAGCAATAAAAGGGCTTGGAAGAGTCATTTATGGCCTAGTGGGCTTCATAAAGTTTTATGGTTGAGATATTTTGAGGGAGATGAGAGGAATTTTGACTTGGGCTTGATTAGGAAGGTTTTAAGCTTGCTTAGGCTTGTGCAAATGATTAGAGGATGGATTAGGATGGTCTATGATTAGCTTAGGGATAGGCAAGTGGATGGCATTTAATGAGGGTGGGTGAAGGAGGAGATATTTGTTAACTTTGGCTTGGGTTAGTAAGTCTTAACCCATTTTTAGGGAATGTGACAAGGTTAGGAGGGGATTAGGATTAGGTTTAAAGACATCTTCTAGAAGAGTCTAGACTTTGGATGAGGATAAAGACTTTCTAGAACAGTCTAGAATTTTCTAGGACGAGGATGAAGACTTTCTAGAAGAGTCTAGAACTTCTTAGGATGAGGATAAATTAAATTTCTAGGAAATAAATAAAGTTTTATTTATTTCAAGGGTTTGGGTTGAGGAGATATTTATTAAAACTTTTTTAATAAACATGAGGATTAATATTTAATCTTAATTAAATATTTTGAGTTGGGATTAGGGGTAGGAAATGATGGGATTAGCCTTTAATGAAAATTAAAGAAGGATTAGAAGATTTTGGAAGAGGTTAGTGGTCTTAAGGAAATTGGCCAAGTTTTGGGCAAAAATTAAATTTTTTATTTATTTTGAGTTTTTTGGTCAATTTATTAATTAAATAATTAATAAATAAGGAAATAATGTTTAAATAAGATTAAAACATTTTTGGGAGGGATTGCTTAATTAAATATTTTTAATTAAGATAAAGGGATTTAATGGCATAAAAATTAATTAATTAATTGATAAATGATGATGTCATCAGGAATTTTTTAGAAAATAAAAATAATTTATTTTATAAAGGTTTTTAGGTGTCTACAATTTGATTCATGCTTCTTTTGAGATTTATAATCAATTTTCTCCATGGACTTTTAGCATTTTGGGTTTTGATCTTATTGGAAAAATATCACCACCTTCTTCTCAAGGACATACATTCTAACTGCTATGGATTATTTTACAACGTGGGTTGAAGTTGTTCCTCTTCATCCAACAACTGCAGATGTTATTTTTGATTTCATCCTTAATAATAACATAACAAGATATGGTATACCTTTAGTAGTAGTTTTGGATAATGATACTTCTTTCAAAAACAAAGAAGTCACCAAATTCTTGGACAAATATCAAATTCTACATAAATTTTCAACTTATTATGCTCAATCTAATTATCAAGCTAAAGCATCCAATAAAATCATTAAGAAGATTTTAAGAAAAGTAGTCAACAAGCATGCAAAAGATTGGCATACTCAATTGACATATGCTTTATGGGCTTATAAGACAAGTGTTTGTACTACCACATGTACTTCTCCTTATAATAATTTTTATGGTACTAACACTATTATGCCTTTGGAATTAGAAATACCTTCTTTGTGTATTTCATTTCATGGGATAATTGACAAAGATACTTTTTGAGAACAATGTTTACAAGAGTTAGAAATGTTGGATGAACAACGAATATGTGCATTAGAGCATATAAAAGCTTATCATAAATATTTATAGAAGGAATATAATCATAAGGCAATTGAATGAACATTATCAATTGGTGATTTAGTTTTATATGAGAATCAATAAAATGTGAATGCTTTACCTGGTGAAAAAGGAAAGTTTAGCTTTAATTGGCTTGTACCTTTTTTTGTTATTGAAGGCTTTGGTTCAGGTGCTTATAAACTTGTTGATATGGATGGTGTTTCTTTTAAGGAACTTATTGATATTATGCATCTTAATTATTATTATCCTTAATTTTATTCTTTCTTTTTCTTTTTGCATTTATATATTCCTTGTAAACATTAGTTTATAGGTTATGTAGTTTTAGAAAAATTATATATTAAATATGTCTATGTATCTTCTTTCTTTCCATTAAGTTTTATATCAAACATAGAAATAAATAGTAAACATAGTTTTTCATTCATCACAAAGAGATTTAAGTTTTGATACATATATGGCCAATGGCCCTATCTATCACTATGCCTATCACTATACTTTGATGGTCAATGGCTACTGGATCTCTCTGGCCTACAATAGGAAGCAATAGATCTATGTGTCTGTATATGAATCCCAGATATGCTTATACCATGTGAGCACTCTTGGGCATTTTGTAGCTCAACTATCAATTTCTCCTCCCTTTCCCTGTACATCCTTAACTCTTGTTAGATAACTACAAAGATATCAACATGCCTGTCAAGATCCCCATAGCCAAGAAGAACTCTCACTTGGTCACTAGTAGTTGGTAGGATATACATGTATCCTTTAGAACCTCAGATACAAAACTCCTCCACTCTGCTACATTAGTTGTAGAATAAATGTTGCATTTATCAATTTTATACTTTTTTGAATCAAATTACATATTTAATCATATTTCATACATAGGTCTCCCTCCTAGACATCACCGAAAGGTTTGGATGGTGGGGGCATGGAGTGACTACTCTCTACACACTCATTGTCTAGGCCTCACCAGAGGTGTCTCTATATGGGCACATGGGGGTCGTTGGGATCTCAGTGATGATATGTGATAAATGTGTACATATGCACCAATATCACCAGCTGGGGGCATCTCCTTTGCTTTCTCCTCCGCTCTATCCTCTACTCTCTCCTCTCTCTCCTCCTTTATGGGCTCTCTCTTAGATATGTACTCCTCCTCATCTTTGATTTTCTCATCCTCCTCTGCTATATCATCATCTTGATGAGTTCTCTCTAAAGCACTTGTATCACCTACAAGATAATCCTCAAGGAAGATAGCACATGGCCCATGTAGACTCTATTGCCTGATGTAATTTTAGCTCATGCCTAAATAGGTCACATCTGATGGTACCTCTATATCCTTTTTATCCTTGACATTACTATCCTCTATATCTATTACCGATGGTCAGCATATGGTGTCAAGTCTCTAATAATACCTTGTTGGATGTACATAGTGAGGTACTTCTCTAGAGACTCCCTATACTAGAACAAACTGTCTCATCACCCAATCATAGAAGTAAGGCACCACTATATGATTTAGATGACTCTCTAGCAACTTTTTTCGTTGTGAGTATCTCATTCAAAATTAATGTATCAAGCCACTCTGTCATCTAGAAGTAGGGTCTACACTAGGAATGTGCTCTAGAGATACTCTCCAAAACAAGATATCTCCAAACTGTCAGGCATTCTTCAGTGGATAAGAAAAAAATCTAGTTGTGCTCGCATCTACCATCACTAGGATACCCTATGGACGTGTACATGTAAAGTGCTCAAACAAAAAAATCTATAGAAGAGTGCATATAGATAGACTCTCTCTCTAATATCTCACCAAATAACACAACTCATGGCATGGCTAAGCTAGAATTTTGAGACCCCATGACAATATAGTCCTCTTGCTCTCCATCCTCTAATATAATGTGATTAAGTGGTATTGAAAATATGGTACCCTTTGAGTTGGGAAACACAACCAAGGATACCATACCAAGCATCACTCTTTGTACTAGAAAAGTAGGGCTTGATAATATGGATGATAGAAGGACATGATCTGATCATATCCATATCTGTGGGACATGCCTTAAGCAATACTCCTTGTTTGCAAGGATCTCCTCATAGACTCACTGTGCTCTAGATCTGATGTTTCACCTCAGATTGGAAGCCACAAGATCCTATAGACATCCTCTAATGTAACTATGATCTCTCCTAAGGGAAGATGAAAGGAGCATGTATCCTCATCCCACCTCTCTATAATAGCTAATAACATGGCTTGATGTAATTTGATCTATGGTAGGACTACTACCCAGTACAATCCTACATTTCTCAATAGTTGTATATCATCCTCATCTAGCTTGGATAGTCTCTCTCTAATGGTAACAAGAAACTCTTTTAAGGGATTCTCTCAAAGACAAACCATGTCCTATAACCATAGATAAACAACATATTAGTATTCAAATCATCAAATCTATAAACCAAACTTGACTAGGTCAAGGCTCACTTGGACTAGGTCAAGGAAAACCTCATACCAGAATGAGAGGAAATATAACAGTCTATGTTGATATTTTTGGGATAGGATCAACCTTTAAGGGTCAAGGTTGACCTTGCCTACAAAAATCACATATTTGAAAAGTACAGAATCAAACAACAATAAACTCACCTCAAGAAGTGGTTGTCTAGTACCTAGGCATTGTCTCAACAACTCAATGTGTGTCACTCGAAGTTCTTCTCTCCTTAGCATCTTGCTTCCTCTTTTAAATTCTTCAAAAGGTAAGAATGAGTAAGTATGATTTAATTTTCATTATTTATAGGTAAAATTAGGGTTTCTATTAGGGTTTACTTATGGTAAACTCAGATTCCTCTTGTCTCGTGCATTTAGATAGACATTCACTCTTTTCATCATAATTTGAGCTCATTAACTCTATTTTTGATGTCATCAGTGGCATTGGAAATGTGATTCAAATACCTAACTCCTTCAATCAATTTATGAAGTTTTTGAACTCTTCTAATTGGTTTAAGGAAGGACTTTTCAACAATCTACATATTCAATGCTTAGAGTTATCCTTATCACCCTGTTCCACCCTTCGTAAGGAGAGAGAAAAAATAGAGGGCATAAGGGGTTTTATGCACTTCTTAACTATCATTTAGTAATATTTAGGTAGTTTATGGATTTTCATCAACCTTGTGTGCTACAGGTTCTATCATTTTTTTGCAGGATCTCTACATAGAGGACTTGGTTATATCGTTTTTGTTTACTATGATGTTTTCTTACTTTAGCTTGCATATTCATGTAGTGTCATATTTGAGCTAAAGTGGGGGCTAAATATATCATTTTAAAATGGAAGCACTTCCAATGTGGTAGGTTTAGCACCCTCTTTTAGTACATTTATCATGATATATTTTTATTTAGGATGCATTATGCATTCGATTCCTTCATTTTAGGTGAAATTAGGGTTAGGACCTCAAATATTCTCCTTAATTTCCCTCCTTAATAGCTCTATTTTCTAGGTAGGAATTAGGAATAGGTCCTCTTATCCTTTATTATATTTTTTATAGGACTTGGTGTCTATTCCAGGCATTTAATCTTGTTCTGATATCATTCCTAGGTTTTTGGGCATCCTTGGAATTGCCCTTTTATCTACTTTGCCTGATGATAATTCATAGGTCAACCCTAACCTAGGGAAAGGTCAACCAAGTTGTTCCTAACCTAGGGCAAGGTCAAGGTTGACTCTAACCTAGGTCAGGGTTGAGGCCATCCTTGACCTCTTTAGGAGTTTGATCCCCTTTTTCATTTTTGATCTCGAAGGGCTCTAAAATCAATGGCAGGCTTTTAGATTCAAATACAAAAGGGGTTAATTTGAGATTCATTTAATTATTTTCCCTCCTTATTTGGTTATTGTGATTGGACCATAATTCAAGGTGAAATTTGAATTATGGGTCCTCACATTACTCTAAGAGCCTCACCTTGAAGCCTCTATATAAAGACTCTCATTTGCATCTTTCTACAAAAAAGAAACATGAACATGATAACTAGAAGGACAAATAGAATTTAGAGATGATGCTATGAAGATTAAATATTGCAAGAGAATGATATAGAAGATCAAGCAATTGTGGATATCAAGTATTTTTATACCATTGTGAGCATCTATTTAGAGCAAGAGAGATCCAATCTTCCTTGACCCACCATTATCAATATTCAAGCATTCAAAATACAATCGTGGGGTAGCAATTATGGATTATGAGTTTGGTAGAAGTACTTTATCCTTGGGGGCTTGGTATGCTTTCTTATCTTATTCAAGTCTATGCATTGCTTTCTCATACATATATATTCATGCTAGGGTTTCAATCTTGTAGATTAGATCTTGGCATTACACATTCAATACACACACATTCTATTATATTTGACTATTCGTGGAGGTGGAAATCACCAAAATGGGGATTTAGCTAAGGTAAAACCCTATATAACCACCCCAAAACCCTATTTTCAAATATATGCAGGTGTTGTTTTGAAGATCGAAGTGTAGATTTGGATACCCTTTTTGACAAACTTTTGAGATCTGTGAACAAAATTTTCATCAAAGAAAAAAAGGTCAAGGTCAACTTTTTGAGACACAATTGTACCCCACCAATAGGGTCAAGGTTGACTTCCTTCAAAAAGACAAAAGATTTTTGGGTTTTCTTTGTTTTGACATCCCCAGTCTAAAATGGATTACAATTTTTCTAGAAACTATGCACAAGCATAAAAAATAAGGTATTTTCATATTGGTTCCATTTAGAGGTATGTATCTTATCTTGTCAAATTTCAAGCATTTATATTACTTATTTCATACCAACTCAAAAAAAAAAAAAAAAAAAGAATAGTGGTGAATGTCCTATGCATTGTTAAAGACCTATTTTTACACTATCCATAATTTTTTATTAATTATTATTATGTAACCTAGGTTTTACCTTTTAAGGTTTTGATATCCTTTTGTAAGGATTGATCTCTATTTGTAAATTTATAATTCATTCACTCAATTATTTTTGTTTGATTCAATTGCAATGTCTCCTTCGTCGATCCAGGAATCCTAGTCTCCATAGCTTTTGCTTCTCTCTTTCCATGATAAGTGTTTGCATGCAAGTGACTATTAAGAACTATGGGGTTGATATTTCATCAAATTCAACATGGTATCAAAGCACCAGATCTTCATTCCCCTATTATGTTCTTAAGGATTTTGGTGTTGGTTTTCAGATCTAAGCTTTTAGAGGGTTTTTGTATTGGATCAGGGGGACCTATTTTTCGGAACACTTTAAGACTGAATAGACATCATAGTTGAGCTTATAGAACATGAAAACCCCCATTTCCATATAAAATATATCCAATTTTGATGCTGTTGAAATTTGAGGCAAATTTTTTATGTATCCAGGTCATATTGACCTAGGCATGCAAATCGAGATGACAATTTAAATTTTTTCCTATCAAGAAAACATTAACAAATATTTGTGTAGGCATTTGTTTAAAAATATTTTTAATAAAATGCATGCCCTTTTTCTAAATATTTTTTTATCAAATGCATGCCCTTTTTGGATCACATGTCTCAAGGAGAGCCTTGGGTCAGGCATTATTTTCTAAGGAAGCGACCCCACTTGTCATTTTCTTGACATGTCTTCCTTTCATAGAGTCCAGCTTCAATCTATGCACCTTCTTTTTTGGAGTGCACTCTCATTTGGAGGTTCCTTGGATTTTTATTTGGATGGAGAGAACTATTTTCTAAGGTCCTTTATTGGGTCCCTACAGGCCCTATGCACAATCTAGATGTACTTGCAATGGGCATTTTTGGTACATTGGGCCCTACCCATTATAATCTACATGGGCTAATATAGTTGACAGTGACCTATGTTGGCTTCTCAATCTCCACACAGATTTGAAATTGTGATTTGGTTGTGTTTCTCATGCATTTTTGTGTGTGCATGCAAATGCCCAAATATTTTGCCAACACAAGCTCTTTTTCTCATTGTCATGTGGTAATTTACCATGGCATCTCTTACCTACACTTGTTCTAGTTTTCTCAGGTACCTAAAGGATGGTTTCATTGGACAAGTTTTATTCATCAAGCATGCCTCTCTTTCTTTGGTCATTGTGTCACCCATGTTGGACTATCCAAAGTTTTGGTTGAGCTACGCTCACAAGCCTAAGCCCCCTACGCTCATCATACTTGGATGTTGAGTTCCTTTTTTTGACACCATTTCTTCTCCTCTTATGCCAAGTCAGGGGTACATTTTTTGGGAATCCATGATTGTTTTGGCACTTGATTTTGGTTTTTTCTAACATTGAGAGAAGACTTTTTTTGGTTTGCAGCAACAAATACATCCCTTATGCCACGAGAGCACCATCTTCGCTCCCTCATTGATGTGTGGGCCCTATTGATTAGGCTGACCCCTATCAGACCTATACTTGCTCTACCTCCCATCATGGTCAATGCATGGATTTTTTAGTGCTTGATTGATTGTGCCACATTAGCTCCTTCAATTTTTTGGTTGTCATGTTTTTCTTTTCAGAAAATCCTTTTGTACTTGTTGGCTCATGCTTGGTTCTTAGGCTCCAAAATGGCTACAAAAGTTCTATACCACATTCCTATGTTAGTGTCTTTCCATTGAAACCATGTCTTTTTTGGTGATTGTGGGGTTTCTCATGTTTGCTTAGGAATTCAACATTTTTTCCCTACCTTTGACAACAACAATTTTTTAAGGAGATGCCTACATTTTTTTATGACATTCTTTTTGCCAATCAAATGGTATCCAAGCCCCTATGCAATGGTTCTAGTGCTACACCCAACCATTTTTTTTTTTGGAGATATTTGGCAACCAAAATTTTATTTATCAGCTCTAACTCTTGCATTTTTTAGCAACTTCTAGCAACTATTTTCACGATGCATTTTTTTTCTACCAAGTTGGTATTTTTTGATGACATAGTTTTTTTTTTACTACTGGTCATTTATTTTCCTTGACAACCATTTTTGCATCAAGTTTGGCCTCATCACTTGTTGACATCAGCATTGCATCATCAGCTTAGCTCAATTTGGACCTATTTGTATTTTTTTGCCATATCTTTCTCATTTGAACTTTGTTTTTGGAAAATAAAATATCTTCAGAAAGCTAATTCCAAGCCCATCATTTTAGTGCAAGTTATTTTTATTTTTGATGTTTTTTTAATAGAATTTTTTGCTATCAAAATTAGGGGTATAGTTTTTCACTCTAAGAGAAATATCTTGAGCATCTGATCATAGATTTGGGAATTCTTTATATCATATGAAAGCTCTATTCAAAATATTCCTTGTGATGTTGGTTTTTTTTATAGATTCTGCTATAGGCACATTCTATTCAAATATTTTCATTTTTTCATTCAGGTGGATATCTTGGTTGTTTTAGGTCCAAGGATTGATTTATTTGCTTCATATGATTCATCATGGGTTGTTCCATCTATTGCATTAGACTTATGTCTCTTTTGGTCTTCGTAGATATCATTGTATGCACAAAAGCATTGAGATAAAGTGTCATATTACATTTGTTTTTTTGTTTCATTTATTTTTCCTTATTTTTCTTTCTGATTCGAGCATTGTCATTTGAGGACACTCACACAAATTATTGCATTCTTGGGATTCATTATACATTGAGCCTTATTGTACATGCACTAGTCTCACTACTACATTTGGACCTATTTTGTGATAGCAGGCCGTCGCAATTGCGACATCTACCCATCACCCTAGTGATAAAACTATGAATTAGCTCCTATCAAACTATCATCAAACTTTTTCTAGCATAAATTGCAACAAGGAGGGAAACCTTCATAATTGTGATAGAAAATACACTCACTACTTGGAAGAAGGGGGGACAAGACTTCATGTTCATGATGTCATAATTGTGACAGTAGGTTATCGTAATTATGATAGATAAACTTTGACTTTGACGTCCTAATTGTGACATATTTGTGATAGCTATGTTGTAGAAGTGACAGTTATCTACTGGGACTAGTCTTTGTAATTTTGATGGCTAGTTGAATCATTAAAAAATAAATTATTTTAGGATTTTATGAGCCACCAAAAATGACCCTTGCGAAATAGTTAATTTTTCTATTTTAGAAAGGAGAGAAAGTAAGCCTTCTGAAATAGTGAAATTCACTATTTCAGAAAGGTAAGAAAGTAAGCCTTTTGAAATAGAAAAGTTTACTATTTCAGAAGGCTTACTTTCTTGCCTTTTTGAAATAGTAAAAATAGATAACACAAAACATTAACTCCAACTTTATCATGTTAACCCATTGCTATTTATATCACCTAGTGACCACATTAAAAATAGGAGCTCTAAGTATGAAAATAAGATATTTAATGTAGAATATAAATAAGATTCCAATAATACAGATTAACATTTAGATGTATAATCATATATTTTTAGATAACAATTTACTTCAACCCATCCTACAACAAAAAATAATCCACTTTTTCTCTACTATAATATTTTACAAATTTTTAATATTTTTACTACAATATCATTTATCCTTTAGGTTGAATGTAAAACTAAACATGATAGAATCCCATAAGACAGAAGGGTACTTTTTTCGACAACTAAAAAAAAAAAAAATTAAAAAGAAAAAAATGCGTTGCATAATTAGTGCTAAATAGAGACAATTGATACAAATCTAGAAAATGTTGATGCAATTGGAAATTGTAATTTTAATTCCATAACTTTTCCAGTGTCCTCCCTATCTGTGCAAATTTAGAGCTTTGGAATAGGGTATGGAGATCCATCAAAGCATGTTGAATGTGGACTCAAAGATTAGCTATGTGAATTGTTTGACAAAAGGCTTCATAAAGATGTTTGGAAAATGATTGTTGGATATGCATTAGAGGATTATCTAATCAATGGAGGCTATACTAATTCTCTAGTGATGACCTATTCTACCAGTTAGAGCACCTTCTTCAATGACTTTTCAACTTCCATGGTGAATATGGAAAATATTAATCCACTCACTATAGCAGTGGGGAAATAAAAAAGAATCACAGGAAAGAAAATTAAGTTTATAAATTAGGTTTATCGTGACATTATTAATTTGTTTTCTATTACAACAAGGAAATATTTTAGAAGTTTCGTGCAATAAAATTTGATGAGTATTATGAAATGCTATGGTCTTATGTTTTTCAAGATTTTTTGAGAGATGCTTTTTTTTTTTCCACCACTCTCCTCCAAGTTCCATAAAACATTGTAATAGGAGGAAAACAACATCAGCAATTATAGATTACCCATTGTTAAATCAACATCTAAAACTAGATGTGAGAGCTAAAAAGGAAGTCAGCAATTGATTACCAATCATTAAGGGTGGGTTTTATTGATTGATCAAAGTAAGATTGTGCTTTTCCTCTATCTCTACAAGATTCCCATATGAACTATGTGTAAAGTGACAATGCTTCTCCATCTTCAAGACAAGCAAACATGGTAATTTCATAGATTTCCTCCACCCTAAAAATATAGTGTGGAGCTGTGAGCACCAACATAAAAGATGAATATTGAACCTAGTTAAGTAAATAAAACTTTCTAGTTTAGATGTTTAAGATGAGCACAAACCATAAGGAAGGACAAAATTGATGCAAACATGCTATAAAACTCATAAATAAATCCTCTTAGTCTTTAGAATAAAACACATTTTTTATGCTTAACCTCTACAATATTGCAAAAATAATCAATAGTGGAATAATGGTTGTGAAACTAGATAAAGGGAAAAGTGAAGAGACTTATAGTTTATTCTTCATCGTGTCTCCAAACACTAGAAATGATGCTAAGTTCTCTGCATTGATGTATTCTTTATTTTTCTTATAGGGGAAAGAAGGGTAACATGAAAAAATGAAACAGAAAAAATGAAAAACTCAAGAAGCATCTAATCATTGTAAAATGTATTGTTTGTGTTTCTACAAGAAAGAATGATATCAGCGACAGAAGACAAAGTTAAACAAAATTGATTACTTTCTTAAAAACATGCATCATCTTCTAAGCCTTACCAAAAACTTCACCAATGTCCCTCTAGACCTTCAACAACATAGAGATGTGGCTTGATGTGCATCTCATTTTACCCTCGCATCCAAAATAAGATTCTACCACTTTGAATTGAGCATGCATGTGCATCTATGTTCTATATGCATTGACAATAGGTGGATCTGAAAAAACACACCACATTTACATTTGTTTAATAGGTCTATTAATTTTTTTAAATTATAGATCATCATGAATGTTAGAACTCTAGCTACTATGGCAGAGAGAATATCCTCAACAAGCTAGCATATAAAAAGTCTTGATTTGCTTGCATGTTGAGGATATTACCCTCACTTATAAGAGTCAAAGTTACAATGTTCGTGATGGTCTATAACTTAGAATATCTAATTAAAGACCTCTAACAAAAATGTAAACTTGTTGCATTTTTGAACTTCACCTGATGTCCTATGCATATGAATTGAGATTGCATATTGAACTATGGCCTCCTTTTGCATTGTCTAAAACCAAGAGATTAACACAGTTAGATGTCATGCAATTATGGGTTAATGTTGAGTTTCACTTGGTTTTGAGAATAGTTTAATATTATATACTAATTAGAGCCAACCATGTGAAGGTGGAAGCTCATTTGCCCCCCCTTCTAACATATAAAATGCAGCATTCATGAATTATCACATAACAAGATTCATTAACACATAAGATTCATTAAAATATTCACATGAACATTACAACATAAAATTCATTTGAACATTCACATGAACATTCAATAACACATAATTAAAACATCGAGACATAAACATTATTCATTATCAAATAAGTTGCATAAATGTGTTATTCACAAATCCACTAGGAATGGTTACAGTTAAGAGCCCATTCTCATTCCCCTCCCCCTATTATCTATTATGTGCAAGAGAGTTGATGCCATCATAAAATTGAGCCTACTTCCTCAAGTTCTTGTGCATCACTAGAGGGTAATCCCAAGAGATCACATCCCTGTGCTGGTCCTTTTGATGATAGGATGCTTGTTGTTGTCACCTTTTCTAGCCTTTGTAGTCTCTGAAACTTGATGCCATATATATGATGGCCATTGTTGTCACCTTTTCTTGGAACATATTTAGCTATCACCTTTATGAACCCTTATTTTTCTCACAAAGATGATCACAAGGAAAATCAATATTTGAAAAGAGATATACACAAAATGTTCTCATTCCAAAACAACACTATTTCCCTAGAAAAAAGAACTAGCAAGAGAGTACAGTAAAACATACAACTTCATCCATCTCTTCCATGTTCAAATTGCACCTAAAAATATCATAGGAAATGTTGCCCTAACATGTCCCATAAGTGAATTTTAAAAATTGGAATTGATATGGATGGATTAGTGGAGAAATTCAAAGTACATAGTGCACAAACAATATGTCCCAGTACAACAACTTTATGGACTTAGGAGATAAATACTCCATTGTCTCCAGAAATGACCCTACCATGCTCAATTGTACTACATGTCAAAGGTGGTTCACTATCATGGGAACTTCCAACAACCTTCCCTTTCCCACCATGAACAAGATGGTGACCACCCTATGAGACTAGTAGGTAACATGAATTATCAAATAGAAATGTGTGCTAACTTTGTATACAAGAGTGTTGGCATGACATGGTACTATAATGTAGTCAAGTAGGAAGCAACATACATGTTTTGCAGTGTCATTGCAATATACTTGGTATTCCTCTATTCTTGTGTCTTTCAAATTGACCTTTTCCTCATTTCCAACAACCTCTTTGTCCTATCAAAAGAGTACACTGGATATTTCTCCTACAAACATTTTCTCAAATGAGGACCCTTGTCTACCAACTCAATTGATCCCTCCAAGCTCCCACCATGAGCCATGTCAGAAACATCCTACCAAAATAGTACTGTATGGTCCCATTATTAAAAAAATAATGACAAGGATTAGTTAACCTTATAAGCCCCAATAGTGACCTCAATTACCTCTACAAGTATATGTTGACCTATCATTTGCACAATGTTTAATAATAGGAATCCTTTCAAATTCCTCTCTTGAAAAGCTAATCTAGGATAAACTCCAAGGTTCTGGGTGATCTTGCAACCTACTTAAATCCACTTAGTTCAAGATAAATGTGTTTGTTCACAGGGAATCCTTTTTTGGTTCTAACCAATTTTAGATAAGATGTTCAATCTTATTTTTGTCTCAAAAAAGTAGCCACAAAATAGATATATTCTTGGTATTTTATATTTTATGATGAATGCAATCTAACAATGCAACTATATGAATTCCTAATTTAACCAAGTGTTAGAAAATACAATAACAAAGATAAGGTAACAAGAGATGAAAGAAAATAACTTGAAATGGAATTCCTAACAAAGATAAACCACGGTAAAAACACATCTGCATGTTAAGTCATTGAAAATATTAGGTAGGAAACCAATGAAAATATGAGCAATGCTTCCTCAAACCCACTAATGCAATCATCAATGGGAACTTAGTAAAATCCAAAAGATGTTTCACTTCTCATCGAATCACAAGGCCATGGAAAGTGCACTCATGTGAGACAAGAAGCTATGTAGGAACAATACGGTGATCTCTTCTCCAACTTGGTACATCAGCAACATTCATCAACATGTGGCAAATACCAAAACTAAAATATCACACAATCAAATTGACACAAAAAAATCATTTCCTCTATTATTAATCATGAAAAATAATTCACAAAAATAACACACTTCGGTAAGAATAACTACACTTAGAATGAAAGCACCAATAGCATATATTATTGCATCAAAATAATAGCCAAGAATACATGTTACATTCTTGAATTTATTAGAAAACATCTCAATTTGTGTTGAGAGTGAGAGATATCTTAATGCAAATATATGCTTTTGAACTAATAAAACAAATCTAATTATATATAAACTTACTCTCTAAATGGTGCCAAGTAGGACTCCACCCTTGTTTATATCAATTAATGAGTGCATGAGCCTTTACATGTCTTAAACAAAGAAAGAAGGAGTAGATAAGAAAAAGGAAGCTATAAGAGGATCTAAGAGTCACTAGAGGCTTTAAAAATAGAAACTTGACCTTCTATAGGTGTTTCTAGGAGTTGAACTTCCATTAGAATGTGTCTCTGGTGCATGGAAAGCTCTAAATTAGAAACTAACAATTAACTATCAATGCACTATTACTTCTTCAAAATTTTCGGTGCACCTTTGTGAAAAGTGAAACTTGGTTACCTTGGTGGTAGGTTCAAAAAATCCAAAATTTTCCCAAGTGTCAAAACTAAAATTCTAGCTTCTAGGTTTTCTTCACCTTTATACCAAAGAAATGTTTCGATGTTTTCTCTTGAATTTCTCTACAATCTTTGTCACTTGGGTAGGATATGGAAATTCCAAAGTGTTATACTAATCTTTTTCTATTTGTTGGTAATTGATAACCTCAATATTAATATCCACAAAATCATCAAGCTTAGTGTCTAGCTCCAATAGTGCCTCTTCAGTCCTGAATGCTTATCTAATATCTTCTTCTATTGAAGCATCTTCAAAGGTTTTCTGGAACTACTGGACAACTAATTGCACTGGAATGAGGTTATTTTTTTACTCATTTCAAAAATATCAAGGAAGGAATCATTGTAATACTTTTCAGCTTCCAAATTCTTCTCTTGTGTTTGATCTCTCAACTTCTATATATCATCATGTAATGTCTCCATTACTTTATTACTAGCCACTATCTTTTCAATCCAATCCTCTAACTGATCCAGTTCCTTGACTGAGTACACCTCCATAAGTGTACAATACCTTTGACCCTTTATTGCATTAAGTGTTTGGAAATCCTTTCCCCAAGTATGTACCTCATCCAATAGACCAAAACCCTTGCTCAATATAGACACCAGCTTTTCCAAACTAGACTAAACATGGTGCAACAGGTTCAAATTAGCTTGTATAATTTGTACACTTTTATCCTCAAAACTCTCATGCCATTTCTGACATGTGCCCAAAAATGAATCCATCTGTACACTCCCCTTATTTATCCTCTTTAATGTTCTATTAAAATTAATCTTTGGATTATCCAAGTCAATGGGGCCCACTATTCCATCTAAATAGCCTCTCATAAGCTCATTTTGTCTCCTTAGAAATATCAACTCTAACTAATTTTTGTCTATCTATTTGAACACTTCTTTTATACTCGTGGTGATCAAAAATTTGGCATTATATACTGTGCACTTCCCTAATAGGACATCCTTGATTTGATAATCACTGGGAATCAAATCCTTGATGTCAGTGTGTGGAGGAGGGATGGTTATATATGCAAACAAGTCCTGATCTTGGTTCTTCATGTCGAAGGCCAATGCTTTTGTATCTCTTGTAGGCGGCTCAGTCTTCTTGATGTCTTTCACTAACTCATCCATTCCCTCTACACTCACATTTAGCAACCTCTTTTTCTAGAGCATAACCTCCCTCTTTATCTAGGCTGGTGTAGTGCCCATGGGAGACATATATTTGGTTGAAGAGGAGGTTTGCACTACTGTACCTTTTCCCTTATCACTCCTTTCTAGAGCCTTCTCCTTCTGAGAGAGATCTATATTGGGAGTTCATGTATTTGTTGTAGCCAAAGTCCTTGCCTTTGTATCCTAAGAATTTCTTTAGGTATCTATCCCTCCTCTGATACTTCATTGGATGGCACTTTTTTGGGCTCTTCTTCATCTACTACTTGTTCTTCTTCATTAGTGATAGGAGGGAGAGGAGTGGCTGAGCCTTTATCCAAGAAAGACAAGTCCTTAAATGGTGGTGGTGGTATACCTAGAGACCCTTGTGGTAGAGGTGGAATTTGGTTCCAATCCTCTCCCAAAGGTTGGTTTGTAGGTATATCTTGTATCTTATCACCCACCATTCCAGTGTCCATAGGCATAAAATTAAAATTAGAAATGTTAAGATATTTTTTTCTTTCCCTTCCTATTCTTTGATCCACTATTGTTGCTCATCTTCTGATGTCATAATATGAATAGGTTGCCTAGGAATAGATGGTGACATCATAATGAAGCTCCTTCTTCACTCTTCCTTTGTAGCCCTTGCTAGGCAAGTACTCTAACTCAAGGGGAGATTATCTTCTCCATCTTTATCTTCTTCTATATTTTCCTCAAGGATGGTCTTTAGAATTTGAGGCATGGAAAGGACTTTCTTCTGTAACTTCCCTCTTCTTGTCCTTTTCACTTTAGGCTCAACCCTAGCCTTCTTAGAAACTAAAGGGGAAATTTCTTCCTCTAGACAAGCTGGTGGCACTTCTTCTTCTTCTTCTAACTCTTGTTCTTGTTCATGTCCAGGTGGGGCACTTGTTCAGTATCTTGGGCTTGAGTCACCTCTTCATATTGAGGCTCTTTAGTTTTCAGCTCAGCTTGATTTAGGGAATCTCTTTTCCTCTTATTCTACCCCTTATCTACCCTAAAGTACCCAACATCCCTCTCATGTTGATATACTATTTTTGGCCTGACAAGGGATTGAGCAGGGAAAGTTGGTACTGTAACTTTTGCACCTTTACCCTTAATTAGGCATGTTGTGGCTTGAAGGATAACAACCTATGGAACTGAGTCAAGATTAAAAGGCTCCCTCATCAACTAAATTATGTGTCTTGCCCTATGATTTATATCTACATTCTCATTTGTATCTATCCTCACATTCATGATCAATCGATCATAAGTTTTATCATGATTGTACAATGGATCCAAAACATCTTAAGTGTCTTGTTGAATAGCCTTGAGTGAGATATTTATATTTAAGGCCTTTCCCACCAGATATAGAGTTATCCTAAAATAATCCCTTGTTCATATATCATAGTCATCTATTGCATTCATCCAATGGTCTTCTATAGCATCTTCGTGCACAAATTGCTTTCCTGCCAAACGCTGAACTCTGCCAATATTATCAAAATAAGGGTGAGGGGGGTTGTAATCTTCCAAGGGATATTGATCCCACTCTAAATCAAAGGTCATAATATCTTGTTTCTGTTTGACCTCAAATGCACCTATGGTAATAGGCCATACCCATTTCTTCTTATGTAATTTTCTCACTCTTTCATATGTAGATGTGAGTTGTCTTGCAATATCCAATAAGATGAGCCTATCAGATGGATACCTTAGGAGTTTCTTTAGATTCACCATAGTTATAGCTATAATTAGGTAAGTGAATGTTTTGAACTAGATGCAGTAGGCCTCAATCTCAGTGATCCTTTTTGTTGCCTCTACTAACATCCGTTTAGCATAATCACCCTCTATAAATTAGATGATTACAAATATAAAAGCATCATTCACAATTTTTTACTTCTTTCTCTAATCTGAGAGCTTCTTCTTTACCAATTGAGGATATACCACATAGGGCTAGACATTAGCATCTTGTATGATTTCCTTCTTATACAGTCTTGGGTAGTTAGTTGTGCTTTCTACCAATAAGTACACCAAATATGATGTCATGTAAAACTTAGGGCTATCTTTAACTCCTACCAATTTTTCAACTAAGTTTTCACTAGCATTGTGGCCCAATCAATTGGTCTTTTGGTTATTCTGATGGTCTCTATGAAATGGACCATCCAAATATGAAGATGCCTAGTTGTTGTTAGACCCATAATTCTATTCAAAAGTACAATGGTATATCTGATGTCGTCCTTCATATATCCCCTAGTCATGTTTTCCTTTCTGGCTTTGTGTCCTGCTAGTGTTCTATCAATAAAAAATGATGATTGTATGATCTTTGTGGCCTTCTTGTCATTCTCTCTATGTCATTTTTCTTCTTGATGATAAGTTATCTTCACATACTGATCAGTTCTAGGGAGATGAAATACTTTCTCAATATTCCTAGGTCTAAGGTCTAGGACTATCTTCCCTATGACACTTTTAATAACTCTTTCTTCTAACATGTCATTTTCTGCCAATGCCATGATGAGCTCAAAAGACTGCACTAATGTAGGATGAGATGTTGCATTGACCAACCACAATTGGATAAGTGCAGAGACCATTGTGGACCTCCCTTTAGGCTTATTGTAGAGTACAAGGAATGCATTCTAGTCTATGTGTCTCAACTTAGTATCTCTGATTTCCAAATTTCCATCCTAGAAACGTGATTTCTTTAGTGCACCTTCAAACTTGAAGACAACAGGTTTTGGAGAAATCTTTTCAGCAAGTGAGGATGATAAGGAATCCATTTTATTTGCATAAAATAGAAAATAATTAGTCTAGAGAGATGAAAATTAAACCCTAAACAAACCCTAATTGTCAAAATATCAAACCCAGAACTCCAAAACTCAAAAAACCACTAAAATTCCCCCCTTAGAACTCTAAAATGCAAATTAGCACATCTTTTGCAGTTTGATAGGTGTTCTAGGGGCACTAAGAAGGCATTATAAGTCTTTTGGCATAGTTGCACATGTGTGCACCCTAGTGAGGTGCACACATGTGCTAGTGCAAGTGCATTGTGGGAGGGGGAACTTAGTGTTCAAAATGGTGCAGTGATGCACACCATTGTCTTAGGAACGTCATCATTATCTTAATGTAAAAAGGTGCACATGTGCACACCTTGGGGAGGTGTGCACATGCATGCCTTTTCCTTAGTGCTTTGTTAAGTTTCTTTAGGTATTCTTTTTAGGGGGTTTGTCTAATTAAAAGGTGTGAATAAAGGTACATACCTTCTCACCCTTGATAGGTGTGCAAGTGTGCACCTTTAACGCTCTATGTTTAGTGTTGTATAGGTTAGCAAAGGTGCAACTTTGGAGGTGCGGGATCAAGGAGCGTGAAGAGAAGAGTGAGGAGAAGGGAGGGGGTCCTGGGCTTTTATAGGCCCGAGATAGTGTGCACCCTTTGGAGGTGTGCATCTGTGCACATGTGCATCTCAAAATGAGTAAAGTGTGCACTTGTGCATCTAGTGCACCTACACACCCTAGATGGGTGTGCATGTGTGCTAGGTGCGCTAGTGCACCTTTTAGCACAAAAACTCACTCTGTCTTCAATTTTTCTATGTTCTAACACCTAGGTTTTCTCAGTTAGAGGACTAGGGCTTAAGCCAAACTCAAAGTGGAGTTCCAAAATGACCCAAGCCCCAAACTAGGGGTTTGGGAGACAAAAAAATTACTAGGGTGTGTGCATTTTGAAACCACAATTGTATACACATCATCGGTCACCAAAAAAATATGCATTACCTTTATTGTTGATGAATCTTTGTCATGCATGTTGATTTTGTTCCTCCTTTCAATATCCCTCCTCTAATCACTTTTTGAAGACTTTGAATTGCCTCTATGATTTGCCCCTATAAAAGCCTATCATAAAATAATTTTTCACTTCACAACACATTATCATTCATGTAAATACCATGTTGCACTTGCAAAGACATGAAACAAAATAGTATATGTGACAACTGCTAACTACATTTATGTGTAGTTTCTTGAATTCAAACAAATGCAAAATCCTCTTCCTTCTCTCCTCCTTCACTGGAGAATAATTGTAAACAATTATTTCATCAACAATCTCTTTCTTTCCTTTTTTGGGGAGAGCATTGTAGCATTGTACACCATATTCTATGCATACTCATTCACACATGCATTTTTCTTGTATACCATGCCTCACTCTCATTTGATAGTAAATATCCATCTCCTTCTTCTTATGGTATTTCTTTAACCTCTTAGGGAAACCTCCTCTTTGTGAGTTTTTTTTCCCCTAGAAATCCCATCATTTGCATTGGAATGAAAGTTAGGTCATGCTTTACCAACCTGTGCATGTTCAGCATGCTTAGATCCTAGAACTTATGACCTCCTAAACTTCCACAGACTCTACACATATAAAAATAGAATAGTCTGCCTTGTAGATGTTTGGTTCGATAATATGTGCATCCCTGCATAAAATATTCTAGTTCAAATAGTGAAGCACCATACTGGGCTAAAGAAACTTCATTTACAGTATTGTCCAAAATGTGTGCATGTTTTTTTCCTTCTTGACATTAATCAATGACACTCTGTTTACATTATTGTCCAAAATACATGTATGAAAACTTTTCTACTTTTAGAGAAGATGAGAATCAAACTCCAAGAAATAATTATTGCTTTCATTGTTGCACCTATAATAGCATCCCCAACATTTGAAGCCTTCACTCTATCCTGCTTATAACAATTGCACATCCCATTAAAATTTATCTTTAGATTGGGAGTCAATCCAAAGTAAATATATTTTTCCATCCTCAAATCCTACATTACTAGAAAATCTTCCCCATGCTCCAATTTTGGTTGATTGAGCACAATGTAGTCAAATACATCAGGTTGGGAGCCCTCTTTACTAAATGTCATCCATTTTGCAGACTTCTCCTTCAATCGACCAATCATATCTGTTGACATATAAATAAGGAATTGATTACCTAGATTAGTGTTGCAACCTATTGGAGTTCATGAAATAATAACCCCACTACTAAATGTGCATTATCAAAATTGGAAGCAAAAAAGAATATGGAAAAAAAGGGCACATAGCATGCTTGTTTCAAAGTGGCCATGGATGGCAAGTGATAGTGTACTACCAATTGACTTACACAGTCAACTTTTCAATACCAGCAAAATGAAAAATATTTGTCAATTTTTGATGATCCTGCAACTGTGCATAAGAGGATGTTCATTGCAATCTAATGATTTACACAACTCATATTTATGTGTGAAAAAAATATATGCTATTTTGACTTCCAAAATTTTATGCAAAACTAAGTGCCTGGACCAAATTGCCTTAATACATCATCCACAAGTTACTAATTTTATGATTGAACTTTAATTATAGAAGTAAAATAAAAAGATGCACTCTAGTTATGTAATTCAGACATATATGAGTAGAATCATGATGAGTTGGACTTTGGGTTCCTTGGGACTAGCAGGGGAAAAGAGTGACATGTTAAAAGAAATATGTATAGTAATGAAAACATTGTCTTTGGGAAGGAGGAGAGATACGACCTTTGGTTTGACCTACATTTACCCCTAATAGAGTAGGTTTTCAACTTTCCAAGAAGTGCACAAGCACAGTTATTCCTAAGGCTTTCTAGAGCTCCCAAGAGCTTCTTTTTTTGTTGGTTGCAAAATTTTGTGAAGTTGAAACAATGCGTCATTTTTTGTTGTTTTTCCCATCATGTGTTAGTAAATTCAATCTACAAGGAATAGAAAAAATGATATGAAATCATTTTAGTTAGATGAAATGCTTCTAAAATAGTAATAACTTGATACGTATTAATAAAATCAGTTATATTGAGTCCATTAGAGAATCAATTTGTGGGTCTTCCAATGGGATAATCAATTATGTAAGGATACATGTTTTCTCTTGCATTTGTGGCAATGTAATTGTTGTTTTCACTATCCACTAGTGAAATTTCAAACACAAAGTATGCAAGTGATTCTTTTACATCACAAAAGAAACATGTTGATATGACTAAAACTAAGAAGAAGTGACATAGTAGGAATTGCCATTGTCTTCTCACTTTTCACAATGTAATTGATTTACATAGATGGAAGATGAGGGCATGAACTGATAGTAGCCATTGCTGAATTTATAGTCCTCTATCGATCTTACATACCATATTTGTTTAACATGCTTATGCATCTTTTTCTTTAAATGAACTAACTCTCTCACCTAGATGCACACCTCTTCCTATGGTGGTCCTTTCTTTTTAAGATTTTGTATTGTTTGTAATCCTTGTAGTACTTTAATTTTGTATTTGGTGACTCACTTGTCTAACTTGTCCACCAGTCCTATTGGTTTTGACAACATTGTGTACCTTTCTCCCCCAAAGTCCGATGCAACTCCTTGGGTAGTTTTTTGCACAAAAAAAAATCAATCTATTTCAACATAGTAATCACAAATTTTTCTATTGGGCCTAATTCTCAGTCTTAAATATGATCCTTGTTATATCCTCCTAGATTTTCTTTTAAAATTGCATGTCTAAAATAAACTTGTTTCACTCTATTTGTTCTAATTTTCCTTCATTTCTATTGCTTTTGGGTTTTTTTTTTTTTGGATGTGGTTTCTTTTCAGTTTTAATTCAAATCTAGATGGTTTGATTAGATTTATAATAGTCTTGGGCTATATACCACACTTAATTTAATAAAAATTAGAAAGGATTACAAGAATAAACTAGCATGATTTAATTAGGTTTTCTAAATAGAAACAAGCTAATTTAGAAGAGAACTCCTCTAACTAACTAGGAGTGATATTCATGATCTTCATTTAAGAAAAGATTCAACCAATTAGAAAGGTAGATTGAGCAATAAAAAAAATAGAACTTGCATAATAATCAAACTCACATAATCAACCTAGCATTATATTTCCTCTTTATCAACTATTTAATAGAGGAAAAGCTATAGATGTTAATATAAATGAGAAGTTTCATTCATGCATTTTTCTTCCATTCTTTTCTCAATGAAACTTTTGCATTGCACAGTCTACAATAAAAAAACAACTTGAAAAAAATTCCCATTGCCTCCTTTTAAAATTAACTTTAGGATAAGTCATTGTGTGCCAATATATCAAGAAGAAACCCTAGGACTGAACAAAACATGGAAAAAATGAATAGATTTATGACATTTACAAAACTTTCACTTCATAATATTCAATAGTGAGACTCAAGGGTTTGTAGTAGAAATTCCAGAAGATTTTCAAAATTCTAGGATGATAGGAATTGAGGATCATTCACAAAGTCAAAAATTAACAAGGTCTGAAGAAGAATTGGGAAGAATAATGGCTAATTAGAAGACTCTTCATCTATTTTGCCTTTGTAGAATCACATGCATGGAGTTGTGAATGAGTGTTATTTTGATTCCAAGAGGTATATGAATAAACAATGATGACTGTTGTTATTATTTTAAATCTATTTGTGTACATGTGTAAGAAAATCACCATTGCATATGAGCATGTCAAGGAGTTTGAGTACACAAAGGGCCCATGACTCATATATGTTGGGGGTAGCTTTAGTAATAGCCATGCAATTGAGACCAAATGCCTCAAATTCTTCTTATGTGAATAATATATATTAAGTTTTCATAGAAAAATGGCAATAATCATAGGCCCATTTCAAGCTACATTTAAATATAATGCATCTAACATAGAAATCAGTATGAATTATTTCCTTGGTTTCATTTCAAGGGAATGATTAGCATGAAAATAGAAAATATATTGAATGTTGTGAAACATTATTGTAATTGTTTGAGCTATCATAATAAAGTGAAGAAATTCTTACATTATTGACTAACTTGGCTTCATTGAAGTACATATTTCATGACTTCATATATACATAGCTTTTTTCAGCTCTACAGAGATGGACCTCTCTCTTGTTGAGTCTAGTGTAGAAACTAGAACCTTATTGCAATAGATAGAAATTGTATCCTCCATATATGAGAGACAAACATGCATGAAAAGACTTATTTTATCAAAGGCAATATCCTCTATTTTACCACTAGAAAGTTTTCATATACATCAGTTTTAAATTTCAAGTTGATTATAACTATGCTCAACTTGAATACAAAGAACATTCAAAGGAATAACTGGTAGCATAAAAAAAGGAACTTATTATGCATTACAAAAAAAAATGTGTTGTCAATAATTATTTGTTGGTGGACAAAATGAAAAAATAAAGCTTATTAATTGTACTTGAGAAAAAATGAACTTCAATCAAAACTGTCTAAGCAATACAAGGAATGAAGAGCATGCAAAAATAAGTGGCTAATAGAAGAACTGAATGATCAACAAGATGATTAGCATCAATCATCAATGAGCCCATATTTATTTTCCAAATTCTATGAATGCCTAGATTTTGGAGCAAATCAAAATAATGATATAAATTATACGTGGATAAACAAAATATTAACTTTCAACTATTTTTGAAAAAGTAATGTAATGTGGAGAAATTGTAGATCGAATCAACAATAGAGGTACTCTATGGAAAAAATTAAATAGAAGAATGGGATCAGTCAACCTATTTTGAAGAGAGCTTGATATTAATTGTCATAGAATTTCAAATTGAGAAGCAAAATAATAAATACTTGTTAGGATTATGAAAATTTGTTAGTGTATATGAATAGTAGTGTTAAACTATATTAGAAAATAAATGTAACATAGAGAAAGTATAGATCGAATTGGTATTGGAGGTAATAAATGAAAATATTCAAATAGAAGAATAGGATCCTCAACCTATCATGTGGAAGATAACTTAGATCTCAATTCTCGTGGAATTTAAAAATAGGGAAGTAGTACTCTATAGAAGATTTTGAAGATTTTTTATTACAAGATGGAGATTTCTACAACATAAACAATAATCTCCATAGTCAAATGAGTTAAAATCTTGCACATGATTTTCACCTTGACAAAGTATTTACATTTACAAATAACTTCAAACCTATTTTTAACCTATTTTCAAATATTATCGACCTATTTCCACATTAACAAAGAATTTACATACACAAATACCTTCAAATTTGTAAGTTAACAACAATAAAAAACTTTAAAAAATTATTATTTACTCAATCTAATTAAGCCCACAAAGCTATTGGCTGCCAAATCCAAACACTTTTCCTCCTCTTTAAATCCAACAACCTAAGAGTTTTTTGGGTCCCTTTTTAACTTCACAATAAGGAAAGGAGTTCTATGGAAAATGATTCATTTAAATTATCCTCTAGCAATAGGGAGATTCATTAGCAATGTTACATACTTGTTTGTGCCCTTTGTAGATTTGATTATTTATAATGGAACAAATCAGGTCACTAATGGCTACGAGATCTTGACCCTTTCTTATTGTGAACCACCCAAATGTTTAAATTATAGGAAAATATTACAAATTAACTAGGGAATGTATCTCTCTAATATTGAGAGATATAACAATATGAGAAGAACTCAACCAAAGAGCTCAACATTCAATTGTATGGCCCTATGGCCCTGCCTCATGAAAAAAAATGGGGTACCTATGAATGGGGTACCTAATGTTGATACTTCACCCTAGCTCTTCACCCTAGCTCAATAACAATTCTAGAATATAAGAACAAACTCTTTAGTTAAGTAAATAGTTCAGATAATAAAAAATATTTTGTAGAAAAAAAAGTGTGAAATTCAGGGCATTAAAATATCTTTGTAACTACAAAAACCAAAAGAACTCAACACAGAACCATATTATTTTCACTACAAAAGATTTACAAACTACCCAAAAACTTGAAATTTTTCTATAGGAAGCCACATCCAGAATGGAACCAAAAATGGTGTCCAAAACAAGAAGAGTTGAACCCTAGAAAAGTATAGAAGAAAACAAGATGTAGAGGAGAGAAGAATCCAATATTTGTTCATGTGATGCCACTCATAGATCATGGAAGGTGTAGATAAGATAAGATAAGATTAATTTATTGATGTCCACCAAGAGACCAATGAGATTCTAAGGGACTAGAAATAGTACAAAGCACAAATGTTAGCAAGAGGAAGCACCAAACGATATCTACAGAAAGAGTGTGAAAGAAAAACAACAAAAGAACCAAGAGAAGGAAGAGCAACAACTAAAAAATCCTCACATGCAAGAAGTAGTCAAGAATGGAAAGGTGTGGATTAGAAAAATCAAGTGCTTTGAAAGGTTTCCTCTGAGGCCTACAGGAACTAGTAGTAGTAGAGAGACATTGTCAAGTGTGATCTCTACAAGGTCTCACAAAACTAGTGTGAATTGAGATAGTGCAAAGAGGTTGCTTCAATCCCTGAGTGGGAAATGTAGGACTAAAAAAGGAGGTGATGAACTACATAGGGGTTAGTGTCAAGAAAAGTTGGATCTATAGAGCATGCTCAGGAAGCTACATAGTCTCCTAAAGGTAGAGTGCAAGACAATGTTGGTTGATATATCTAAAAAATGAGGGAAGAGACTAGCACTCTCTGAATAGATAGTAGAACCTCCCCTAGATCTCATAGTCAATGGGGCAACAAAAGATAAAGTGAGACTTGGTCTCAACCTCCCCGAGGTGATAAAGTCAAAAAATCTTGTCCTCCCCACTGATTTGGTGATCAATTTGAATATATAACCGGTGAGATCCCACTCTAAAATATCCCAAGGAGATGTGAAGAGTGTGATTCCAATGACAAGTGAGGTACTAGGGGTATAGGATGATCCCATATTGGATGCCAAGGAAGTGCTTAGCATAGAAGGGCATACACAGATAAAGTCCACCTAGGAGATTTCTCTAGGTTATAATAACATATTATTTGTAGATGTCAAGTCTAACATGCTCGTTCAACTCCCACTAAGTGGAAGAAGGTGGGCTGGAACATCTAGAGAAAACTAAAAGGGGGGAAGATGATCCATACTAATACCAATTGAGTCCAAGAGGATAGAGACCTCAACATACCAGCAATGAGAGTTGTGACCAAAGTTTGAACCTACAATTTCCTTAGAGGAATAGTAAGCCAAGTAGGAATACTTGTGAAAACCATTGGGGGATCAGCAAAGCTCTAGAGCCAGTGAAGAAGCCAAACTAAATCAAAGATGGTCCACAATTGGAAAGAGTGAGCTCCAAACTTTTCCAAAATGATGTTGTGTGGTGTAGACCGGTGACATCTGATAATGCACCAAAGGAAAAGATTTTGGACTCTCTCAACAGAGGCCCAATCAAACTCCAAGAGGAAGGAGCCCTAAACAATAGAGCCATAGAGGATAGTTGGCTTGACTAGGGAGTCAAGAAGGCACATCTTAGTCATGGTTTCAAAAGAACTATCACATTGAGAATAGCAAGGGAGTCGAGCCCCTTGTTGACTCAAGGGTGCATGGCTAGTCTTGAGCTAAATCAAGGTCCAAATAACTTAACCCCCAAGTATGTATATGAAGATGAAATCTCAATCTCGATACCCTGGAAGTAAAAATGGAGGTGTGAGGTCTTCAAACAATTGAAGATCATGACCCAAGTCTTTCCCAGATTCACAACTAGCTCACGTGAGTCACCAAAAGAGGCCAAGCCATCAAGGATTCATTGAAGACTATCAGAGGAAGATGTTAGGAGAATCAAATCATCAGCAAATATGAGAATGGATATCGACACCTGATGTAAGTAACAACCATCACCAAGGAGCAATTAATCATAGAGGAATGCCTCAAGCTCGTCGATCTAGATGCCAAAGAGAGTGAGGGAGAGAGGGCAGCCCTATTTCACACAAATAGTGCTTTGGATAGGGTCAAAGAATCCTTGTGGAGTCTTGATTTTCCCACAACACACTCGTATAACCTCATAATAGTTGTAAGGAGAATCTCTAAGATCTTGTTGTTTCTAAGATGTTGAAAGAACCACCTGAGGAATATAGTCAAAGGATTTGCAAAAGTCAACAAAACAATAATATAATTTTGTTGAGCAATGGTCAGCCTCCTCTATGATGGCCTATAAAGTCAAAATGTGATCAGTGCTCTAAAAATATGTATAAAACCCAACCTGACCCCTAACTCGACAATGTCGTTGATCGAGCTCTCTAGATAGGATACTATTTAGCAAAGTTGCATAGAGTTTGGCAAAAGTATACCCAACCATGATGGTCTTCTAGTTCCTAAGGTTGGAAGTTGGCTCAGACTTATGGATCGAATAGATAATATGTCATGACCAAGAGTCAGGGAAGCTAGCACAAACCACTTGATTAAAGAGCACTATAAGAAAGGGGCCCAAGACAAAGATAGCCAAATTGAAGAATTCAACTTGGAACCCTTTCTCATCTGGTGATCTACTACTATTCATAACTCTAACTGCCTCACTAATGTAGGAGAAGTAGAAGAGGTGACACAAGGTCAGGGGAGATGAGATAGAGAGGGGGCTGGCTAGGAATATCATAGAGGGTGAAGGTGTGGGAGGCAATGGAGCGATGGTCCAGAGTGGAGGGAGGGGGGTGGAAAGGAAACATGGTGTGCCAAAAGAGCTTTGGAGACTAGAAGAGCATGGCATAGAGGTATCTACACTACAATAAAGTGAACTTTCATTTCTTTTGGTGAAGAAATTAGTGGTAGTCGAGCCTCAAATAAGAGGAAGAGAAGGAAGAAGTGGATGGAGTAGAGCGAAGCATGTGGTGAAAAGATTTGCAGTCCTCATCAAACCACTAGTTCATGGGGCAAGATTTTTGATTGGGGTGAGGGGTGAGGGAGGTGGTTTAATTGGGAATGAAGATAAGGGTAGACTCCTACAAGGTGAACACAAGTGATTGGAACATAGAGGTGATGTCCCCAGAGTTAGAGAAGGGATCCTAGGGGAGAAGCCATCTAAGGTAGTAGATGGAGAGCTCCATGTCACCATCAATGAAGTGAAAAGAAGTTTGAGCATGGGGGGCAAGAGGGGGGAGGCTACTAGAAGAGAGGGGCAAGAAGAAGTGGAGAGCAAGGGAGAGAAGGTGTAAGGGGCCCCCGAAGGGTGACACTAGGGAGGGCATGGTCAGCCAGAGGAAGGTGAGAGATGGTAAGGTGAAAAATGAAAGGGATGTAGGAGCCAATAGAGAGAACATAGTCCACAATGCTAGCACCACCACCATGGTGCCAACAAGTGAAGATTATGGAGCTAAGAAAACAAGAGAGCCCATTTAGGATCACTAATTTCAAGGACTCACAAAGATGTAGCAAATTACCACCATATAGAGAAAGGGCCCCTGACAATCCTTAGAGAGACGGTTCAAACCCACAAAACCTAGATCAAAAGTAATTGTACACATGGGATTAGACCTAAGATCATGGAGGGGATGCTATAGGTCTCTAGTCCATGCATTAAAGTCTCCCAAAATGATGATGCCCCCCATGGCAGAGAATCTAGCAATGTGTTCAAGAAGGTCCTCATAGGGATCCCCACCATCAGTGTTGTGAACTGCATAGTACGAAGATGTTGGCTAGAAGTAGCAGACAGTGATATAAGTATCCCTATGGAGTGAAGTCACTTGATCGATATGAATCCACATGAATCTAGCATAGCTGTCAGAGTGAACCAAAGAAATAGTATTGAAACAGTGGTCCTAAATAAGACAAGCAACCCCACCAGAACACCTAACCTCATCTCTAAAAAGGAGAGCCACTGATAGTTAGTAATATCGAGAAGAGGACGCATGGGGCTCTCATGTGTCTTTGTAATAAAAAGAAGGTCAACAGAACCAATAGTATCATTAAGTAAGCTAGGCAAAGACCAGAGGATACCATTACCATTCCAATAGTTGGGGCATAAAGAACCTATGCTCAATTGCCATTGAGCATTTCATTTGGCCTTAGAGGCCTCCCTTAAAACCCAACCTATAGGAAAGGTGTCATGAAACACTACTTTAATATTTATGATGACTGCATATTTACCCTCTTGTCGGGCAACCACAACAAGGGCATGAGCTTGCTTCAGTTCTGCCACCTATGATTGGGTGAGGTCCTCATCTAGGTAGATCTTAGGGAAAAGAGAGAATAAATTTCTCTTTTCCATAAGAGCCTGCAACTTGTTAGAGAGGGAAAGGAACCAAATGAAGAGAGTGTCATCTGGGCCTAGCCAACACTTGTCAAGTGTCATGTCTAAAATGTCTAGCTGATCCTTGAGGAAAGAGTATTTAGCAGTTGAGGGATCATCAATGGAGGAGAGACCATGGACCCTTAGGTTTAGTTCATGGGTCTACCTAACCTTCTCATTGTCCATCTTGCCTTGTACTAAATTCTCAACACCTAAAAGAGGTGTCTCAACCATAGAGTTTCATAAATAAGCCCAAGAATTCACCTTTGATTCAGTCTCTATTAATAGTGAAGAATGCCTATCCATGATCTCTGATTGTTTCTCTTTGATAGTGCCTAACTCCCTAAGCTGAATGGTAGCAGAATCTAGATTTTACCTAAGGCCTATAGTTTCAGTGACTAGAGATTGCATAGTATCATGTAGAGTGCTTCCCAAATTCTAGTATAGCTAACCATTCAACGAGTTTAATATAGAGAAAGGTTGACTGAGCAACAATACTTTACAAGCCAACATTAGTAGACTCCACTATAGTGAAGTGATCAGCGAGCTAATGGAGTGTAATTGGATCAAATATGGGTGTCATGGCTCATAAAGAAGAAATGCATGCCTGCAAAAAGAAGGTGCCACTAGAAGCTCATAGCATTACCACAGACTAGGCATTTAGTCAAATAGTCTATAGAGAGCTAACCATTCCAAGAGTTAGCATATCATGTTTCATGGTCCCATAATAAATGTGTTGAATTCTACAAAATACTTCCACATAGTAGTGAGGTCTAGTCAAGAGTGTAGGAACGACAACAAGCAAAGAATCTCTAACCAAATGTGATGCACAATTCGTCAAATAGTTGGCACCTAATCAAAAGTTTACTCCTAAAACCTGTTTAAAGACTAATTCCTACAACAAAGTTTTCTTGTGGTAGGTCTATGTGAGGCAAATGGCCCTTGTGCCTAGTTCCCTTTACAAAAAATGTGGAATGGAACAAAACAGGCAGCAATGGCTCTTGAGCGGGACACAGTTAGGACAAGCAGAGCAAAGCAGGTAGACTCCCAAGCGGGTCATGGCTAGGGTGAGTGGCTCGCAAGAGGTGACAGAAGGAAATGGTGGCAAAAATATTCATGATTTATATGATTTATTAACTATTGCAAAAGAAAATGGAACAAATATTGGGGAGGAGCTATAGATGAATCCCATACAAACAATGTTTCTAATGATTTTGTTCAAGAACTAGATGTGTTCTTGTTTGAATAAAAACCATATAATGTAGAAAATAGGCTAGATGAAATACAGATAAAGAAAGTCATTGATGATTCTATTCAATAATTAGATGAGCTCATAAATCTCATCTCACATGCCAAAGTAGTAAAATATTAAAATAAGCAAGTTCAAATGTAAAGGAAATATACTATCAATTATGCAATAAGAAAATTGTAACGCGAAGAAGATTTGAGAAGCATAATTTATGGCACTAATATTTTCTAGATCCCCACAAATGAAACCTCCTAGCTCAAGTTCTAGTACAAACACAACCTCCAAGCTCAAGTTCTGCACTTCGCTCTGGCTCCTCTTCACATGCACAACCACATTTGGAGAAAATGATAAATATATATATTTTTTATTTATTTATTTATTTTTGTTTATAATCATGTAGTCCTTGCAATTATGATAACAAAGTCGGTATTATGACAACGTTGGGGGAACTTGAAAAAAAAAAACACAAATTGCACTACCATCACAATTTATTTTGGCAATTTGACCCCAAATGTAATAGTGACTGATTAAAGTATCAAGGGGGTCAATGTTTTTCCCTTTTTTCCCATCTTCCTTTGTTAGTGAGTATTACATCCATGACATTTACATCGTTATGATTATGAGATTGATCACCTTAGTAAACACATATGTATTCTTTTGTGTGTCTTGATCATGGTTCCTTGACATGCAGTTCTTTTGGCCACTTTTCCAGTTATTTGTCACCTCACACTTTTTTTCACTACTAGGGGTTCTATTGTTTCTTATTCTTCCATGGTTTGATGGAGTGAGCTATGTACTCAGTATTTGTTCCTATATACTAGGCAGATGCAACGGCTAGGTACCTATGCATTTTGGTGAGATGGATCATTTACCATATAGACACTCTTATTTCCATTACTACTTTCTTTGGATGCAACCTTCCATGTTCGATTGATCAACTCTTTAGGCTTTTGTTTTTATGCCATCTATATCTTCGAGTTTTGTTGTTTGCTTCTTAATTCAAGTAGTGGCTTCTAAGAGCACTCATGCAAATTATAGTCTTCTCTACTTGGTTAGGTTCAATTTCAGTAGAGGTTCTTTAGATCAGCAGTTACTTTTGACAAAACTTTGTAGCTTCTACATTCTTTAGTGGTGTTCTTCATGATCATCTTTGTTTTTTCCTATCTTCTAGGACATTCTTTCTAGCACTTTTTCAAGTAGGTTTTTCCCACGTGATTTTCTCTATTTCTCCTATTTACAAAACTTTAGTTGTTCTTGGGTACCTCATCAAACCTTGTTTTTGAGACCCAAATCTACTTTCAATAGTAATTTCTAAGTTTTTAGCTACTCCCTAGGTTTATTTTAAGGGGGGATGTTAAAGTAATTAGATATTTTCAAACTAACTCTTTTCTACTTAAGCTAAATTTTAGGCATCTAATAATTAATTATTTTATTAATTATTATTATGCAACTTAGGTTTTACCTTTTAAGGTTTCAACATCCTTTTATAAGGATTGATTTCTCTTTCTAATTTACAAAATCATTTTTTGTTTGATTCAATTGCAATGTCTCCTCTGTGGATTTGGGAATTCTAGCCTCCATAGCTTTTGCTTCTCTCTTTCTATGATAAGTGTTTTCATGCAGATGATTATTGGGAGCTATGGGGTTGACCTTTAATCAACTTTAATAGATGGAAATGAATTAATACCCCTGAAGAAACAACATGACTTAAAATTGGGGAGAACAATAAAAAGTAGTCATTCAAAATAAATAATTAGATTTTTATGTAGAAAAGTGTAGACATTCTGATTAGAATATGTTGTCTTAAAAAATTATGAAATCTAAGAATTAAAATAAATATAAAATATAATTTATTAATGACTTAAAAATAATTATTATTATAAAATAGATGTACTTTTTAGGACATAATTATTTTAAAATTAAAAATTTAGTACATTTACAAAATTTTAAGAGTATTAGATATTATATTTTATTAAATAGAAATAATTTTAAAATAATATTATAATTATAACTATGTATAATGTAATCCTATTTTTGTGTTAATAATTATTTCAATTCTAGTTATCTATATTGTAATTCTAATTTTTTTAATGAATATTTTAATTGATATTTTAGGTATATATGGTAGAGAATTTTAAATTATTTAAAAATGAAGCAAATATTTAAAATAACTGAAAATCCAATTCAAACAACACCTAACTCTAGATTCAAGTAACCATTAACAATTTTAAATACTATTTTTTTTATGTCGGTAAATGATCGAAGCCATATAAATTATATTAATGAAATAAAAGTACAAAATCTTCATTCAGATGAGCACTTGTAGGAAAGAATGAAGAAGAAAACCTCCAGTATAGCATGAGACTAAGTCTTATACAAAGATACAAAAATAAATGGGGCATACCCCAGTTTCATATCTTTTTGAAGGGAATGCCCTTCTTTACAAATTAAATCATTTCAACTAAGGTATTTGATCACTATTTATTTTCAATTTTATACATGTGCTTTCAACACACACAAAGTCTTAGGAAGACATTCCCTCCTTTGCATCTTATTTATACAATTGAAGAGATTCTTTGCATGGGGAATTTTCAATTCTCTTAGGCCTTGTCATGGTTTTAAAATACCTTTTGTCAGATCAATTTTTAAATTTGGCTTTGAGTTCCTTCAATATCCTCTGCATTAGCTTCATGCCCACATGTAGCATTAGTCTCTAAATACTAAGTAAACATTCTAGTGTCTAAGAAACTTTTTTACTTCAAACTCTTATGAGATAGTTTATTTCAAATCTACTTGAATTTCCATTCTAAATTGTTCTTATTGGTTTATGATTGTGACTTTTATTTAGAATAAAGTTTAACCTTAGGCTATATTGGTTACCATTAATAAATGTGGTGCTTCTCATGTATAAATGTCAAATTCAAAGTTATTACTTGATAGTTATGAAATTAATAAGTGTCATATAGAAAATTTTGAACTTTTTCCTAATAGGATATGGTTTTTAAAGGGATTAAATCTTTGGAGTTCTTATTTTAGATTTATCAATTAGTCAAATTTTTCCTCTAATAAGTCTAAATTAAAAGAGAAGATAGAAATTTGATGTGGATACTAAATTCCTTAAGATTGGATAATTAAGCCTTCTGATAACAAAACAATTATAAATACTATTAATATACAAAAATGTTAATCAATTATTTTTTATTTACTAATTTAAAGTTAGCTATTACTAATTTAAAGTTAGCTATGACTATTAAATCATGCTTAAGAATTACTTATTTAAAACTTTTGCATAAGCCAAATTTGGTATTTCATCAAGGTAAAAATTATTCTTATCTTTCAAAATCATATAAATTAAAAAAAAGAATAGAATATTTGAAAATAGAAATTAGTCCAGAATTACTTAAATTAGCATTTAAGTAATTCTATTAAAAGAAGGGTATTGAATATATATCCATTTAGGACAATGTTAGAGATTAATAAATCTATGTTGCAAATTTAGAATTTTGATTTCAATTTACTTGTTTAGTCATTAGATTGCCACTTCATCACATTTATTTTTACAAATTCTATTTGAATTATTTGTTCAATATCTTCTTTAAAAATTGAAGGAACATATACAAACTCGAGATTTCAAAATTATTCCACGAAGTTATGAATGAAAAGAGAGAAATCCATCAAAAATAATTTTGCATTAGTAGTGATTGAATGAATGATTTTAATGATGTCCATGAGACCACAATAGTCCAAGGGACCAAATGAACACAACACTAAGTAATTTCCATATTCCTTTCCATTTCAAATCATTTGATATGGATCTTGACCAAGAAATATGTAGTTTGTTTGATCTTGTCAACTTTGAATAAGCTATGCATATTGTTCGCCTTTAGGATGACATCATAATAAGTTTAGATATTGTCATAAGTTGTGCACTCTATGAGAAAGTGTCATTCTGTTTCAATGGCTCTTGTCTTACAAAATAGGAAAACTCTCTCATCGCAAACCTCTTTGGGACTCTTCCATCTAACTGTCTTATACCTAAGGTGATGAGATTCCATCCTCAATTGTGCCACTAAATCCTTGCCTTACCTTTAATAGAAGCCCCAAAGTATGCTTTCTCAACATGGTGCCTGATTGGGTTGAATTCTTTAATGTAATATGCCTTTTTTCTAACAATTTTATCATTCCACATGGCACTTTGAAACTTCTCTATAATACATGTGTTTTTATGCCCACTTTATTGTTCAGACACTCTTGCACCTTGATGTTCCATTTTTGCATCCATTTAATATTTTTCTTCATCCATGCTTTCTTCCTACAGTTAAGAGTCTCTTCTTTCACAATTTTTGGCGAATGATGGTCCTACATGTCTTTTTTATCTTCTTTAAGTAGCTAAGTAAATTGAATTATCATTGAAGCCTCTAGCAAAAAAGTGTTGGCCTCAGATAAGAGAATTTCATAGGGAACATAAGATTTGACTTTGAGATTTCTTGTGATTAAGTGTCTTTGAATTCTCTTTATTTGTCTCCATCCACATTTTGACATGCCCCCCCCCACACCTCACAACCATAAAGAACCACCAACATGACTAGAAAACTAAAGAGAGTCTTCTTGGTTTTCCAATCTTAGAGTTTCATTTTCCTACATCTATTTTGAAGCAGCAATGAGGCTTTCCAACCCCCTTGAATCATTTTCCCTCTACAAGTCTCCCATATGAGTTTATAAAGAAAGCCAATTCCAAGGTACTTGTACTCTTTCACAATTTCTAGCAAACTGTCTACAAAAAGGAATGTAGTAAGCTTTTTCTTTTCTTCTCAGAGAGAAAAACATGACTTCGGTTTTGGAAATATTCACCTCCATCCCAACTTCCTAGCAAAAATTCTTTAAGGAGCCTAAATGATCTTTTAATCCTTCAACCATTTTTGCTCTCAAAATAAGGTCATTTGCATAAAAAAGAAGTTTCACCATATACCCCACCAATTGAACACCCTCCCCCTTAGTGTTATCTAACCAAGTTTCTAGTTTATTGCTATACAACCCAAAAAAGGTAGGAGATAAAGGGCATCCTTTCTTAACACCAATGTCACCCCCAAAACATATGGACATACCATCACTAGTTCTAATTCTGGCTCTAACTTTGTCATATAATCTATGCACTACTGCTCTAAATTCATCTAGGATGCCTAATTCTTTCACTATGTTCCATACCTTGTCTCTAAGCACTATGTCAAATGCTTTCTTGAACTCAAAAAAATAACTTGGCAAGCTTCTTCCCCCTGATTGTCCTACATTTTCTCTAATATGTGTCAAAGAGTGATGCAATTGATCAACAGTGGATTATCTGGGTCTTAAACATGTCTTCCCTCTTTCTCTTTTACCTAAAATTTTTGTCCATATGTTGATTCTACGTTCTATTGTGCCCCCAAAAAGTTTGACGAGAAGCAGGTTAGCCATACTAGTGTGGTATTTTGATGGATTATTAATATCCCCCCTCTTGAAAAGTAGGATAACCACACTAGTAGTCCAATCTAATGGGAAACCCTTGCAAGCAATGTGATTGAAAATATCCTTTATATAAGACCCAAGGATTTTCACTCCCCATTTTGTAAATTCAACTTGCATCTTACAAACAAACAAGTGTGCTATGCTGCATAATACTAGACATCCTTTCTTTTGGAAGCATTAATGCTGATGATATTCCTATGGGGGAGTATTGTAGATATGTTACATTTATGACTAATTTTGTCATTGATGTCAACATAGCAGTTTTCTATGGTATCTGGCAGAAGAACAACGGAAAGATCAAGTTGGTATGGATGACTAGTTGAGTATTCTAACTATCTGAGTTTATGGGAGATACTTTTGAGTATCTAGTATATGTAGTTAACATTGGAAGAAGAAATGATAAGTCTAGAAGAAGTTATGTAAGTTTTAGTGAAGTTCATTCTGAGATAGAGTTTATAGAGGCACGTTCTAGTAAACTTGTTATATCTCTTAGTAGAGTTGATATTATGACAATCAAGGTTGAGAACATGAAGAATACATGTTGGTGATGGTGTGGCTAAGTTTGCTAGTCATAATAATGCGTGTACAGAAAGTTATTCAAGTTGCAAGGTGGAAGGTTAATGTTATCACTAAGTGTAACATGTTCTTAATGTGGTCCTATAAGAATTAATTGAGAAGGTCTAACAACCGACTCAGGGAATTATTTTATGGACTTGATATAAAGGAAGGACATTTTCCTTTATCATGATGCAATGCCCCACCAAAGGATCCAAAAGAACTAACCTAAAGTTTTACTAAGTTTACCAAAAAAATTTTTAAAAGAATAACATGTACAAGAATCATAAAGTAATAGAAGCAATAATATACAATCATACATAAGAAAACATAACAGATTACATTCCTTAAGGATCCCAAGATGTTGAGTCGCATTTAAATTTATATAATACTAAGTCCAGTAAATAACACATCCACATAAAAGAATATCTACAAGTCCAATCTATTTAAATAATATACATTTGTTCGGAGTGCCACTTGGCAGTAAATTCAGAATGCACAATCATCCACTATACATGTCATAGGGTATGAAGGATGAAATAATATACATTTATAAAATAGATTACATCATCCCTTTTGAAACCATGAAACAAGTACAATACAATAAGTGAAATCATCCATCATAATACACAAAGATAGAATGAAAGGAAATGCAGACAAGGAACTCCAGCCACGACATCAATAGACGGATCTCAATGGTAAAAGTGAAAAGCACTACAACCCGACCTTGTGGTAACTCAAAAAGGTTCACTCCCACCATGTCATGCCCAGAATTATAGGGAAAAACACAACTACAATTTTTTTTTTTTGAAAGGTAACTTAGCAATTCTCATAAAGAACTATACATTATCAATTCAATTATCACTAATTAGAAGTTCGAGGTATGCAACAGTTTTGGAAGTATAAGCTATAGTGATAAATGATCTATAGTAAGGAAATGGAACATATCAATTGAACATTTGCCTAAAACATTTGTAATACCAACCCTTGGTACACTTTTTACTCAAATATGAGTTATAAAATACACTAGATAGTCAATGTCTATCTCACCTATTTTAATTTGAACCTACTCTTTAGGAGATATTATGAAGCATACATTTGTGGGATTCACTTAATTCATAGGTTAGGTAGAGATGTGTGGATTTATCTTAAGTTGGACATATAGTTTTAATATTTGTTACATGAGTGGGTGTGTGTGTGTGTGTGTGTGTGTGTGTGTGTCGTACTACATAAGGTCTAATATATAAAATCTCAATAATAATTGTTACTTATTCTTGTCGAGTGCCATATAATATGTTTATGTTCATCTTATAAACCACTAACAACTTAATCAAGATAATTCTAAATGTTACTCAAACCTCTAGTGAAACCTACATATTAAATCAATTATATATATGTTAAATATGCCATAAAGACTATTCATTATTAAATACATAGAATTAATTTTCAATGCATTATATATATATTAAATAAATTGATGATAAGTTATATAATGAAATAATTAAACAAAAAAATTACATATCTATATATATATATATATATATATATATATATATATATATATATATATATATATATATATATATATATATATATATATATATATATATAATAGAACATTGAGATAATATCATGATCCACTAACAAATCCCCATTGTCGATACCTTACTAGTAACTTCAGCTAACTACCCAATTCTAACCATTCATTTTTAATCATTTTAAGTAACCCCCCCCCCCCCATCATACCTTAATATCTTTCCAACCACATACGTATATAATTTATTTATAAAAAGTTATGACTAACAAGAGATCATTGTTAATAACCCTTAACCTTTGTTATTACTAACATGGTACTCATACCAACTTACAAGTTAATTATTTATTCCAACCCATAAATTATTACTAATCCACAAAGTTCAAAATAAAAATTTATTATTATACTAGCTTATTACTACTTGACTAACATTCACCTATTACTAAGTGTACTTCTTAACATCTACTTACTACTAACTTAACACTTTACAATCAAAATATTCCAATTAAATTATAATACTTACTATACCACTATTGAGCAACATTATTTACCCCTAACTCTATAACCTAAGAACTTGCTAATTTACCCATTTACCACCATCTAAAATTGACTTCCCTCATCCTATTTAAATCATGACACAACAACTTGCTTAATCTACTAACTACATACTTCCATTACAATCCCATCCCAATAATCCTACTTTATTCTTCCCCTAACCCTTTAACTCAATTTTCTTCCAAACATACTTCCTACCTTTCTAAAGGTGAGCCCTCCCCCCCCCTCCCTCCCTCCAAGCTCACATGTGACATGAGAGAGGCACCTTCTACCAAGTGGCCCCTTCTAGGCATTCATCCCTATGTTCAAAAATGTAGTCCTTTTCTGAATTAGTTGGAGCTAATTTTTCCCCCCAACCCATCTTACTATGTTTGTATTCTCCCTAGGTCATACATTTTTTTAGTGGGAACGGACGAGTTCCAAGAGGGAAAAATCCATAGTACATGTGGCGAGGGGGTGGTAGGTGATGTGTCTAGGTTGGTCAGCCTAGGTGAATGGTTTAGTGTTTAAATATATAATGTTCCTTAGGGTCTTTTCATGGGTGGGTCATATCATGATTTACTTTATTTTTTTGTTTTTTACATGATGTGACTTATTTACCAAGCCTAGTCATGGGTCCATTATGGGATAGTCTCCTACTTTGATTTATAAAGCATTATTTTCTTTAGTCTACTACTAATACTTTTCCATATTGTTCTCCATTCCTAAGATTCCAAGGGAGATTCCCTTGAATATTTTATTGGTATGTATTCGAGGAGTGGGTTATTTTCCCACTTCCCATACAAATTCTAGAGAGTGATTTATGCACCTATAGGCTTGTGTTTGTTTTTCAATAATGAATTTTATATCATACTTTTACTTGGTTTGATTCCACTATGAATCATGTTTTGACAATTAACTCACATTTAATTGCTATGCATATGTAATGGTTTAAGCTAAACTACTTATAAAAATAAATTGAGAATGGATACTCAAATTTGAACAAGATCTAATATGAACCAACTAATTTATCATTATCTAGCTCTGAGAGACTTCAAAACATGCTTCTTATTAGACTAATACATTTGAAACTCCTTAGTATGAATCATCATTTTGAGATACATCTTCTATTATTAATTCATAAATCCAAATGAATACAATATTATATTCAAAATACAATAACTATCCTTTAAAGAGGACCTTCTTACACTTCATATGTGCCTACTACAAGTTGATCCCTCCTTTCAATGCAACCAGATGCATAATAATAAAGTTTACAATACAAATAATTAAGGTAATGTCCAAATTAATTTATTTCTTCCATGAAACCATTTTCCACAAATTATAGAGTCTCTCCTTTGTAGCACAATACACAAAATCACACAAGAAGACTTGTCCTTACAAACACAATATTCAATGACACAGAGGGAGATTCCTCCTTTCAAATACTTCACACGATACAACCATGGAGAGTTTGACTTTTCTAATAGAATACTCAAGACATGGAGGAGGATATCATCCTTCCACATACACTATATGGCAACATACTTTTTTTTCTTCAACAATGCAATAGAGTAAACTTATCTTCTTCATAGGGTTCATTCTCACAACCTGCAACCACAACATAAAACCAAGAACCATGGAGGCTCACCTCCCATCCTAGGCTTCTATGAAGCCATCCACCGAGCAAGCGAAACAAAGCCCAAATGGGATACACATACACAACATTTACAAATGCATGAAGACACACCACACAACACAAAACAATTCCTTCCATCGCTTGCACAATTGATTCACCATTGGAACCATGAATACATTGGGTGAAGGTGGGATCTTCAAAGAGGAGATTTTTCATGTCAATAAAATTCACACACATTAAATTTCACCATGCCTCTACAAGGCCTGCATCATATATGCTCCTCTTCAAAATTTCCACTTATCACCCAAAATCATAATATCAAGAAAATGGCCTCAATGGAGCCCATACTCCATGAAATTTTCCCTCCTTCTCTCCAAGAGAATAGGCTCTCTACTACATTGTTGAGCCCAACTAAACCCTTCACCCAAGGCTTCTCTTCCCTCCCAAGGGTGAGTGAAGCCTTCACACCCATTAACAAATTCAACATTCAAACAAAACAAGGAGATCAAGGAAGAAAACTAAGAAAATGCATGAAACACAATGCACAATCACAACACAACACCAAGATTACAATAACAATACATGATCCCATAACAACACTCCATACTTGCAGATTCATTATGCAATGATAAAACAAAATGGTCATGGTTTGAGCACCAACCTTGGTCCAAGCTAAAGGCAATGATAGTTTATGAGGAGCTCCCTTAGCCTCCCTCCAAAACCTTAATTGTCTCTAGACTTAGAGAGTGGGTGAACACCCCACTAGTTTGTCCAAGACTCTCTAAAAAGGAATTCCCACTAACTATTTTGCAAAAACACTCAACCATCTCCTCTTACAAACTTGTCTCCTCCTAAGTTTGCTATATTTGACTTAGTGGAAACATGGGGAAGAACTCATGTGACAACTCCATTTTGGAATTTCTAGAAGAAGGCATTATTAAAGGGTCCCCCTAGGCTATCTAGGAATTAATATGGTCAAAATTAGGCCTCTAACATGCTATACTATCATATGGGTAGCTCATCTTCACACAAGAGACACTTTGGGACCACCTAATGACCCTTCAAAACCCTAGTCAAGTCTAAATTCGAATTTCCTTTTGATAATGACCCATCCTATCCCTTGTCAAGTGGGTTTCCTTAATCATTAACAAAGTAATTAGTTTTAGGGTAATGTGCTACCATGACCAAACCCTAGATGACATGTCATTAACACACAAAATCCATAAGTGTCAAGTGACACATAAAAGCACATTCCACATCATCATGACATGGCCCTAATGCATCTTTGAGATTAAAAATTTCACACACAAGCAAGCTTACATTTATGAAATAAGATACATCACAATGAGGCTCTTGAATCTTCCAAAGATTCACCTTAGCTAAACTGTGTTCACATAGGTCTGGACCTTGTTTCTCCCAAAAAATTTCATGGTTGCACTTCCTACACACTAAACTCAAGCATTAGTAGTCCAAGGAGGTCATATAAAATACATATCATAAATGTATATGAATTTAAATGTTATGTAATCTATATTAACATAATTCAATGGAATTCCTTTACTTAATCATTTCAATTAAACATTTGAAACGTTAAAATATCAAAATTTACACATCACATTTAATCATAAATCATCATAATCAAATAAAAATTTGCATCACGTCATAATCTAATTTCTATCCTACCATGTGTAAAGTTACATTCATATTTGTTCGACCATCTCATTCACAATATTAGGTTCTTAGTACATATCATAGATGCAAAACACTACTGTAATGTCAAAATCAATAGATAAAACAAATCACCATCCAAGTCTTGAATAAATGTCAAAATATCAAATTCCCGAATATCAAATTACAAATAAAGATATCTATGCTATGACTGGTCGAGGTGATGCCTCACACACCGTGCTGAGGAGATAGTCTCAAGTCTCAAATAGGATATCAATCCCAAAAATCAAAAGCAATACCTATGTCAAGGAATTACCTAAAAGTAATCTAACTCAAATGTTCCAAGATAAATCAACATCTAAATCCAAAGGAAAACAAAGACACATAGGAAATCTATACTACTAGTGGGCAAGTGTCATCACACGAACCAACTCTAGGATTACCTGGCTAGTCTTTTAATTCTCTAACCCCCTAGTGACTCTATGTGGCACTAGTATCCTTTTGTACTGACAAGGCATACTAACGATGCATGGTCACAACCAAGCATCCTCTCTACTCTCATCCTAGTCTGTACTAGCACTCGAGGCATGGGCGAGGAAAGACAAGACTATTATTAGGTTCATTTTACTCCCATTTAGTGTAGTGTTTTCACTTATTAACTACTTACAATGGGTTACCCTGGCAGCCACTTTGAGCCCTAGCCTCCATTGCAAGCCACTTCCCAACTTAACATATAGATTACCTACCCTAGGCTCATAAAAGTACAAATCAAAGAATCACAATTTTCACCTTAGTTCTATACAAGTGATTGGAAAGCATCAAAAGATAATTCACAATAACTCCTCAGTCCTTTACAAGAAACTAGAAAGCATCCCAAAATAACTAATTAAAGACCCAAAAGTTAAGTCAAATATGTCATGCCATTCATCTCAATTTCACACAAGAACACTGAAAACAATAATGAACAATAGAACAAAACTCATCATAAAGCATACCAAACAAATTACCATGGTTGAGTTTAAAAGATGAAGATCAAATCATCATCATGACATCACAAACACAAAACTCTCGAGCCTCTGGTAAACATCTTAAGACTGGTCAACACTCTAGTCAACCCAAACCCAAAACATAAGACAACATACAGATAATAGTGTAGTTTCATAGTTTGGTTTGATTTTAAAGACACATAGTCTAAGTCAGCAGTATGGTTTAAGTTTTCATTTCAATGTAAGTTTTCGAATATATGAGGTTTACATTTTCACCCTTACTACTTAACCCATTTCCTGTATTTGAACATTAAGCACAATTGCCCTTATCTTATTACAATTAAATATTCTAAAATAATTCAAAGATAATTAATTATTAGATTATTAAAATAATAATTATTGATTATCTAATAAAATAATTACCATTTTATTAAAAATCGAAATCATTAATTATAATAATATAAATAAATTTAAAACTTTATTATATAATATTTATTATTAATTAAACTTAATAAACTAAATTTAATTTAATTAATTAATTATTATTAAACTAAACTATATTAATATTCATTAATAATTAATTAAATTAATAAATAATAAAAACTATTAATAAAATTATTAATAAATAATAATTATAATTAAATTTTTAATTAAATTTAATAAAAATTATAAACAATTTTTTAAAAAATAATTGCATATATTAATGCGTTTTAGGCCTGTCGGCCGACCTTCACAAGCTACTATCATGCGACCGCAGACTGACTGCTACCACAGGCAGTAGTAATAATTACTGTTGTTACGTGCAGCAGTACGTCTATGCATGCAAGTAGTTAAAAATGGTCATAGGCGGGGGAAATAAAGGGAGGTAGGGAATTGGTGGCCCTGCCTCCTCCCAATTTTTATTTTTTTATTTATTTTTTAATATTTTTTTATAAATATAAAATTTACAAATTATTTTCAAGACAAGCGCACCCCCCCGTCTTCAATATAGTTTTTAATATATATATTTTTATAAACATAACAAATTTAGTATGATAGGAAAACCTAGATCAATTGACCAAATTTTTAATCTAAAATTTCTATTTCTTTTCAAAACCCTTCTCGATTTAATTAACATCGTTTAAATCTATAGAACAAGGGTTTTACCAATTTTCAATCCTCACATATGCAGAAGAAAATGATATGAATCATAGTAATTCATAATGAAAAATTGAAAGATTCATCACAAATGAATTCTAGAAAACAGATTCAACAAACATGATGTAGATAGAAATTTTGAAGAAACATAATTCATTGGGTGAATAAAACACGAGGTTCTACCTAGTTCTAATGCTAATTCACAATCACTCAAAGATTGTGAGAGAATTCTCTTCTTTCAAAACCTTCTCTCTGAAAAATCCCTTCTCCAAAAAATCTTGATCTCTGTGAAATGAACTCTCAATCTCTAATATGGAGTTCTTCTCTAAAATTGGGGCATTGATTGTGTGATCACGTAAGGAAACTCGTTGATCACAATCTTTTAACTCTTTATTTTTTTTTTTGGATATTCATGCACACTTTTTGTAAATTAGAATAACTTTAATAAATTCTCTTTCTCTCTTTATTTAATTTTTGAAGCATTTTTTATAAATATTTATTAAGTAATAATAATATTTAGCATTTATTTAAAAATGATCACCTAAATATGTTATTATTGAATTAAATAAATATTATTAAACTCTAAAATTAAAACTATAATTTTCTCTTTAAATTTAATTCTCTTATTTAATTAATTTTTCAATTAATTAAATATTAAAAATTATCTTAATAATTTTCCATTACATTAAATCATTAATTAATCTTTTAATTTGACTTAATTAAAAGACAAATCACCAAAGACCTACAAGATGAAATATGAAAACCCATCATAAAATACCACATACAAGATCAAACTCAAAGGTTATAATCACAAATTTATGCCATATGACGAATTCAAAAGGGTAATCATCATAGATGCCTTTCCTAATTTTCTAAGACAATTTGTTTAAAGGTTAGGATTTGGACTCAAGAATTTATCTCCCCTCTCTTACCATTGAGATATTGTGATACGGTATGCTCATCTGGAAACTCAGGGACGTCAATACTTAGTACCTGTAATATACATAAAATCCATGCATGTACAAACACATATATTCAAAGCTAAACAGGCAATGGTAGGAAGTGGTGCATCATGTAGATCCTGACTAGCAAGTGACTACGACTCCCTTAACCACATTAGAAATGTTATACATAAAGAAAACACACACACACAAGTATGGGGTAAATATCCATAAAAAACACCTATAAATAATCCATCTAACTAACATCATCAAATAACTGAAATCATTGTAAATAATCATCATCAATGTATAATCATGCATACATGAAATAACTAGTACCAAAGTAGTCTCATCATATAATCAACTATGTATAAAAATAATATCTAATAATCTAGAAAATAATGCTACTAATCATCAAGCATAAACATAAATGGCCTAAAAGAGTTCAGAAATAATAATTGAACGTAAACTAGGGACATGTACTACAATGATATGGATGGTATGGACGGATGTAGATGATATTTGTAAGAAACAGTAAGAGCAGAATGCAAAGTAATTGTAAGCAGCAGAGCTGAGCTGAGCGGAAGTGAAGGAAACTTCATTGCCAAGGTTTTGTTGGGTGATCTGAAGTTTGATATTTAGATCCAAGGTTCGTGACTTGGTTTAAAAGGTCTGATAGTGATTGGTTTGATGGATAGAAAAAAGAAAAGAAGAACATAATAGTAGATTACTTGTTTGAGCAATGAGCTCTTCTTGTAGTTGAAATTGCATGTTTAGGTAGTGGGCTCATCTTGCATACATTGTACTACAACTCCTAACAGGGTTGGAATCTCCTAATAGGGATTCAAAGTCTCCTAATAGAGACTCTATGTACTAATGTTGTAATAGACTCCTAACAAGGTCCATCCTCTAATTAGGAATATTTATATTAGTACATCATCTTGTGGGCATCATTCCCACCGGGTTTTCCCTCTGATCAAGGGTTTCCCTAGTCAACATATCTAGTTTAATTGTCTATGTGCATATTATTATGGTTGTTGTTTACTTTGGTTGAATGGTTAATTTTATTTAAAGAAAATAAATATTTTAATTATCAGATAACTAATTCACACCCCCCCCCCCCTCCTCTCAGTTATCTTGGTGGATTATTGTTTTCAATAATTGGTATTAGAGTGTCAAGTCCTTGAAGATAAAGTTTAACAACTTTGGGAAATCCATGGCGATCATGTTCAAGAAAGACAAACCCACATCTAACAAAGGAAATTTTGACACTCGAATGATTGAAATTCTCAGAGAGTTATTAGATTTGTGTGAAGAGTAGAGTATTGAGATTTCAGATCCATAATCCTTCTGTTGTATACAAAAGAACAAAAGCCCAAACAAAGATAGATCCAGATAAGAAGAAGACATAAAGATAGAGGAAGGTATTGATCTACTAACAAAGAGAGAACCAGAAGGTATGGAAAAAAAAATTTGTTGGACATGTAAAGAGTTTGGTCATTTTTCATCCAAATGTCCTAAGAGATTAAGGAAAACTAGAAAGAGTTTACTTTCTGATAAAATTGAACAATTTAGAGCAAGTATGGAAAGATGCTTGAAAGACTATGTTAATGAGCCTAGAATGGTTAATGGAAAACAAGTATCAGAAGAAATAGCTTTGGTAGCTATTATGGAAAGTGCAAATGTAAGAATTGATGAGAAATTTAGGATACAAGAGATAATAGTTGATTACAATTCAGATGATGATGTTGTTACTAAGCCAAGAAATGATGAGGTATTTCTTGAGACTAACAATGATTTGCAGAATGAAGGAGAGCCAAGGTAGGAACAAAGCTCGAAACCTTCAACAGAACCAAGAGTTGAGATAGCAACTCCTACTTTAGGAAAGAATATGTTAAAGAATCACCCATTCGAGCAGATCATTAGGAGCAAAGATAAAGGTGTGATGACAAGACGTAGATTCAATGAAGAACTATGTGTGATATCTCAAGTTGAACCCAAGAATGCAAATGAAGCATGCAAAGATGTTTATTGGAAACAAGCTATGAAAGAAGAATTGGATCAAACAATAAAGAATGAGACATGGGAATCGGTTCCTAGAGCAGCAAACAAGAATGTGATAGGAACTAAATGGGTATTTAGAAATTACAAGATGAATAAACAAGACAAAGTTGTAAGGAACAAAGCAAGATTGGTATGTAAAGGTTACTCACAGCAAGAAGGAATAGATTATGAAGAAACATATGCTCCAGTAGCTAGAATAGAAGTAGTAAGATTATTCTTAGCCTATGCAACACATAAGAAATTCAAAGTGTATCAAATGGATGTCAAGTCAACATTTCTAAATGGAGAACTTGAAGAAGAAATATACATTGAGCAACCTGAAGGATGTCCTTTGACAGATGACAAGGACATAGTATGCAGACTATAGAAAGCATTGTATGGCTTGAAGCAATCACTAAGAACCTGGTATGCGAGGTTGGACAAGCATTTGACAAAGCTTGGATATAGAAAAGGTATGACAGACAATAATCTATATTGGAAAGAAATTGATGATGGTTTGATGATCTTGATGATATTTGTTGATGATATCATATGTGGAGGAAATGATGAGGAAAGTAAGAAGTTTGCAGAAGAGATGAAGAAAGAATTTAAGATGAACATGATAGGAGAAATAAAATATTTTCTAGGATTGCAGATTGTATAGAATAAAGAAGGAATCTTTATTTCTTAAACTAAGTAGTTGAAGGATTTATTGAAAATATTTGATTTAAAAATATGAAAACTTGTTGGAACACCTATAGTAACTGGACACAAGTTATCTACAAAGGATGAGACACCTATTGTTGAGAAAAAGAAGTACAGATCTATGATTGGAAGATTGCAATATCTAACTCACACAAGGTCGGATATAGCAAATGTAGTTGGAATTATTGCAAGATTTCAGGTTGATCCCAGAGAAACACATGATGCAGCAATCACAAGGATATTTAGATATCTAAAGGGAACATCTGAATTCAAATTATGGTATGACATATCTAATGATTTTACTCTAAGTTCTTATATTGATGCAGATTGGACAGGTAGTATGGATGACAGAAAGAGCACCAATGGTGGAGCCTTCTTTCTTAGAAAAAGATTGGTTTCTTGGTTGAGCAAGAAGTAGGATTGTACATCACAAAGCATAGCAAAAGCAAAATATGTTGCAGCAGCAGACAATTGCAATCAAGTCATTTGGATGAAGCAGATACTGCAGGATATAATGATAGAAATCAATGAACCTATTGTTATACATTGTGACAACACAAGCACGGTAAATATGTTTAAGAATCTGGTGTTGCATTCTAAGACCACATTCCTATTAAGTATCATATGTTGAGAGAGAAATTTGTAGAAAAAGAAATTAAATTGGAGTATGTGAACACTAAAGAGCAGATTGTAGATATATTCACTAAGCCTCTTACCAAAGAGACTTTTGAGTATTTGCAAGGTATGCTTGGGGTTATGCCCCTTCCTACATCTGAGTAGAAGATGCAAGAGTGCATTAGTCTAGTGTAATAGAGCACCATTTTTGTTTGGACTGAATGTTGATGCTTCCTGTATGAGGGAGTATCTGTGATGGACAAAGTCATCTAGGACTCTTGTTGGATGTTGTTTTTGAAGAATGTCTTTGGACACTTGAGCTAAGTAAGAATCAGTTGTTGTAGAGTTTGATGTAGTAAAGTTGGTTGCTAAAACCTTTGACATTGATGTCAATGGGGGAGAAATATTGCATGAAAAACATCATGTTAAGGAGAAGAACAACAACATGACAGTTTGAAAAGTTCGGAAGAAGTACAACATGGAATGATAGTTTGATAGAAAGCACATTGAGGTATATCAATGGGAGAGAATGATTGATGAAGAGGATTTGAAAAGAAGATGAACAGCCTTTTGTTGGTATTCTTGGAGCTAGATGTTTTTTATCTATGTTTCCATCAATGCCAAAGGGGAAGATGGTTGGAAGCATGAATGCTAGACTATGGAGGAGTATTGTAGATGTGTTACTATAATGATATGTTACATTCATGATTGAGTTTGTCATTGATGTCAACATAACAATTTTCTATGGTATCTAACAGAATAACAACGAAAAGATCAAGTTGGTATAGACAGCTAGTTGAGTATTCTAACTATCTGAGGTTATGGGAGATACTTCTGAGTATTTGGTATATGCAATTAATGTCAGAAGAAGAAATGATAAGTCTGAAAGAAGTTATTAAGTTTTGGTGATATATGTTCTGAGATAGAGTTTACAGAGACATGTTCTAGTAAACTTGTTACATCTCTTAGCAGAGTTGATATTATGAGAATTGAGGTTGAGGACATGAAGAAGACAGGTTGGTGATGACATGGCTAAGTTCACTGGTCATAATATCGCGTGTACGGAAAGTTATTCAAGTTGCAAGGTAGAAGATTAATGTTATTACTAAGTGTAACGTGTTCTTAATGTGGTCCTATAATAATTAATTGAGAAGGTCTAACAGCCGACTCAAGAAATTTTTTTATGGACTCAGTATAAAGGAAGGACATTTTCCTTTATCATGATATGGATGATATGGATGGATGTAGATGATATTTGTAAGTAGCAGTAAGAGCGAAATGCGAAGTAATTGTAAGCAACAGAGCTAAGCAGAGCATAAGTGAAGGAAACTTCATTGTCGAGGTTTTGTTGGGTGATCCAAGGTTTGATATTTGGATCCGAGGTTCATGACCTGGTTTACAAGGTCTAACAGTGATTGGTTTGGTTGACAGAACAAAGGAAAGAAGAACATAACAGTAAATTACTTATTTGAGTAGTAAACTCTTCTTGTAGTTGAAATTACATGGTTGGGTAATGGGCTCATCTTGCATACATTGTACTACAACTTTTAACAGGGTTGTCACAACTCCTAATAGGGATTCAAAGTCTCCTAATAGGGACTCTATGTACTAAATGTTGTAATAGACTCCTAATAAGGTCCATCATCTAACAAGGAATATTTATATTAGTACATCATCTTGTGGGCATCATTCCCATCGAGATTTACCCTCAGATCAAGGGTTTATCTAGTCAACATATCTAGTATAATTGTTTATGTGCATCTTATTATGGTCGTTGTTTACTTTGATTGAATGGTTAAGTTTATTTAAAGAAGATAAATGTTTTAATTGTCAGATAACTAATTGTTTCTAACACTTTCAACTGACATTGTTTACCCACTTCACAATGCTCTTATAAATCTCAAACATTGCCCTGAAAAGTTTGACATAAGACTTCAACGTCAATGACTTAATTTAAAGAATCTAGAGTGCCTTCACAACATTGCATACAACTCCTCTTTCTAAGTTTTCTATACAAAACTGCCTTCAAATATAAAAAATTAAAGCACTGATTTGATTTTTTTTAATTGATTAATTAATTTAAAAAGTTATGACTTTTAAATTAATTAATTAATTTTTAGAAAACGTCAAATCCCGTGCTAGATAGACGATTTTCCTTGCCTGTTACTTCCTACATCATTTTCTGACACGCATTAAATATTCAGTACGAGTAAAATGCCAAAAAAATCCTGTAGTCATATCACCAGTCCTGGCGAAGCTGAGCATGAGTTACAAACAGAATGCAAAGTATGCCACGTAGTCCTTTTCAGTACGCGCATCCATTTTAAGTAACTTCAGTGCGTGCAAATAGAATATTTCTCAATCTTTAAGTACTTTACGCCTTTTAATACTAAGGCCCCGTTTGGTTGCTAGAAGATGAGGGCCAAAACCGGGTTATCAGGAGTAAAACCAGGTTTTGCAAAAAAACTTTGGTGTTTGGTTGGTTAAAATCATAACCTGGTTTTCAATTTCATCTTCCAATTTTGGTCAAAAATTGGAAGAAGTTTCTTCCAACAAAAAGGTGGAATTTGAAATTAAAACCAGGTTTTGAATTTTCTGACAGTTTTTTTAATAATATTTTTGGGTCCACGGTATATTCATCTTCCGTGTGAACCAAACGGACCATTAGCTTTCCAAACCACAAAACCAGGTTTTCGAAAACCTGGTTATAAGATAACCTGATTATGACACAAATTGATCTTCCCCAACCAAACGGGGCCTAAGAGATTTCTAGATCAAAAACTAATGCCAATATATATGTATAAGGACTTACAGAGTTCTCTACGCTGAAAGAGCGCTGCGGAAAGATATAGAACATTTAGTTGTTTAATCTCTGTCTCGTCATTCTGGTTTTCTTTTAAGAGTCGAAAAGAGCTTGTGCAATCGGTAGAACATGTATAATCGCAGACGTCGGCCGTCAATGGATGAGAACAATAAAAATGACAGTTTTAGTAGACAAGCTGACTGCAAACAGTCGTCTTGTAGTAGAAATCCTTTCTATAAATCCCGCCTACAATCTGCAGCTCAAATGGAGAGGTGGCTAAATGAGCAAGATGGGATTCCCACGACCCATCTCATTTCTTATCTGAGTTAAGACGAAGGACGCCATGCTCTCACACAGATTGTTGGCAACCGCAATCTGCCCTTCCATATTGTTCTCAAGTTTGCTAAGCTTGTAACCAGAGATGACATTAGAGGTAGTTTTCAGAAACACGATACGAATAGAATTTATGGGGTGTTTGTGGGCTCTGCGTTTCTGATGCAGATTCAAGCACACGTTACGAACATGGTCCGACCCAAGGCAAAGGAAATATGGCCGTTCCTTCAGCTCTACCATGAACTGCAGAGCCGAACTGAAGATGGGTGGAAGTTTGTTGCAGTTGAAGCTCTCATAGACGCACTGGATGGGCTTCCTGAAGATGATGAGAAGCTTCCTGAAGATGATGAGAAGCGTGAAATCTATGCCGAGTTTTTGAAGGTTGTGGAGTATCGGGGTAAATTGAAACGGCTTCAGTTTCTTGCAGAGTCGGAAGAGGCTTCTCATGAGGTAAGATTCATCATGAACGGCAAAAGAAAGATTTGATAAATCTGTCATCTTTCCTTTTTAATCTGTTTGTCTGGTAAGTGTGATTGAACACTTCAACGGAACATAAGATCCAAACTTACTCTTTCAAATAGTATAAAATTATGTATGCTAAGAGAACTAATTCAGGCTTGATCGATATGAATGAATCAATTTATATTTATATTTTCCACAGCTTGTTTGAGATACTGCTAGAAGAGTTTTAAATGCCTTCTTTTTTTATCAAATTGACAAATTTTATAAGAATGCTGATATAATAACTCCAATCCTTTTACTTCAAAAGAAAATAGAAATTATTGAATTTATTACAATAATAAAATTACAATTGAAACAAGTGCTGGAGAGAGAGCTGGAGTTCCTGCCTTGTAAAAGGGTTGGAAGACATAAGAAGAAGATGGTAATTGTCATTGCACAAGACATATTCAGATGAAAAAATAGGTGCAAAAATAGTAGGAAATGATCAATGAATGTGATTGATTCGGATCATGTTGTGTGTGAAGGTTGATATAGAACATTAAATTTTGCACTATATAGAAAGGTAAAAAAAATTTTATGTATGATTTGTATGAAACTAAATCAAATATTAAATTAAAAAATTCGAAGAGTAAACATAATGGAAAAGAATGATAATTTTAGAGGGTAACTAATAAAAATAGATGAGTTTTTGTTGTAAAAAAGATTTAAAAATTGAAGATAAAATATTTTAAATATTCTTTAATATCACAATTTTTTAAAATCAATTTTAATACTTATTCATTTCATCTTTTTAATAATTTGAAAGAGAAATTACATTTAAATTGTGATTTTTTTATTTTAAATAAATTTTAGATTTTATATCCTTATCCTTCAAATTAAGAAAAATATTAACAATGTTCTTTAACCTATAATTATAAACACAATTACAATATTTAGAAAAAAATTAATTACATTTAAAAAAATATAAGACATAATATTCGTTTATAGGCAAACTCTAGCTAGAATTTAGGTAGTAGTTAGGTAATGAAAATCCCACAATTGAAGCGACATTTATCTTCGCCTGGGTTTTTAATATTTTGGATTAGAATGGAGATAAATGCAAAGCATTGACCATACTAATATGGACAGTCTGGAAACTTCGTTGGGGAAAGAATCTCCCTTAGGAAAGAATTTGTATTCTTAACACATGATTAGTGTCGTTCGAAGTACCGACATTTATTTTTTTAATTTTCTAATTATAAAATTAGAATTAAACTCTAAGTAAAATGCCAATGCACCAATCAAAAAAAGAATTAACAGATCATAATTTTTTTAAAAATTGAACGTTTGAAACTTAACAATATGACATTGGTTTTGTAATGGGCACCCCTGGATGTCCCAAAAAACTAAACCAAATTGCTGAAAGGAATTATGTCAAACAGTTTGCATTCAACTTCTTAAAACCCCTTATAACTCCGGAAATCAAACGTTTATTTGTTTGTTGTGTTTCATGCATGGAATTGGTATCATACAACATAAACAAGAAAGGAACTACAATAATATGCAAAGTGGAAATGAACTGCTGCTAATAAAATGTTATTTTCAGAATTCATAAAACCAAATACATGGCAGATTTATCAACTTACTAATTACTTCAGCAATATTGTCATAATACTCCAGCCCATGCTTACAAACTTGCTGCTACAATACTTTGTCCTTCAATCAGTCCACTACCTTCGTAATACCATTCCCTCAAAGCAGCATAAGCGTCGGACAAGTAGTGAAGAAGATATGAGCAAAATACCAAATCTGCCTGTAGCCGAAAATGCAACTAAACTGCCTGATAATGAAGCCAAAAACAAAAAATTCCAAAGGCCAAACCCCAAGGGAATGACGTCTAGAATGTTACAAGAGAGGATAGACGTCCTCAAATGCCAAGAACTGAGCTGCAACTCACATACCAATTTCTTCTCATATTCAACCTGCCTAATGAAGCCACAGATGCTTCCTTTTATTCTATTCCCACGGGTCCGCTCAACTCATATGGGCAATGTGGGATAAAAGATGTGTAATATAAAACATATATTAAAATACCCCTTATGTCTCCCTTGGGTACACATCACCATAAAATAAATATTAAAGTAACACTTTAATATTTTACAATTAAATTAGATGTTACTTTAATAAAACTTCAGGCATTAAAATGTATTAGCAATCGAACTCCGAATAATGCGAGTGATAGCTCATCGGAAAGCTCTCACCGAGGAGTATCGAATCCAATCACCAAAATTGACCTGCACTGTGTCCTGCCGACTTACTAAAAATAGTAAGTATGCCTGAAACTGAGTAAATTAACTTCGTTTTGGCCCAAACTGGAAATGACTAGGCCAAAACACTCCAAGATCCCATTAAACCCTTCGTTAGCCCTCGGGACCATGTAGAACAAGGCTAACGCACACACACTTGGTCAACTGCTAAAATGGGGACATTACAGTCCGCCCCCCTTGAAATTGCTTGTCCTCAAGCAATCTCAGTCCAGCCTGCTGAATAACCTGCTCACTCTCCCATGTAGAATCTTCCTCCGGCAGGTCTTTCCATCTGACCAAATACTCCTTCACTATCCTGCTTCTAAGCTTCCTCTCTCTGGTATCCAGAATAGCCTCAGGTACTAACACAAGCTTCCCCTCCTCATCCAAAGGGGGTAAATCTACAGAAGGCACTACACTCCGACCAATGGCTTTCTTAAGCCTAGACACATGAAACACATTGTGCACTCGATTGCCTTCTGGAAGCTCAAGCTCATAGGCGACTTTGCCCACTTTGCGAATCACCCTGTATGGACCATAAAATCTAGGTTTCAACTTTTCAGCTCCGCTCTTCTTGAGCGATGACTGTCTATATGGTTGTAGCCTCAAGTAAACCATATCCCCTACCTCGAAGCTGCGCTCTATTCGGTGCTGATCAGCATATAATTTTTGTTGATTCTGGGCCTGTTGTATATTCTCTTTGAGCACTTTCAGGATGTCCTGACTATCCTACAATAAGTTTTTGGCTTTGGGCACTCTACTGTCCCCCAAAACTAAATCCATGAAGCTAGGTGCTTCATAACCATAGAGTGCCATGAAAGGAGTCATCTTGATGGACATATGATAAGTGGTGTTATAACAATACTCTCCCATATGCAACCATCTGATCCAAGCCTTTTGTTGTGTAGTTACATAGTTCCTCAAATATCCTTCCGCCCATTTATTCACAATCTCTGTTTGCACATCTGTTTGCGGATGATAACTAGTGCTAGGTGTAAGATCTGTACCACACAACCTAAACAACTCTTGCCAAAAAACACTCATAAACTTACTATCACGGTCGCTGACAATGAATCTGGGCAACCCATGTAACCTGAATATCTCTTTAAAGAAAAGCTCTGCCACCTGTGCTGCTGTGTAAGTGGACGGAATAGCAATGAAGTGAGCAAACTTCGTCAAGCGGTCCACCACCACATAGATGCAATCCCTTCCCTGTACTCGTGGTAAACCAGTGATGAAGTCCATCGAAATACTTTCCCATTTCCTATCAGGAATGGGCAAGGGCTGTAATAAACCTGCAGGAAATGTGTGTTCTCCCTTATTCTGTTGACAAACCACACACTCCCTGACATACCTCTGAACATCATCCTTGAGCCCTTTCCATGAAAACCGCTCTCGGATCTGCCTGTAGGTCTTGAAGACCCCCGGATGTCCAGCTGTGGGTGCATCATGAAATGCCTTCAGTATCGCCTCTCTCAAATGTGATGATGGAATCAAATAAACCCTGTCCTGAACTCTGATCAATCCATCTATCACCTCATAGCGATCATCCTGTATGGTACCTGAAATCAATCCAGAAGCCCAAGCATCTCCGACATACTCTGCTATAATCCGATCTCTCCAATCTCCTGAAATCTCTGCCAGAGCACATAAGTGAGGTCTTCGAGATAAGGCATCAGCCACCACATTTTTCTTACCTTTGACAAACTCTATGTCAAAGTCATAAGCCTGCAATTTAGTCACCCATTTTTGTTGCCGGTCATTAAGATCACGCTGGCTCATGAAGTATTTAATACTGTTGTGATCAGTCTTGATCACAAAACGTCCACCTACCAAATATGATCGAAATTTGGCCAATGCATGCATTATGGCCAACATCTCCCGGTCATAGACAGAATAACTTTTCTCAACTCCTCGGAGCTTCCTACTCTCGAATGCAATGGGATGCTTCTCCTGCATCAATACTGCTCCAATCCCATCGCCAGATGCATCACAATGAAGCTCAAAAGGCTTCGTGAAATCCGGTAGAGCTAGAACTGGACATGAAGACATTACCTGCTTGAAATGCTCAAAACACCTCTGTGCTGCCCCTGTCCACACGAAGGCTCCTTTCCTGGTAAGATCTGTCAAGGGTGTAGCAATCTGTGAGAATCCCTTAACAAACCTCCTATAAAAACCACATAAACCAAAGAATCCCTTAAGCTGTGTAAGGTTTGTGGGAGTAGGCCATTCTACAATAGCTCTAATCTTTTCAGGATCAACCCGAACGCCATCTGCACTAATGATATGCCCCAGGTAAAGGAGCTCAGTCATGCCAAACTCACATTTAGATTCCTTGGCATACAATGACTCTCTCCAGAATAGATAACACCTCCTCTAGATGATGTAAGTGCTCCTCCCAGGTCTTACTGAAGACCAAGATGTCATCAAAGAAGATCAAGACAAATCTCCTCAGCTGCTTCCTGAATACCTGGTTCATACAACTTTGAAATGTAGCAGGTGCATTGGTTAGACCAAATGGCATAACCATGAACTCAAAGTGGCCATAGTGACATCGGAAGGCTGTTTTCTCAATGTCCTTTGCTCTCATCCTGATCTGATGGTATCCGGATCGCAAATCAATTTTGGTGAAGAAGCATGCCCCATGCAACTCATCAATCAGCTCATCAATCCTAGGAATGGGATACCTGTTTTTAATTGTTTTCTTATTCAGTGCCCTGTAATCAATGCACATGCGCATCGTCCCATCCTTCTTCTTTACCAATACTACTGCTGAAGCAAAAGGGCTCTTACTGGGCCTGATATGCCCCATCTCCAACAAATCCTTAATCGCCTTCTCTATCTCATCCTTGTGTTTCTTAGGATGACGATAGGGAGTAATCATAACTGGTTTGGCTCCCTCCTCGAGCTCAATAACATGTTCCATCCCTCTGTCAGGAGGAACCCCATGAGGAATATCGCTAAATACTTTAGCGTGTCTATCGAGTATCTTCTGGACATCTAGTGGATGACTCTTTTCTTGTGGCTCTAGTGAAGTTGGCATAATGTGGCACTCTGCCGCCCACTCTATGTCATCATGACGAAAAAGTCTCTGCATTCTCCTCAAGGACACTATTCTGCAACCTCCATCGGAAAGCCCTCTAAGTACCACAGTTCTCCCCTCATGCTGGAATCTCATCTCCAATTTCGCTAGATTGAGTGTGAACTCAACTAGTGAAGCCATCCATGTCATGCCGAGGATGACATCATAATCTCCCATGTCCACAACATAGAACTCATCCTCCAACTCGTAGCCATCTCCAAACCTGATGCGAAGATTAGATATCTTCCGAGTGCATAATAACTTATCACCGTTAGCCACCATGACTCTAAATCCATCATGCTCCTCTGTCTGTAACCCTCTCCTGGCTACCAACTGTGCATCTATGAAGTTATGTGTAGCCCCAGTGTCAATAAGAGATATCACTTTCTGCCCCTGGATAGTACCCCTGACCTTAAATGTGATTGCCTTTTGGGCCCCTGTCAAGCGTGCCAACGATCTATCATCCTTAGGAATGTTGCTCTCCTCTATAGTGTTACCCTCATCTGAATCGGAGTGCTGATCCTCCCCTTCTGACTCTGACTCTTCTGCTGAAAAATACTCCATTTGATTTGCCTTAGCCTTGAGAGAACATTTATGAGATAAGTCCCAAGGCTCTCTACAATGGAAGCACAGCTTCTTCTTTCGAAGTTCATTCAAGGTTTCATTGTCTAGTCCTTTTGATCCTTCTTTGGGTTTGCTATACTCTTTCTGAAATGATTTTTTGTCTTTGTCCTTGCGGTAGGAAGAATCTGTTGAATGGTTTTTTCCTTTGTATACCGAAGGGGCTAAATCTCGTGCCTTTTTAGTTGCTTCAGCTAACGTGAGTGGATCATGTCCCTTCACCCAACCTCGTAATGGATCAGCAAGACCATCACAAAATAACACCACCAATCTCCTAGGAGAGATATCAGTAACAAGTACAGACAAGCGCTGAAACTCGGCAATGTAAGCATCCACAGAACCTGACTGTTTTAACTGTGCTAGCTCCTTGAAATGTAACTCGGGATCCTTAGTGTCAAATCTCCCAATCAATGTTTCAGTGAATTCCTCATAGGATGTAATCTGATTATGCCCCAAAGTCACCATGCCATGATGCCACCATTCATGTGCAATGCCATCCAAGTGCATAGCCGCATACTTGATAGCCTCCTCCTCAGGCATAGGATTTAGCTGCAAGTATGTATCTACCTTCTGCACCCAAGCTCGTGCAGTCATCTTCCCTGAAGCATCATAATAGGGTAAAGAAAGTTTTCCAACTTTCTTCCTCAGCTCAAAGTTTTGATTCCTCCCTCCTGCTTTAGGCATGTGTCTCATCCTCAAGTCCATATAATCTCTAAGAGAAATATCCGCCTGAAACTCTGGTCCACTAGCCTCCCAGTCCCTCCTGAACTGATCCTGTAACTCGATAATCTGCGGTTCATTTACTGGATGAACCGGATCTCTGGGTGGAAAAGTGGGTAGAAGAGGTCTCGAGCTCGCAGTTCGTGCTGGGCATGCAACGTGTCTAAAGTTATTAGCCTCATTCCCATTATTGCCGTGTCCATTATTACCATTAATGTTATTCTCAGGACCATTGTTGTTGCCTTGGCCTTCATGGTTATTGTTTCCCCCGTTGTTATTGTTTCCCTCGTTGTTATTGTTTCTGTTGTTGGCATCACCTGGATTAATATTGACACCCATCTGTCTAGCCATGAGCTGCAACATCATGTCCATTCGCCTATTCTGCTCCTGTTGCATACGCTGCCCCTGCTCTAATGTATCCAGTAACTGTCGGAATAGTACCTCCTCCTGATCTGGACCAACATTTCTGCCTCCGCCTAATCCTATATTCCTGTCATCTCGATCACCCATATTATTGTCCTGATCACAGAATATCTCCTCTGTGTCTGTATGGTTGAATTCAATGTCCCCCTGCACGGATGTACTAGACTGTTTGCTTTGCAAGTCTGAAATCCTATTTTGTCTTGCTCTGGTATCGCGAAAATTATAAGACCCCTGTCGCATGCTCAAACATAAATGCTTAGCCTGTGTTTTTTACTTACTTTTTCCCTCTATCCGGCTGTTCCAAATTCCCTATAAGACCTCCACAGGATGGCAGGACTTATAGCTCTGATACCACTGTAATGGGCACCCCTGGATGTCCCAAAAAACTAAACCAAATTGCTGAAAGGAATTATGTCAAACAGTTTGCATTCAACTTCTTAAAACCCCTTATAACTCCGGAAATCAAACGTTTATTTGTTTGTTGTGTTTCATGCATGGAATTGGTATCATACAACATAAACAAGAAAGGAACTACAATAATATGCAAAGTGGAAATGAACTGCTGCTAATAAAATGTTATTTTCAGAATTCATAAAACCAAATACATGGCAGATTTATCAACTTACTAATTACTTCAGCAATATTGTCATAATACTCCAGCCCATGCTTACGAACTTGCTGCTACAATACTTTGTCCTTCAATCAGTCCACTACCTTCGTAATACCATTCCCTCAAAGCGGCATAAGCGTCGGACAAGTAGTGAAGAAGATATGAGCAAAATACCAAATCTGCCTGTAGCCGGAAATGCAACTAAACTGCCTGATAATGAAGCCAAAAACAAAAAATTCCAAAGGCCAAACCCCAAGGGAATGACGTCTAGAATGTTACAAGAGAGGATAGACGTCCTCAAATGCCAAGAACTGAGCTGCAACTCACATACCAATTTCTTCTCATATTCAACCTGCCTAATGAAGCCACAGATGCTTCCTTTTATTCTATTCCCACGGGTCCGCTCAACTCATATGGGCAATGTGGGATAAAAGATGTGTAATATAAAACATATATTAAAATACCCCTTATGTCTCCCTTGGGTACACATCACCATAAAATAAATATTAAAGTAACACTTTAATATTTTACAATTAAATTAGACGTTACTTTAATAAAACTTCAGGCATTAAAATGTATTAGCAATCGAACTCCGAATAATGCGAGTGATAGCTCATTGGAAAGCTCTCACCGAGGAGTATCGAATCCAATCACCAAAATTGACCTGCACTGTGTCCTGCCGACTTACTAAAAATAGTAAGTATGCCTGAAACTGAGTAAATTAACTTCGTTCTGGCCCAAACTGGAAATGACTAGGCCAAAACACTCCAAGATCCCATTAAACCCTTCGTTAGCCCTCGGGACCATGTAGAACAAGGCTAACACACACACACTTGGTCAACTGCTAAAATGGGGACATTACAGGTTTTCTCCAACATAAAATAATACACTTAGATGGTGGGGGGGCTAAGGGAAACATTAGTTCCCTGCCTTATATATAAGGCAAGGACTAATAATATCGAGAATGTTCACATAATTCATCTTTCATAAAATTGAATGGAATATTTAGTGATGTTCACAAATGTGAAGCACCAACACTGTGGTGTGCTTAACTACCAAGCCTCTTCCATCATCAAACCCACTTTGCTTGCCACCCCATTTGCAAAAAAATGTTGTAACTTATGAACCATTCATGAATCATTCATTACAACACTCATTAGGAATCAATTGATCTCAACAAGTACAATTGTAATATTACTATTAAGATTCAACAATGTAAACTTTAAGGACCAACTCTTTTCATGATATGCAACTGAATGGTTATTAAAGAAGCAATAGTTCCTCCAATGTCATTCCCTTGCAAATGGATAGTAAACATGAGTCTATTCTTCATTTGTTTTTTTATTAGTAGTTCATGACCGGTTTCTAACATAAATATAAACTATTTGTGAAACTTAGTAAGTTTAATGCAAATAGAAAAACTTTGAAGAACAGAGGTGATGATGCTCAGGGAACCAACGTTTTTTCTTATAGCTCAAATGCAAAGCTTAAATAACGCTAATCTACCTAACATTGTATCCAAATTGCCGTAAAAATGATGTTTTAGTTATGATCTTTGGTTTCATGTTCACAAATTCTATGATGCATTTCTTAGATGTCATATTATGCATGAAGCAAAACTCTTATGACCTGCAATGTTATGGTGCTTCCTGAGTTGAATTTTATCACCGGTTGGATGTGGACAACAATCTTTCAGAACGTGTGCAATAATACCAAGCGAGGAGGAAATAGCTTGCCCTCGTCCCAGATATGTACCGATTAATCAAATATGTGAGAGTTATAATAGCGTGGAGGAATATCTTTCAACACAATTTCATTTGATCCGTGAAGATTGCTTTGCATCAATAAGACGTGCAATTCAAGATTTTTGCAAGAATTTAATCCCAAGCAACATAAGAAGGTATACAGAAGTAAAATTAGTTTGCGTACAGGTGGGGAATGAGGGTGTGGAACATTGTATTTCATTTGAAATCTCTAAGAACAAAGTGGTCAACTGGAGTTTACTAGACCGGCTCTTAAATGGTTCACTGCTCTGCATCTCCTCTGATGGATTTCATACCTATTTATGGGGAATCGTTAAGGAACGACAGGAGAAGGGAATTCTTGCTTTGAAGCTCATCCCAAGCACTGAGGATTGCCCGGTGGATTTACAAATTGACAAAATTTATGAAATGATTGAGTCCACTTCAGCTTATTTTGAAGCCTATCACCATGTCTTCAAATGTCTTCAAAGGCCAGAAATGGAAGAGCTTCCTTTCTTGGAGCATTTGTTATCGTTGCAACCTCATGTCTCGGAACCTTCTTATGTGAAACAGAGGAAACAAAAGGATGCTTATGATTTTAAGAGTGCATTTCCAAACATCAGTAGATGCTTGGGAACAAGCATAGTTCGGATCTTGAGCAAAGTATGGCCTCAGTGGGACTATAGCCTGGATGAAAGCCAAATGGAAGCTGTAAAATAGGGCATATCAAAAAGGCTGGCTCTTATCCAAGGGCCTCCTGGTACTGGGAAAACTTATGTTGGCTTGAAGATTGCCAACATTCTTCTTTCTAATGTGAAGCGGGGACCTATACTGGTGATCTGTTATACAAACCATGCACTGGATCAGTTTCTGGAATCCATTTACTCCATTGATCCCAACATGATTCGACTTGGAAGTAGGTCTTCAAATGAAATTATGCGGAAACGAACCTTGAAGGAGCTCAGACGTGGTATCACCATTCCTGCTTCACTTCGCATAAGGAACAGAGAACTTATGCAGACTAAAACCAACTTGCAGCAGCAGATTCAACGCTGCTTGATCCTTGTGAACCAAAAACACGGATCCGAGAAAATGCTAAGGAACCTATCCTTAAAGCGATGCATTCAATCCCTTGATCCAAATAATGAAATATCTCGAAACCTACAGAAAATGTGGTTAGAAGAGATTGCAGAACAAGCTGATAAAAGGCATTGCCATAGTAGAGGGAAGCAAAAGATTGTGGAAACCATGGCTCTAGAGTCTAGACACATCGAATACTTTTGCTTCACTTGTAGACCAGCCTGATGAGGCTACTGGATCTGGTGAACACTATAATGACAACTCCAGTATTGATGAAGAAACTAGAGATTATGCAAATGCTGAGGGGTTAATGGCGGCAGATCAAAATGCTGCTCCTGAGGAGACATTGCCAGCAGATGAAGCGGCTACTACTAGTGCTGTGAGGGTAATGCCAGCAGATGAAGATGCGACGGCTGAGGAAGCATTGTCAGCATATGAAGATGCTATGGTTAGCGCTACAAGAGTTATGCAACCAGATGAGGATGCCTGTTCTAGTGCTCTAGGTGTATTCCAAGCAGATGAATATTCCACAGATGTTCCTTCAGATGAAATTTTATGGTCTAAGGATGACTGGATTTTATCTGAAAATTCAAGAAAGAAGCTTCTTCAATACTGTTTGGACCAAATTAGAGAAAGAAGTAAAGAGGAATTTCTGCGTTTAACAGAAGCTTACAAGAATGTATGCAGTCAGCTGCAACAGCTGGATGATGAGATCTCTCTCCATATTTTAAGAAAAGCCAATGTAATAGGTATGACGACCACAGCAGCTAGTAAAAGCTGTGACATTCTTCAGGGCCTCAGAGCAGAAATAGTTATAATAGAAGAGGCTACTGAGGTTGTAGAAGCAAGCATTTTGCCATGTATTGGGTCTTTCACCAAACATCTCATTCTGTTGGGAGATCACTTGCAATTGCGTCCGTCTGTTGCAGAGTATGAATTGGCTACCAAGCACAAACTGGAGATATCTCTCTTTGAGCGATTGATAAAGCGTGGTGTGGGGCATGTGGCTCTTCGATGTCAGAGAAGAATGAGGCCTTCAATCTCTGCACTAATATCAGACCTCTATCCCTTCTAGTAAGATCACGAGAACGTAAAGAATTTTTAGAATATTAAAGGCATCCAGAACAATGTTTTTTTCTTGGATCATAAAGCTATGGAGTCAGAGACAAGTGAGGCCAGCAGCAAGGCGAATGTGCAGGAAGTTTGGCTCATTGTGGAATTTTTCCTTTATCTCCTAAAACAAGGTTATGAAAACAGCGATGTCACAATTCTGACCATGTATAAAGGTCAGATGAATGAGATTCAGAAAAATCTCAAGGACCGTATTCTTAATCGGACTAAAGTAGAGAGGATGAGCCCTGAAACATTGAAGAGTCCACGAGTTTGTTCTGTGGATAATTACCAGGGAGAAGAATGCAAAATTATAATATTATCTCTGGTAAGGAGCAATAAAATGTTTGGGGTGGGAGGGTCCAAGGGAAATAATGGGTTTCTGAAAGTAGTAAACAGAGTGTGTGTGGCATTGTCAAGAGCCAAAATGGGGCTATATATCTTTGGGAATGCAGATCTATTAGCCTCTAAAAGTGATATATGGGAATCAGTTATTCAGAAGTTGGGGACTGCCAAATACATTGGACCTGCCCTTTCACTGGCTTGTCAAAACCATCCCCAAACAGAAACAAAAGTTTCAAAAGCTGAAGATTTCAGGTTAGTGGAAGATGGAGGATGTAGCAGGCCCTGTGAATATCAGTTGAAGTGTGGGCATGCTTGCCCAAGGAGGTGTCACCCCTCAAATCATGATAGAATAATTTGCCCAAAGCCTTGTCCAAACAAATTTGAAAACTCATGCGGTCATCAGTGTACGCTGATTTGTCACTTCCCTGAAGATTGTCCTCCATGTAGGGTTCCAGTACCCAAAATTCTTCCTAAATGTGGTCATCAATTAGTTCTCCATTGCTCTAGTCCTGTGGAGAGTGCCCTCTGCATTGAGCCATGTGATGTTATATTTGATTGCGGTCACCTATGTCTGTCCAAATGTGGACGCCCCTGCCCACCGTGTACGAAATTAGTTATGAAGGATTTGCCTTGTGGCCATAAGGCAACTTTGCCTTGCTCTGAAGACCCTGCTAATTTTTCCTGTGAAGAGCCTTGTGGTAAGGTTCTAAGTCCTGGTTGTGAGCATATATGCAGAGGGACCTGGGGGGCATGTAAGCAAGGCACTTCCCACATCTCCTGCAAGGAAAGATGCTCCAGGGACCTTCCCTGTGGTCACCAATGCATGGCTGGCTGCTCAGAAACATGTCGGCCTTGCGTGCATCCTTGTGAGAAATGTTGCCTGCACAGTCGTTGTACTCGCCTATGTGGTGCACTATGCATCCCCTGCAAGGAAAAATGCGAATGGAATTGCCGGCATTATACTTGCGATCGTCGTTGCCATGAAATCTGCTCAAGAGATACCGTGCAATGAGCAATGTCAGGAAATTCTAACATGTGGGCACACATGTATAGGCCTTTGTGGGGAGCCGTTGTTCCAAATTTTGCAGGACCTGCAATCCTAAGCATGTTGATGTCATTACTCAGATGACTTTGGAGGAATATGAATTCACGGATAGATTTGTTCAGCTTATAGACTGTGAGCATGTATTTGAAGTAAGCGGACTCGATAGATGGATGAATATGGACGAGAACGTTCTTTGAGCCTGGCGCAGTTGCTGTTAAGCTTAAACAATGGTGAGTTTACATTTCTGTATACAAAACTTGTGATTTGATTCGTTTAGGTTGCACTTTGTGTAAAATTCTTGATTAATATCCATATTGTTTTCGATTTGGTTTGCACTTTGCAGTCCTGAATGTAGGACACCCATAAGAAAATCATTGAGGTATTCAAACATTGTGAAGTAGAGGCTGCAACAGATTGAAGAAGTCAAGAAGTTAATTCTAGGGTTTAAAAATCTGACTAAGGGGAACAAAATGTTGAAGGAAAAACCTTATGACAAAGCAATTCAACAGTTTAGTAGAGTATTCTGGTACAATCCAGGATCTCTTGAAGCTCACTTGGGACTGTCAAAAGCCCTTAATGGACTACGGGATTATGAGTAGGCAACAGAGCATCTCTTCTTCATTTTAGAACGCAGTTCATACAGATCTCGAATCCAAGAAAAGCTTCCAAAACTAATTTCAAAATTTGCTTCCAACAAAAAAATCTGAATTTCAGCAGCAGCAATGACCGAAATATCATAGCTGAAAATGAGTTTGCCATTGAGTCATTGTTGCAGTGGGTGTCAGTTTGCTATTCCTGCAAAGACTTTAGAACAGGGTTGATGATTTGCGAAATTATTCTGGAGCAAAACCCTTGTCACGCAAAAACTAAAGAAATCAAACGAAACTTGGAGAGTGGAGTTGTAGAAGAGGTAGTGAATGTGATGACGAGGGAAGTGGGAGGAAGACGACACTGGTATAAATGCCCAAATGGCCATTACTATGTTGTCGGGGAATGCGGCAGTCCAATGCAAAGATCAAAATGCCCAGATTGCAAAGAAGTGGTTGAAGGAGAATCTCACAGACCTGCTGAAGGGAACACTTATGCCGATATCGATGGCAGTTCTCATCTTGCCTAGAGCTGTAAGGAACCAAAGGTGCGCGGAATTACTTCCTACGCTAATCTTTGAGAGGAGGATTATGCAAATTCAATTATCTATTGCAGAGATCTCAAGAAATGCATAATAACATAATCAAAATAACAAAGAACACATAACACGGTGATTATTGTGGAGAAATCCTTCCTGGAGAAAAACCCCACCCTCCAAAACCCGCACAATGTATTATCAAACCAAGATGATTACAATACATTTGCAATGCAAGTTCTTACAGGAGCACATCACCACAACGAACTCGAAGAAACTCCTTCTAGCACTAGTCTTGCAAACTGAACTCAATTACACAAACACCTCCCCAAGCCCTCCTTTAATAGTGATTTTACAACCTAAAAATCACTTGTGGTTTTACAAAACCATGGGCAAAACTATCATGACACATGTTACCCATTTTTGATATTTACATTTCCAATATGGAAAAACAACCGGGTTAAAATAGTAATCTCGTCCACAATTTTGTCTCTTAGTTTAGACCCCCATAAAAGTCACAAAATGAGTCATCAAGGCTCTAAAAATGACCTACCTATATTCTACTATGGACAAGACTTATTTTTGACAACTCATTAATCAATTTCCAATGTATAAACAAGTGGAAAACTTCCACAAACAAATTTTAGAATTTTCCAAAAGAAGATTGAAAGGTTGAGACACATGTTCTCAACATTCTCCCATTTTTCATACACCTTGCAAGAGTCAGGGGATCCAAAAATATCATGGACTTAATTGATAGGGGCTGAGAGGCCCATAGACTCTGAACACCATCTGAATTTCTCTGTGCTCACGAGCTTAGTTAATGCATCAACAACATTCACCAAAGTCTACTTTTTCCAGCTTCACTTTGTCGTCCTCGATCATATCTCTCACAAAATGATATTGTACATCAGTGTGCTTGGTCCTCGCATGAAAAGTCAGGTTCTTCGCTAGGCAGATTGCACTCCGGCTATCACTATAAATTGTCACTACACCCTATTTGAACTCTATATCTAAACACAATCTCTTTAGTCAGATGGCTTCTTTGCAAGCATGAGTCGCTGCCATATACTCTACCTCAGTAGTGGACAAAGCAACCATAGCCTGTCACTTACTCATCCAACTGATTGCACCACCAAATTATATAAACACATATGCACTAGTGGATCTTCTTCTATCAATATCACTGGCCCAATCTGAATCCACATAGCCTCAAATATCTAAGGAATGCTTGTTTCCTATTCCATGAAAACATATTGAGTACTTTGAGGTACCCTGCAAGTATCTGAAAACTCTTTTTACTGCATCCCAATGTGTTCTTCTTAGATTAGACATATAACGGGAAAGTACTTCCACTGCTTGGGCAATGTCTGGTCTTGTATAGACCATACCATACATCAAACTTCCAACAGCATTTTGATATGGTACTCACTCATCTCTTCCATCTTCGATGGGGATGTAGGACAATATGAGCTAGAAAGCTTTGTTCCCATAGTAATAGGAACACTCAATGGTCTTGAATCCTGCATATTAATTGTTTTCAAATTAGTGCCGACATACTTACTTTGGCCTAGCCAAAGCTTTCTATTTTGTCTATCTCTTATAATTTCAATTCTCAGAATGTGCCTAGCTGCAACAAGATCTTTCATTTCAAACTTTATCTAGAGTTGAGATTTTAACTCTGCAACCAAACCTTTTTCCTTTGCCAATAAACAACAAGTCATCGACATAAAAGACAATAACTAGGAAACCATCACCATCAAATTTGAAGTATATACAGTGATCGGATTTAGATTGCACAAATCCCAAACTCAACACATATGTATCAAACTTCTAGTACCACATCCTAGGACTGTGTTATAAACCATACAAGGATTTCTTCAATTTACAGACCAAATGACTTTTACCTTTCACCACATAGTGCTCTGGCTGTGACATGTAAATTTCTTCCTCCAAATCTCCATGAAGGAAAGTAGTTTTCACATTCATTTGCTCGATCTCTAGATCATAAGCTGTTGCAATAGAAAACAAAAATCTAATGGATGTCATTTTGGCTACTAGAGAAAAAATCTCACCATAATCTACTCCCTCAACTTGAGAGTAACCTTTTGCAACCAAACATGCTTTGTACTTCTCAATGCTTCCATCTGAACCCATCTTCCTTTTGACCACCCATTTACAACCAAAAGGCTTTTGTCCTTGTCATGTGCCCAAATTTCGAGGGCAAAAACACACACCAATTTTAAAGTTATTGTTTTTAAAATTGTATTCTAAATTTAAATGTTTAATAAACATTGATTGAATTTTGAAATAGTGAAATGAATGCCTATATCAAACTTAGAGTATCTTTAATTATTAATTATGCAAAAAAAAACTTAATTAAATTTAAAACTTCAACTAAATTAATAACCAAAACTAACTAATAATAATTCATGATTAAAATATACATGTTAAAATCCTAACCACTTTGAAACTAAGTAACTAATCTCTACAATTAACTTTAATACAAACTGAGATTCAACTTATCAATTACTAATTACTAGCACAATGATACTATATTACTTCCTTTAACGAATCGAATCAACCAACTCTACTTAACAACATATTATACTAATAATGGAAACTAACTTTTCTAGCAATAGTCCAACATTAAATTATTCTAACAAACATCTACTGTAACGACTAATATACAAAAACACAATAATTAATTTAAAAAAAAAAAAAAGCTAACACTAACTAAAACTAAAATATAAAATGCCACAACCAACTATAACCTCGATATGCTAACTTCAATTAAAAACAATAAATTACCAACATTTAAATATTCCAAAACCTAAACATATTAATTAAGTTACCAATAAATTAAAACTAATTCATAATTAAAATTATGACTAAAACTGAACACATATATTAACAAACTAAACAAGATAATAAATGAACATAAACACTAATATCTAACATGTAAGAATATTTTTAAAAAGACATAATAATTTAATTATAAACAGTAATTTTGAAACTAACTAATAATTAAATTAATCTATACTAAAAAAAACTTTAATTTACAAAAAAAACATTTATCAAACTAAGCTTTCCTAACAATATTACTAACTACAACATGCTACTACTAATACTAAAGATAAAACTTAAACTAACTTTTTAACTAATCTATAATCTAAAAACTTTAATATAACTACCTATTAATCTAAACTTATTAACATTACTAACTAAAATGACAAAACAAAACTTAACTAACCCACTTGACAAGGGGATTCTCTTCCACACCTACCCTACCCACCCCTAAACCCCCATTCCAACTAGCCAGGGGTGGATTCCCAACTTCCCCACGCAGACCAAGGTTTGCAAAGTGCAATCCCAAGTAGACTTGGCCCAGGGTACGTGGGTAGTACACTGACAGGACACCAAATCAGTGCCTCCTCCCAAGGTAAATGGTAATGGTGAAGGTTTTGACTTAATACAACTTGTTGGGTAGAGGAAGCGCATGGATGGGAGGTTTAAAAAGGTAAGGAGAAAAAGGTGTTTAAAACCTTTACCCTCCTGCCACAAATTAATGCCAATGACATGTCCGTCAAGGACATGGGGGGGGGGGGGGGGGGGGGGGGGGTACGTAGGGAAGCAATCCCAAACATAAACAATGCATTTATTTCTTTTCTTTTTAAAACTTTATTTTTTGGTCAAATAAGTCTGCGGTCAAAAAGGGGGCTAAGAACAAGGTTTAAAAGTGTTCAGTTTTCTCAGACTAGGATAGGATGAATGGAGATAGATATAAATATCTAGTCTTGTTTTGATTTTATTTATTATGTTTTATTCTTTCTTTTTATTTAAGATAAAAAAATTTATTAAGCTAACAAGTATAATTAGAGAATCTTAGAAGATTCTCTATTATCAAAGGGGAAATTTAATTTGTTTCCAATACAAAAATCAGAGAGTTTTTGTTCTTTTGGGAACATTTTTTTTTAGTCTTTATTTTTCTAAGTCTAGATTTTGAAGTTGATTTATTTACCAAGAGGGGTTATATTTTTTTTTTCAAAATAAATCTAATAGGACTTATTACAAATTAAATATAACAAGGGTTTGAATGATCCATTTTAACTATAATGCAAGAATTGTTTTGCTTCCAATAATCACGAAAAATGAACCTACGTTCATAATATAATCTTTCATTTTTCAACATGTATGAAAACTTGAAATTTTTCCTAATTGAATATCATCATTTCATCTTATTTTTTATGTGCATCCATATAACCGAAAAAATTCAAAGATAACTCATGAGAAGCAATAATACTCAATCACTATTTTATTGGCAACCTGATTCAAAGGCTCAGCCGGGAAAGAACTAGGAAGAAAACCTAGCGTTGTTGCCACTACAACAAAGTTTTGAAATACAATTTATATAGGATTCCAAACCCAAAATTTCAACAATCCAATATAAGTTTCCTTCATGACCCTTATCAAGGGGTACATATCATTTTTTACAACACATTGCTAAGATTGTGGAGGGAACAGAATCTGATCAGGTGTCAAACAAGCATGACCGAGAGACAAAATCAAACATGCATATTCATACTAGGTTTTCACCACAGGATTCATAATGAATCAAAACTAGGGAAAGGTGGATTTTTCCGATAGGAGATGTCAGACACAACACCAAACCAAGTGCCCAATCGGGGCTATAACTCAAGAACTTTCATTCTTCCATTCTTACATGCCAAAACTCATACGTGGTTAGTGCTGATAGGTAGGGGCCCATTGTAATACCCCAAAATTGGCTCATTGCCATGATACCAATTCTGGTCTATTTCTGATCAATCTTAAGTCCTATGTCACTAGGAAAATTCTTATTCGGCTACTCGCTACTTGACTTAATTGTCAGATGCAGAAAACCCTAATCTGCATTCATCATGCTTATTATTTAATTCCTATAGTATTTACTCATATTAGTCACATTAAAGCTATTGATTAATATTTAATTTAATTACTAAGTATTTATACTTTAATTAAATTAAATTATATCCTAAGGCTAACATACTATGGAATTAAATTTATTTAATTTAATAAATGTGCCTATTTTAATTAATTAAACAAAATTATTTAATAAAATGGAGTACTTACTTCTAATTAATTAAACAAAGTTATTTAATTAAATGGGAAGCCATTCCTAATTAATTAAATGAAGTTATTTAATTAAATAAGAAAAGTGTCTCTAATTAATTAAATAGAATTATTTAATTAAATAGAAAAGGTAATTATGAGAGTATATCTCATTTTATTAAATTACATATCTCACCAAAATCTCTCTTCAGTTCAAAAAAGGAAATTCCCAGTTCATTGCTGATCAAATTAGAAGTGACCAAGATCACTTGCTTTTACACTAAAATCTATCTAAATTGACTGACTCTTACACTCAGATTTGAGTTAGTTAACTCCCTTTAATTTGGGAATCTTCCTTTATGACCGAACTTCACCTTTAATCCTGACCGTTGATTGAAATCGATCTCAACCGTTGATGGATTCCAGGAAAGTCTATTTAAGAGACCTTCATATCTTCATTTTGGAAGGAGGATGAATTAGAATTTGCATCGAATTGCTGTTGAAATTCATTTGCTCACATTTGCTCACATTTGCTCATATTTTTTGCATACATCTTGCATTCTTAGTTTAAACTCATTTAGCTTAATATGCATAGGTTAATCTAGTTTTGTTTCAATTGTTCCTAGATTAGAATGCATTTCTCATTCTAGATTAATCTACACAATCATATAGATTAATTTCATTTCTTAGATCCTTCGTTCTTAGAGGGTCTGGTTGCTTAACACCTAAAATCTGAGGATATCTAACAAGCAATTCCCTTTAGATAGAAGGCAATAGGTCACCTTGCCAGCTGATTTTCGGATGAACAATCCAATGTTCATTCCGAGATGAATCCGCAAATAAGGACCGTGTTGAAGTGTGTGTGTTAGCATAGGCCACAATTCATGCATACATTTCTAGCGCCCACTGTGGGGCTGAGAAAATCAAATTTTCTGGCCTCTTTCTGCATTTTTTTAATCATTTTTTTGTTCTCTATCCGTACTGTTCTGTACAGATTCAGAAATCTTCACGCGAGATTGTTCATTTTCACACGAGGATCCAAAATCTTCGTGCGAAGATTCTTTCTGTATCGTGCGAGAAAGTGCCTGAGCACGCAAAACTTCGCGCGACACCTGTTTCTTCACGTAGGCCGTAATAGAATTTTGCGTGGGTCGAGAAACTTCTTCGTGCGTATAGTTAGGAATTTCGCGCGAGACTCTGCTGACAGAGGCTATTTTTTTGCATTGATTTTTGTGTTTTCTGGTTTTTCTGCTAACTGCTCATGGTTTCTGGTTTTTCTATGTTTTCTAATTTTTTAGAACAACATAACAGCAGTTTGCGGGACAATTGAAAAAGCGTGATAAAGTTGCTAAAAATAGGTAAAACATCTACTAAGCGCGTTGCAAGGATTACTAGGTAATTCTCTTTGATTGATAACACTTCATTTGGACCTAAAACGAGCATCTCTCGTGTCAAACTTGTGTGTATTTCCTTCCATGTTCTCATTTTACAACACATGCATAATTTGATACTAGGTTGTGATCTCTATTAGTTTCATCTAGCAGGTTTAGTTACTAGTGATAGATCTAATTAGCTATCTTGGGTTATTGGACTCGCTAATCTGCCGGCCCCTCGTTCCACCCTGTGGTTGCAAGATCAGCACCATGTTAAAGGGGAGGGGTCTACAGGAAAGAAGCGTTAAATGCTCCACTAGGAAACTCTTTTGTGCTTTCTAGAACTCACTAGTTTTTGAGTTGTGGACTCATGTTGGCATGTGTGAGGGGTTAAATGTTCCACATCTTTGGACTCACCTCGCATTACTTAAAGCGTTAAGTGTACCGCCTTGTGCTCTTTGATTGATTTTGGATAGATTTTCTTTTGAGAATCAACATCTGTACACACATAGTAATTAGGCCCCATGAACACTATTTGTGGATCTTGAGGGAGTGGGTTCCTAGTGAAACTCCTCTCTACAATGGATTCCTTGTAGGTGGGGAGGATACTTTGAGCATCTCACAGATAGATGAATCTTCAACTTGTGGATTGAGGCATCCTTTCTCTGGAGAGGTTGATAGATCACTAGGAGTTGATATCATAGATCTTTAAGAGATACTCTTAGTTTAGCATGTTGGATTAATCTATCTGCTTTGATTGGGCTAAAAGTGCAAAGGTGTCAAAACCTTGATTCTGGAAGCTAAGTCCCCTTGTGGTACACTATTGTGAGTCGGTCACCTTTAGAGAGGGTTAACCATAGCAGACAATCCCTCTACAGGGAAAACTGGGTGGACGGAACCTCGAGTAGTAATAGCCATTTTTGACGTGGTAGTGACAACCGCTATATAAATGTCCTTGTGGAAGAAATTTCCATGGGTGTGGTTCATTGTGGGTTGTCAGATCTTCCCAGCAGCTCTTGAAGATTAAGTTCTTGGACTGTGTTGAAACCTCGGTGCGCCCAGATTGGAGGTCACCCCTGTGAGTCATAAAAGTTGTAGAGTCAAAACATTACTAAAAACCTTAGAGAGGCCAAACTTTTCACTTTCTAGGAATGTGTGCAATGATTGCAAAACTCTTTGAAAACATACACAAATAGCTCTCCTAGGGATTAGCACAAACTAAGTCACTTGATTGTTCATGCGCAAGGTTGCTTTTGCCTTTGCTCATTGTTTTCAGACGTGCTTGAAATCACCTGCTTGCTGTTCTATGTGCCTATTTATCTACCTGGTTACTAAAACGATCAAAATTTGTCAAAATCAATTGCTGTTGTAAAACCGGTCTGCCTTCTCGCGCAAAATCATTGGGTCCTCACGCGAAATCATTTTGTTCTCATGCAAAATTAAACTGTTGTTATGAGTCTTCGCGTGGCCCTCTGAACTTATTCACGTGAAATTAAACTACTGTCACTGACCTTCATGTGAGCCATAAAAATTCTTCGCACGGTCTGTAAAACTTCTTCGCGCGGCTCGTAAAGGTTTTTTCGCATGAGATCTTGTGTCAGCATTACCAATTTGGGTCTGTTTTAGCTATCTGCGGCCTGCACGCTGTCTTTTTTTGCATCCGTTTATCGCTCTCTATCTACAAACAGTCCTGAAACAATGACACTTCGCTTAGCTGAAGACTTGTGTCTTGCACCTTGACTAGTCTCATCTCATAAGTAATTTTTGGTCCTTGTCTTAATGCTTGTCATACTTTGTGTCGCATTGGTCATAAACTTTGGCTATTCTAGCATTTAAATCAGACCATTTGTGCCTTAGTGAACAACATTCTTACTATTATCTTTTCCTTTTTGAGACTCAGTCTTAGTGTAGTCTGTGTCCAGGTTCTAGCATCTTGTCCTTGTCTATGACTGTCACAACCAGAAGTGGCAATGTGTTTTATCCCTATAACCTTAGACGTGGTTGTGCTAGGGGTCGTAATCGTGGTAGAGGTCGCTCACCTTTCGTTACGCAATCTGTATCCAGTTCGGCTAGTGAGGCATCTTCACGATCTCCCTCACCTACCAGGTCATCTCGAGTTCAACAAACATTTTCAAAAAAATTGCAACAAATTAGGAATCCTTTTTACCAAGAAGATATTGAGACAGGTAGAGGTCCTGCATTCCCAAACACAATGTATGATCCTTTCTTTAGAGACCCTTTTGAAACACAACACAATAAAATTGAACATGTTCCTATAATGACTAATCGTGAACCTAAACATGGTAGTCATAGTCGATATCAAGAACCACCTAGGAATGACAAAGAGAAAGAGAAAGATTATGACACCGATGAGGAACAGGAAGAGGCGAAAATCCTCCTTGAACACATAGCAAAATGTCGAAGAGACAAAAACTTTCAGAAGGTCATGGGAATCTTAATCAACGAAGAGAAATAAAAATACTTTCTCAAACTTGCCCAAGAGGGAGAAAAGTTACCTTTTCATTTCAATGTAGAAACTATTGTCAAAACTGAAGAAGAAACTGAGACCTCCAAACTCCAAAAACAATTGAAACTTATGCAAGACCAATTGGCTTAGATGATGCATGAGAAAGAGAAGCCCACAAAGACATACACATTGGACTCTCTTTTTTCATTTCCATTTGACAAAAGTATAAACATGCCACCTTTCCCACGAGGCGTAGAACTACCCAAATATGACAAGTGCTTTGGTACTACTAATCCCCAAGATCACTTGCGGAAATTTTGGTGCTCTGTCTATGGAGTTTATACACAATCAAACATACCTCATGCGTTTATTCCCTAGAAGCCTAGGTGGTTAGGCTTTGGAGTGGTTCTCACATTTACCTCCTAGTATCAAGATGTTTGATGAAATTGTAAATTCATTTGTTTAGCAATATTCTCATAACATACAACACCCTGTCAATATTTGAGATCTATGCAACCTTAAACAGAAGGTTGGTGAACCTTTCCTCACTTTCCTCTAAAGGTGGAGACAACTATACACTAAGTATTCCCGTAAAATCCCAGAAACAGAGAAGCTTGACATTTTCATTGATAACCTCTTACCTGATTTTGGGTATAGAGTCCAACTACAAGGTCCACATACCTTTGAAGACATGATTACACAGGCTATCCGTATCGAAGAATTTATGGTCAAGAAAAAAGAGCTCACTCTTCAGAGAGACACAAAACAAGGTTCCACTTCCAACAAGGATAAAACCAAACATGTCAACAAGAATCGAGAAATTGTACATGATGGAGTTGTTGACAATGTCACACCCAAATCGGCTAAAGTGACATTTAATCTCATAGACTGCCTCAAAGCAGCCAAAAATGCTAAGAAACCTCTCCCTGACAATAAGATGTCTAAGAAAAAACTGAGGAACTCATGGACAACACGCCCCAAGTGAGAGTATATGCCTTTGGGCGAACCTTTCGATGTGGTTTACAAAACATTGCTACAACATCAGCTTATCTCACCAATGGATAACCCTTGTCCCTATGATCCACAACCACGTCCACCATGGTGGAATGAGACTTCATTTTGTGAGTATCACCAAAACAAGGGACACAAAACCAGCAACTGTATAAACTTGCGTCATAAATTCCAAGACATGATTGATGCTAGTGATCTTGTGGTAGATGGACATAACAAAAACTTGGACCACAAGGCATTCAAAGAACCTTTCCCAGCTTATGAAAAAGGAGAGACTTCCAAGCCAGAACCCTACAACAAGGTCAACTATACCTATTCCAATGATGAAAATGTCATTCATATGGTTGAACCTATGGATTCTTAATATTGCAATGTTATTACTATTGGCAAGAAAAATAACGACAAACCTAAGACACCATTTTTCTTGAGGGGCCCTACTTCCAATACAACGGATAATGTGCCTTTGCAACACTATGTTAACGCTGTTACTCTCTCTCATGCCAAGTTGGTGCTAAAAGACCCTGCGCCTCCTACTTCAAATCCTGAACAACACAATGACCGCAACCAGTTATAGTGTTCTCGATCAGTTGAAATGAACTAATGCTCAAATTTCCATCTTTGAGTTGATTAAAATCTCACCTGCTCACAAGAAAATTCTGGACAAAGCCCTCACTGAGGCAAATGTTCCTCAAGATCTTGATCTTGAGCAATTTTAGTCCATGGTAGGTCACCTGACCTCATCTTATCTTATGACCTTCTCCAAGGAGGATGATATCTCGTTGAATCACCCACACAATCAACCTCTACACATTGAGGTTATGATCCACTAGACACGTGTTCGTCGGGTACTCATTGACAATGACACTAGCCTAAATATTGTCTCTGCTACTCTTCTTAGACAATTGGATTATTTTGAGGACTCTGTTGATCCCTGACGAAAGATCACTATTAAAGCATACGATGAAGTGGAACGAAAGTCACTAGGTCTTGTGGTTTTACCAATTCGCATTGGTCCTATCAAAAGGGATGTCACTTGTCAGGTGCTTGACATTCCCTTGGCCTACAACATTCTATTGGGATGGCCATGGATACATGAGATGCGCGTTGTGCCATCCACATCCACATACCACCAATGCATCAAATTCCCATTTCATGGCTTTGAAGTTACTATTCTTGCCACTACTAGCTACACCTACAATATGCTCAAATCTGCTGAAACTTTCGTCCCTGCTAACTGTGAGTCTACTGATTGTCACGACAATAAGCTGAAACAAATTGAGCAGTCATTCAAATTAAAAGAAACTAGTATGGGAGAGTACCACATTGAACCAGTGCTATCATTAATGTCTCTCCCAGAGTCCTCTCGACATTATGGCAGACCCTCAAAGGCAAAGAAGTCGTTCGTCCTGACACCTCAGACCAAGTATAATGGCGCTTTTGTCAAGGCTATAGTTCCCTTAGAAGATGAAAGTGAAAACAGAGCCATTATTGCATGGCTTTACAAAAAAGAGGCTTTAGTGGACCTAACAGAACAAGCTCAAGAAATCACTCCTAAGAAATATGGACCTGGTCTTAGGCTTATGAAGCATTTTGGTTACAAGGGAACTGGCCCTATTGGGTGCAATAACAATGGCCTAATTGATCCTATCAAAGAGAAAGCTCGAAGCAACAGTGATACAACTGGCCTAGGGTTTAAGAAGGTCCCTTTCCATTTGGGATCAAATCAATTCATCCCCAAACCTGAGAGTTCATCTAAGTTAGATACTCAAGAGGAAGAATCTGATGATGAGGATTCCTATCCTCATCCTATCACTTATGATCTCACTAAATTATTTGCTGAGCCAGATGACTTTGTGCCACGTGTTAGCACTGTGGATGATACTATTGATTCTTCTAAGGACAATGCTGAGTGACTCAAATATCATTCAGAAAAGGGAGAATCTAGCCAGTCATGCTATATTGAGTATTTATGCAAGAATCTAGAGGCTGAAGGAGAGTATGTCCCTATCACTATTGGGGAGTTCTATAGTCTCTCACCATGTAGCACCGATTCTCATGAATACGAGTTTGACAATCTTTCAAAAGCTACTACTGATAAAGACATTGACCAAGTGCATGTCTATGAAAATTGAATCAAAATGGGTGAAACGTCTAGGGTTAGGTTACAGGGGTCTGATCCAACTAGTGTCCTAGAGTCATCAATTCCTAACGTTAGTATTCTGAAGCATTTGAACACACCTATGGATGAGGTCACCGTAGGTCTCGAATTGCTGGTCCACACACTTAATGACTATACTGTGAACGCAATTGAATCAGCCACTACTCTCTCACTCACACATCCCGAGCTTATAGACTGGAACCCCAATGCATCTAACAAAGTCCCCATGTTCCAGAATGAATATGCTCTCGCTTGTTACCTAAATGTTATCGAACCTGTAACGTCTTCCACCAATGAGCAGAGTATCAACATGACTAAGGTCGACATCAAATATCTCAGTCACATAATTAAAAAGAAAAAATGCAAGAGGTCTGATGGTGAAAACCACATTGTGGTAGTTTCGGATCCCAAAAAAGTAAAAACAAAAGATGTATCCAAGGGTGAAAACCTCTTTGAGGCGCCCACGGATGAGATATTTGATGTCCTTCCCAGTCACTTTCAGGAGAGATCATCAGTGTTAATAGAGCCAACACAACCAATTAACCTAGGCACAGAAGAACATCCTCATGTGATACATCTGGCGCAGTCACTGTCACTTGAAGAGAAGGAACAATTCATTGCCTTTTTCAAGGAAAAGAAAATAAATTTTGCTTGGACATATTCTGACATGCCAGGATTGGATCCTGATCTTATCATGCATCACTTGTCCATAGCACTAGGCATCAAACTAGTTAAACATAAGCTTTGGAAAATGCACCCTCACGTTGCATTGCTCATCAAAGCTGAATTGGAGAAACTTCTAAAGGCTAGTTTCATCCGTGCAATTGATTATTCTAAATGGATATCCAATATTGTTCCTGTTTCCAAGCACGATAAATCTATCAGGGTTTGTACAAAATTTTGTGATCTTAACTTGGCATGTCCTAAAGATGACTTTCCATTCCCTAATATTGATATGATCGTGGACATGACGGCTAGCTATGAGATGTAATCACTTATGGATGGTTTTTCTAGATACAATCAGATAAAAATTGTGCTAGAAGATCAGGAGAAAATGGCTTTCACATGTGCATGGGGAACCTTTTGTTGGAATGTGATGCCATTTGGTTTAAATAATGCTGGTGCTACATATCAACGGGCTGTTACTACAATTTTCCATGACATGATGCATAGAACCATGGAGGACTACGCTGATGATACCTTGGTCAAAAGTGCTAAACGCAATAATCATCTACAAGATTTGGGTCCCATCCTAGATCGTATGGAAAAGTTCAATCTTCGACTCAATCCTAGGAAATGCGCATTTGGTGTCACATTAGGGAAATTGTTGGGATATGTTGTTTCTGCAAAAGGAATTGAAGTAGATCTATAAAAAGTACAAGCAATAATGGACATGCCACCACCTTGGAACATCAGTCAAATGAGAGGACTACAGGGAAGGCTTCAATCTATTTGGAGGTTTATTTCACAATTGGCAAATAGATCACAACCCTTCACAAAGACCTTACATAAGGGTGTGAAATTCAATTGGAGCCAAGATTGTGAGAAAACCTTAACACAAATCAAATAATATCTTGTCAATCCTCCAATCCTTATGCCTCCTATTCATGGGAAGCCTTTGCTTTTATACATTTCAGCCACTAAAACATCTTTGGGAATCCTATTGGCTCAGGAAGACAATGACAACAAAGAAAGAGCTATTTATTACTTAAGCCGAACATTGGTCTCTTATGAGAAGAACTACAACATTATTGAGAAAGCTTGCTTGGCAGTTGTCTTTGGTTTCTAGAAGGTCAGACACTACATGCTTGCCCACACTACACGGCTTGTGGCTAAAATAGATCCATTAAAGTACTTGCTCAGTAAGGCAGCTCTAACAGGAAGATTGGCTAAATGGGTCATGATACTCAGTGAGTTTGACATCCAATATGTTGAACACAAGGATATAAAGGGACATGCAATTGCAGACCAGCTGGCCGAGGCACCCATACAAAGTCTTCTACCAATGAACATTGATTTCCCAGATGAGTCAATTCTGACACTCACACACCATACATGGGTTATGTTCTTCGATGGGTCCTTCACACAACAAGGATCAGTTGCTGGATTACTCTTCATTACACCACAGAGATACTCATTGCCCAAAGCGTACAAGATTCTATTTCCTTGTACAAATAACATTGTTGAATATGAGGCTTTGATCAATGGCATGAAAATTGCAGTTGAGTGGAGAGTGGATCAATTAGATATCTTTGGTGACTCTCAGCTTGTTATCAACTAGGTAAACGATGTGTATCAAACAAAGGATGAGAAACTAATTCCTTACAAGTGCATGGTTGATGACTTGAAGAAGTATTTTGTACACATCGCCTTCCAGCAAGTTCCATGAGCAGATAATAAAGTGGCTGATGCCATGGCCACTTTGGTCTTCTTGCTACAAATGCCAGAAAATGATCTCCGACATGAGTTCTTGGTGGAAGCGTTACACTACCCAGCCTATGACACACCTGATTCTAGGATGATCTGTTCTATTATAGGACAAGAATCATCCCGCTACCATCACATCTATTCTTACCTTTGTAATCAAACCATTCCGGAAGGTCTGACCCAGAATGAGAAACATTACTTAATCCGTAATGCTTCACATTATGTCATTATTGCTGACAATTTGTTTAGGAGAGGTCTCGACAGAACACTCCTTAGGTGTTTAGAACCCGACGAGTCCAAATGCGCACTAATTGACATTCACGAAGGCATTTCCGGATCTCATTCCAATGGCCTGACACTAGCTCGCAAACTCCTTCGTGCTGGTTACTACTGGCCCAAAATGGGGCAAGAAGCTATCAAGTACACTAGGTCCTGCAAGCAGTGTCAGCTACACGGGAATCTCATTCATGCTCCAGCTAGGGAGATGATTCCCTCTACTACAACATGGCCATTTCAACAATGGGCCTTCGCCTTGGTCGGGTAGATTCACCCAACCTCCTCTAATGGACATAAGTTCATTATCACAGCTACAGATTATTTCATGAAATGGGTAGAGGCAGTACCTCTCATAGTTGCTGATGGCAAAACTGTAGCGCTTTTCATCACAAACTACATCATCTGTAGATATGGTGTACTATCCTCGATCATTACTAAAAATGGAGTACAATTCAAGAATAAAGACCTCAAGGAACTGTGCAAGAAATTCAAGATCACACAACATTGGTCTTCCATTTATTACCCCCAAGGTAATGGCCAAGCTGAGGCATCCAATAAGGCGATCCTCAAAATTCTTCATCACACAGTTAGCAAATTAGGGAGAGACTGGCATCTCTAGATCAATCCGGCTCTGTGGGCATATAGGATAAGCATCAGAACTCCAATGGGCATGACTCCTTTTGCGTTGGTGTATAGGGTGGATGCTGTGCTTCCAATAGAGGTCGAGATTGCTACCTTAAGAATCTCTATGAAAGGCCTTATCATAGATGATGACTATAGGATACCTCAGCTTCAAGAGCTTGTATTACTGGATGAACAATGAGAAGTGGCATGTCATCATCTGCGAGCATATCAACAATGAATGGCAAGAAGCTACAATTGGAAGGTCAAGCTACGTGACTTCCAGCTGGGTGACCTCATCCTAAGAGAGAACCCTAAGAATCAACAACAACGAGTGCAAAAGGGAAATTTTGAACCAAACTGGCTAGGTCCTTACATCATTATTGTAGTATATGGATCTGGTGCCTATCAGCTTTCCACAACCGAAGGAGAAGTGCTTAAAGAGCCTGTCAACACTCTCCACCTGAAGTGGTTTTACAATTGATTTAATCTCAACAAGCTCTCTGTACATATCTATATGTCCTAAAAAAATTCATAAAAATCAAAAAAAGTCTTGAAAAAATTGTTACCCTAGTGAAAACCTAGCAATAGGCGCCTTGGTAACACCAACAAAAAAAATCAAAAAGAGAAAAATACAAAAAAATTGAAAAAATAGAAAAGTGCCATTGGTGAAAACTTAGAAATAGGCATCATGGTAGCAAAAAAAGAGAATCTTGCTAAGAAGGTGAAAACTTGGTAAATAGGCGCCTCTTGTTTCCAATGCTCCATCTTGCAGCGCATCTTCTGGCTATTCTGTACAGTCACTTTCATGCTTTCGCTTTCCTGCTTTTCCTACTTTACGCTCATGTATCCATGGATTGAGTCTTCTCATAGCTCGGGGGCATTCCCCCTTAGTGTCACTCTTTTCGAGATTCTCCTCATAGAATCTCCTTCATGACAGTCACCAATGGTCCTCACTATGTCTGCCTACTGTCACTAGTGTCACTCTTTTCAAGATTCTCCTCATAGAATCTCCTTCGCGATAGTCACTAGTGGTTCTCACTGTGTCTTCCTACTGTCGCCAATGACACTCTCTTCAAGATTCTCCTCATAGAATCTCTTCTGCAATAGTCACCAGTTGTTTCAATTGTGTCTGCCTATTGTTGCTAAGGTCACGTCTCCCGATTCCTTTATGGAAGATCTCTCTTGCGTCAGTCACCAGTCATCTTGGCTGTGTCTATCTACTATTGCTTAGTCCTTCTTAGGTTCTTCATCGTGAAGATTCCTCTTTGACCTCAGTCACCAGTCGTTCTGATTGCATCTGCCTACTGTCATCACCCTATTGAAGAGATTTCTTTCAAACATGTTCTAGACACTGACACTAAACATCAATCCCAAAACATTGAACTCAAAAATGATATACTTGTTTGGATATGTTGAGCATTTTCTTTGTTTGCTTTGTTTTGCTTTATCATATCTCCTCGAGCAACTTGATGATGTCATCTTTGACTAGAGAAGTAATGACTAGGGGCATGATCTTTTCTTTGCTTTTTGTTTACGGTTTAGTTCCAATTAGTTGACATATTCCTATAAGAGGGGTGTCCACTGTAAGAGCCTCCATCTCGTATTGGATGGCCATGTGTACCTCGAATCCTTTTATACGAATACACCAATAACGTTGGTTCTTCTCCTTGTTTGTTGGAGTAAACTCCTCATGCTACAATAAATACTGATACTCGTCTTGCTAAGTGAATGTACGGGTCACTGTGAGTATATCTAGTGTACTTCTGTCTCAGGTTACGAACGCAAGGGTCATTGCAGACAGAATGAATACTGAATACTTAGCATAAGAGGGATCTCCCGTGTGTTTGATGTGCCTGTCATGCAAGAAACATTCAGGTCATCCTAGCATTATTACTCTAATGCTTATGTTAACTTGCTACATTAAAAGGCACAAATGTTCTAGTCATTCTAGCTTCTTGTGCCTCGAATGCTTACATTTAATCCCGACAAACCAATAACGTATGTTATATTCATATTTATATGATTGCAATGTTAGTGAGAATTGTATAACATACGAGCTTTATTTTATATCTGGTGATGATTAAATATTGAGGCTTGGTAACCAGACCTAGGGTTGCATTTAACATAGCCTTGCATTACATACTTCATTTGCATAAACATGCAATTCGATGGTCATTCTGTTACTACCCTTTGTAATGAAGGATTGGGGGAATCTCCACATGCATCAAATTCATCCACGACTATACAAGCGTTTGGTTCGTCGATTCACACTCCTCAATGGAATACTTGTGACTATCAAGCAAAAACACGCAACACTACGTGAGATGTCAGTCCATACATATGCACTCTATTTAAGTACAACATACATTTCATGTACATCAAAGTAAAGAAAAATAGACAATGACATGTACACAGGAATACTCGGCTCAAGATCTCATATATATATATCAAAAGAATGGGTCTGTACAAAAATGGGTGCTACTTGAGCACAATCGATAAAAAAAAATGATACATGTGGTGCTGGCACACCAATCGATACATAGCTAGAGATCAAAATTAGAGGTCAGCCATAGAGCATCTAACTCTATCCTGTACCCTCACCTCTAGGAGGAGCAGGGGCAGCAGGTGGCAGAGGCAGCGGTGGCATATCTAGCCTGACAAGAGGTCGTGCGCCCCCAGACTCTCACGCATACTGGGAAAAGCGTTGCACCTGGAGTGTCTCATTTGGCACCATTCTGGTATATGTAGCATAGTAATATGCTGCCCGAGCCGACTGAAACCGAATCTCATCCTGTGCCAGCTCTAATCTTTGCTCTGCGGTCTTGGCACGTTCTTTCCAAAGATCAGTGTCCCATTGTCGCTCCACTAGCTGCACATCCCAGATTGCCACTATAATCTATAACTCTCCCAACTATCGGGAGCCCTGATGAACCCGCTCTCGGTACCGTTGTACCGTGTCTTGCACCCCACCTGCTGGCTGATTCAACATGTCCTCATCTAGCATCTCTAGTGCCTGCTACTATGGAGGTGCCTGCGGTTGTGGTGGCACCTGCTACTGTGGAGCCTCTTGCTGAGGGGACTCCTCCTTTGTCCTCTGCCTATGGCACCGACTCTGTCCAATCCCACTGCCCTTGGCACTTGGGTCTAATCCCATCTAAGGTGGGGAAATTTGCATTTGCTGAACCCGATGCCAGACCCGTGATTGCTGTTATGGCTGAATTGGCGGCTATGGCTGTGCTTGCTATTGTTGGGGTACCTATCTCTCTGCCTACCCTACCATCCCCACTGGATCTGTAAAATGTGGGAACGGATGGCTGATAAAAATGCTTGATATGCAGGCGCCATCCCTGCATCTACTACCTTTGGGAGGTAGTCCCACTGAACTATAGCTAAGCTGCGAATGTCTATCATGGATCGCCCTGGATCCATCCGCGTTGGCCATCAACATCCTTTTGCAACTTGGCATAGGCGTAGAACTCAGGAGAAATATCCTGTGGTCGGCCATACTGCCGCCACACTTGAGAGATCACGAATATTTTCATAACAGATGTAGTCCTACCCACCAGAGGTCGAGAACTGAACATCCACAATATATCTCTGGGAGCATCATCCCAGTCCTCTATCTCTCACCAGGGTTGCCATACAACAGACACCAGGTCATCAAGACGTATCCTCCATTGCTCCAGGTGGGCCTGGGTAATATGCCCTTGATATCTGCAAATATAAGGCTCCATGGGCTCTCGGGCATCCTCAAAAATTGACCTACATATGGGAAGATGCTCCCAAGCCCAGATCTGCAAAACATAAACTCTGGCTGCCATGGTCTTCTTCTCGTGGATGATGACCTCGTGCATCTAATGAAAAAGGTGAGCCAGCATGCATTGACCCCACCCAAAAATATCTGGTGCCTCTAGCATCTTGTGAAGCATGGCACCCCACCCGCACTCCAAACCATGCTGTCCTCTGTCAGGACATAGGAAATAGCTCAAAAATATAGCTAGCACCGATGCTAGCCTGTGTGTGGGTCCGTAAGTGTGCATCAGCTCATCCCAGCTGATAGCCTTGCCTCTTGGTAGCTCCCTCCTGAACACAATGGACAATGCCTCTGTCCTTGCTCAAGGAACTGTATCATAGATAACCCGAGCATCATGAAAGATAATCTGCAAGATCCTCCATATTTCCTCTGGTGTGATGGTCATCTCACCCATCGGCAAGTGGAAGGTGTTCGTCTCTGAATGGAAACGCTCAACCAATGCAGTGAGAAGGCCGTGATTCACCATCACGGTTGGAATTTGACACAAAGAAGACAAACCCAATCGGGAAATGTGTGCCTGATCAACGTCATCAAGACTCTGCAATAGCTCCCCATATGGTGGGAAATGAGATCTAAATGCAACGTCACCAAAGACCTCTTGCACAAACAACAAGAAACAAAAAAAGAAACAATCAGTATCAAGTCGAAATGATGCATCATAACAAATTAAAATGTAATTTTTTGAGCGCAAAATTGAAACTTTTAAGCATGACTATCATGGACTTTCGTGCGAAGTTCATGAAATTTTGCGCGAAGTTCTCAAGGCCTCACACGAAGAAATCCGATCTCGCATGAAGAATTACATTGTCGTGCAAAGAAATCTGATCTCGCGTGAAGAATTACATTGTCGCGTGAAGAAATCTAATCTCGCGTGAAGAATTACATAGTCGCATGAAAAAAGAACTACCTTCGCATGAAGAAAATCGTCTTTTGCGTGAAACATAATGGCTCCCGCGTGAAGATCCACCTTGCCACACATGAAGAAACAATGCACCCTGTTTCTTCACGCAAAGAAAGAAGATCTTCGTGCAAAAGCCGATAGGTCTTGTGTCAAGAGAGATTTGACCCCCTAAAAATGAGCTAAAACATGCAATAAATGACCTCAAAATGCGTGAAAGTGAAAGTACAAAGGAAGGGAATCGATGACTCACCGGTGGTCTGTAGTCTGCTGGGCGGCTGTGATGTCTGGAGCACTCAAATCGATGATGTCTCACGCTAACTACCATGTCTTTCTCAAAGCTCAAATCAATAGAAGACAAAAAGCACAAATGAATTGAAAATGACCCCTTGGGCCCTTATATAGCTATTGACCCAAATTTTTCAAAGTGCTCGAATTTACGCAAAAATCACACCCCTGGCTAATTGGACCGTTTTGGATCCATTTTCGGGATCGAATTCAAAATCTGACACACCTAAGAGTCTCAAAAATGTGTTTTAAAATTTTGAAGACCGACGCGATCGAACGCTTGTGTAGCCCAAAATCTTTCTGATACTTTGTCATTCTTGGAATCCTTTCAACCCTATATTCTCAATATTTTCAAAATCCATTTTGGAAATAGTTAACTCAAGTCAACTATGGCTAAATCTGGTCAACTTTTGGTTAAACTTAGTCTTTGCGACTTCACAATCATTTCAAATCAACTCTGAATCTTCTTTCGATTGTACTGATCTCTTCTATATTCTATTGAATCTTAGATTTCTTCTGTATCTATTGCTATATTGCTTCACATCTATTTCTGGTGTGTCATCTTTCAATTTTGCTCCCCAGGGGGCAGGATGATTACATCATTGAATACTTATTGCTTGGGGCATCTCGTTCCCATCTCATGTCCTCATCACTTGGGGCATCTCATCACTCGAGGCATCTTGTTTCCTTCCATTTGGCATCTTTGCCATCTATCTTATCTTTCCATCAATTGATCAACCTTATAACAACTCTTCTTAGAGTTCGGTGGACAGGTATTTGGATAGTCTAAACCCCAACCCCTGAGGATCAAGCCTCGTTCTGGGGATGATTCTACAACTTATGATTGGACCTTATTATCTTTTATCAATCTTAGGTATCTAGGTGTTCTATCTGGATCCTTGAAGGTTAAGCTCCGTTCTAGAGATAGTTTTCTAAATGCTTTCAATCTTAGGTATCTAGGTGTTCTATCTGGATCTTTAAAGGTTAAACTTCGTTCTGAAGAAACCTTTTAAATGCTTTCAATCTTAGGTATCTAGGTGTTCTATCTGGATCTTTAAAGGTTAAACTTCCTTTTGAAGAAACCTTTTAAATACTTATCAATTTCAAGTATCTAGATGTTCTATTTGGATCTTTAAAGATTATGCTCCATTTTGGAGATAGTCTTTTAAATGCTATCAGTCTTAGGTATCTAAGTGCTCTACTTGGATTCCTTAGGATTAAGCTATGTTCTAGAGATGGTCCTTAAAAGTTTATCAATTGGTCTCCATGTCATCACCTTCGGAACCAATCTCATCTTCGCATCATCCTTTCTGATTTTCTTTGAATTGAACGTGTTGCTCGCACATTCATTCAAAGAGGGGCAAAATGTAATACCCCAAAATTGGCTCATTGCCATGATACCAATTTTGGTCTATTTCTGATCAATCTTAAATCCTATGTCACTAGGCAAATTCTTATTCGGCTACTCGCTACTTGACTTAATTGTTAGATGCAGAAAACCCTAATCTGCATTCATCATGCTTATTATTTAATTCCTATAGTATTTACTCATATTAGTCACATTAAACCTATTGATTAATATTTAATTTAATTACTAAGTATTTATACTTTAATTAAATTAAATTATATCCTAAGGCTAACGTACTATGGAATTCAATTTATTTAATTTAATAAATGTACCTATTTTAATTAATTAAACAAAATTATTTAATAAAATGGAGTACTTACTTGTAATTAATTAAACAAAGTTATTTAATTAAATGGGAAGCCATTCCTAATTAATTAAATGAAGTTATTTAATTAAATAAGAAAATTATCTCTAATTAATTAAATAGAATTATTTAATTAAATAGAAAAGGTAATTATGAGAGCATATCTCATTTTATTAAATTAAATATCTCACCAAAATCTCTCTTCAGTTCAAAAAAGGAAATTCCCAGTTCACTGCTAATCAAATTAGAAGTGACCCAGATCACTTGATTTTACACTAAAATCTATCTGAATTGACTAACTCTTACACTTAGATATGAGTTAGTTAACTCTCTTTAATTTGGCAATCTTCCTTTATGATTGAACTTCACCTTTAATCCTAACTGTTGATTGAAATTGATCTCAATCGTTGATGGATTCTAGGAAAGTCTATTTAAGAGACCTTCATCTCTTCATTTTGGAAGGAGGATGAATTAGAATTTGTATCGAATTGCTGTTGAAGTTCATTTACTCACATTTTCTCACATTTGCTCATATTTTTTGCATACATCTTGCATTCTTAGTTTAAATTCATTTAGCTTAATATGCATAGGTTAATCTAGTTTTGTTTCAATTGTTCCTAGATTAGAATGCATTTATCATTCTAAATTAATCTGCACAATCATATAGATTAATTTCATTTCTTAAATCCTTCATTCTTAGAGGGTCTGGTTTCTTAATACCTCAAATCTGAGGATATCTAACAAGCAATTCCCTTTAGATAGAAGGCAACAAGTCGCCTTGCCGGCTGATTTTCAGATGAACAATCCAATTTTCATTCCGGGATGAATCCGCAAATAAGGACCATGTTGAAGTGTGTTTGTTAGCATAGGCCACAATTCACACATACACCCATAACACCCTACCCTCTCCCCCTCTTCTCGTCCTGAGAAGAGACTCTACATTGTTGGAGTCCAACTAAAAAGACCTTTCCCGAAATTGGCCACTTCTACCCTCTCCAAGGGTGAGTAATGCCAAAACACCCATACAAGAAAACTTCAAAATTCAAACAGAAACATGAAAAGAAAGCATTCAAGAAAACATAGTTTTAATCCTTCCCAAAAACATACCCAACATACACACAAGCATACCAATAAAAACACAATAGCATAAGCATGAAACAAGCATGAACAAACTAAAAACAAGAAGATGAAGAACTCCTACCTTCACAAAGAGGTTATGGTAAATGATCAAATTGAGAAGAGATTTTCCTTCCTTCCTTCAAATCTTCCAAGACTCCTCTCTAAAAGTAGAGATTGGGTAACAACAAAAACTACTCCAAGAAGGGCCTCTAAATAAGATCCAAATTCAACCACCAAAAAGGGCAATAACTTCACCCACTCACCTACAAATCTAGAAGTTTCTAACTCAACCAATCCTAAGGTTAACCACTAAGTGGAGTTGAGGTCATGCAACTCATGGTAACCACTTTCAATTTTCGCACAAAGGCAAAAATAGACTTTTTGAGTGACCTCAAAAGTCAATAAAAGGGGCTTAGGGGGTGGAAAATACCCCCAACCCATACCCATACCCCTAGGGTATAATGATTCAATGTTTTAAAGGTCTTAGGAATTGATTTGGAACCAAACAAAAGCTAGGAAATATTTAGGACCATCTAACAACTCTAAAATGCAGATAAGCACTAATCCGGATTAGGGGTGACTAAACTCGATTAAGAAACAAATTAGCAAAAAATGACACTAACTTAATCTGACTTAGGTCCAATGGTTACAAAGTTAACCCTAACTAGCATGCTGGAATGCATATGCAAATTCACGACTGTCAAGTGACACTAAAGAACACAATTACGAAACATTCACATTTACTGAACACGAAAAGATACATTCATACATCTTACAATACAATTAAGTTACAAACAACAAGGTTTCCACAAATGGCACATAGGGATCAGTCTCATTCTTCCGTCAGGTTTCTCGGCTAAAATATCCTACACAATCATTGCACACATCAGTAGTCTCATAAAATCACATGCACATATGTATATACGTATCAGGGAATCACATAAATTAAAACATACATCAATAAATCAATCAGGGTTTCTCTCATCCTGCTCATATTCTTAATCACTAAAATCTCTTAATCAAAGTGTTAATCCTGCATTTACTTATTTCGTCAACATACATATTCATAAAGCATTAAATGATGAACTCAAATATCTGAAAGTAAACATCACAAAACATGAAATAATATAATATGTTCAAGTACCCGATAATGTCTCGACATATCGAGTCCTAAGTATCAAAATAATAAGGTAACAACTATGCTACGAAGAGTCGGGGCGAGGCCTCACAGTCCTTTAGGCAATGGTACAAGGTCCCATGTTTGATTCCTCTTAAGAGCTGCCATTTCTTCATCCATGGCTATTTTACAGGACTTTGAATCATTCATACCAAGAGCCTCTTGTATAGATCTTGGTTCATCAATGTTAGCATTCAATGCAAATGTGCACCTCCAATCATTAGGAGAATACCCATACCTTTCAGGTGGTTTCCTTTGTCTAGTAGATCTTTGAACAAGATCTAGTTCAGGGTCAGGAGGTTCAGGTTCATGATTAGGTTTTCCCTCTTCCTCTGATGATTCATAACTCATAGAAGTGGTTGGAGGAGAATCTCACAGACCTGCTAAAGGGAATAGTTATGCTGATAGCGATGGCAATTATTATCCTCCCTGGAGCTATAAGGAAGCAAAGGTGCACAGAATCTCTTCCTACACTAATCTTTGAGAGGATGATTATGAAAATTGAACTATCTATTGTAGAGATCTCAAGAGATGCATAATAACATAATCAAAATAAGAAAGAACACATAACACAGTGATTACCGTGGGGAAACCTTTTAGGGAGAAAAACCCCACCCTCCAAAACGCACTCAATGTATTATCAAACCAAGATGATTACAACACACTTGCAATGCAAGTTCTTACATGAGTGCATCACCACAACTCGTACTCAAAGAGACTCCTAGCACTAGTCTTGCAAACTGAACTCAATTACACAGACACCTCCCCAAGCCCTTCTTTTATAGTGATTTTACAACCTGGAAACCACATGTGGTTTTACAAAACCATGAGAAAAACTATCATGACACATGTTACCCATTTTTGATATTTACATTTCCAATATGGAAAAACAACCAGGTTAAAATAGTAATCTCGTTCACAATTTTGTCTCTTAGTCTAGACCCCCATAAAAGTCACAAAATGAGTTATCAAGGCTCTAAAAATGACCTACCTATATTCTACTATGGACAAGACTCCTTTTTGACAACTCATTAACCAATTTCCAATGTATAAACAAGTGGAAAACTTCCACAAAAAAATTCTAGAATTTTCCAAAAGAAGATTGCAAGGTTGAGACACATGTTCTCAATAGGAGCGACGCAACCAGTCCTACTAGTTTGGACCATCTGCTTTAAGCTTTGATTTGAAGTTAAGATCTTAAAATGAGCTATACATCTCAAGAGCAGTTTAAACCATGGGTTTCTTGGTGGGCAATATTACGTTGAGCTTTATTTAATGGGTTTTTTTTATGGAAGAGCATGGAATCTGTTGTTGAGAAGTAGGGTAATTACGAACAACTTGTATTCTGTAAAGCATTTTTTTTGTTCCAAATTTAGAATTTTGATGGAAAACCATTATAAATTTTTATATGAATGTTAATTTTTTAAAATATACAAACAAATTAGTTATGCAGGTGCATCTTGGCCCCTCTATAGCCAAAACTCAAACACAATACATAGCTTTCTTTACATTTACTTCAGATGTCTAATATTAATGATCCTTAGTAGATTTCCATTAATAGTGGTGAAATAAATATCATTCTAATAGATTCTATTATCTGTAGTTAATTAAAAGATTCCTCAAGTTCAAGAGATTTTTAATTAATTATTTTATGATTAGGTATTTTACTATTAATAAATTTAAAAGAATTTTAATTTTTATATTAAAATTTGAATTGAGAGAATGATGTCAATATATGCTAGTGTATGTTGATTAGAGCGAAGTCATATTGTTTGAGTTAATTTTTGGAAGATATAATATTTTTTAAATAATTTACATTTTAGAGTTGATAATTAGTCAATGGTAGGTTTGGGGTGCTTCAAAGATGTTATCTTCAAAATTTAGAACTTAAGAAATTAGGAGTTGGATTCTAAATAATATATTTGATGGTAAGCTTTTTGTGTTATAAATGTAGAACAAATTTTATGACCATATAGACAAACAAAGTAGATATCTTTCTTGTTATTTAATGCAAATATCCTTAATAGCTTCCCATAAGTAGTGTTGAGATGAATACCATTCTAATAAATTTCATTATTTAGAAAATGCCTTTAGTTCAATAAATTTATTTAATTCTTCTTATGTTAATGATTCATTAATTGAAAACACTTAAGTTGGGATAAATTTAAAAGAAATCCTATTGTTATGATAAAATTTGAATGAAGATTTTCATTTCAATATATGCTATATATTGGTTGATTAGTATGTGACCATATTATTTTAGTTGATTTTATGCAAGATGTAATAGCTTTTAATTATAAAACTATTTAAATTATATTTTAGATTTGAGAAAGAATGTGATGTTGAACTTGTTTTATTTTAAAAGTATGAGATATTTTCCACAACAAGTTAGATAGTGATAGTGGTATTTCTACTAGCATTCAATTGTATAGTTTTTGAGTCAAATTCATTGACCTATGTTTTATGAGTAGTGTTTCACAAGAACTCATCTCTTCCGATAATGAATGAAACACCTGGCATCATTGCATCTAGTTAATGATCACAAAAGTAAAGCATTGATACTTCTCGAGGATTCAACCATCCCAATACTAGTCCAACACAAACATGCTTAACCATGGAATTTCCTCCAAGGTTAACTCTAGTATGCTTGTGACCTCATTTATAGAACCTTTAGCAAGTGTTGGTGCCTTGTTTCTAAATTTGGTTGTGTAGAATTTGTTTGCATCAATATATTGTATGGTGGATAATGGAATCTAATCTAAAATGTTGATATAAGCATATAACTACATGGTTGAATTTATAAATAAGTCACTAACCATGATGGAACATGGAAATCTAATCTCTCGAAGTGACACTGCAGAAAACAAAAATAAAGGAATATTTAAATTTAAGAAAGAATTTAGAAGAATCAACCCAAGTTATGTCTTTAGATTAGTTTATTTTTACATAGTTCATCCTTTCTTTCTAAAGTCAATGTTCTACTATATTTGAACAATTTATTTTTTAAGCAACTTTTATGTGTATTTCATTGTTATGAAGACAACTTTTGAATAAGGGGGATAACCTTTGTAAGTCATATCCAATGTGCATTTCAGTTTTATGAAGATGCAATCCTCAAAGCCACTATCCATGCTACACGAAGAATGTACCTTTGATTATAATTATTCATTACTTGAAAATTAGAATAAACAAGTTTTCTAGTTTTATTAATAGAAAATTAGTTAACAATACATTTGTGTGCTACATAAATGTTACTATCTTCAAATGAGGGCATAACCTTTGTAGGTCATATTTGATGTGCATTTCATTTTTATGAAGATGCTACCTTTGAAGGAGGGACATAGCATTCATAGATGATTTTAGATGTCCTTTATGATATTAACATGGCCTCTTTTGACAAAGAGGACTTTTGTAAATAGCTATTTGAAATAGACAAGCTATAATGGGAGATTTGAAGCCCTTAGAGTGTTTTGAATATTTTGAAGTGTTAATTCTATATATAAGATTAATTTGATTTTGGAAATTATCATTGGGCATGTTTTATTTTATAATCAAGTGTTATGATTTTGTCTTATATATTAAAAAAAAACTTCTTATAGCATTCATTTTAATTGTTTAGATTTTGTGTAAATTTAGTAAGGTAAAAATCTAGTATTCATAATGCCTTGCCAAGGACCCCTTGGAGTATAGGGTTAAATACATGCACTATTTTTTAAAACATAGACATAACATTATGAGTCATAAGTGCATCACCAAAATATTACAAAAATAAAAAAGGAAAAACCTCCATTATCATCACGCGATCGTACATAAAAAAAGACTTAAAATCACTTCCAAAGGTTTCAAGATGACCTCATAGACTAACAAGAGAAAACATGGATACATTTCTTAGACACATGGTGAGAGTCTAAAAAAAATCCACAAACCTTACAAGATAGAACTAGACCATTGTCCATGGTTGCCCATAGAGGAGACAAAGTCCATCCTTGACATAGTCATTCACTAGGTTCATTTTAAAATGAAAGGAAAAGTGAGCTAAACAATACCAAATCAACACATGAAAATGATCTCAAGAACACAAGGAAGTCAAATCTAAAGTCCTTTAAATAACAAAAATACTTAAGGGAACATCAAACTATTACAAATGCCTAGAAATATGAAAAAGTACTACGACAAATTTGCATATTTTGTTGATTAAAAGGAAGGAGCAAGAAATAAATGTGCTAGTACAAGACTAAATGCACAAAAGCATAGCCAAAAAATATATGCACAAAATCAAATGGCACAATAGAAAAGGATGAATGTGTAGAAAAAATGAATGTACGTGCAAGAGTGATAAATTTGTAAAATTGAAAGCAAAACCACCAACACGCATTATAAAATATGGACCATCCTTAAACATCACACACTAAGGAACAAAATAAGCTTGGAAAAATAAGTCAACTTTGACTATTTAACATTTTTAGCCTAGGTATCAAGTCTTAGTGTATGACGTTTAAACTGTCCATTAAAAATGCCTTCTCCACCTAGGTAGTTTCACATAAATGGAAACAAGGACATAGTCAATTTAATCAATCAATAATAGTGTTGATCTAATCTTTGGAGCATAACTATATATATATATATATATATAACATAATCATTAAAATGAGAATTTAAAGGGATAAAAAATGAGTAAATCATGCTTGGTACTCTTTCTTTGGTAGTATTCCAACACTTCAACATCAGTCCTAGTAGCGAATTTGTTAGAAATAGGGAATACTAAGGTGGGGCGAAGCAATTTTCTACAAAATTTTGCCAACTATGGATACTATTAACAATATTTTAAACTTGCCTAGATGATAAAAATGAAAAGTAAACATAAGCATAACACAATACAACTCATAACACCATTATTTGTTAACTAGGGAAAATTTAGCCAAGGGAAAAACCCAGTGGGGATGGTACCCACAAAATGATCCACTAATTAAAAGTATCTTGTGAAAGATATTGAGCCTATTAGGAGTTTATTACATTTGTATAATGTATATGCCCTTGTTAGAGGATTAGGCCTACTTAGAAGACTCAACCCTATTACAAATTGATATTACAATGTAAAATAGTGAAAAGTGAGCCCACTATTCAAACATGCATATACAATTGTTTAATGCTACCAATAAAGATAAATACACAAACCTTATAGTGTTGATATCTTCAATATTTGATCTACCTTTGTAGCTCTTTTTTTAAAAGCTGATCATACAACTGTACTAGTATGTGCTAGCATCAAATTTGCATGTATTCCAATCATGTAAAGTGTACATAAAAAATTTATATCATTATAATACAATGCAACACTTCACTTAACAAAATGTTATGTCTTTATACCCAATAACTTAGTCTTGTTTGCCTTGTTGCTTGATACTTTGCTCTAGATCTTTTTAAATAATCTTTTTTTGTTTGTGGATTAACATCTAAAATATCATCCTAACATTGTTAAGTAATTGTTTTAGTAAACCAAAACAATGCCTTAACCAAAATGTCACTATACCAAAGTTTTATGTGTCTTGTCCTATCAAAACATACTTAATAAATCCATCATAACTCATTTTGTACATAACAATATCTTAAGCACTTTTACCCATGTGTCAAATGGAGTTCATACTACCTTTTTGTAAGAGTGCACATTCTCAAGTGCCTCTAATGAACTGCACAAAACAAAATAAGTTGACTATACATTGTTTCCCTTTACCAAACTTAGACAATTTTCTAAGTTTCTATACTTCAAATTTATTCTTATATTTTGCCATCCCAAAATAGGCTATATGCCTTAATACATTACCTTAGCCAAATTTCCAACAATATCACCCTTTGGCATTCATGGTTGTTGAAATTACAATAGGAAATGTAAACTTCTGAGAGGGGTTGGTACTGGGGGGGGAGCAGGGGGTTGGGTGTGAATCAGTAGTTTAAACTTGGACCCATAAAAATTTCACCATGCATCCATCTCTTGCATTCAATAGATAACTAAAATAACATGTAAAGTACATACATCTAAATCATGCAAACATATAAGCATTCACACACATAACACCAGATATGATTACCCAGAAACCCTCCAAGTGAGAAGGTAAAACTAGGGTGGGGATGACATTCACAAATCTTCACTATTGTAGCAATAAAGTGTATCCAACGAGGTTACAATGTTTTGATCATGAGTCATGATCTATCTTGTGAAAGGTCTTCCTTGTTAAAGGCTTACAAAGACTATTAAGTCTCACCTTGTTAGAGGATTTCAAAACCCTATTAGAAGTGTGCCTTGCTAAAGGAGTTTAACTCACAACTAAGTGAGCACCCTATTAAAGGATTTCATACAGCTTGTTAGGACTACTCTGTTAATATATTTTTACTAAAATCACCTGTTAGAATGTCTTAGCATTGATCCTATGATTAACACTTGATTGCTTGATAACATATCACCTCTAAACAATGGATTATTGATCCTTCTTGATCAGATGTCTCTTTGTTGTATACTCTTCTCTTTCCTCTGTTTTTCTCTAGCTGGTTCTACAATGCAATCTCACTTCATAACTCCTTGGTCACCATGAATGTTCTTGTTTGTGCATGCAAACTTCTCTCTTCACTTCTTCAACAACTTCCACATACACTAGAGAGTTTAAGGTTTGTCCTCCTTAAGAAGACTAGGGTGACTTAGGGTTAGGTATGAATTACGGCTGAGATTCATCCATTTTGTTGCTTAAACCTTCCCATTTTCTAATTGGTTGAATATAATTGCATTGGAAATTCAACTTAAGATTTGTCATTATCTCCAGAATATCGTAATTCATCCTTAAGTCAGCTCAAAAATGGTTTAATAGTTGTTTGTGTCATTACAAACAAATATGTCAAACTGTCTCACTCAACACTTGAAGTCTTTAATGCTTGACATACACTAATCTTTCTACTGTGACTCGGCACCTATATCACTTGGAATCTACTGTTCACTTTCCTCCTATATTACTCGACACATGAGTGACTCAACGCTCATTGTGAACTCAACATGGTCTATGTTTTGCTTAGCATATGTTACTTGTTCGGCATGAACTAAGTAAGTAACTTAAGTGTGTTGACACTCACTTGCCAAAACCAATCTGAGATCAACAATCCCCCCCTTTGACATGAGTGTCAAAAACACTTGAGTATGTAATAATATCCTTAATCTCATGAGCATAACATAGTTTAAGTTGTCTTATATACAAAACTTCAAAATTTCAATTTTTTTTAACAACTTATATACCTCAAAATTTGATATCTCCTCTTGAGTTAATGTTTGGTCTATAACTAAAATTTTGTACTCCTACTGAGTGAATGTGTCTCTACTGATACACTTTGACTTCATCTTGTTTTGTGCTTGCTCACTCTCCTCACAAAATTCTCTCCTTAATAATCTCTCTCAAAATTTGTGTTCTCCCCCCAAATTATTTCTCCCCCTTTGTCTTATTCTCCCCCTTTTTGACACTTATGTCAATGGGCTATACACTTATAGTGTGTTTATCGAGAAAAGATTTATGGACATCCAATATCATCTTGAGAGTTGCATCCCAGTTCTCACATGCTACATCGAATGACTTGATTTGGATAGCAATCTTGGAAGCAAGGTGGACTAGACCATCTAAGGTAGAAAGATTGGGGTCTTTCTTCATTAAGGTTTCAACATAGCCTAGTTTCTTGTGCAAAATTTCCATATGGGGGGTGAGAGTGGTTTGGATACTAATCAATTTGGCCCTTACGTTGGCCTCATCTACTGCCAATACAACTAACTGATTATGGGTTTGAAGCAATGTATTGAAGTGCTTCTCACTTTGAGCTAGATTTATAGGCAACTTTGTACCTGATAAATGAATTTTACTTTCCATGCTCAAGATGTGACTTCTGGTCGCGTGGGTGGAGAGTGATGGATTGCATAATTTAGTGTACAATGATAATATATTCTCAAGCACCTTCTTCACATCCTCAACCTTAGTTGCCAATGCAACTTGTGTCAATGCTATATCACTTGATATCTTTTCATTCACTTTGTTTTGGAATTTCTTTTCTAACCATTCTAGTAGTTTAGCATTAGTATATAGGTCTTCATTACTGACCTTCTCCACTATGTCTATCAGTTGTTCCATTAGTGGCTTGGTCTCATCTAGAGTTGGCAGGCTAAATGCATCCAAAAAGATGTCTTTAATATCTTGTAGTGCCTGGTTCGGCCTATGCTCCCTTCTAAGTATTTCTTGATGCTTCTTCCTTGCTAGGGCCTATTGGAGTATACCCATTTTTTCTATGGTCATTGTATCATAATCATACTTGGGAAAAATGATCTCCTCATCAAGGCTCGCATCTCCATATTGAATTACTTCTTTAGCCTTTGATGATCTTGGGCTCGACACTAAGATTCGTAATGGAGTTGCATTTGTGCTCAGCTTCTAAAGAGTGTTAGTGGAAGGAGTTCCAAATATTGGTAAGGCTACTAGGGCTTGAATGACAACTTGCTTCTTCACCTTAGGTGTCATCTCACTCACTTTAGCCTTGCCCTTGGCTTCCACAATGACTTGACTTGCACCTTGATCTTGTGTTATAGGTGCAGATAACTCTATCTGACCTATTTCTTGTTGTCCTTGAGTAGCAACTTGTGTTTCCGATGTGCTCTTCTCTATTGTATCAACCTTAGCAATTTTATGAACCTTGTTAGATGTATCTTTTGGTATTTGGATCAAAGGTTGTACATTAGTGACTAGAGGAATGATAGAAGGTAGTTCTTGTGGATTCAACTTTACCCTTGCAATATCAGTCACTATCTTCTATAGTTCATCCACACTGACCAGTACAAGATTTTCACAAAGTTTTTCCTATAATGTGGATTGATCTAGGATCTTCTTGAGATATTCCTTTGTTAGGGGATTGATGTTCTATTTTGTGACATCAAAAACATCCTTAACAGTTACTATTTTATTATTTTCACCTGTTACACATTGAGGACTGACACTCGATAATTGTGTGTCTTGCACACTTTTTTCTTCATGCTACTCTTCCTCAGTTGTTGCCTTGTCATATGTGTTCATTTCTATTCCTCCCTCAACATTATCTTCATTCTTATAATCTTCTTCATCATCCTCTTCTTCTTTTTCTTCCTCCTGCTTGATACCCTCTGGAAACTTAGCCTTTAATTTCTTCACCAGCCTATCTTTCTTCTTGATGACTGAAGTAGTCTTCAGTTCCATGGTGATTTTGGACTTTGCCAATTCATAATTTTCAAATATCTTTTCACTTTATCCACCTATTTTGCAAGTAATGTAGTAATAGCTGTAGAGGCTTCATCCACATTTATTTCATAACCTAAGGGTCTCAACCATCTCATCGTTGGTGTAGTGGCTTGTACAAAAGTATAATTAACATCCTCTAGGAAAAAAATGTCATCATAGTGTTTCTCTACTAGTGACATTGGTATTCTCAACCTCTCCTTCATTGGCTTCTTGAAGTCTTCAAAATAACTTGTCATTAAGGATTCAAAATTTTCACCAATTGCTCAATATACTCACCAATTTGTACTACAGCTGATTTGTTGGCTTTCCATCCCATAGTTCCAACTAAAGGGAATGTGTTTTGCACATAAAAGAATATGTATATCAATATAGAACAAAATTTACATTGTGCACTCTTTATCTTTTTGATTGCTCCAAGGTTCTCCATCAATTGTTGCAATTGTAGATGTGCTAGATCATATGTATGATCTTTCTTAACAATTTTATATCCCACATCCACAACTATACAAGACACACTATTTAATCTACTAGATTGATAGAACTTGTGTGATATAACCCTTACAACAAAGTCTATTAATGGATCAGTGATTGTATCAATTTTCATGCCTCTCTTGTTCCATACATCTCCAGTATTTTTCTCAATCACCTCCTTCGAATCACTTCTTAGTGTTTTAGGTTGATCTAGGGTTGGGTAGCCAGTAACCCTATGAATTATCCTTTTAGTAATTTTGATAGGTCTATTCTCTAGCCATAGTGAACCATCATGAATTTGGCTAAGCACTATCCTAATCCATTCTATTTTAAACACATTTGGAAAATCTAGGGCTTGTGTCAATCCCTTCTTCTCTACAATTTTGAATTCTACCTTCAATACACCATTATCACATAGTTTGTCATATGCTTCTCTAATCTCTAGATCTCCAATGCTACCAATTTTACAGTTATAGTACTTTCTTATATCTTGCACCATTAAAACATTCGGTGGAATCATGGATAATGCACCAGAAGGGTCTTTCTTGTAAGCAATGTTAGGAATAGCTTTGAAAATGGTTGTTTAACTTCATTACTCACTAATTGAACATTCAAAACTTCCTTCCCTTCAACATTCTTCAAACTTGATGCCATAATGTGAAACTATGGTTTATGAAAAACTAAAACTCAATAGCTCGGCTCTTGATAAATACCTTATGAAATTTGATGAGCTGGTGTGAAGTTACTGCTAAAACCTTTTGCGACTACTTTGAATGGATTTCTAAAGAGCATGATTGGAGGCTCATTGTTTTGCAATTGTTCTTCCATTTGGGAATAAAGGTGGGCGAATTTGGAATGCATGTAAAGCTATTTATCAAAGTATATTGTAGGAGTAATGAGTAAAATTTTAAAATATAATGGTAAATGAGGATTGTAGAAGAGAGTAGGAGTATACCAGTGCTTTTTCCATATCAGTATGGCCATCCTTAATCTTAAATATGTGTTGATTCCCCTTTTTGTTTGCTACTACAACTATTGCAGCTATTGATCCATTTGGGTATTCACTTATACTCATTAGTAAATGTTTTATTGTTGTGCTTGGAATGAACTTGTATTCAATTGAGACTAAATTGATTGTTTCCATTGTGTTCGATTCTTTCAACACTAAAATGCAATCTACATCTCCATAATCATATTCACCTTTTGGAGACACTTGGAAGTCTGTTATTGCTATTCCACCATCTAAAATGACTTTTTCCTCAAAGTTGTGCAATAGATTGGTACCAACAGTAAGTATTATGGACATCTCTCCTTTAGAATCTGTTAAGTCAGCATGTAAAACTTCACGTGAGCCTATTCTTTTATTAAGCACCACTTTGTAGACAACCAACACGTTGCCCGAAAAAAATGTGCCTGTCTTTCTGGCATTCAAATATTCTATAGTTATGAGGGTTTCAATATTGAACTTTTACCTATTATAAGCGGAAAAAATATTTGTTCAGCTCAGTGATGTCTATGATTTATTGAACTATAAGAACAAATTAAGGCATTACCTTTTAGGCTCTTTTGGCTATTTTGTAGCTGTGAGATCCTCTAGTTTGGCTTTGTTAAACATGGTAAGAAATCATATTTAGCTATTTGATATATACATGGTTATGTAAAGGAGGAAAGCCAATTTTGTTGTTACCTTTGAGGTACATTTTGCCCTTCTTTATTTGCCTGATCTATTGCATCTGTTATGTTCATTATGACTATTGAAAACAAAAATTTGAGTGAATATATCTACAATAAGAGAACAAGGTAGTTTGGAATCATTATACATATTGCTGCGACAAAATAACATGTTATACAATGAATACTAATTGTAGTTGTGAGGTGGTATGTCTAATATGCTTCAAATTTAGATGTAGAACATATAGGTGTTGTTGAATTTGTCTAGACATGGTCAATTATTGGTCGATTGATAGCATGAGTTTTGTTTAGGACAAAATGTGTGTTGTATTATTGCATGTGTTTTATGAGTCTCTTAGACATAATGTTCTCTTTACACATGTCCAAGTTGAAGTCACCCACAATAAAAAATATTTTTTGTGCAAGTGGATGTGTAACTATTTCTGACATAATTGTCATTATTTGTACAATGGGAGCATTAGGTTGCATGTAGATATTGGAAATATCAAGTTCAGTGTTGTCATGATGGATTCTCAATGTGATAGTTTCTATATTTTCTGAAGTCTGTTCTCTTCTATTGTAGACTAGTAGATTGTTGGATGTAAATGTTGTTATTCCGTGTATATGATACAATGTGTGTGTTTTGTATTGGTCAAGGATATTTGTATGTGATGGAGATAGGTGCACAAGATATCACATTATATAAGGTCATAGTCATTCTTAATATCATCTGAATGAGTTTTGAAGCTTCGAGTATTCAATGTGCACAATAATATGTGTGATGTTTACAATGGGCAAGTTTTGATATTCTCAAGTTCCCACTATGCATATGAGTGAAGGCGAAATATCTCATGGTGGATGTTTTGTTTGACTTTGAAATGTTTTGGTTGCAAAGGTTTTAATAGAAATAATGATTTAGTTGTCCTTGTTCGTGAGAGTGTTGTGTATGTTAAACCATGTTGTGTGATTCTGGTTGGGTCAAATGCAAGGCTATGCAATGTTAGTCCTTCAGATCGATGTATTGTTCAAGCACATGCAATTTGTATGGGAAATTGTTTTCTAATTTTTATTTCTCTGTTAGTTAGTACTTTTGGAATGGGCCTTGTGACTCGAAGTATGGGAACCTAATATTTTTCAATTGTCATTGTATAGTGGTGAGCTAGTTTTTCCTTTGTTGATGGCCAATTTTGAGATCATTAAAGTGGATCCAAATTATATCATGTTCTAGATGTGTTGTGTAGATCTTCAATACACCATCTGATCCATTAACAAGCCCATCTTCTATGTTGTAGTTTCCTCCAATAATTTCTACAAGAATGTTTGGTTTGAGAATGACTTGAATTGGAAGTGTTGTTGTATGGTTGTAAAGTCATGTTGCATTGTAATTATTGTCAATATTGTCAATTGCATATAATATGATTTGGTTGCCAAGAATTATGGATAGCATATTTTTTTATGTGCATCAACATCCTTCCTCCTGAAGAACAAGTATGGAAATTTAGGATTGAGCAATGGTGGTCGCAAGCAAGTTTGGTTGAGGTAGTGTATGTCATTATCTATTTGTGATCCTGCCTATATTCTATTGGGAGTAGCTATGAATTGCTCATCCTTTTGTCACATTGTTGTTGTTAGTGAGTAACACCTAACATTGTTTGTCCAAAATATGTAGGGCATTAATTCTGCTAAATTAGGTTTTTTGTCAAAAACATCAGAGTTCAACACCAGGAGAGCCTGGTATAAGTCACTACAAAATATTGTGTCAATATTTTCAAAGTAGAAAGTGGGCAATTGAATAATATCTTGTAGTCATTTTTCTATGTATTACAAGAAAGTTGACTCTACTAATGAAATTTCATCAATTAGTAGTACATGCAGTTCACTATAGGTTTTAGATATTGTATCTAGTGTCTCAGTGTTTAATGGAATGCATTCTAATTTATTAAAAGGTATGTGTAATGCAAAATGTAATGTTGTTCCACCAATATTCTATATTGTTTTTCCTGTATATGTAGCCATTATGCCTTTTGGTTTCTTAGGGTCACTATCAATGCTATTTCTATATAGGCAAATGAGAGCTTGGTAAATAGTTGTTGCAGTGAATGTTTTTCCAGTTCTAACACCTCCTGTTAAGAACAAATGTATTGGGACATTTTTTTTTTAAAAACTTTTTAAAGATAATGTCTTTAATGATTGCCTGTTGTTCTCTATTCAATAATCTTCTTAGTCCATAATAGTCATTGTTGTCCATAATTTGTGAGTGTCATGTTATTTCAAAAGCTTTTGGAGGTCTATTGTTGATGGTTTTGTTGAATTTGGCTTCGATATTTTGTTGTATGTCATATTCATTTTCTTGGTTTGTTTTTTCATGACCGTTGATGTATTTTCAGTCGAGCGATCATCATTGTTTATTTTATCAATTGCTTCATTAATGTCAACCCATGCTATGTTTGTGTTATAACGAAATTTTGCATGATGAATTACAATATTTTTTCATTGTAGGCATATGCGTCTTGCCATATGGGGAAGTTTTGTTTGAGCGTTTTTTCACTTACAATGAATGACATGTATAATACTAATTGTTCTCTACAATGATTTTCTATGTCAAAATGTTTATTAAAGTTGATAAAACGTATTACCTTTGGTTTGGTTTTTGCATGTAGCTTACTTCCATATTTTCTATAATTGAAGACAAATTTGGCAAGGAAAATGGCAGAAATAGATTGATTTAAGTCTTTTGTAGGTTTGAGTATAAATGTGTGGTCATTGTCAAATCTAGTATCATTGAAAATGCATTTTCGAGAACTATAATTTAATGGAACCGAAAGAGCAAGGTGAGTTGCTTATTGAGATGACATTTGTTGTTATTTTAGTAAAGTGTTTCTTAGTTTTGATATCATTTTGATTGCATCTATATTATTTTTTTGGTGGTCCTTATGAATTCTTTTGAATGTATTCATCATTGACTTGTCAACTTTTGCCATGTATGAGTTGCAATAATTTGCTGCAACATATGCATTAAGAACATATTGCACATCTGTATTTGCATTCTAGATGTGTGGGATTTTCTTTGAGAAACTATTGTTCCATATGTCTGAAGGTTTTCTTTTGAAGTAAAGTATTGGCCTATTAATTGTAGATCTTAAGGTATTAAGTAGTCATCTTCATTTACTCCAAGTTCATCTATGAAATTTTTGAATGTAAATGTGTTATTATAAGTTGTTTTTTGAATTTTGACAAGAATGGTTGTTGCAATTGAATGTATTATTTATGTTGTTTCTTGTAATGGTTCAAGTATTGTAGTATTCTTAAATATTGGCAGCATTGGAAAATTGTATATACAATTTTCATTTTTAGTTTTCTTGCATTGTTTTGTATGGTGGTGTCTATGCATTATAACTCTATTTGGTTCTAAATGATCTATTGTGCATGTAATGTAGCTATCTAAAAATTCTATAATGCTTGCGTTTGTTTGTCTTCCATAGATTGGAGCATTTTTAGTTTAGATGAGGAAGTGGTCATGTTTGTTTCCACGATTTTAAAATCCATTCATTGAGAGATAGCCTACAACTTTCTCAAAGAAAGAGTGATTTGTAGAGATCAATCTCTTGAGTGCATTTATTCTATGTTTGTAATATTGTGAACAAGTTATTAGGTCTATCTTGATTAGTTGGTAGACATCTATTTCATGTTGAGGAGTTGATTGTCCTTTTGTTGTGTAAAAGTGAGATTTATACAGGTCTCTTAATGTGTTTGTAAGAGGTGTCCAATTTTAGTCAACACTATTAAAGGTGATAAAGAATGTTAGTGGACCTAGTTGTTGTATCATTGCAAATATGTTTCTTTTTAGTTGTTGTATGTAGTCTAGAGATATTCGTATTTTCTTGAAGTCGACATACCCTATATCTAATTTTAGTAATTTCTCAAGGTTTGGTTTGTATTTGACATCTTTTGTGAATAGATTTCTTCCTTTAAGTTGCCCTTTTTGAATTCTTATCCACATTGTGGATAATACTTGTTGAATGAGTACTTTTATTGTTTTGAAAAAAAAGTTTGTTGTATGATATGCAAAATGCCTTTTTGAATGAGATAATTCCCATTATGCTATTTTTTGATAGCTAAAATTGTTAATAATATCATTGTCATGTGGGCAACAATAGAATAGTGTTGGGAAATTCATCTGTTCTGCATTTTTGTCTTGAAATATTCCAATTGGGTATTGGTTTTGAGCAGGTGCAATCATTTTATCCTACATTTTATATATGTTTATGAATTCAGTGAATCAATGTACCAATGTCTCACATGGTTCTTGTTCAATTTCACTATTTGATTCATTATCACTTAATAGCGATTCATGTCGCTCATTGTTTGCATCATTGATTTCAAGTGCTTATCTCCAATTTTCATTGAGTTGCACATTTTGTAGCTTGTATAATGGTGTTTTTGTTAGTTCTTGAAGAGTTGTCATGATAATAGTTGGGCATACCATGCCTTTTTGGAAGACATTTCTATATTTAGGGCGTTGCTTTTGAGAGACAACAATTGTTGTTTTGTTACTAATTGAAATAGGTAAAGTTATTTGTACAATGGTTGTATCAATAGGAACATTAATGATTGAGCTTGCTAGGCCCATTTGGGATCTCTTATGTCCTATTTCCCATATTTGTGCAAATGCAATTCGAAGCGAGACTAGGCGCTCTTCTAGTTGCGTTAGATCTTGTATATGTTGCAAAGCAGTATTGGTTAGAACTAATATTATATGGAGTAGCATACTTAGGAAGAGTGTGATGTTTTAATGCATTGTTGCATGTTTGACATATTGAGTTTGATAATGTATTGCTAGGGAATTTTATTAGTGCAAGATATTATTGTTTTTGTTCATTGCAAAATTTTCTAATGTCTTTTTTGAAATATAACATTTCACAAATAGTACATGTATATCTTGGTGTGTCTTGAGTTTTGTGCTGGAAGATTTGTAATGGGGATAGTGTCTATTTCCTTTTGTGGGACACAATTTTTTTTTTTGGCAATAATTTGAGGGTTTGATGAAATTTTTACTATTGTTTCTAATTTCTCTTTTCATCTTACAGAGCAATGTCCTTTTTTGTACATTGCTTTTGTTGTTGCTATATCTTTTTATGTTAGCCATTTCTATTGATTGCTTATGGTTTGAAGTATTGTTAAGTGCGTTTGAATTTACTTGTTGCTTGTTTCCAGTCAATTTCACTTGAAAATGCAAGAGTGGCTCAAAGTACCTGCAAAAGGGATTAGTATCATGAAACAATAGTGAGTATGCTTCTATGTCCAATGATTTATTGAAGTGCAAGTATTTCTTTCTTGTTGTTAATGATCAAATAGATATTTGTATGTTTAACTACTTTGATAATCAACGAAAGCAAAAAAACTCCCCATAAGCCTATTTCATTATTGCATGTTCTTGGGTCTACAAACAATTGCATTCTTTGTAAATATATTTTTGCACTTGTTACTCCATGTAACTCGTATAGTGTGTGAGAGTCCAATTCAAGGTTATATGATTCAATTGCTTTTGTTTCATGTCTTTCTAGACATGCCACAAAGTAAGCAATAGTTTCTTTAGGTAACTCAGTTGATGTGTACCTTTTGTTTAGTAAGAATTCAAAAGAGTCAAATAAGCAATCTCCAATATTATATCTAAATGTGTTAAATCTGTATAGGTATTGTTTTCTAAGTGCGGTATCAATGTTAGTTGGATGGAGTTGAATTGTGGTTTTGTATTTGTCTACATCATAATGTCTAATATTTTTACAGGGACTTGGTTTGTGTTATCATCTGTTAGGGCCCATTTGCAGTTTGTCGCTTCCCCCATTGAAGAAGGAAATTATTGTTCTTATTATGTGTTGTATTTGATTACTAAGTGCCAAAAATATTTTGTTTTAAATTGTTTGCAAGAAGAATCCACTTAAGATTTGTTGGATGATAGTATATTGAAAAGTAACAGTTCTAAATCATACATACCTATACCAAAATATTGATCTTACTAGTGTTTGGAAAAGTAATTAATGTTGAGACAATGTGTTTGTTACCAACAATCAACTATAACCTACACCACTAATAAAAGATGCTAGAGGCATTGGTTATCCAGCAGTACAAGAGTCAGAGTTGCCTTAAAGTTCCAAATTTAAAGAGTGGATTAAGAGGAAGTATAGTGAATATTTTGTACCTATTGCACAATATTGGTCAGACATGCCTTTGGAGTAGTATTCTAGATTTTGAGAAAGTCCTTTTTAGCTGTATGAATTGTAGCCTGCATAGGTAGAGGTAAAATGGTTTAGTAGTGGAAGACTGAGTGCATTTAACCCCAGCTTAATTTAACATAAAATTAAAATACAAACTGCTACTTTATTGGATACTTTTAAACGATACAAATATGATTTGTATTAGCTATATGATTATGCTCTGTTGTTTTATTTACTAGGCTATGTTAAATGTATCCTCTACTTTATGTTCAATGTCTAATGCAAATTTTATGGCCAGCACAACAAATACTTACTAAACTCATGACTGCTAATTAAGATTGTGTAACATCAACATTTCATATTCATCCTAATGATGATCTGAAATATTGATAATTTTTTTTTTACACAATTAAATCTATAAATAACAAACTAGAACATTGATTTAAAAAGTTATATAACGATCTACGCTAAAAACATCTTCAACCACATATTCTCTCCACACTGGACACATTCATTTTCATATTCATCAAACCAACTGTACAAAAACAAGTAGCCTAAAAATCCATATCTGATTACAAAACATAGTATCTCAAACTTCCAAAACACTTGAATCCACAACAACAATAACAATAATTGTACTCTTACTCAAATCTTTGGGTTTTTTATTAGATGGACAAGACTTCATGGGAATGCTAACCAGGCTATCTACTAATGTTATGGCCCCTGGTCCCCATTTCAATGAGCATGTTAAGGAAAAGTCCAGTAGAGTAGTTATTAGCAAAGAAATTGGGCAGAAAATCTTTGATCATGACCAAAATATAAACAGAGAAATATAGTCAAAACTTGTAGCCTCAAACCGTAGTAATGGGAAAACTTGTATTCGTGCAAGTTTACAGAAATATGCAACATTAATATAAAGTAATTTATTAAAAAACCCTCTTTCTATCAGTATATATGAAAGTTTCCAAGCACAATACACAAAATGAGAAGCTTAGATTGAATGGATTTCATTCTGAGGAAATTTAGATGCTCAGAAAATATGAAATGGGTATCACATACGCAGAGAGGGAAATTGTTTCTTCAGAAAAAAAATTGCTTTATGCACAAATTTCAAGTTTTTCTTTATGAAATCTTGACTGATATCAGAAAGCTATGGAAATTGAGGCCACAAAAATTAATAAATGCTAACAAAGAATGAGAAATGCTTTACAACTTTGCCAATATTGCCACAGCGCCAGGTTTGAGGTCTTGAATCCACTTGACTCACACCTATTTCATTTCCTCACAGCTTTAAAATGCTCATTCTATTTTTTTTAAAGCTTATCAATGGCTCTCGAGAAAACCCATTTCATTCTTCCAAGTTTCTCATATTCTCCAAGTGTAAAGATTCCTTGTTTCAAGATTTTAAGTCTATCATCAGAACTAATCAATATGAAGATCCATATATTTTACAAAATCATTTGAAATCGGTTGTTGCAGAGCAAGCACCATATCCATATTCACCACTCACCTCACAAACGGACTACATCCTCAAATCCAATTGACAATAGACAGACACAATAAATCAGTTCATAAATGGTACAAAAGAAATTAAAGAATTTTTTCTTCTAATCTACTAACTATAAGCACCTAGAAAATACAGACCAACAATAAAGGCTTTAATCAACTTATCTCCTCGTCTGTTTAAACTCCATCCACAGGGAAGCACAACTCACACTATCTTTTGAAGCTAAAATTTGCAGAGATCTATTTTTGAGCACTTACTAAACGGAATGAGGCAGAATGTGAAAGATGCTTGGGAACTTAACAAACTATGTACTAAAATGAACATTTACTATCTTAAAAAAATCTTATTAGAATTTTTATAAAGTAATAATAAAATAATAATATATTATTAAAAATATTTTAATAAAATATAATCTATTTATTATGCATTAATTATGAATGCTATCACATAAATATATAATAAAGAAACATAAATGATAATCAAATTTATTTTTAATAATAAATATTAAATTTCATCTATTATTACAATTTTCTAAATTCATATTTAACAAGAGATGCTATGCGTGGCTTAAGGGAGGTACTGTAAAATAATTTTGCATAGGTAATAAATGTACAATTATTTGAAATCTTTGAAATATAATAAACTTTGTAAGTACTTTTTATTTTGAATAGAAATTGAAAAATTATTTCGAATTTTTTAAATACATTAAAATTATATTATATTAGAAAATATTTTAACTAGTCTTAAAATATAATTGTATACTAGGAAACCTCACCCTTACTAAATGGAAAATTATGAAGGCATTTATATCAATGTTGATTGAATTGCTTCCCTATAAATTTTCTTATATTGTCAAGTTGTTATTCAATAATTTTTTTATTACAAAATAATTGCTCAAGTAGTATGTTCAATATTCATTTTTTAAATTTCTAGATTAATATGTTATTTATGTTGACCCTGAATTGGCTAAAAGGAATAGTGTGATTAATGTTGACCTTGAATTGGCTAAAAGTTGAGTACCAAAATCGTTATTTATCTATTCCTTAGTTTGATGTTTCATTTAGTGACAATGTCAATTGGCTAGTGAGTGATATAAGTCTTTTTCATTGATGTCGTTCAGTCACAATATATACTAAAAAAAAAAAAAAAATTTGTTGGCAAAATATGATATGCCTTATCTATGTGTCCACACTTAAGCATAAAATTCGTAGGAGCTTCTTCACATGCCTTGTGACATGTTATCCACTTGCATTAACAAGAAGTTAGCATTAAAATTGTGAAAAGGCCTTAATTACTACAGTTTTATAGCTAGACATATGACAATAGTTTGAAAACAATGCACTATCTATAATAGTTCAATGTCATTCTATAAAAATTCTTAATTATACAATATTGAAAATAACGCCTTAGTCAATGGGTCATTGGTCTACTAGTGAAGTTGAATGGTTCACAAAGAGCCCACCATGGATCAAGTCTTGCTGAGTGCAAGGCTCTGACATCATAATGGATGAGGCTGGGATCATGCCTTGGGTGATTTTGACGGCGTAAATGCCCCTCAGTCCATCTATGTTATATTTCTAAAATGTTGTATCCTTGCTACAAAAAAATATTATTAGGGCAAGCATTTGAATTCATAGAGCAAAGAGAGCCAAATACATTAGAGAAGTTCTTCCTTATGGTGGCAGTGGGGTAAATGTGGTAGTAGTGATTATATGCTCTCTTTATCATTACATTTCTATTATTTCCATTACGTGACTGATCATATCGTTAACAAATGGCTTCCATGTACTCAAAGATTTTGCAAAGTTCTTAAGCAGCCAAGAAAGTTCCAACTGCGACTTCATGAGTGACTAAGAAACTTCCAACTACAAAGCTTCCAAAATCAAAGACAATAATAAAAGGCAATACAAATTGAAAAGACATAACCTTAGTGGTTATTGGAAGAGAATTTTTCATATTTATTTGTAATAAACATTAATTTTCTCCATTGCTATTTTTTCTTTGGACAAATCAACTTAAAAATAATTGACATTTTTTAAATTCTAAAATTATGTAGAGATTTATTAACATAGGAAGTATGGATATGCTGAAAAAAATTCTTCAATATGATTGGATAATGTAATTTGACTATGTGCATCACACAGATGCATTAGTATCCTGGCTATGCTAGGAACTAATAAAACTATTTTACTAATAACACTATTAAAAATATCAAATGAAAATGAACTAATCCAGGTAATAGGGGATTTTTTTTCTAATCTCAAGATGGTCATATTCTATCTGGTCTAGGACTCAATCTTATGATGGTAGGTTCAAGGTGGTCTTGGATCTAGCACTTTCATTTGTAAGTAGATCATGCTAGATAACGAGGCTCTATCAGATGAAGATATCTTTTATGATTGGAATTATGAGTATCATTCTATAGCAAGAGGGAGCTTGACATTTCATTTGATGAAACCTTGGACAAAGATGTCAGGAGATTGATACATGCAATTGAAGCTTAAAAAATGAACCACATTATCTTGAATGCCTGGTATTGACAAGGCAAAGGATAAATCCATAATTTACTACATTCATTCATGTTACTATGAATCAAGGTATGCTTCCATGAAAAATGGAGCAAATAGAGGACATGCTTCAGTTGACTTTTGAGAATCTTGGTCATATTTATTCAAAGGGAGTAGACCATGTTGAGATGGATTCTCTAGTGATTAGGAAACTATAGTACTCAAAGGACTATGATCCATGAGATGAAGCTCCACATGTATAGACTGAAAGGACTTTATGTGAATGCCTAAACCATACATGGATACATGGAATGCTATCACTGAAGATTTGACTACTGATATTTTATCCAAGCCTTCTGCCAAAGTGCAATTTGTACATTATCAAAGACAAGCTTGGAGGTATGGATCAAAGCCCTTACTAAGAGAGAGCCTCAACAACAATGATTACGTGAGATGTACTTTAATGCATCCTTCTCCGTGAGAGAGAAGTTTGAGGTGAAAACCCTTATTTCCACCCATCTTAGAATATTCATGGTGGATCCACCCTTGATACGGTTCATGGTGAAAATTATATGAGTTAGTATATGATTATGTAGAAACATCATGAAAGGTGACGATCTTTCATTGATGTTTTAATTGTGGATTTTTTTGTAAGGTGATGATCTTAAAAATTGTTTAACCTATTGTATATTGACTGTAAATAAAATCATAGTATTATTAATTAGTGCCAGACACTTAGTCATTTACAATGCAAGGTTGGTTGGTCAACACTGTAACCAAGCCATTCTATATAGGCCAAGTTATGTAAAGGAGAAGTGTATATATTCATTAGTTGTCAAGAAGTAGTGACTACCAAGCATGTTAGTAGTTGTCGAGTAAATAGTGGTTGTCGAGTAATATAGGAATAAAACACATGAATCAAGTGCTATAGAAGTTGAGCAATATAGTTGAAGCTGAGTACAACATGAGCTAAGAGACAACAAGAAGAACAAGCATGATTGAGCATCAAAAAGATATATGTGTTCAGTAATACAATTTTTGTGTATATGTTTGGAATGACACAAAATCTTATGTAAACTAGGGATAACTTTAAGAAACCCTCCCTTTGTAAAAACATATAAAGCTTTGGCAAATCTAACATTATTTTAGGGGGAAAACTTAATTTTTATTGGCGATTTTTTCTCAAAGTAGAAAAAAATTAATTTTATTGTCAATTTTTTTCAATCATACTGAAATTGTATAAAATGTTGGTGAATTTGGTGTGCTCCCTATTGTAGTGCAGGGTGTGGTTAAGGGGCAGCTCCCCCATGAGGGTTTTCAGGGGTAACACTCTCAAATGCTCAAATAACATTTAAAATTGTATTAAAATATCCTAATTCAATATTAAATCATATAACATATAGAAACCTTATTTTTATAGCTGTTGAATGGTTCTTAATTAATGATGCAAATCCTATTTCGAGCAAAACTTTTGAAGGACACCAAGTTTTAGAAAAAGTTCCTAAAATAAAGATATTTGTCCATAATAAAATCTATTTTGGGCCAAAGTATGAAATGATAAAAAGTTCCATGGAAAATCTCCAGAATATAGACACCTATCATATATGTACTTAGCCTATAACTATACTTTGCACATATTGGTGAATATGACCATCGATCGAGGAAAGCCTTGAAAATTGTAGGTGATAATATTTAATTTTTTGTGTGAAAATATTAGATTCTATTGGCGAAGTCATTGCTAAAATAAAAATAATATTGTATTATTAATTACAATTGGGTGAAGCATGCTACCCAATTTTCATAAAGTGTGGGCAACATGGCCACCTTCAAAGTCTAATTTACTTCACCAAATTTGGGGTCCAAAATGAGTGAAACTTGCCAATTGACGAATATTCACCACTAAAGTCATCCTTGATGTAAACCATTTTTCCAAGTAAGAAATTATGTTGTTTTGATTGAGGAGTTATTTAAGGGGGTAATTATTCCTGTAATTGTGCTCATTAATCCCTATATGATAAAATGAACCAATCAGAAAATTGGAAGGACTAAATGGCAAAAATAATGAATCTGGATCTAAAATTTTATGAGATTTCTATTTATGCACTATTTGAAGATAGAATTTTTTCTTGTAATTTGAAGGATTACATGTATACAAAGATGAATGCAAATAAGTGATTATGAAGTTATAAAGGTGTAAGGCGACCAAGCAGTGCAGAGAGAAGATATTGGAGTACATTCATAGAGAGGTGATTATAGTTTTGATACAGGAGATTTGTATCACTAATCAAGTGTGAACCAAAGGATTGATCTATACTATTACATTCTAACATGTGTATCAAGGTAAATCTTGTAACAGAGTGGTCCTAACATGCCTATGTATATCTATTAATAGAGTGTTTACTTAATTGTGTAGTTTAAATCCTTTAATCAAGGTAGACTTAATGGTCAAATGTAAGCTCCTAACATATCAGACCCCTCACAAGGTGGATCATTAGAATTGATCAAAATTTTGTAGCCCTAATAGGCACACTTTATTTCTATAGTAGTGAAGATTTTGTGGGTTCCATCCCCACCACCATTTTACCTTCACCTTAGAGGGTTTTTGTGTTACCAAATCTTTGTGTCATGTGTTGATTAGTTGTTTATGTGTTTACTCATGCAACTAGATGTTAGATCTGATATTACATTGCGATGCATGTTTGATTTCATTCAAGGTGAAGGCTTAATAAGGTTTATGGTGAAGTTGTCAATTATGGTTTATGTTTGATGTGGTAAAGGTTTTGAAGATTTTGATTCACCCCCTCTCTCTCAGTATCTTACTTTCCCAATAGATTTACAAAAAATTGGTATTAGGGTTGAGTTCTCTTAGCAAGAATCTAACCACTTGAGAGTCAAGATCTTGGAGATAGATGCCTATAAGTTGGGAAAGGTGGTTGAAAAAATAAGATTGATTTGCAATTTGCATTGGAGCAAGTCAAGGCTACAAAGGAGGAACTCAGAAAATCCTTGAAAAGGAGGAAGGATATATGATAATCCAACTATTGGTGTAAATAAGTATTTACTATTTACACTTACTTAAGTTTACTTAGGTTAATAAATTTTTTTATTATTATTTTATTAGTCATCTAGGAGTATGCATACTCTTGTGAATTGACATGTTGACAACACAGGAGTTTGCACCTCTTTTATGCACATGGTGTCTGCAACACAGGAGTTAGCACACTAATTAAGCACATGGTGTCTACAACATCTCCACTTGAGATACACCTTGTCATTCTTATCCTTTCATCTAGAATGATGGAGAAGAAGTGTGCTTAGTTGTCATGCTTATCTTATCTCCTGGCTCTTTCTAGAGACATTCTAGGTGCTTCCTGAGAGGTCTTTATATATAGGCACTCCTAGTGTGTTTGTATATATAATATAGAGTGATTTATGAGGACATACTCTAATATATTGATCATACTCTTTCTTTGGTCTATAGTTGTGCTTGTGTTTGAGTTCTATGATCTTGGGTGAATCTTTCCCTAAGGAAAATTCTTACATGGTATTAGAGCTCTTAGAGAATCTCTCTTCACATAGCCATTTGAGACCATCTTGCTACTTCAACACCTCAGCCTGAATTTGGAGTATCGCTATCATCGGGAACATCTAGAGCCAGATCTAACCTCACCATTATGTCTAAAATGTCAATTTGGTGAAAATCTGCTACAAAGTTGCCCACCCTAGGTCAAAGTCGATTGTGAGGACATTTTTTTGCAAATCGGCACCCAAAGGCCCTGATTTGCAAGTTCAAGTATGATCTATTGGATCTATAATTTAATTTAATTCAGATCTCAATATTTTTGTCACTTATTTTCTTGTAGATTTTTGAAAAAAAATTTGTCAGTTGCCCCTACAGAGAATTTTTTTTGCAGGAACTGGGCAGTGACACCCCAACTCCCAAAAGGAATATTCATAGTTATCAAAATATTCCTCATCAATTGGTGGCTTACATCATCTGATGGTTGGCAATTAAATCTGGGCAACAACCAACTGGAGGTGACCCTTAATCCAGCAGCCTCACCATTTGTTTTCACTCCTACAACTCCTCTTTTTTGAACAACTCAAGGGTTTACAATTGTAGTGATGTGGGATGATTCGTGGTAATTTTGGTGTATTTTAACAGATTTCTAGCATCGCAAAGATGTTTCTCAACCCTCGCAGACTGTTTGCTATTTTTTTGGCATTGGCAACATTTGAAAAACCTAGCCACTACATTGTACCTTTCTGACACTGCCCATTGTCCGAGGAGTTTTCGAACATGCAAATTTGAAAGTACCATGGTGACCATCAAACATCATTTGTAGCTCTGCCTGCTTAGACACATCTAACGGTGACATGTGGTGCCATTTGTGATAGTGCCCGCCTACCCACGTCAGCCGACCTCCACAATCCTACCTGCATAGTGTCACATCACTGGGTGACTTAGTTGCATACGTGGAACCATACATTAATACATAGACTACCACCATGGATAGATCGTACCCTAAGACATCATCCCCCATACAATCTGTACACTGAGTCAGCACATCCATACTGCCATGTTAGTAAAGGGGACCTTTTTTCTGACATCAACCAGACATGAGGTTAAATTTGACGATCGTCTGACTGTCAAAACCAGGCATTTTATAACTGCTATGATGGTTGTTTGACTATAAAATTTAAGATAGCAGTTTTCTACCTAGACCCCTCTTTAGACGTAGTTTTGAATTGGTAGCCTAACTTTGAGAGGTCATAACTCAAATGCCCAAACTCTAAATTAGGTGTGATCTTTTTTGATTTTGGGTGAAATTTCCTGAACATTTCAATGGTGACATTCTTTTCTAGTTTTGGTGCAAGGATTTGTCAAAAATTACATCTTTTGGCAACTGTACCTATCTAATTCTACATTTTGCAACTTAAAATGCTTCATATGAGTTCATTTGGACTTGAAAATAGGTTCCATTTTTTTTGAAAGTGCCTAATTTTTTGTCTACTTTCTAGATCTGTAGTTAGATTCTAGGGTTGTGTGGACAAAATATCACTTTCAAAATTAGGGCCTTTTCTACATTGAATTTCTTTCATTTCTTTTCAAAATTGTTGTACATCTCAACTAAACTACTGAGTTTTAGATTTAGGCCTCAAAAGGTAGTTGTGATAGGCAAAATTAGAAGTCCACTTTGTACATTTTGACAAGTGGCCTATTGTACGCGCACTACATATAAAGTGACAAAAGCATCTTCTTTTGGAGGGGGGGCGTTCTTTTGATTGAGTGAAAGCGGGGGTGTGCATTGTGTTTTCTTTCTCTCTTGTGTGCTCTTTTCATTTTCTGCATCATGGGTTCACCTAAATGTCCACCTCTAACTTCATACAATTATTCTACATGGAAAGATATTGCATGTAGTAGATTAATGGAAAAAGGGTAAAGTCTTTATGTTGATGGTACAATTTCCAAACCCATTGATGCTATAGAACTCATTGATTGGAAAAAACAAAACCAATAGGCTTTAGGAATTATCAGGAATTGTGTACATAGAGATCTCTTCTTCCACATTTCCAGTATTAAAGAATCCAAACTGACTTGGGATAAACTTGCAGCATTGTATGGTAAGGTGGATGAGGAAAAGAAATTTTAGATTGAGGACGATCTACTTCTCTTGCATGCAAAGAACTTTGACACAATTTAGGATTACATCACCAAAGCCAATGAGTATAGGGCACTACTTATTGACTGTGGAAATCCCATGAAGGATGAAAAGTTTATTCACCACATCCTGAAGAGGCTACCTTCCAAGTATGCTTCCTTTGTTCTGAGTTATAATACTCACAGGTTGACCATGGGAAGTGCTTACCATAAGCCTACTTTTCATGCTTTTGTAAAAATTTTAATTGTTGAACAATCTCACTTGATCGATTTGGGACTTCTCATGACATCAAAGACCAAGGCATTGGTGGCTAGTGATGAGAACCAATCAACTCAAAGGGGAAATAGTTCTAACAATAGCAAGAAGAAGTAGTGGAAGTAGAAATCTGATGCAGGAGCATCTAGAGGTATAAGGGCAATCCTGTGTCACCCAAAAAAATGTACTTAGACTTAGTTTCTGTTTCATATGTTTTCATTTTTGGATACCCATTTGGGTCAAATAAAGGTTCCAACTCTCACAGTTCCACTATCAGTGTGCTAGAAAATCTCAAAAAAATAGGAGCATATAATCGGGCCATCATTTTGGTGAACTAGGAGGTGTAAATTGGCTAGATGAATGTAATTGTAATTTAGAGCATTCCAGAAAAAGAATCAAGTCAAAAGGCCCGACGGTTTGAAAGTTATTGCAGTTTTTCAATTTTTGGAGACCTCCTAAGAATGCTTCAAAGTCAGGTTAGGGGCATTAAATGACCTCAAAAAGGGCCAAAAAATGGGGGACAAGCAAAGATGGTCCATACGAAAATAGAGCACTTTGAGAGCTTTCCAAAAATGTAAACGGTTTGTCAATTGGAGCTATGGTTCAAAAGTTATGCCTCCCGAAAGTTCAGTTACCATTTCTGGATTATTCTAGATTTGCGCCAACTTCTAACGCAGCTTCTAGAACCTTCTATTTGGTCGGTGGTTGCCTACTAGCACTTTATAGAATGTACTCCTAGTCCTTAACCCTCCAGGGTCTATTTAAGGAGATTTATGGCATTGTAAAAGGCAGTTCGGAGTAGAGTTTGAGAGGAGGTACTGATAGGAGAAATTATCTCCACCTTTATGCTATTGTAAGCCCTTAGGGCATGTTTTGAAGTTTATTTTCTCTGTACTAAATGTACTAGCTTATTTTTCAGTTAATACAATTTTCCTTTTTCTGTTGTGTCCATTCTATTCTTGGGTTGTGTCCCCATCAAGTGGTATCAGAGCGGGTTTTCCTGAGTGTGTAGACAGAGCGCCGACTGTGAGGCAGTTTGCACTAGGACTGTGTGGTTGTGGGTTTGAGTTAAGAATATGCCTCCATGAAGAGAGTGTGGTGGAAGGGCCAAAGCTATTAATCCTGAGGAGGTTAGAGCCATCCAAAGGCAGGTACAAGCATTGCAGGAGGAGCTCCGTAGAGGAACAATTGTGGCCGCAGGTGATGAAAGTGAAGATGACAACGAAGAAGACGAAATTGGACCAGAAGGGGAATTTGACAGGGAAGTTCTGAATCATGCAGAGGAAAGGCTTTTTATGGCCATTACTAAGTTTGGGAAAAGACCTACAATTGAAGTGGGTGTATTTTTAGGAAATCTGAAACCAGATGAGTTGATCAATCAGATCAATGAACTGGAAGAATACTTTGAGTATGAGGATATCAGGGACCTAGATAGGGTTAAGTTTGCAAAGGCCAAACTGAAAGGCCATGCTAAAATCTGGTGGCAAGAGGTCCAATTGGAAAGAAACAGAAGAGGAAAGGAGAAGATCACAAGGTGGGATCGCATGGTGGACAAATTGAAGAAGCAGTTCATTCCTATGGACTACGAGCTTGATTTGTTTAAGAAGATGCATGGGTTAAAGCAAGCAAGAAGATTAGTCCAAGAATATACATAGGAATTTTACCGACTTTTGATTAGAGTGGGACATGCAGAAGCAAATAAGGAGAAGGTTGCTCGTTATATCAGTGGGTTGCGACCTAGCATCTAGGAGGAATTAAGTCTAGTAAGAATGACCAGCGTTGAAAAGGAATACCAGTTTGCCCTACAAGTTAAAGAGAAGTTGAATAAAAGGTTTGAAGGAAGACAAAGAGGGCGCAGTAAAGGAGGAAGGGGAAGTGATAGGTCATTTGGAGGCCGCTTTGAAACCCAAAAGAAAAATGAAGATGAGGGTACTAGCAAGAACAAGAGGAATAAGGGTTTCAACCGCTCCCTTGACCAAGACTTCAAAAATCAGAGAGGAAGAGGTAGAGGACGTGGACAAGGAAGAGGAGGCTTCCGTGGTACCTATTTCCATTGCAATGAAGAAGGTCATTGTGCTTTTGAATGCCCTCAACAAAAAGGAAGGACAGATAGGAGAACTGAGGGGCAAGCTAGGGTTGCTCATGTGGATGAGGATGCACAATCATCACATTCAGAGGATGCAGAAAGAGGAGAGACCTTGGTAAATGAAAGAGTCCTACTAAGTTGTGAGATTGAACCAGGAAAAGGAGGAGTTTGTTCCATACTAGATGCAAGTGTGAGGATAAATGTTGTGACGTGATCATTGATGGTGGTAGCACAGATAACTTGGTATCAGAAGAGATGGTCTCTAAGCTGAAGCTCAAGAGGGAGAAACATCCCTGGCATTATCGGATTGCTTGGGTAAAAGATGATCATAAGGCCCTGGCAAGTGAAAAATGTTTATTGAAATTCAAAATTGGGAGTTACCATGATGAAGTTCTCTGTGATGTTATTTCGATGGATGTTTGCCATCTATTGTTGGGTAGACCATGGTAGTTTGATAGACATGCAGTACATGATGGACATGCAAACACATACTCTCTGACAAAGGATGGAGTTTGTCACAAATTGAAGCCCATGAAAAAGGAAGGTGAAAAGGTATGTAGCAGTGCTAGGATTTGTCTTGTTGATGAAAGGAAGTTTTTAGATGGCATGAAACATCAGCATATGTGCTGTGCTTTGATTCCTAGGAAAGATAAAGAAGGTAGTAGTGAAATGCCACTTGAAGTTTCAGATTTACTAGGGGAGTTTGGAGATATTATCTCTGATAATGTTCCAAATGGATTGCCACCAGTGAGGCAAATCAGTCATCAGATAGATCTGATTCCAGGAGCTAGTTTTCCTAACAAGGCTGCTCACAGGATGACTTTACTGAAACATAGGAGCTAAATAGACAGGTTCAAGAGCTATTGAGGAAGGGCTTGATTCAAGAGAGCCTGAGTCTATGTGTAGTACCTGTAGTACTCGCACCAAAGAAGGATGGAGAGTGGAGGATGTGTACAGATTCTCGAGCTATAAATAGGATAACCATCAAGTACCGATTTCCTTTGCCAATGATGGATGATCTTATGGACTACTTGAGTGGAGCTCAGTACTTCACAAAGATAGATCTGAAGAGTGGTTATCACCAGATACAGATTCAAGAAGGAGATGAGTGGAAAATAGCCTTCAAGACCAAGGAGGGTCTTTATGAGTGGTTAGTCATGCCCTTTGGATTGACGAATGCCCTAAGTACCTTCATGCGGCTCATGAATGAGGTACTTAAGAAGTTCTTGGGAAAAAATTTTATTGTCTATTTGGATGATATTTTAATTTTCAGCAAGACTTTGGAAGAACATTTACTGCATATTCGTAGTGTCCTTGAAAGGCTAAGGGAAGAGAAACTGTTAATTAATCTGAAGAAGTGTATCTTTGCAAAAAGGGAGTTAGTCTATTTGGGGTTTGTTATATCACCCGAAGGTCTCAAAATGGATCCGGAGAAGGTAAAAGCCATCTTGGAATGGCCTACCCCAAGGACTCCTACTGAGATAAGATCATTTCATGGTCTGGTTAGTTTTTACAAGAAGTTTATTAAGAATTTTAGTGACATATGTGCACCCCTAACTGATACAATAAGAGGGGATAGAAAAGAGTTCAAATGGACTGCAACAATTGCGAGAAGTTTTTAATTGCTGAAGAAGAAGGTAACAGAACAACCTGTGTTGGCACTTCCAAATTTTAGAAAGGTTTTTCAGGTGGATTGTGATGCCAGTGGCAGTGCTATTGGGGTTGTATTAAGCCAAGAAGGTAAGCCTATTGCATATTTTAGTGAAAAATTGAATGATGCAAAGAAGAAGTATTTTGTTTATGATCAAGAGTTCTATGCAATAGTTCAGGCCTTAAAGAAATGGAGGCATTATTTATTGCCAAAGGAATTTGTTTTGTATACTGATCATTAGGCATTACAGTACCTAAATAGCCAAGGTAAATTGAATCAGAGGCATATGAAGTCGGTAGAGTTCTTGCAGAGTTATACATTTGTGTTGAAGCATAGAAGTGGAAAATCTAACAGGGTTGCAGATGCACTAAGTAGGAGACAGTTGTTGCTTACAGTAATGCAGGTTGAAGTAGTTGGGTTTGATGAACTCAAGAATTTGTACCCTAAGGATCCTAATTTTGCTGAAGCATGGAAAGCTTGTAAAGAACCTGTTGCTATAGATAGAACCAAGTGGTTAGACTATTTGATTCAGGATGGCATGTTGTTCAAAGGTAGTCAATTGTGCATTCCAAGGAGTTCCATGAGGGAAAATCTGATTAAGGAGAAACATAGTGGAGAGATGGTAGGACATTTTGGTCAAGATAAGACCATTTCCATTCTTAGAGAACATTATTTTTGGCCTCAAATTTCACAGGATGTAAAGAAGTTTGTACAGAGTTGCCAGGTTTGTCAAGTTGCCAAGGGGTTTAGTCACAATACTGGTCTATATCAACCATTTCCTGTTCCATCAAGGCCATGGGAGGACATAAGTATGGATTTTGTTCTTGGATTGCCAAGGACACAAAGGGGTAATGACTCAGTATTCCTGGTGGTTGATAGATTCTCCAAAATGGCACATTTCATTCCATGCCACAAAACTCATGATGCTGTCCATATTGCAAACTTGTTTTTCAAAGAGGTGGTAAGACTACATGGTCTTCCAAGGAGTATAGTTTCTGACAGAGATACTAAATTTGTGGGGTATTTCTAGAGGACATTGTGAAAAAAGTTAAGAACTGACTTGAAATTCAGTTCTACGCATCACCCACAAACTGATGGCCAAACAAAAGTGGTATAAGGGCAATCCTGTGTCACCCAAAAAAATGAACTTAGACTTAGTTTTTGTTTCATATGTTTTCATTTTTGGATACCCATTTGGGTCAAATAAAGGTTCCAACTCTCACAGTTCCACTATCAGTGTGCTAGAAAATCTTGAAAAAATAGGAGCATGTAATTGGGCCATCATTTTGGTGAACTAGGAGGTGTAAATTTGCTAGATGAATGTAATTGTAATTTAGAGCATTCCAAAAAAAGAATGAGGTCAAAAGGCCCGACGGTTTGAAAGTTATTGCAGTTTTTCGGGTTTTGGAGACCTCCTAAGAATGCTTCAAAGTCAGGTTAGGGGCATTAAATGACCTCAAAAAGGGCCAAAAATTGGGGGACAAGAAAATCTGGTCCATAGGTCTATAGAGCGCCTCGAGAGCTTTCCATAAATGTAAACGGTTCATCAATCGGAGCTACGGTTCAAAAGTTATGCCTCTCGGAAGTTCAGTTACCATTTCTGGATTCTTCTAGATTTGTGCCGACTTCTAAAGCAGCTTCTAGAACCTTCTATTTGGTTGGTGGATGCCTACTAGCACTTTCTAGAATGTACTCCTAGTCCTTAACCCTCTAGGGTCTATTTAAGGAGATTTCTGGCATTGTAAAAGGCAGTTCGGAGTAGAGTTTGAGAGGAGGTACTGATAGGAGAAATTATCTCCACCTTTATGCTATTGTAAGCCCTTAGGGCATGTTTTGAAGTTTATTTTCTCTGTACTGAATGTACTAGCTTATTTTTTAGTGAATACAATTTTCCTTTTTCTGTTGTGTCCATTCTATTCTTGGGTTGTGTCCCCATCAAAATCATAGTATGAGACACAACAATCCTGCTCACAACAAGGTTTTTCTTCTTCCAACATGAAGGGAAATAGTGAAAAGAAGGACAAATTTTTTTGTGCATATTGCAAAAAACCAAATCATGATGAGCATCATTACAAGATTAAAATAATTGATGAGTTAGAAAATCTACTTAGGAAGAACAGAATTCAACTGCAGGTACTTCCAAGGATTCAACTCCACCCACTTTAAAGGGAAAAGGGAAAGCACTTATAGAAAACACAAGTTTCTATGGAATGGATACTTGGCTTGGGTGCCTCCTATCATATGGGTTCTTCAAAGGGAGACTTTTCTTCATTGAAGCAGTCAAAGGCACCACACATCTTCATGGGAGATACTAAAATGGAAGTAGAAGGGAAAGGACACGTGGAAATGGAAAATGGGGAATTCAAATATGTTCTCTACGTTCCAAACCTTAGCTCCAATCTCCTCTCATTTTACCAAATCACTCACCTTGGAGATGGTCACAAAGTTGAGTTTCTTCTAGATTTAGTGATGGTGCGTAGTCTTAGAGATGATTCATTAGTTGTAGTGGGGAAAGTCAATCATGACAAGAGGCTTTATTCATTCTCCCACTTTTTGCCTAAGTCTCCTTCTCAATCCTTGTTGAATCACTCTACTTCACAAACTACATTATGGCATGAGTGGTTTGGTCATCTTGCCTTCTGCTACCTTCATGAATTTTGCTTCAAACACATGGTCAAAGGTCTACCTAACATCAACTTTTCTAAGGGTGAATATTCATCATTTTTAGTGGATACGCATCTCGAGAAGTATGATAAAGGAAAGTCTTCAAGAGTATCAGTTGTTCTCTAGTTGGTTCACATGGTTTTAGCATGACCTTTTGTAGTGACATTAGTTAGCCAAGGCCACTACATCCTTACTTTTGTTGATGACTTTTCACACTTCACATGGATCTACTTTCTTCATCACAAGATTGAAGTGGTTCATAAGCTTCAATCCTTTAAGATTCATGTTGAACAAAAATCAAGGAAAGCCATCAAGGTTTTATAGATGGATAATGATAGCATATATGTGAATAGAAGACTTAAGGACTTTTGCAAACTTGCAAAAAATGATCTTCAAAATCCACTAGCATTTGGTCCGCACAAGATAGAGGTTGTAGCACTGAGGATTAGGACTCTCAAATCCATGGCAAGTTGCATGATAAAGGCCAAGTATCTTGATCCTACACTAGAAGTCAAAGCTATTAGCAGTGCCACTCACATACTTAACAAGTCTCCTCATAATTACTTAGACAGGAAGACTCCTTTTGAGGCATGGTGTGGTAAAAAACTAGTTGTGAGTCATTTTAGAGTCTTTGATTGTCCAACATGGGCAAACCTCTCTTCCAGGGGATGCAAGGCACCGACACCTAGGCCTTGTACTTTCATCAAATATGAAGACAATGTGAAGGCATATTGACTTATGGATCCAAAGACACACAAGATCTTTATGGAGAAGGATGTACACTTTGAGGAAAGTTCACCCAACTTATCCTCTATTCCTCTCCGCACTTAATACACTATGGAAGCTAATAGTGACACCAATAATAGTGGTTCAACAGATTCAAACACATGGGGTTCTATCGACAATTGTAGCAAGAGGTCATGACATTAGTCCAATCCACATGCATACATTGCCACAGTGAAAGGTCCAGCATAGTAGGGTACATGTTGTCTTCTAGCTCCAGCTTTAGTTGATGAATTCTTGGTAGACATTGCAAGTTTGTTTGTGGAGTCACACACCACAGATTTGGGAGACAACCTTGATGATTTGTATCTTCTCTTTGATGAAGATGATCCTTCTACAGTTGTTGTGAGGACTTACTCTGACCCTCATGTCCATTCTCTACATGATCAATCTTAATAGGTTGGCATGATTGTGGATACTTATGTATAGCAGTTGGAGGAGGTCTCTACATCATTCAAGGAGATAGTTCTGGAATAGGTTCTACAGACACTTGATTAGGTTTCAGGGCCACCATACATCTTCAGGATTATACCTTTTCCTTTGTTTCTTCCAAAGGGGAGGAACATTATTCAACACTCTTAGACCAGCTTCTACCTTGGAGTGGCTTTTACTGATCAACATTCTTCCTTGGGGGGGGGGGGGGGGGGGACTACCTTGTCTCTCTTCCTTATGGGGGGGAATTTTCCTCTTCAAAGGTTTTGTCCTTCTCATTCTTTTCACTTGTATATATTGGATGTATGTTGTAATTGGGGGGGGGGGGGGGGGGGGGGGGTCTTGTTTACTCCATCCATCCGTACATATTTCATCTCTCTTTTTGGGGGAGGGTTTTTCCCATGAGATTTACCCTCTTTCTCCACTTTATGAGATATTGCATTTGCATTATGTACATGGGTACCTAACATGGCCTAGTAGTTGGGACCCATCATGCATTTCATCCTAGTTTTTTCAACTTAAGTGCATTTCCCTATGTTGCACTAAAGGGGGGGGGGAGGTGTTGGTGTAAATAAGTATTTACTATTTACACTTACTTAAGTTTACTTAGGTTAATGCATCTTTTTATTATTTATTTATTGGTCACCTAGGAGCATGCATACTCTTGTGAGTTGACATGTTGACAACATAAGAGTTCACACCTCTTTTATGCACATGGTGTCTACAACATCTCCACTTGAGATACACCTTGTCATTCTTATCCTTCCATTTAAGAATGATGGATAAGGCATGTGCTTAGTTGTCATGCTTATCTTATCTCCTGGCTCTTTCTAGAGACATTCTAGGTGCTTCCTGAGAGGCCTTTATATAAAGGCACTCCTAGTGTGTTTGTATATACTATACAGAGTGATGTACAAGGACATACACTAATATATTGATCATACTCTTTCTTTGGGCTATAGTTGTGCTTGTGTTCAAGTTCTACGATCTTGGGTGAATCTTGCCCTAATGCAAATTCTTACACCAACAAAATGACACAAGATAAAAGGAGGAAAATATTTAGGTCATATGTGATGAAGGAAGACTTAATGAACCTAATACAATAATAGTAGATCTATAGGACAAAAATAACAAGTTGAATGAAGAAGTAAGAGTATTGAGATTGAACGTGAAATGCAAACAATAAGGCTATGTGAAGTAATGGAACAAAAGAAAAAGATTGAAGATGAAAAGAAAATTGTTGATGAAAAGATCAATGAAGTACTAAGACTGGCACACAAGCAATTTGACATGATCAACCGTCTAATGAGTGAAAATCAAGAAGTCATTAGGAAGGAACTAGAGATTGTAAATATGAGATCTGAGAAATACACCAATTGAAAAATGAGCTAAGAGCTGAAAAAGAAGTCATTACAGGGATGAACAAACCTAAAGAGGCCATAAAATTACTTGATGAGCATATCAGAGCACAAAGGAGATCTCATGATAACATTGGACAAGGCTAAATTGAGTACATGTCATCTATCGAGCAAGGAGAGTCATCAAAGCATGGAGAACAAAGGAATGAAAGACCAAAGAATGAGAAGCCTACATGCTATCATTGTAAAAACAAGGCCATATAGAAAATTTTTGTAGGAGCAATATTGCTAAGTCAAATCCTAAACTTAAATTCAATGGTTATTGCTTTAATTGTAACAAACATGGACACCAAACACATGAGTGTAGATCAAAGGCCAACAATGTTGGAAACTATAATTGGAACAATTGTTATGTTGTCATTAATGTCAAACCTACTGGAGAGACATTTACTAATAGTGTAGAGTTTCGTATCATTTGATTGGAACAATTATTATGTTGTCATTGATGTCAAACCTATTTGTAAAATAGAAAGTCAAACCTATTGGAGAGATATTTACAAAAAATGTAGCATGTCATATCATTTGATTAATGAAGAGGATTTGAAAAGAAGAGATAGCAAGGTGAGCTAGTGAGTGTTGATGAGAAATGAGAATTATGTATCATGGACATACAATGGGTTCTTGAAAAGTTAGTCATTATCAAGATAATGTGTTATTCAATCAATATATGAAGGGAAGGAGATAGTTGGACGAAGCTTATAGTTGAAATAAGTCAAAAGTATAAGCTTGACTGAGTATCTTTATTGGTTAGTCAATAAAGAAGTTGAAGAAGAAGATTAAGGAGATAATATAGAAGTCGAGTGATAGTAATGGACAAGAAAATCTATTGATACCAAGCAAGATAGTATAGTGTATGCCAAAAAACATAGTGATGACTGAGCAAAAAAGCATAGTGATTGTTGAGTGATAGTAAAGTTACGGTTTGAGAAAGAATTAAATACAATTGAAATTTTGAATGAGTTAAAGTGCATAGAAGATAAGGATTGATCAACTAGCATATTTAATGCATGAGGAGAGCTTGTCACTCGATCAAAGGAATTGTTTTGATCATAAGTTTCTAGAAGAAGAAAGAGAATGTAAAGATGGAAATATTCAATGAATCTAACCTAACACCAAGATCAACAATGATGATTAAGAAGAAAAATATCAAAATTATCTATTTAAGGAGGAATAGGAGATGTTTTCTAAGGTTGGTTTATTGTTTATTGGAAATCTTAAGGAGAAATCATGAAGAGAAAAACAACAAAGGAGAAGTGTCAAGAGTTTTGTGAAGAGTGATTTCTTGAGGAGGTGCTAAGTACATAAGTGATGGAGATTTCTGTGAAGGCCAGTCAGTGAACTAGTAGATGAGAAAATGGAGATATGAATTTGGAAAGTGACTTTTACTTTACACATCAATCCCATCGTTATATTCTAACTATTGTATCAGTTAAAATTCTCTTATCAAGGTTGACCTAACAGTTTTTTTTATGAATCCTTTAATCAAGATGACATTCTAATAGAAGATCCAAATTCATCTAATAAGGCCACTCCTAATAGGGTGATTTAAATCCTTTAACAAATTCATATTTAACAGTGTGTTGTATAACCTTTAATAGGGTTGGCTCTTAATCGAGCTGACTTCAGAAGAGTAAACAATTGGTAGCATGCTACTTGGTGGTTTTTCCCAAATTAGGTTTCCACATTAAATCCTAGTGTCAAAGTTTTACTTTTCATGTGCGGATGTTATTGTTATACATGCTATATTTTATTGTTGTTTATTTACTCACATTAAGAAATTACATTACATGTTAAATTGTTGATGATATGCTCTATAGACTGAGTGGGTATCTAAGATTGTTTAATTTGTTTGAAGCTAATAAAAGTTGAATTGGTACATATGGAGCCAAGGATAATTGATTCACCTCCCCTCTCAGTTATTCTACATCATTATAATAAGTAAGACATCAGTTACATCTAGATTTGAAGGTTATTATTACACATGTCATAAGTATTGTCATAAGGCATAAGATTGTAGTTCTAATACAAAACATAATTGGACACCTAAGAATCAAGGAAATATGACTAGGCATGGAAATAAAATAAATTTGAATTAAAATAATAGGGTTACCTATCAGTTATGTGGAATATTTGGGCATATTGCAGAAAACTACGTCAAAACATATTTTAGAGGAAAATTTAGAAGTTGGAAGAATTTTGGTATTGTTTCTTTCCATTGTCAAAAGTTTAGTCACCTAAGGAGAGACAATAGGAACTAAGAACTAGTATACAATGGTGAACAATACAAAGGAAAGGCATCAATTAATGTTGAAGAACTAAGAAACCAAATGAATCAAACTTGGAAGAATAAATTTGAAGGAAGCAATAGTGCAAACAATGGAGTTGAGATCACCCAATCTAATGGATCAGGATGATCCCATCACCACAAACTAAGTAAAGAGGTATGTATGGAACTGTATTTCAAATTGTTAAATCGTACAATAGTTCCCAAGATTTTATGAATGAAAGTCCAGATCATCATGTTAATGGATGCATAAGGAAAAGTTTATGTTTGAGTATCGAGTTTAAAAGATAGTGATGGTCACGTGTTAGTATTAAATCTTTGTAAGTGTTAAGTAGTCGAGTCATACTATCAATATTGACTGAGTTGATTGAGTTTTGGAGTGTTACTGTCAAGTTTTCATGTGTTGGCTGAGATAATTTTTATACACCCACTATATGTATGGAATATTTAATGAGGCCCTAAAATTGAATTTTTCAGCTATATAGTGAATATTGTGACTCATTTTGATCACACAACATTTAATTTTTCATAGAGAAATCTGAGTTTGAGAATTTTCTAATTATTTGAGAAATTTTTGAGAAGAATTGGTGAGTACCATTGATGTTTGAAGTGAATTGTGACAAGTTGCATTGAGACCAAGTTACATAGAGTTTGTTATTGAACCCTAAATTGAAAAAAGCCATAAAGTTCATTTGTAGCTAAGAAGAGGATGCAACTAAAGGTTAGTTTTTCACAATTGGTTAAGAATAAAGCTTGTCCCCCACCAAAATTTAGAGCGCATCTAAAGATTGTGATGAAGGGTGATTCCTCAGGTGCCCTATCATTGATCCAACCTAGGGTAATCATGATTCACAATGTAAGATTGTGTTATATGTGTAAAATTAGTGAAGTAAGTAATTTTGAAATAAAAATTACATACGAGAAGTTGTGTTAGAAGAGAAGGCTGAAAGAAGAGCACACACATGCTATTGAGAAAGGTTTAACACATGCCTTAAATTTTCCTAGGGTTTTGAGGGTTAAGGCCATCATGAGAAGAATTCATGACATGAAACTATGGTTGGAAGATGGATAAGTGGAGATTACCAAGAAAATTATTCATCATGTCATGGAAGACCATGTCACAGATTGGGTGAAGTCAATTTTTTACATAGGAAAAGATGTAATCAAGGAAAATACACTAGAAAAATGAAATAAAAGGAGAATGACAATATCTACCATCAAGGATGTAGAGATTGGGGTTTTTGTGAGGGTTATTGCTCATAAGCTTCACCAGTCTAGCTAGATGGATAACATGCTCTATGTAGTTGTTGATGTTGCATGGAAGATTGTGAAGAAAGATCATAGTTATGATCTTGATGACTTGCAACTAAAGAACCTAGCAAAGAATTTGGATAACACAAGGAAGGAAAATAACAACTTATGTAAGTTTGGTTCTTTGATTGTTTGTATTTTCTTCTGTGTACATAGTTCATTTCTCACTATTGGTAATATTGTTTGGGATAAGAAGCAACCAATAACACAAAAAATAAATGAGTTCACTAGACAAATGGGTGATAATTTGAGATAATCATGGATGGATACTTTGAAGAGTTTCAGAGAAAGATGAAGAATAGTTATAGGATTCCCTAACCCCTAGTTGATAAGTACTATAATGATGTTTGTTTTCTAGTTGATACATATTATGTAGAAGTTGATGAAAGCCAACTTCATAGCTCACCAAGATCACCTACATGCAAATAACCTATCGAAGAGAAACCAAAGGAGGAAGGGGTAGAGCTTGGAGAAACTAAAAAGGCTTGAGAGAAAACTATTGCAACAAAGAAATTTCTATACAATATGCCCTATGCCAATGTTATTATGTGTATATATAATTACAATAGAAGAGCCTGAATATAAAGGTCTCCAAGAAGCTTCTAGAACAAACTAGAAGATGCTAGGAGATAAGCATGACAAATAAGCATATGTCCATGAAAATTGGATTACCCTCCAAGAAGGTGAAAGGATAAGTATGACAAGGTGTTGACAACATGTACACAAACTTCTGTGTTGTCAACAAGTCAACATGTAAAGGTATGCTAACTCCTAGGTGACTAATGCATTTAACCTAAGTAAACTTAAGTAAAAGCATAAATAAGAATTATTTACTTTAACATATTATACATATGCCTGTGCAATTATAACTAGGGTTGTATGGATGATACCTCTACCTCATGAGGTTAACATTGATGAAGTGACATCAATATTTACAGCTCTATTGTATGAGAAAGATGATAAGGATGATAAGCCATTCAACATATATGGAACAAAAAAGTTGAAGATAATTGTGCAAATTAATGCACCTAAGAAAAATAAGAAGAGAAAGAGTATGATTGAGAAATTGGAGAAAGAATAAGAACAAGTAGCTAAGAAAGAGATGCCATTGCAAATAACTAAAGGATAAGGTGAGGACAGGTTTAAGAGTGATGAAGAGGATGGTAATGAAGATGAAGATGCTAAAGGAAAAGGAAAAGAGCTAGTGGTTTTTGAGCCACATGTGAGAAAAGGAAAATAAATTGTAATTTTCAAGACTTAAGTGAAGAAGAGTTTGAAGAAGATTGTAACTAATCCTACTCTTACAACACCAAGTGTCACTAGGCAGAGAACTAGATCATCCACCACAAAAACAATAATCAGGCTAAAGAAAGGAGTAGCTAAAGCTACTAAATTAATTTAGAGGAATATTTTGACAAAGAGGAAGAGTAATGTTTAGAGGTAGAGCCAAGAAAGATTGCAATGAAACAAAGAAGCAAGGTAATTCTACCTAAAGATGATGATGAAGAAGAAGTTGATGAAGAGAAGATTGAATTTGAGGAGACAAGCCATTTTAGAGTTGGTGCACACAAGCCCCCCACAAACAATACATGAAATTTTTCATAACATCAAGGAGATTGCAAGTCTATCTGGATGTTTCTAATAAGGATAAAGTTGATGAAGTTGTTTCAAATATGATGGCTAAGTTAAAATATACCCCATTAGAGTTAGGAAATATGATTCCCAATGAGTTGTATGGTAAAGTTGATGAGAGATGGAAATTTGAGATTTTGGTTCATGAGGTCCAAGATATCGCCCTTCAAAAATATCTATTGGGTTTGACTTAGTGCATCTTTGAGACCTCTAGGTAACCCATGCATGAAAGCAAAGATGGAGGAAGCTCCACAATCAAATTTAGCACAAGAGGTATTACTGAACCCAAATCCTATGTTGGTGCAAGTGAAGGACTACCCTAAGATAGAAACATAGGTATGCTCACAATTGATAGACACTACACCAATTATTTCAAAAATTCCTATATTTTCAATAAGTTCAAATGTTAAGCAAGGTGAAGCAAAAGATGGTAATGTCAAGCAACAAGGTATGTTGGCTAATGATGAAAATGCACCTGAGCCTAAAAAGAGAGATGATGCCACTGAGAGAAAAGGTAATGTAGAAGGTGAGAAAGGAGAATTGAGAAAAGGTGATCAAGAATATTAGTCTTCTACATGTATTAGACCAAGATCCTTAGGGCCTTAGCATGAGGGAAAAAGGGAGGCAACAAAGTTGAGTTCACCTAATGAGCTCCAAATAGTTGATATCAAGGATAAGAAAAAGATGAGTCCAAATAGTAGTTGGGTATAGAAAAGGGTAAAAAAGAGGAGAGAAAGTAAGGCGATGAGCCTAAGAAGGATGAAAATACATAAGAGAAATAGATGTCAAACCTAGAGGTTCAAACTCAAAGTTTACAACTGACTATACCAAGCCCTAACACACTAGACTCTAGAGGTAAGAGACTAAAGAAGAAGGTGAAGTAGTCACCACAAGTTATTAGAGGTAAAATATTACATTGGATGAAGAAATTGTAATTCCTAACTAGGACTCATCCAATATTAGTGAAGAAAAAATGAGAATATTGAGTGAATTGTTTGCAAGAAAAGGAAAAGCACACCAATTTGACAAGAGAGCATCAATAGAAATGAGAATTGTTTGGCATCAAGGATATCTTTCTTGATACTATTGTTGTTGATGAATTGGATGAGAAGGACCCCATTTTTGAGTAGTCAAGATAGTGGAGAGATTGAATGACCTTGACATTTATACACAAAAGAAACTTATGAAGTGGTTAGAAAAGAAATTTAAAAATAAAGTGTTGGAGAAAGTGTTAAAGGAAATATAAATAAAATTGATCGAACTATCCACTTTGATTAATTTGATTTGGAATAATTAGTTAAAAATTCCAATACATTATTTTCCTAATTATGTAATTATATACCCTCATATTGCAAGTCAATAAGGGAAAAGATGGATAGGATGGGTACTAATCTTCAAAAGGACAACAAAGTACTGAGCATGGATCCAAGTTCCAACTCTGTTTATTTAATGAAGATCAAGTTCTTGCAGCATAAGTAGTCATAATTGTTACATGAAGAGTGACACATCATAAATGACGTAACTTCTATTCAAGAAGGACTACTACCTCATATAGAAGTCACACAGAAGAAAAAATAGATTGCCAAGGATCTTATACATAACAAGCAATCATCCATTGTAGATAACATGATGAGTCTAGCTGCGAAGATAGAAATTGAGAAGTAAGTCCTTTAAACATTGAAGAACAATTGAGAAAACATGACTATCATTATTAGATTGTGCCATCCATTTTTTAAAGAGTTTGGTATACTCATTGAGCTCCAATTTAAAATCACTTCTAGTCATAAGTGACATAAACAAGGGGGGAATGAATTATATGATTAGAGTGTGAATATGTAAAGGGGAAATAATAATGTATATAGATTGTGTTATAAGAAGAAATGGTGTTATAAGGAGTTTGATGCTTTGATGAAGACACAAAATATTTTTGAAAATGTAAACTACAATGCGCATATGTTGATTGAGCTACAGGTATGGATTACACCCAAAGGGGGAGTAATATTTTTGAAGTTTTTGGTATGTCAAGTTTTGATCATGACAAGTGTTTTTTCTACTAATGCCAAAGGGGGGGATTATTTACCCTAAAGGAAATCATAGTATTGTTAGTTATTGCCAAAGATTTAGTCATTTACTAGGTAGGGTTGGTCAATCAACACTATGACCAAGCCATTCTATATAGGTTGACCTACATAAAGGAGAAGTGTATATATTCACTAGTTTTTGATCAGTGAAGACTATTGAGCATGTCTATAGTCATCAAGTAAATAGTGCTTACTGAGTAATCTGAGAGTACAATACATGAGCTGATTTCTATAGAAGCCAAGAAATATAGTTGAAGCTAAGTAAAACATGAGAAAATAGATAGTATGAAGAACAAGCATGGTCGAGCACCAAAAAGGTATATGTGTTGAGTAATATAGTTTTTGTGTATTTATTTGGAATGAAACAAAATCTTATGTAAACCATTTTTCCTTTTAAGGAATTATGCTTTTATGATCGAGGTCTTAGTCAAGGAAGTATTTATGCCTAAAATTACAAATCATTAAATCCCTATGTGATGAAATAAACCAATCAGAAAATCAAAAGGACTAAGTGGCGAAAAGGATAAATTTAGATCATGGATTTGGATCTAGAAACTTCTGAGATGACTATTTAAGCACAAATTTAAAATAGAATTTGTTCTTGTGAGTTGAAGGATTACATGTATTCAAAGCTAAAGGTGAATCAATGATTGTGAAGTTATGAAGGTGTAAGGCAACCAAGCAGTGTAGAGAGAAGATATTGGAGATTAATCAAAGAGAGGTGATATAGGATAGAGAATATGTGTATCAACAATCAAGTGCAAAAAAAATCAACTACAAAATAAAGGATCAAGGTATTGTTGCATTCTAATAGGCGTATCAGGGTAAATCTCTTAACATAGTGGTCCTAATAGGCCTATGTAAATCTCTTAACATAAAGCTCACTTAATTCTATAATTCAAATCCTTTAATTAAGGTAGACTTAATATTCTTGTAAGCTCTTAACAAGGTAGATCACTCATAGGGTAGATGATTAGAAGTGATCAAATTTTTGTAGCTATAATAGACACACTTTATCTCTATAGTAGGATAAGTGCACAAAGTTATAGACCAAAAGGATACATCTAAGCAATAGTGCAATTGAGCTATAGTTTGGGTGGGATGAGCCTATGGCTTGTGAAGTTGAAACGGTAGTGTGAATGTGGTGCGGTAAGTATTTTCAACCCCAATTTGCATGAGAAATGGATTCACATTGTCAGAAATCCCAAATTGGTAAAAGAGGTATGAATTTTAACTCTTAGTTTTGTTAATTTTTGTGTTTTCAAATGGTTTTTTTTTTTAAAATTTGATTCGAGTTTGCTTAGTTTTAAAAAATAGTACATTTGAGTAAAAGTACAAACATGTGTCCCCCTTTACAAAGAAAAGGCCTAACATAAAAAAAGTGTTAAACTTCAACAATGTAAAAGTCATATTTTTGTTTTGAATTTTACATTGGTGTAAACTGTTGAAATGTGTATAAAAGGATAAAGTTTATGTATGCTATTTTTTTAAAATTTTAAAAAATAAAAATAAAATATTTTTATAATTTTCAATGACCTTTTTTAACAATGTTAAAAATCAAGCAAATTAGGGGTTATAGTTCCTACCACAAAAATAATTGCAAATAAATGTATTTTCATCTAAATTTGAACTATGTTATTGACAACATGTGTTCCTAGAATTACCAAAAAGAAAATTTCAAAAATATTGTATATTTTGTCTGTTATAGCTATTTAAAGTTGAACTTTTCATAATTTAATAGTTTTTCATTTTCACCATCTTTTCCCTAGTAGATCCATGTTAACAATTACAAATGTTATATATCATTGAAGAGGACTCTCTCCTCTAGAAGAATTACCATTTTAATTTTTTTTTGTTATCATCTACTAATTTTTATATATTTTTTGAATATCCATCATCTTCAATGTTGAAATACCTACTTGCATTATTTTACAATTATTGTAATCAATATTAGGTCACCTATAAAAAAAATTATATTGGCATAATTTTGACTACAAGTTTTATTAAGTGGTATTTTTTATTTTATTTTGAAACCCTAATTCTAATGATGAAACTGGCCTTTGAAGTGTTAAGTTCTTTAGAATTACAAAAAACATGAAAGAAAGTGCCACATTAGATGACACTTAGACAGTTCTAGCCGGATTCAATCTGGCTGGATTTGATCCAATCGGATCAGTAGGACACAAAATTCGCTTAAGGGTATTTGAAATGTAATGTTTTATTTTTTTATTAATTCAATAAAAGAGGATTTTTTATTTTAAAGGCAAAGTTTTATTTTTAAATTGTTAAATTTAATTCAATAAAATTTAAACAATAAAATATGTTTTCTATTTGAAATCTAATGTTTTGTTTTTTAATTGTTATATTTAATTCAATAAAATATGTTTTTTTAAATTTTAAAGGCAAAGTTTTATTTTTAAATTGTTATATTTAATTCAATAAAATACGTTTTTTTAATTTTAAAGGTAAAGTTTTATTTATAAATTGTTATATTTAATTCAATAAAATAGATTTTTCATTTTAAAGGTAAAGTTTTATTTTTTAATTATTATATTTAATTCATAATTGCATTTGTAATAGTAAAAAAGTAAAATTTTAAATGAAATATTTATTGAAGAAATATTTAGAAATTATATTTTTAAAGTTATTTTTGTATTGAAATCGATTAATTAAATTTATTATTTATTTAAAATTAATTAATTAATTTGATTTAAATATATTGTTAGAATGAAGTTTTAAAATATTATAAAAACTATTAAAATTATTAAATAGTTAAATTATTTAATTTATTTAATATATTTAATAAATTTTTTAATCTAAATTTAGCAATGCTTTAGTGCAACTATTTGTCTTAAGATTTTGTAGTGTTATAGCCAGTCAAATATAATAACCTTCTAATGTTGAATTTTTTTTCTAAATTGTCTATGATCTACTAGTATTTATGTAATTGAATTTGGAAGTCTTTTGTATGCAGGTGATATCAAGCTCTCTATTTAGGTTTTTGTGCAATGGGAAATAAAATGAAAGGAAGCAAAAAGATATGATCGAGTCAGAGATGACTAGAAGAAAGGATGGACAAAACGTAATATAGAGCCACCAATTGAAGATCCATTGATTGAAGTTGAAGAAGATCATGTTGAAGTTCCAGGAAGTAGTAAGACATTTGGAAAATATGGTTTGTGGTTTGAAATTTGATGGAGATGGACAAAGACTCTTTTAAGAGAAATTGAATCATCTAAACACATCATGCTTGAAAGTACAATTAAGATACATCTAAAAAATATGTGGGAGGAATTTTTTGAAAATAAATCTCTAATTGGTAAAGCACATTTATTTGTTAGATTTTTTAGGAAAAGAGAAATGAGTCTTGTCCAAGAGTTGTTAGGTGTGAACAATAAGGAAAGCTCAGGAGATAATTTGAAGGCAACAATAGTTCAGAATTTGAGAGATGCATTAAATGATATTGATAATAGAAGTCGAGTAGCTAATTTAAGTGTTTCATGGAGAGCATTGATGAGTATGATTAGGAAAAAGGACTTGTCACAAAAAAACCAAGTTTGAGTAATTCCTAAAATCCTCAATCTATCTAGAAGAACTGTTCAAATATACATAAAAAGGAGAAATTTTCTTGATGAGAACATTGAAAAGAAATGGGTTAGTATTTGTTGACTTCCCTGAAAGGATAGAATTTTTGAAAATGTTAGAAGATAGGTTGTTGAATATTGGATCAACCAATCATGTGTTTCTTCCAATAGAAGAGACACTATATAGATCAAAGATGAAGAGACAACACATCCAAAACACTTTGTAGAAACAACACAAAGTGAATTATTTGAAGCTTTCAAAAAAGAGTTTTCAAATGTGAAAATTTTCCAAAGAATGTTTGAGAGGTTGTTCCCATGTTTTGTACGCATAAATAAGGTATGTGAAACTTGTTGTTGTCAAAAGCATGTTGAGTTTCATCTTTATTTGCAATCATTTAGAAAAGCTATGACAACACTTAAGTTAGATGTGATAATTCCTAGAAGCACAACACAATTTTTCAAGTCTTTGTTATGTGATAATGTTGAAGAGTTAGATGAATTCAATGTAGAATGCATAAAAAATGCATGCAAAAATTGTGGAGAGTTGCAAAAAATTCCATATGAAATGGACAATATTGATGTTTCAACACCAGTTGTGTGGAATAGATTTGAGTATGAGATATATCGAATAAGGAATGGAGAAGAATTTAAAAAAAGTTTTGAAGGAGAGCAATTTACCATATGGCGAGTTTATGGATAAATTCAAAACTATGATTTATCCACACATCTAGCATTGTCATGGTGCAAGATGGCAAGCCAAACAGTTTTGAGATTCAAAAAATTATTTTCCACCAAGATGTATTCTATCAATTGTAGACTTCTTTGAAAACTATACTTTTTCCCCTCAATCTGAAATTCAAACTAAATATTATCACTCAGATCAAATTGCAATTTTTGTACAAGTTTCCTATAGACATGTACAATTTGAAGTGGATGGGGTAGAAAGTATTGACCCAGATGAATGCATTATCATGAAGGAGGTCTATTTTTATCTTAGTGATGATAGGGTTCATGATAGGAGCTATGTAGCTCATTATTTTGGAATTTTCTTTGATGATCTCACAAATCTTGGGATAAATGCTTTAGAACATTGGATTTGGTCTGATGGTTGTGTTGGTAAGTGTATTTGAAAGTTGAACTTTAAAATTTCATGCACATATTTAATTAACCAAACATGTAATTATATATAGATTCAATTGCTCATAAATTGATTTTAATTTTTTTCTAGGGCAATTTAAGTTTGCAAAAGTGTTCAATTGGCTTGCAACACAACATGTGAGATGAAATGTTATGTTTCTTTGGAAATTCTTTGAAAGTGGTCATGGAAAATGAGAGCATGATAGAGCAGGAGAATGTGTAAAGCATGCACTTTGCCAACATGAAATTTCAGGTATAATATTGTTATCTACTAATAAAATTTGATGTATATGACCATTTGCTAGATAATTCTTTTATATTTTGTTAAAATGGATACAATTTTCTTTCTTATATAGGTGCAAAGATAGACAAAGAAAATCAAGTTGTTGAATGATTAAAATCTCATTTTTCTCTTGGTGATACAACATATAATAAAAAATAAAATTGGGAAGTGAAAGGTAAGATTTCCATTTTTCTTTGACATGATTACTTTAATATTTTTATTATTGACATAGATACTTGCCAATTTAATGTGTTACAGATATTGATCGATCAAATCCTTACAGTTGTCAACCCATTGTTGGAATTAGAAGATTGCATCAACTAATGAATATCAAACAACACAAACCTCCAGAATTCAAGTAAGCAAAAATCATGTTTTTGTGATGTCCACATTCAAAACAATGCAATGGGTCAATGCGAGAATATTATGACTGGCTATGTCTCTGAATGGACATGGACAAACATAATCAGAAGTACCCCTTATGAAGAACATGAAAATGACATAGAAATTCATAATCCTATGTATTCAGCTAATTATGAACACATTTCAGATTTAGTTGTTCTAGGTGAGTTTCTACAAACATGTTTCATTTTAATATTAATTTGTCTTCATATTTATTTATTTACAGTTTCCATTATTTTTGTACATTTGTAGGTGACATCTTTGTTGTCAATGTGGATCCTCAAAATGTGGAAGGTGTGGATTATTATTTATTTAGATGCACAAAAGCTAAAATCAAGTTGACTGAACCATGTATAGGTGATGATAACTAGTCTTATCCAACTAGTTTAGTTGTTATAAAAGGTATAGATTATCCTCTTATGAGATGTATACAACTAATTAGAGAGTGATAGATTAATTGTAAATAATTATTTATTTTTTATATTATTAAGAATACTATATGAAGTAAAAATCTTATTTTTTAGGTACCTATTATTAGCAAACAAAAATTGACCACAATGGTGTTCAATGTATTGAATACATGCTTGGCCAAAAAGTTTTGCATTACAGCCACTTGGTTTTAGCCACAAAGATTCAATTTGACATTATGCCAAAAAAAGGATGTAGCAAACCAAGGTGGAGGTTAGCTATCGAGGACCGAGAAAAGTTTTTGGAGATTATTAAAGATAAAGAGGATCCTGACCATATGTATCAGCAACTTCCTAATTGATCTAGATAGGTTTACTGATTCATAAAAATATTTCAAATTTATATATACATAAATTGTTTTTCAATAGTTATACATGTTTTTGTTTTTTCAATATTTATGCACTTTTACAAAAGACCTGGAAAATGATGTAAGATGTATTTTCATTAATTTATAGAACATGTAAATTTATTACACATTAACAATTATCTCAAAAATAATGTATTTATTTCTAAATTTATATGTACATTTGCTATGTACACTTTTACAACACACCTAGAAAATTATGTAGCACATATTTTCATTAATTTATAGAGCACATAAATTTATTACACATTAATAATTATCTAAAAAATAATATATTTATTTCTAAATTTACATGTACATTTGCTATACACTTTTACAACACACCTAGAAAGTTATGTAACACATATTTTCATTAATTTATACAACACATAAATTTATTACACATTAACAATTATTTAAATAAAAATGTACGAGATATTTTAAAAATATGTTTCCACATTTACGTAAAACATATTCTATAAATGTAACTATCAAATATATCAACTACGTATAAACATGGTCACATAACTCATGAAAAAATCATATTTGTCAACTACAAATGTAAACATTCACATAAGTCATGAATGTATATGAGCAATTTTAGTATGCTAATAGAAACCAAATTTAAATAAAGCATCTAAAAACTAAACAAAATTCATAAACTTCAAGATAGACTAAGATGAGCTCTCAATTGAGGATATGAGCCATTAATGGACTCTCTCAATAAGAAGCTCTCTTGTTGAGTGGCTTTGTCTAAATAGATAGGATGTATGCTCAAGATTATGCTTCAAAAATGGCTTCAAATGGAGTTGGAATTTGGGTGTGAGTGTATGGTTTTGATGTAAAATGGCTTCTTAAAATGACATTATGACTTTACTTCATGGATTGTGTTGTTTTGCAAAGAGGAAGGATCCAATTTATAGGCAAGAGGCTTGAGGGATTGAGGGCTAAGATGCAAGGATGGTAAAAAGCTCATGGAGGGCTCAAATTGCATGAGAGGAGAGCACATGGATTGTGCTTCCTTACAGCCAATCAGGGAGTGACACATGTCACAGGGTGAGAGGATGAAGGAAAGGGGAAGGATGAGTCAACAAAGGAGGCTCAAGGGATAAAATCTTCATAAAGACCCTCATAATGGCTTGTAAGAGCAATGAAAGGGCTTTGGAAGAGTCATTTATGGCCTAGTGGGCTTCATAAAGTTTTATGGTTGGGATATTTTGAGGGAGATGAGAGGAATTTCGACTTGGGCTTGACTAGGAAGGTTTTAAGCTTGCTTAGGATTGTGCAAATGATTAGAGGATGGTTTAGGATTAGCTTAGGGATAGGCAAGTGGATGGCATTTAATGAGGGTGGGTGAAGGAGGAGATGTTTGTTAACTTTGGCTTGGGTTAGTAAGTCTTAACCCATGTTTAGAGAATGTGACAAGGTTAGGAGGGGATTAGGATTAGGTTTAAAGACATCTTCTAGAAGAGTCTAGACTTTGGATGAGGATAAAGACTTTCTAGAATAGTCTAGAACTTCCTAGGATGAGGATAAAGACTTTCTAGAAGAGTCTACAACTTCTTAGGATGAAGATAAATTAGATTTTTAGGAAATAAATAAAGTTTTATTTATTTCAAGGGTTTGGGTTGAGGAGATATTTATTAAAACTTTTTTAATAAACATGAGGATTAATATTTAATCTTAATTAAATATTTTGAGTTGGGATTAGGGGTAGGAAATGATGGGATTAGCCTTTAATCAAAATTAAAGAAGGATTAGAAGATTTTGGAAGAGGTTAGTGGTCTTAAGGAAATTGGCCAAGTTTTGGGCAAAAATTTTTTTTTATATTTATTTTGGATTTTTTGGTCAATTTATTAATTAAATAATTAATAAATAAGGAAATAATGTTTAAATAAGATTTAAACATTTTTGGGAGGGATTCCTTAATTAAATATTTTTAATTAAGATAAAGGGATTTAATGGCATAAAAAATTAATTAATTAATTAATAAATGATGATGTCATCAGGAATTTTTTAGAAAATAAAAATACTTTATCTTCTAAAGGTTTTTAGGTGTCTACAATGAAAATATCAAATATGTCAACTATAAATATAAGTGGTCACATAACTCGTCAAAATATCATATATGCCTACTATAATTGCAAACGGTCAGATAACTGATGCTAATATGAAATATGTCAAATATGAGCGTGTTGTAAATGTAAAATGTACCATAGTTGTAAATCTATAAATGATATCATCATAAATCAATATCAAACATGATCATGTCACGCCCCATGATGTGATTGAATGAGACGAGATCGCGAACCTTGTGTCCAATATAAGAACAAATGTATCATGAGCATGTGTATAAATTCAATTTAAATAATAACATAAGTACAATTAAATTTACTTGTGACTCAAGATGACTAGGGTCGATAGCTATTTGTCCATCTCCACCCTCACAAGCTACAGATGTAGTTTGTACGTAATAGAAGAAACAAATATGTCACAAGTTATACTTTATTAAATTTTTAAATATAAGATATGTAGGTCCAAATAAATAGACATGTTTGTAAAGTTTTTCTTGTGTCTCCTACTACATAGGATCCATAGGTGTTTGCAAATCCCCATATGGCATCATCATCGCAAATATATGCCTACCTATCTCACTCAAGTATTAATCACTAAAGGTCACATCTTCGATGTCAAGTGTAGGATCTGTGAGAATATCTATGAACAATGAACACTGTGGTGGGTGAGAACCTACCTTGGTAGGGGGTTTTCATCCTCCTCAACCATGATCTGTGGTGGAGTTGTAGCTGCAACATATATGTTCTCCTACTCCTGACCACCCCGTGCCTTCAATGTACCTTTGATGATACCAGTCACATATGATGGCACTGCACTAAGTGGTTGCTCAGTCAACAACTATATAGATTGATAGGCTGAAAGTAGATCAGTCAAAAAATATGTACTCATATCCTTCAAGCGGTCTATTGAAGACTCCACAGAGACATATATTGGAGTTGGGATGTCAACCTCATTATACATATCATTACCTAAAGATGATGCAGCAGTGTGACCACCTATATATGCAAATCATGACGGTGTCATGTATCTTTGCACTACAGTCAGATGACATCTCATGCACCTAGATAGCAATATTGGAAATACTCTCATACACATCTCTATGTGTATCATCTTCCACTCTATCTCTAGCTGCAACTAACTCCAAAAATTTTGCCATCACCAAAAGGTTTGGACCAATCAATGCCTGTTTATTACTGGGTATAGGAGCATCTAGGTGTCTAAATTTATTTGAGAACCTTCCCTGACCCTGCCCAACATGCCTAGGGATATCAGCGTAATCAACCTCTCGATGTAGATGAAATTTTGCAAATAATTTTTTTCAATAATATAAGGGGAACTCATCCTTTTGGGTCCACATGTGATGTACGACCAACCAACGAGGATACATGGAAGGTGCCACCAATGGATAAGTACACCTCGTAGTGTAGTACCCTTTGACCTTTTTTAAAGGTCAATAATGTGGGAACATGTTCTTCACACTCTCCACTAAGACCATCTCATCTATCTCCCTCCATTGCAAAACACCACTAATAGTATGGGATAGAGCACTATAAAAAGTGTTCAAACTAACACTATCATAAGGGTGAAAACCCTCGATAGTGTGCATCATGCTAATAAGCTCATCTCTAATTACATTCACCTTATTCCTATGTTGTAGGGTAGGTGAAGCCTATAGACTCTGATCAATAGTATCAAGTACGCTTTGTAAGTGTTGAATAGTATTGCTGAATAATCTCTCCTTGTCCCAGGTACTAGTAGTCAATCTATGGGATGAACCGCTATGAGGATGACCATGTACACTAGCCTCTCTAGAATCACTATCCCCCAATGCAATAATGATGAAAGATATAAACAAAAAAAACTAGATAGATGATAATAGAGATCTGCACATGCATACATATACAGATATACACAGATTATTATATAAACTAATTGAATCAAAACACACTAAATGAATTTTGCTAAAAAAACTTATTGCACAACATATAAATAAATGTTAACTACATTAAAAAAAATTCTAGTAATAGGTAAAAATCAAATTTAGATAACAAGTTTAGGGATTATGGGGTTAGAGAGTGGTTTAGACTTTAAAGGGATGGGCTTTAGGAGTTAGAGAGTAGTTTATAGTTTAAAGAGATGGGGTTTAGGAGTTAGAGAGAAATTTAGGGTTGGGATAGATGAGGTTATGATAGAGAGAGATATATATGAAGTTAGGGTTTATAAAGATGGGGTTTAGGATTTAGTGAATGGTTTAGGGTTTAGAGCGATGGAGTTTAGGAGTTAGAGAGCAATTTAGGGTTTAGAGCGATGGGGTTTAGGACTTAGAAAGAGATAGAGGGGAGAGATGAAGTTATGTTAGGGATTATGTGTTAGGGTTGGGATAGATGAGATTATGTGTGAGAGAGAGAGAGAGATAGAGAGATATATGAAGTTATGTAAGAGAGAGATAGATGAGATGGAAGAGATGAAGTTATGTTAGGGATTAAATGGGGTTAGAGAGTAGTTTAGGGTTTAGAGAGATGGGGTTTAGGAGTTAGAGAGTGGTTTAGGATTTACAAGATTGGGGTTTAGGAGTTAGAGAGAGATATAGGGGAGAGATGAAGTTATGTTAGGGATTATGGGTTAGGGTTGGGGTAGATGTGGTTATGAGAGAGAGAGATGAGATGGAAGAGATGAAGTTACATTGGGGATTAAATGGGGTTAGAGAGCAGTTTAGGGTTTAGAAAGATGGGGTTTAGGAGTTAGATAGTGGTTTAGGGTTTACAAAGATGGGGTTTAGGAGTTAGAGAGATAGAGGGGAGAGATGAAGTTATGTTAGGGATTATGGCTTAGGGTTGGGATAGATGAGTTTGTGTGTGTGTGTGTGTGTGTGTGTGTGTGTGTGTGAGAGAGAGAGAGAGAGAGAGAGAGAGAGAGAGAGATGAGATGGTAGAGATGAAGTTATCTTAGGGATTAAATGGGGTTAGAGAGCAGTGTAGGGTTTAGAGAGACGGGGTTTAAGACTTAGATAGTGGTTTAGCATTTACAAAGATAGGGTTTAAGAGTTAGAGAGAGATACAGGGGAGAGGTGAAGTTATGTTAGGGATTATTTTTTAGGGTTGGGATAGATGAGGTTATGAGAGAGAGAGAGAGAGAGAGAGAGAGAGAGAGAGAGAGAGAGAGAGAGAGAGAGAGAGAGAGAGAGAGATGAAGTTATGTAAGAGAGAGAGAGATATGAAGTTATGTAAGAGAGAGATATAGATGAGATGGAAGAGATGAAGTTAAATTAGGGATTAAATAGGGTTAGATAGAAGTGTAGGGTTTAGAGAGATGGGCTTTAGGAGTTAGATAGTGGTTTAGGGTTTACAAAGATGGGTTTTAGGAGTTAGAGAGAGATAGAGGGGAGAGATGAAGTTATGTTAGGGATTATGGGTTAGGGTTGGGATAGATGATGCTATGATATATATATATATATATATATGTAAGAGATAGATAGATGAGATGGGAGAGATGAAGTTACGTTAGGGATTAAATGGGGTTAGAGAGTAGTTTAGGGTTTAGAGAGATCGGGTTTAGGAGTTAGAGAGTGGTTTAGGGTTTACAAAATGGGGTTTAGGAGTTACAGAGAAATTTAGTATTTAGTAAGATGGGGTTTAGGGTTTAGAGAGATGAGGTTTAGGAGTTAGAGAGTGGTTTAGGGTTTACAAAGATGGGGTTTAGGAGTTATAGAGAGATTTAGTATTTAGAGAGATGGGGTTTAGGGGTTAGATAGTGGTTTGGGGTTTAGAGAGATGGGGTTTAGGAGTGGGAGAGATGAAGTTATGTTACAGATTATGTGGTTTAGAGAGCAGTTTAGAGAGAGAGAGAGAGAGAGAGAGAGAGAGAGAGAGAGAGAGAGAGAGAGAGAGAGAGAGAGAGAGAGAGAGAGAGAGAGAGAGAGAGAGAGAGAGAGAGAGAGAGAGAGAGAGAGAGATTTTAAAATTATATGGTTGGAGAGTGGTTTAGGGTTTAGAGATCAATTTAGGGTTTAGAGAGTAGTTCAGGTCAACATATTTGGATTTAAAGTTCAATATAGGAGTTAGAGTCTAATCTGATTTAATGTGAGAGCTTTAGTTCAAATTTGATTAGGTTTAATGTTGTGATTTAATTATAATTAATGTTAAATTTTGTTCCTACTTAAGGTTCAATGTTAAGGTTTCAATTATAATTTATTTGTGTTCATGGTAAGAGGAAAGTTTGATTTAGTTCAATCTAATGGTTTTAGTTACCAGTTTATAGTTGTTTGTTGTAATATTTTCAAAATTTTCTAATGTTTTATAAAGTTTCAAAATTTGCTAACTATTATAATATTTTCTAAATTTTCTATATAATTATCTACATAATTTTCTCCTATTTTCTATAAATAATATTTTACACTTTCTCTAATAATTTCTAAGTTTTACTAAATTTCAATACATTTTCTAAACTTCATGTAATGTTAGAGTACTTAAAAATATAAATGTATAATATTATAAAAAATTGATCTCTTTAAAATAATCTACATCAAAAATACACATTAAAAACTATATATCTACCTAAGAAAACATAAAATAAAACTTATAAAAAATTAGGGGGAATTGCTGACATGCCTGATTCGGTCAAATATCTCCTATATCTCTTCCCGCTCCATAGTTCCCACAAGCTTGTATGATGAAAATGATAGGCATATTTGTCTTTTTGTGAATTATGTAATTTTTGTCATTTTGACTACAGATGTGTCCACGCCACTTGGTGTACAGTTGGTGCCACATAGTTTTGACCAAATTTAGTCCCCCCAGAACCCATTCAGCCAGATCTAGTCTCGCCAAAACTTAAAAGTTAGCCCCAAAGGTGAGATAGATCCATAATTTCACCCATTTGTTTAATTTTAGGTAATGTAGAAAATTTACCACCTAATCCACCTATGAATAATCCACCAATCCTACAAAATACACCACCAAACACTCTACAAGGTCAAATAAAAAACCCTCAAAATGAAGAAGAACCACTTCCATGACCTCCACCAATTGAAAGACCTCCTCTAGGGACCTAAGATTGTTTTGAAATAAAATTAATGGAGGGAAAATTGAGTTTAAAGTAGTTATTAGGAGCCAAAAGAGTTCGAATAAACATAATCCTAATAGGGCGCAATTGGCAGAACCCCTTTAGACCATTATGGGTCAAGTAGGATCTATTAGCAATCAACTGAATCTTTGGCATAATAAAAGAGAAGAAAAAAAAATTTATGCTGATGAATTGTCATATGAAGATGTTAAAAAAAATGATTACCAAATATGACATATGTATTTTGTTTAAAAAGTCAAGAGAAAAAAAACACATTGAAAAATACAACTAAGAGTTTTGCCATCCATTGATGTATTCATGAAGATATTAAAAATAACTTTTGGGATAGATGGTGGATGGTGTTTGATGCCTCTCCTTGTAAAAATCCTGAGGTTCCAAAGTATTTCTTGATGAAATTGTATTGTGAGTTTTTCATTGGGGAGATCCCTAACTATTTTGATATTCTTCCTTTGCAGGGTAGAGTTGGGGGGTCATCATTTGATAGGCTAGGGTTGGAAAGTTACGGGTGGAGCATAATAATGTTCCTTCTATTATGAAGGAGCACATAGAAGCCAACACACTAAGAACTATTAGAGCTTTAAATCAGAGCCTCATTCAGTGTGTCACTCCTTTGGTTGTGGATGAACCTAGTCACAGTACTGGTCACATGTGCACGTCATGTGGATATCTTTGCATATTTGGCAATTCCAATAGAGAGGATGATGATACATGACTTCCTCAATGCCACATTTGCAATTGATACATAGATAAATATAGATAATTATATTTTAAACTATTTTGATCACATCTCATATGTACATGAATGGCTAATAAATTACTATGTCTTAACGTTTCTTGAAACTTAGGGCCAGAGTGTTATTGGCACTAACACTAATCTCTCGACCTCATTTTATACCATGTCAATGAATGCACATGTATGTATCAATGTATTCATTTAAATTAATACATCTATTTATAATGTAATCATATCAAAGTTTAACTCAAAACTTGTATCCATGTACATTAGTTTTGTGTTGGACCATCAACTTTCACATTGGACTCTGAGCATGGGCACAATACCACTCATATAGAGGTATATTCATTCACATGTTAATTTGATCCAATTGAATATGTTTATTTAATAAATGAATTAATATTTAACTTAATTTCCTTATTACATGATCATATGCAAAGTCACAATGGTCATGATGATGTTGATTTGGGGTCACTTGGCTTTTAAATGAGTTCATTTTCCCTAGAGGTATATACATGTTCTAATGCATAATAATTTATATCTCTATAGTAGATCTTTTGTACATGAATGTGATGAGTGTGATGTCTAATAGATTTACATACATGCATAATAGGTAAATGTTGAACCTTCAGGATCGACATTGCACAATGAAGGACATGGTGCTAGATTCACATAGGTACCCAAATTTTCTAATTGATAACATGACATAAGAAATTAAGTATTCTTTATAATCACATTTGATTCTAATGTTGTATCATTTTTAGTTATTGAAATTAGAGACTCCTCCACATCTGTATCATTAAATTGATTGGGGATTCACTACTATAGTTGCTAGTTCCAAGCCACTAACTAAGGCATGAAAGATTTTGAATTACAATATAGTTAGTATTGAAACTAGATATTCTATTCATGAGTACAAATGGGTGATAACTTTGAAGATTTTTGTAGGGTCTTATTACTCCTGATCATCTACATTCCTCTAAGGTGGATGTATAAGAGGGATTATTAGCTAGTTGTAAGAAAATATTTTATTTTATGTGTATGTATATTTCATTTTTTATGTATAATAGTTATTGATTCACATGTACTTTTAATTTTAACAAGTCAAGTTACAGAAGAGTCTAGATCAATAGACTAGTTAGCATTTTAGGAAGGCCCTCCACAACATCTCCCTCTTCTTGGTGATTGAAGATAGTCATGGATTTGTTTTCTTGCTCTAGCAAAAATACTAGATATCTAGGAATGTATATTTTATGCCTATATCGTGGTATTGGACATAAATTTTGTATATTGTTTTTGATATATGTCATTTTGATATATATTTCAAGTATGACATTATTAGATATACACTTATGATGTTTTAGATTATCAATGTCTGACATTATATGATATTATATGTTATTGTATGAGATTGTTGGATATTGACATTATTAGACCTTATGGAAATAACTTTGAGTTTTTATTATCAGATTGGATTTGATGCTTGTATTATTGGATTACTTGATTGGATGCTAAGATTTGAAGATCGTGAATTTTAAGATGCAATGTTTTGGAAAATCAAGAAATTTTATATGCATATTGTGTTAGACCTATGGGAATATTTATCAATTAGAGATCAATAGTTATCAATAGTTTACAAAGTTCAATATATTTATGTTGGCTATGTGTCTAGTGCTACATAAATGGTTTGATTATATATTTTTCTTACATGTTCTAGATTTTTTTGTATGTGAATGGTTTTAAGCAATTTTAAAATTATGCCAAAAAATACTATATAGAATGATGCTTCTTTGTAGCTTCAATGGGACCCTATCTTTCACCACATAACACCTCAATAATTATGTTATTTTGTAGTTCATAATTTGAATGTTCATGTTTGTAGAATTTGGTTTTGTTAAGTTGATTCTATTAATAACCAAATGATATTTTGTTAAATAGTCCACATGCTTGGTTTTATATTCAATTAATCAATGTGTTTTCCTTAATTTTGCTTCCACATTTGGTATATCTATCTACCAATGAATTATGATGCTCCCATCTAGAAGTGCATGATTCCATATTTTGTACATGTATATATGGTGGTTTTCCCTCTCTTTTTTAAAACTCAAATGTTATGCAGCCACATGAGTAATGAAGATCAATTTCATTTCTTCAAATTTTATTTGAAGGTCATTAAACCTTTTTCAAACAAGGTGATAAAATAAACAATCTTTAGCATTTAACTCTATCATCAAGGCCAATTCATTCCTCCTCATATTTTACCAAATAATTTGGATGCATCACCCATGGATCCTTACTTGCTTTGAAGCAATTTTTCAAACACTTCACAACATGCATGTCATCTCTTCTTCAATATAGTTCATGTTCTTTGAAGGAATTTTGTCAAATATTTCATGTGCTTTGTATATTCCCACATGACCAATAGTCATGATGCAATCATCACAAGCTTAACAGTTGAAGATAAGCTATGTGAAGCTTCTAGCACTGTAGACCTCTACTTAACTTAGTATTAAGGCAACCATGACACCTATGAAAGTAGAACCCTCATATACAAAAGTAGGGCATCCCTCAAGTATATTTCATTACACATTGTGAATTCAAATATCTAGAAGTAGGTTGATAAGTATTTAGAAATAGTGTAAGTCATCTAAGTCCTTACTAAAAAATTATATCATTTAACTAAGAAAGTGTTGATTTAGCTTTAAATATCTTAAAATGGGTGTTTTAGCTTAAAAGTGTTGATTTTCAACCTAGTGCATCTTGGGGACACCTAGGTACAACATGCCCAAAATTGTTCTTGATGCTTGGTGTGTGATACGATATGTCCCCTACCATTTACTTGGCCAAATGGACATAACGAAGCTAATAGAATGGTCCCATAATGAATGGATTAAAAGATGGTCCATTTAGCAACTTTCCACTATGCAAAAAAAAAAAATTGGTGTCAACTAAAATATGTTTGCCAAAAGAAAACTGTGAGGACCATAAAAAATGGAGCTACAGGGACCCTTGGAACACCTTACTTGTGTGCTTCACAAAACTTTGGTAACCATCACAAGGTAAGATATTGTGTATGCTAATTATGGCCTATAAATTTACCATAGTTCAAAATGATCATTACATGTTAGAATCATCTTGGAATGAACATGGAATTTTCCATCTAAAATAATACAACAAATCGATCTATTGCCTTCTAACTAATTAGATTTTGTTGTCCACTCTTAGAATTAAGAGATCAACAACTAGACCACTAGAACACAGGATTTCTTCAAAGCTAGATGATATGCAATATTTAACCTAGATGTATGCAAGTTAGTCTAAGAATATAAAGAAAAAATTAATCTACATGTATGCATGATTAATATATTATGAAAGAGAGAATATGAAAAACAATGTAAGTGTGAATGCAAGAGTTGAGTAATCAAACTAACATTAATTCAATACTTTTCATATGCATCCTCCAAAATGAAGAGATGCGGGTTTCTTAAATAGATTCCAAGAATTTGATCAATGGTTGAGATCAAATTGAATGAATAGTTGAGATTTGATGAAGATTTAGTTAGAATAGAAAGTTTCCTTATGAAAAGGAAGTTAACTAATTTCTTTTGAGTGGAATAAGGAGTTAACTGATTTAATTCCTTTTCTAATTTCAGCCAACTCAATGTTTCCAATGTTGAACTAAAGAGAGACTATTGGAGAAGATATTTGATTTAAGAAAATGAAATATGACCTCATAATTGAATAATTAAATTTAATAATTACAATGAGGATTTTTAATTAAATCAAATATATTTAATTCCTCATGTATATTAGATAAAGGGGTGAATTTAATTTAGTTAAAGTACTAGGACTTATAACTAAATTAATAGATTTAATTCAGCTAATTCAATTAATATTTAGGAATTAAGTAAAGCAAATGATTAATATAGATTAATGATTTTATGCATTTGAGACTTAGGTTGAGTAGAGATTATCAAAAATAGAATTGCCTAATACAATAGGACTTTGAGTAAGATTAGTAGACCAAAATTGATTTAGAATGGCAAGGTGCCAATTTAGGGGTACTACATTTGCCCCTCTTTGAATGAATGTGAGAGCAACATGTTTATTCAAAGAAATCAAAAGTCTAAGAATGTAGACCAAAAAGTGAGATTGGTTCTGGGATTGATGATACAAAGACCAATTGATTATCTTTTTAAGATTATCTTCATAATGAAGCTTAGCCTTATGGAATCTAGATAGAACACCTAGATATTGATATCTGAGAACAAATATTATCAAACTTCATAGAATTGTTCCTAGAATGAGACTCAATACTCAGGAGTCTAGGTTAGATTGCCCCAATACCTATCCATTAGAAGCTGACAAGGTTAATCATGACTCCTAGAATTATCCCCAAAAGGAGACTTAATCCTTAAGACTTGGGGTTAGATTGCCCTGATACCTATCCATCCAATAGTGATTGAAAGCAAGAGTTTATAATTATGCCTAGAACAAAGCTTAATTCTCAACAAGAATTAGGATTATCTCTAGAACAGAGCTGAATCTTCCAAAGTATAGATAGAACACATGAATACTAGTCCATAAAAGATAACAAGACCTAATCATGAGTCATAGAATCATCCCATGAATGAGGCTTAATCCTTAGGAGTTAGGGTTAGAATGTCTTGATATGTGTCCATTAAACTATGATATGGATTGTTATAGGTGTGATCAAATGATCAAAAGATGAAATAGATGACATATGATGCGAGATAGAGGGAATAGATATACCCCGAGTGATGAGATGCCCCTAGTGATTAGGGCATTATATTTAGATTAAGTTGAAGCTAGTTTTGAAAGATTCAATGATGTAATCATCATGCCTGCTTGGGAGAAAAATTGAAAGATGACACACCAAAATAGTGATGTAGAGTAGTATATTTGAAGATAAAGATACGATCAAAAATTTAAAAGCATGTAGATTAGATTAGAAGAGCATGAAGAAAATTTGAAATCAATTCAGACTAATTTAGAGATCCAAAAGTCTAAGTTTGACTATGGTTGAACAAAGTTGACTTTTTCTATAAATTTGGAAAATTTGAAGAAAGATGTGATTTTGACAATATTCAAAGATTCACAAAGTATCAAAAAAGTGGACTGCACAAGCATTCGATCGTATCGGTCCTAAAAATTTGAAGTTTTAATTTGAGTTGTTTAAGTGTGTTAGATTTCAAATTTGATCCCAAAAATGAGATCAGAGTAGCCAAATTAGCTAATGGGGTAAATTTCACATCAATAGGAATACTTTCAAAAATTAGGTCAAAACCTATATAAGGGCCCAAAAGGTCTTTTTCAACTGATTTGTGCATTTTGTCTTTTGAGAAGAAGGAGCTTTGAAGAGAAAATGGTGGTCCTCGTGCATTTGCATCGATTCGAGCACTCAAGGTGAAAAAGCTGACCGACAACTATGATCCTCTAGTGAGTAGTTGATTATCCTACTTTGCATTTCAAATTTTGCATATTGTGATGTATTTTTCATGTTTTAAATTATTTTAAGTGTCCATTCTTTGTGGGTTTCATGCAAAAATCTCATTTTCATGTGAAACTACAAGAAATCTCGCATGAGATACCCTAGTTTTCCTAGTTTTTTGCTTCCTTCAATAGGATTTCTCTAGCAAAGACTTGAAATCTTGTGCGAAAAAAATGTAATCTCACACAAGAAAGTGAAGTCTCACACGAAAATTTGGTGTTGTGTGCAAAAACATTTGTCAAAAATTTGATTGATTGAGCCATCGTCTCGCACTTGCATCAGTCAATTTTTCATGTTTTTAGTATGTGGTAGTGCATTTATAGTTAGTATGATATTTCACAGGTTTGATATTGATAGTGTTCATGTTCTTTTCATGTTTGCAATTTTGCTTTCCAGATGTCTCCTTTAGATCACATTATACTCCCTTTGGAGCATTGATTATGTAGTTAGATGATGTGAAGCATGCGCATATGAACTCTCTTGGCCTCTCATATCTTTGTGATACCTTTGCATTAGTAGTGAATCATAGTTTACTGATCACACTAGTTGAGCATTCCCATTCAAAGAAAAACATGTTTCACCTGCCACTAGGAGAGATGACCATCACACCAAAGGAAATATACCAAATTTTATGGATACCCTTCCTCAGCCCACAAGTATAGTATGATATCTAGCTGAGACCAGGTACATTAGCATTGAGCACCATTTTTCACGAAGATCTCATCATGGGTAGAACTATCCCATGGGATGAGTTAGTGCATAGATATAGTCCCACTCATAGATTGGCAGCATAACTCAGAGTATTCATCAATTGCTTTTTGATGCCTAACAAAGGCCAACATAGACTTGAGTGTGGATAGGGATGGATGCTTCAACAAATGTTGGGTGAGCTATTCCATTTTGGATGGGGTCAATGTATGTTGGCCCACATGTACCATGAGATGTATGAGAACATATATCATGAGAAGAGGAGCATGACCACATGATTCTATGTTCTATAGGTATGGGCATGGGAGCACTTGCCCATCACGAGGCTGATTTGTTCTAAGAGAGGTAGGATCATGAGCCTTACATATGTAGATACTATGAACAGATGACGTAGATATCTTTGGGTAAGATTGAGTAGTGGAGGGGTAAACTTGATGACCTAGTAGTAGTAGTATGGTGGTTGTGGAGAGAGATTGAGGCATGGGATGATGTACATGTGGAGTTAGGATACATGTTTGCCTCTCAACCACTAATTGGTCGCTTGATCCAAGTGATCAAGAGGTTTCCATTGATTTGTGTGTGGTGATAGTATGGTCAACCTCAAGATATCACATAGGAGTATTGCACATATGCTCTCTTTGCCTTAGATGTGGAGCATGGGTGCTCTGTCAAACTAGAATAGGGTGGATCTATGATTGATGTGCATTCCATTTTTGCGATGCAATGGGATTATATGGTAGCAGTTTTAGATTGGGGGATGAATCTAGCCTATAGGGAGGACTTTGTGAGTCATCCCTTCCCTTGGTTCATAGACCTAGTAGGGATGGAAGTGCCAGTGCAGCTAGTGCCGACACCATAGCAGCCACAGTCACAAGGAGTTAGACAAAGGATGTGACAAGTTCATATTCCTCCCTAATAGATGGGAGAGGATCTAGGTATGGGTGGGAGCAGTACAAGACATAGACATCCATGGGGTTAGATGGGAACTTTGGGTGTCATCGGTGGAGATGTGTAGAGGCAGTGGGTAGAGGAGTAGCCAATAGAGCACATCAATCTCTCAATGGGTGATGAGGAGATGCAAGATTAGCTAGTGCCAGATCCACACTAGGATGCTCTAAGGAGGACCCAAGAGCGATTGAGAGTGGTGTAGCGATAGGTGGAAGAGATGCAGATACAACTGAGAGTGTAAGATATGCACTTAGGAGATTAGGAGCAAGAGATTGAGAACCTACACACAAAGTTAGAGAAGTGAAGAGAGGAGACTTTACTACAGAGTGCCCAAACAACTTACTATTATGTCAGGTATATGGCAACAGTACCTGAGGTGGCCAAGAAGATGCCCCAATTTTTTGATTATGGGAGAGCATCGGATGGTATATGATTTCCAATGAGACCAAATGCTCCTCCTCCTCCTCCTCCACTTAGGGATGAGGGAGAAGGGAAAAATTAGATTCTCTCTTCCAACTTTTTCTTGGCTATGTATCAATTGATGTGCCGGTATTATTTTGTATCCTTTTGAGATTGACAGTGCTCGAGTAGTGCCCATTTTTGTACTGATGTACACTTGATTCCATTGGAGAGTTATATATATATATATATATATATATATATATATATATATATATGAGATCTTCTGATTTGAGTCTCTTTTGCATGTGTCACTTTTTTTTTTATAGTTTTTCATACATGAGACATTCATGATATGATTTTGATGAATGAAAATTGATATGATGTATGAATGTAGTGTAGATGAGATTAATATGGAATTATGTATGTGAAATGCAATATGTGAATGAACTAACATCTCATGCAAGTTTCAAGTTTCATTGATAATGATAGGTATCTCATGAGGATCAAGAGTATGAACCAAGGAACTGAACACTTGTGCAATCATGAAGAAATGTGATACTTTGAAGAAACCAACAACCTCTCATGTTGAAGGATGCAAGTGAAGTAGTGATCAAAATGTAGTCTTATGCCAATGGAGCATGCAATGTAGTCCTAAGTTAGATGCAACCTTAGTTCTAGTTACCGAAGTCATAAAATTATCATCACTAAGTGTTTAGTTAAACCCACAAATGTCATACGATTCTCACTGACATTGCAATCATGAGAATATGAATATGAAACATGTCCTAGTTTTTTCAGGATTAAATGTAAGCATTTGAGGCATAAGAAGGAAGAATAACTAGAATATTTGTCCCTTTTCATATAGCAAGTGAATATAAGCATCAAAGCATAAATGCTAGGATGACCAAAATGTTTTTTACATGCAGACACACTAGACACAAAAGAGATCCTTCTTATTCTAAGTACTCATTAAAGGTTCTATCCACAATGACCCTTACATTCATAACCTAAGACATAATTGTGTTACGTATACTCACAGTGACCCGTATGTTCACTTAACAAGATGAGTATCAGTATTTATTGTAGTATAGAGAATTCACTCAAACATGCAAGTAAAAGAACCAAACTTAGTGAAGAGTCCATATACAATGATTCAAGATACACATAGTCATCCAACACAAGATAGAGGCTCTTATAGTGGATACCCCTTTTATATGGATGCTTTTGATCATTGGAACTAGGTTGTCAAATAGAAAGAAAAGAAAAGATCATTACCCCAGTCCTCACTTCTCTATTCAAAAGTGACATCATCAAGTTTCTCAAAGGGAAATGATAAAGAGAAATAAAAAGAAAGAAAGAAAAGCTCAACATATCTCAAACAAGTTCAACATTTTCAGTTCAGTTTTTGTGTTATAGGATTGATGTCAAGTATCAATGTTCAAAACCTATGTGTAAGAAATCTCTTTAGTGGGAGGATGATAGTACAAAGACTTAATTAGGAAAAATGTTGACTGACATTAGAGAGAAATCTTCATTGAGAAGAATCTCAGTAGGAACTTAAGCGGTGGTAAAAAGACATAGTTAGAACAACTAGTGACTAATGCAAAAGTGATCTTCTTCAAGAGGTATCTCTGTAGGAGCTAAGCGATAGTAGATAGACATAGTTAGAAAAATAGGACTAATGTGAAAGAGATTTTCTTTGAGAGGAATCTCTAGAGTTATACAAGCAATAGTAGTCAGATGCAGTTAGAACAACTAGTAAGTAAAGAAAAAGAGATCATTTATGACACTATAGGGTGTTGCCTCCAAGAATATGACAAGATTCAATCCATTGATACATAAGCAAAATCAACAAATCAAAGTAAGAAAGCTACTATAAAAGAGCCAAAAGATGCACTGCAAGATATAGAATTGGACAAGAGGTGCACGTTTACTAGATTTTTACCTTCTCGGTAGAGTTTTTTTTTGATACCATGATACATGTTTGCCAGGTTTTCATCAATGACACTTTTTTTTAATTTTTCGTTTTCCTTTTTTTTTTTTCTCTTTTTTTGTAATTTTTGAACAAGCCACTTATTGCTAGTTTTTCACCAAGATAATAGATTTTTTCAAGACATTTATGTATGTACAAAGATCTTTTGAAAGCATGTCAACTGTAAAACCACTTTAGATGGAGAGTGTTGATCGACTCCTTGAGTGATTCTCCCTTGGTTGTTGAAAGTTGATAAGCCTCATATCCAAACACTATTGTAACTATGTATGGACCAAGCCAGTTAGGCTCAACCTTCCCTTTTTGGATCTTTTGTTGCTAATTCTTAGGTCTTTCTATTAGAAGAGGTCACCCTTTTGAAAGTCATGTCATTTGAATTTCTTGTTGTAGCTTTTAGACATATACTTTTGATAAGCTTAAAGATGATCACACAGCACTTGTTGAAGTTCATCTCAACCTCAATAGGAAGCACATCATCCACTCTATATACCAAAGCAAAGGGTGTTTTTCTTGTTGGAGTTCTAATGCTAGTTCTGTAAGCCCATAAAGCCAAATTAATCTGAAGGTGCCAATCCCTTCTAGATTTGTTGACTGTGCGATGTAAGATCTTAAGGATAGCCTTGTTGGATGCTTCCGCTTGGCTATTACCCTAGGGTAATATAGATGACCAATGTTGCTTGATTTTGAACTTTGAGCACAACTCCTTAAGATCCTTGTTTTCAAATTATCCCCCATTGTCAATAATGATGGAGGATGGTACACCATACCTACATATGATGTAGTTAAGAATGAAAAGAGCTAAAATTTTACCACTTGCCTCAGAAAGAGGGATAACTTCCACCCATTTAGTGAAATAGTTTGTAGTTGTGATGATGAATTTGTGTCCATTCAAAGATGAAGGATGAATTTGACCCACTAGATTATAGGCCCATTATTGAATGGCTAAAGTGTGATAGATGGAATTATCTCCTTGGCTAGAGCATGGATTATATTTCCATGGAGTTGGTATTGTTTGCAAGACTTGGCATACTTGATTTCCTCTTGTTCCATATTCGACCAATAGTAACTAGCTTTGATAAGTTTGTGAGCTAGTGTCAAGCCATTAGAGTGAGATCCACAAATTCCCTCATGTACATCAATTAATGCACATTTGAACTCATCAAGATCTAGACATGTAAGGAGTGTTCTATCAAGACCTCTCCTAAACAAGTCATTTGTAATGATGACATTACATGATGCACTACAGATCGGATGACATTTTTCATTCTGAGTAAGATTGTTTGGAACTATTTGGTCACTTAGGTAAGTATACATATGATGGTAGTAGGATGAACTATGTCCAACAATAAAAAATCATCTGAGATTTAGGTGAGTTATAGGTAGGGTAGAGTAATGTTCCACTAGGAATTCATGTCGAAAATCATTCTCAAGCATATACAGCATTGAAGTAAGAGTAGCAATTTCATTAGCCACCTTATTATCCACCTGCATAACTTGTTGAAAAGTGATATGTGCAAAGTATTTCTTTAAATCATCAACCATTCATTTATAAGGTATCAACTTCTCATTCTTTGTCTAATACACATCATTGACCTAATTGATTACGTGTTGTGAATCACTAAAGATATTCAATTGATCTACTCTCCATTCAACCACAATCTTCATGTTGTTGATTAAGGCCTCATATTTTGTAATATTTTTTGTACAAGGGAATAAGATCTTGTATGCCTTAGGCAATGAGTACTTCTGTGGTGTTATGAATAAGAGTCCAACATCCAATCCCTTTTATGTGAAGGAACCATCAAAGAACATCATCCATATTTGGTGTGTTAGAAATAAATTAGATTCATTTGGGAAATCAATATTTAGTGGGACAAGACTTTTCATTGGTGCATCTACTAGTTGATCTGCAATCGTCTATCCTTTAATAGCCTTTCTTTCAACATATTCAATGTCAAATTTGTTGATAATCATGACCCATTTAGCCAATCTACCTATCACAGCTTCCTTGCTAAGAAAGTATTTTAAGGGATGAATTTTAGTAATTAGACATGTAGTATGTGCTAGCGTATAGTGTCACAACTTTTGAGAAGTGAAGACCACTACCAAGCAAGCCTTTTGAAGGACACTGTAGTTCATCTCATAAGAGACCAATGTATGACTAAGATAACATATGGTATGCTCCTTGTTATCATTGTCCTCCTAAGCTAGCAAGATACCAAAAGATGATTCTGTTACTGAGATATATAGAATGAGAGGCTTCCCAAAAATAGGAGGCATTGGGATTGGTGGATTAGCAAGATATTGTTTGATCTGTGTTAAGCTTTGATCACAATATTTTTCTAGTCATATTATACACCTTTATATAGATTCTTGGTAAAAGGCTATGACCTATTTGCTAATTGTGAGATGAATCTATGAATGGATTGAAGTATTCCATACAACCCCTCATTTCACTAATCTTATGGAGTGGAGGCATTTATATGATTTCTTGAACCTTTTCAGGGTACACCTTGATTCTTTTTGCAAAGACAATATAGCCGAGCAACTTTCTAGAAGTTACACCAAATGCACATTTCTTAGGATTTAATCTAAGACTGAATTTTCCCATGTGATCTAGGATAGGTTCCAAATCTTACAAATGAGTGTTGTGTTGTTTACTTTTGACCAAGGTATGAACAACATAGTCCTCCATCATCTTATGCATCATGTCATGAAAGATTATTGTAACCGCCCTTTGATACATGGTGCCAACATTCTTCAAACCAAAGAATATCACATTCCAATAGAAAACACCCCATGCCCACGTAAAATCAATTTTCTCCTGGTCTTCCAGCACAATTTTAATCCGATTATAACTAGAAAAACTATCCATGAGTGAGTACATTTCATATCCTACTACCATATCCACGATCATATTAATTTTGGGAAGTGGAAAATCATCCTTTGGACATGATATGTTCAAATCTCAAAAATTTGTACAAACTTGGATAGACTTGTCATGTTTGGAGATTGGAATAATGTCAGAGATCCATTTAGCATAGTCAATGGCATGGATGAAACCAACTTTTAAAAGTTTTTCCTGTTCAAATTTAACAAGTAATGCAACATGAGAATGCATTTTCTTTAGATTCTACTTGACTGGTTTTACTCCTAGTACTATAGACAAATGATGCATTATGAGGTCAAGATCTAAGAATGGCATGTCTAAGTATGCCCATTCAAAAATAATCTTTTTCTCTTGAAATAAGGTAATGAATTTCTCTTTTTCTTCTCAAGATAAAGACTGTATAATGTGTATCATATGAGGTTGCTCCTCTGTTCCCAAGTTGATTGGCTATGTTGGCTCTATCAACACCGATGATCTCTCTTGAAAATGACTAGGAAGCACATCAAACATCTCATCCTTAGGTGCCTCAAAAAGGTTTTCACCTTTGGATATGTCTTGTTTTTACTATTTTGGGTTCTGATACTTCCACAATGTGGTTTTCACCATCATACCTTCTATTTTTTTCTTTTTGATTGTATGACTGAGATATTTGATGTTGTTGGTGTAAATATGTATTCACTATTTACACTTACTTAAGTTTACTTAGGTAAATGCATTATTTTATTATTTATTAGTTAGCCACATAGGAGTATGCATACTCTTGTGAGTTGTCATGTTGACAATACAAGAGTTACCAACTCTAATTATGCACATGGTGTCTACAACATCTCTACATGAGATACACCTTGTCATACTTATCCTCTCATCTACAATGAAGGATAAGATATGTGATTAGTTGTCATGCTTTTCTCCTAGTTCTTTCTAGAACCATTCTAGATGCATCTAAGAGGCCTTTATATACAGGCACTCCTAGTGTGTATACACATGTATCAGAACATGTAATAGAACATTGAATATCAATAAATCAATTTTGGATATTGTTATTCTAATCATACCTTTAGTCTATTGTTGTGCTTGTGCTTGAGTTCCTAGATCTTGGGTGAATATTTCATTAAGGCAAGTTCTTATTTGGTATCATAGCTATACCAAATTCTTACAAATGTCATCTTTAGTTATATTGACACTTTGTTCACTAGTAGAGGATTTTACTAGTTTGACAACATTTATGTAGTAGGAAAGAGCATAGTCATTCTAGAATATAGGGACTTCACTAGATGTATCATTGGAATTATAGTCTATGAGCTTGGGATAAGTGAGTGAAATAGAAGTGATGGGTTCGATGACATTCATGGTATAGTCATAAAATGCACGGACAAGTAATTTGAGACTTAAAGCAACTTTTTCTAAAGGTGTATTCAAATTCCTTTGTGTGCTAATGACATTAATTGATGGCCCATTGACACTAGTAGGATGAGACTCATCTAGCTAAACCCTAGATTATTCGCCTAATTTAAGTTAATTTTCATATATATGAACTTGATCTACATCCTTGTCTAAAGTGGCCTTTGTGAGAGAATCAAATTCGTACTCTCAAGAATCTATGCTACTCCAATAGTGATGGGAACCCATTCTCCACTTTCATTTTCATCTTGGCTTTTACAAAGTTGTTCAACTACTACAACATAACTAGACTCTCCTCTTTCTTGTTAAATATGAGGAAGATTAGTAGTTTTTTTAGAAGAATCATTATCACCATCCATAGTACCAACACATGGTAAGAGGCCATCTGCAAAAAGCTTAGCAAGATCTAAAGGAATTGGATAATTAAAAGTATCCTCATTGTCAAAACTATCCTTATGATTATCTGAATTAGTTTGTGATTCATGTTAAGATGAACTTTCTGACTCTAGTATGAATTTATTAATCCCTAGATGAAAGGGAATCTTCTTGAAATCTAGACCTGTTGTATCCCAAGACCTTCTAGATATTGCTTTGATAGGATCAATCAATCTATTGTTGTTACATCCAATAGGACCATTTCCATTGTAACCAAAGTGTTTAATTATCTTAAGACCTAGACTATAATTTTTACAAGTAATCTCATGAGATTGTTTTGTGAGATCAGTGAGAGTCTCTTCTTTATATAGCTACACAATGATGGCTCTGTCCTCATCTTCCACTTCTAGAGAGTAGAAACTTTGAAAAAAGTACCATTGAATTTAGTCTGAGGTGAGAACACAAATGGTCTCTTCACTTCAGATGGTCTCCCATAATGGCAAGGAGACTCAGGAAGAGAAGTCACAAATAGAACAGGTTCAATACGATACTCACCTATTCCATTTTCTATCAACTTTAGGGACCTCTCCATTTTTTTAGCTTATCATCATGATGATCCATAGATTCCCTATTTGCACATACAAATTTTTTCAGCAGATTTTAGCATGTTACAAATGTAGCTAGTATTAGCAGGTATGGTGACTTCAAAGCTATGAAATGGAAACTTAACACATTGATGGTATGTTGAAGGTATAATTTTCATTCCATGTATCTATGGTCTCCTTAACAGGATGTTGTACGCTAATAGAATGTCAAGGACTTGATAGGTAACATCTCTTTCTACTAGACCAACATGAAGTGGCAACATAATGAGACCTAAGGGTTTATGCTTGAATTCATCATATGCCTTGATGGTTATTTTGTGATGAGGATCAATAGACTCTTTATAATAACCCAATTTATTAAGAAAAATAATAGAATAGATGTTCAGACCAGCTTCATTATCAATGAGCATGTGACAGAAATGTTTTTGGTGTATCATAACTTAAATATGCAATGGTTGGTTATGAGGATGACTCAATGAATTATCATCCTCTTCAGAAAAGGACAAATAGTGAGGTTAGCTCAAGTGACCTACCATTGATTGAAACCTATCAAGATCAAGATCTTCAGGTATACTTGCCTCGGTAAGGGCATTGTCTAGAATCTACCTATGAGAAGGCAAGATTTTGAGTAATTCAAAGATAGTTATTTAAGCATTTGTCCATTGTATTTGTTTGAGTATACTATAGTTTGTAACTATGGAAGATGTTGTAACTTTTGTCTTGCTAGATGGACCAGAAATAGGTTTGTCTTTGTGTTGATGTATCTCAAGAACAAAAGGCATAGGGCCTTTGAGTACTAGATTGGCATGAGGGCATGTAACAACATTGGCACAAGATCAATGAGATAAAAGTACAAAGCTATGTCAACTTCATGCTGACTTATTAGAATGACTAAATTTGAGTATGTCTATCTAAAAATCAGAATTTTCCAAACATATGATCTAGATAAATTCATTGTAGCTAAGTTATTTATGGTCTCACACTTTTCCAATTGGAGATGTCCAATAAATGTATGTTTTATACTAGTTTGTATCCAATTACCAAAGAAATAAATTTATTTCAGAAAAGTGACATTTCAATAACTCTTATTAATTTTTATGATATATTTTGAATAACATATAAACACCATTTTATAGAATTCTGATCTGTAAACTCCTTGTTATGAATCACTTACAATTTTAAGATTCAGTAGGATATAGATTTGAATTAAAGATCATAACTGACGTTTCTTGTGAACTATGCAAATAAAACTTAGAAAGGTGGAAAATAACTAAGTACACAAAACATGCATCAAAAAGAACAAGAGACAAAAGATTTGATTTCGGAGTTCACCAGACTTTGGCTATGTCTACGGATCTGCAAACTCCCAAGATTGATGCCATTAATTATGATGTAAAAATCATACATCACCATGGTCTTCCATGGAGTTACAATCTACTTCTCACTTCCACATTGTGATGACAGGAACTTGCTAGCAAAATATTCGTGCATAGGTCCTTTGCCACTTTTTACAATGCTAAGCAATAAAACTGCAACTCTCTCTCAATGGGCATTAAGCCTTTACAAAAATGACATAAGGTCATGAAAAATCCTCTCAAGAGAATTCTAAGTTTTTATCTCATATTATAAGACCACTTAATTCTCTAGAGCATTCTCCCAAATTTCCTCTTTGGAAAATTATAAAGACTTATCCAAGTCTTCTTCTCCCCAAGGACTAATTACCTTTACAAGAGAAGAATAAGTCCCCTTTTATAAAAATTATTTTCCTTATTTGGTGTAAAACCAAATAACAAATTTGATAACTATCTCCCCCTTAAATAACAAATAAATCTTCCATATACCTCCCATGTAAATCCTTAATATTAATAGCTCTTATATTCTAATAGATTCAATTTTTGGCTTTTATAATTCAAGCCTTACATAGAAATCTTGGTTAGATTATGGCCTCTTATTAAATTTTTAAATACAAAAGTGAATCCTTATTAATAGGAACGTTATATGTTCATTTTATATTTTAAAACAACATTAGTCATTTTAAAACAAAAAGACCTTCTAAAAAATCTTTAAACAATCATGGTAAATCATGGAAATTCATGACACCCTATCGTAATGACATCATGCTGATGTCATCATACTTGGCTTTAGCATCCAACTTTAAACTATCATAACTTTCACATATGAACTCCATTTTTGATGAAATGAACGCCAGTATGAAGCTCTTGACGGGGTCTTTAATTTAAGACCCATTGTTGACCACTTTTGAGATAGTCCAATTTCACCTTTTTGGTCAACCCCTGGTTCAGTAGTTTGACCCAAAATTTGACCAAGAAAATCTCAAGCAAATAGACTCCTTTTGACACACTTCAAATTGTGTCGAGAATGTTTCATCATGCTCTATGCATTGATGTCAATTTTGGGAGATTTTGAGTGGGCTAAATTTTTGAGCTCTTCACGATCCACCTGGATCAAGCTCAAAGTAAATAATATTCTCATATTCAGTTTATAGTGTTTCCATTAGATGTAGTATATTGTAATTAAAAAATTCTATAGGCACATATTTTAACACTCAAAAAGATGTCAATTTTGAGAAAGAAAAAAATATTAAATTACATCAATAAAATTTAAAAATTATATGACATTCTAGAGGAGAGACTCCTCTTCTAGAATGTATATTTTTTCATCTAGTTAGAATAGATTTGTTTTGAAAAATGTGGTGAGAGATAAAAACTATGGATTTCAGGTGAGTTGAAATTTGAATCACTATAAAAGAGAAAATATAGATCTAAAACTACTTTTTATCTTTGATTGTTCTAGCTATATATGTTATCTATAACATAGTCTGAGATCAAAGGGAAATAAGTTTATTTACATATAGTTTTGTGGTGGGAGCTAGACCCCTAATTTTCATCACTTTTCAATAGCTAAAAAATTATCTATAAAAATTAAGAAAATATATTAATTCTCATTCCAAATAATTATTAAAAATTATAATGCTAAAATCCATTCATTTCTACACATTTCATTAGTTTACTTCATTTTAAAGTTCAAAATAATAGTACCAGTATTATATCATCGAAGGTGAATAATTATACTTTTGATAGCCCTTTCCTTTACAAAAGGGTAACACAAGTTTTTTCTTTTAGCTATTGTGATTGTTCAGGATCAGATGTAGAAGACATAACACCTTTTAAGACAAATGAAATCCTAGGTTTCATCTTGTCATGTTTTCTTTTAATCATGATAACATGACAATAATCAGAGTCCATGGGTTCAACCATGTTGATCACATCATTGTCATGGTTGTATATATAATTGAATTTGTTGTTTGTTTTATGTGTAGAGCTTTCTCCATTTCCATAGGGTGGAAAATGGTTCTTTAAAATCTTTGTGATATGAATTGTTGTTATGTCCACCAACAACTATATCGCCATCATTGATTAGGTCTTGAACCTTGTTACAAAAGCTTGCACCCTTGCCTAAAGTTTTACCTAAAGGCAACCTTGTGAAACATGGAAAAAATCTCCAAGCTATGGGACTTGATGTTAGGATAAAACCACAGACATAAATAAAAACTACATGCAAATATAATCGAAAAAAAAAAGATCACATAGAAATGAACACAAGACACCAAGATTTAACGTGGTTCACCCAATCCCTAGGCTACGTCCACCAAATAGCAAATTCAATCTTATTACAAGCCAGTGATTATGACCTGATTACAGTCTGCAATCCCTTACTGCTCAATACCGCCGCAAGAAGAAATTTCGCATCACAACATAATAAAATACCCAAACCTAAACCCTTTTATACAAGTATTAAACCACTTTAGGGTTATAACATGTCGGCCATACATTAACCATAGGTTTAGTGGTGAATCTATGAATGGTGAATCTACGAATAGTACCAAAAATTTTTTTAGGGTGATGCCCTAAAGCCCACTAATTATGAAGTATGTACAATACTTTCTTGATCAATCACTATAATCTAACAATCTCCCACTTGGGTACTGATCAGGCTCCACACTAAAAAACAATCTCCCACTTGGAGACTGATCTTGTAGCAATACCACTACCACATGGGGCTCCCACTGGATCAAACCACCTTGGACTCTGTTGTTCATGTTTAGTCTAAAAGACCAAATGAAGCTGAAGAGGAGTTCAACTTCTCCCTTGTTACAACCTTTTTCAACATATCTACTAGATTTTCATTGGTATGTATCTTCTCCAACTTTAACTATCCATCCTCCAAAACTGACCAAATGAAATGATACCGCAACTATATGTGTTTTGTCTTAGAATGTAGAGCTGAATTCTTTGCAAGATGAATGAAACTTTGACTATCTGTGAACAAATAATTATCCTTCTGAGGATGTCCCAATTCTTTCAAGAAGAACTGAAGCTATATCATCTCCTTGGCTGCCTCTGTAGTAGCAACATACTCTACCTCTGTAGTGGATAGGGCATTAATCTTCTATAACCTAGAAACCCAACTCATGGCTACCCCACCAACAGTAAAGACATAACCTATAGTACTCCACCTGGTATCAATATCCCCTGCCAAATCTGAGTCAACATCGCCCTGCAAATTAGTAATAAAGCCCCCAAAGTGTAAACACTTATTGGATGTTCCTCTCAAATATCTGAGAATCCACTTGACAACATTCCAATGCTCAAATCCTAGATGACTCATATACCTGCTAACAACTCCCACTGTATGTGCACTATTTGGCCTAGTGCATACCATAGCGTACATCAAGCTTTCGATAACTAAAGCATAGGGTACCTTGGACATCTTATCCTCCTCTTCCTATGTCTTAGGACACATCTCCTTAATGAACTTCAAATGACCAGGTAAAGGTGTGCTAACAACTTTAACATTCTCCATAGAGAATGTTGCAACATCTTCTCAACATAATTAGCTTGAGATAGCATTAATGTTCTGTTCTTCCTATCTCTACAAATTTTCATACCAAGGATTTGTTTTGCTGCCCCCAAATCCTTCATAGCAAATGCATGTGCTAACTGGCATTTCAGCCCCTTAATATGATCCATGTTAGACGCAGCTACAAACATATCATCAACATATAAACATAAAATAATGTAGCTATCATCATCCAACCTTTTAAAATAAATACACTAATCTGAATGACACCTATTATAGCCATGCTCATGCATAAACTTGTCAAATTTCAGATACCATTGCCGAGGTGCTTGCTTCAAGCCATATAAACATTTCTTCAATTTGCACACTAAGTTCTCCTTACCTTTGACCTCAAAACCCTGTGGTTGAGCCATATATATTTCTTCATCCAAATCACCATGAAGAAAGGCTATTTTAACATCCACCTACTCTAAATGCAAATCTTTAGTAGCCACAAGACTTAAAACAGTACAAATATAAGTCATTTTAACAACAGGAGAAAATATCTCATCAAAATCAATTTCCTTTTTTTGTACAAATCCTTTTACAACTAACCTGGTCTTAAATCTTTTCTTACCTCCTTCCTCTTCTTTCAACCTGTAAACCCACTTATTCTATAAAGCCTTTTTACCTGCAGGAAACTTGCACAAATCCCACGTCTTATTCTTTAGCAAAGAGTCCATTTTATCTTTCATGGCAGACTCTCACTGAATCTTAGTATCCACCTACACAACTTCATCATAACTTTTAGGTTCACCAACATCAGTAAGTAAAATAGAATACAAAGAGGGAGAAAATCTTTGTGGAGGTCTAATTTGCCTTGTTGATCATCTAACATTCACTGGTGTGTGTGGTATTTTTTGTTGCGGTTGTTGCACATCATGAAGAATTGTTGGAACATAAGCTTTTTGAGTATCATCTGACACTACATAATCATCTTCTTTCTTCTTATGTTGCTGCAATAGATCTTTGTACAACACTTTCTCATTGAATATGACATCCCGACTTCTAACAATTTTATGATTTTCAAAATCTCAAAGCCTATAACCAAATTCATTAATGCCATATCCAACAAAGACACATTTCTTTGATTTAGCTTCTAGCTTGGTTCTATTTTCAGAGTCTATATGAGCAAAAGCTTCACAACTGAAGGTCTTGAGAAAAGAATAACTCACCTTCTTACCAGTCCATGCCTCCTCTAGAATACCACAACCCAAAGGAGTAGAGGTACCTCTATTAATCAAATATACTATAGTATTGATAGCCTTTTCCCACATGTGTAAGGGAAACCCAACATGCAACCTCATGCTCCTTGCACGCTCCATTATAGTCCTATTCATGCTTTCAGCCACTCCATTTTCCTGTGGAGTCTTTGGAATAGTTTTTTGTTTATGAATACCATTAGTGGAGCAATAATCTTCAAATTCATGACTGCAATACTCACCACCATTATCAGATCTAAGACATTTTAATTTCTTACCAGTCTCATTTTCAACCAAGCATTTCCATTTCTTAAAAAGTTTGAAATACATCAGATTTCTATCTAAGGAAATAAACTCATACTTTTCTAGTTGTGTCATCAATAAATGTAACATAATAATGAGAGCTACCAAGGGAAGATACATGAGTTGGTCCCCATACATCTGTATGCACAAGCTCTAATTTCTCCTTTTTGTTTTCCTTCCCAGTCTTTACAAAACTCACTCTCTTTTGTTTTCCATACACACAACTTTCATAGAAATCCATATTAACACATTTTAGACCTAGTAAACCTTTCTTTGAATGAATTAATTTCATACCTTTCTCACTCATGTTCCCAAGTCTATTGTGCCACAACCTTGTATCAGAATCTACAGCAGCTATTTGTTCTCCCTACTCAAGTGCAACAATTGTTCCTGAACATTCATTTTTCTCTAAAAAATGAAAGTAGAAGGAACAATATGACTTGTACAAAGATATAAGGTGCCTACTTTCACACCTTTTTCTACTACAAGGGAACCTTTTGAAACCTTCCAATTTTTATCATTAAAAGTAACTACACAACCCTCATCACCAAGTTGACCCGCTGAAATTAAATTCCTACTCAGCCTTGGAACATGTCTTACCTCATGTAGTAGCCAATGATTCCCATTCTACAACTTAATCTTAATTTTTCCCTTTCCAACAATCTGACAGGGTTCATTATCCCCCAAATAAACAAGCCCAAAATCCCCTTGGACATAATCAATGAAATAACCTCTATGAGGTGTAGCATGAAATGAAGCACCAAAATCTAAAACCCATGAATCATCAACACTTTCTAAAGACAAAAGCAAAGCATCCTCTTTGGATTTTTTACTTACCATATTTTCCTCCTTGTCTCCATCTGATTTATCTCCTTCATTTTTCTTTCAGTTCCAGCAATCTTTCTTTTTGTGCCCTAGTTTCCCATAGTACTAGCAATCGTTTGGTCCTCTCAATTGAGACCTCTTTCCCTTTGACTTTCCTCTTGATTTCCCATTATTTCTAGAGTTACTTCCTCTCTCAATCATTCTACCCCTGCTTTGTGCATTCAAAGCACTTCCTGATGTAGATCCACCTAAGGATTTCCTATGAGTTTCCTCACTCAAAACAACACCGATCACATCTTCACATTTTAGGGTACTAGATCTAGGAAAAAAATTACTCATAGCCATTACCAAGCCATTCTAGCTTTTAGGAAAAGAACAAAAAATCAAGAGAGCCCTAATTTCTTCATCAAAATTGATACCCATAGAAGATAATTGACTAGTAATAGTATTAAACTCATTTAAATGATCTGCAACAGATCCACCTTCAACCCTTTTCATATTAAATAAACACTTCATGAGAAATACCTTTTTTGAAGTGGAGGGTTTTTCATATAGTGTTGCTAGGGTTTTCATCAACTCTTCTGTCATCTTTGCTTTTGTAATATTAAATGCCACTGATGGTGCCAGGCATAACCAAATGCTTCCAAGTGCCTTTCTGTCCAAAAGATCCCATTCAACATCTGACATAGTTCCCTGATTCTTGGCTTTGCCTTCCAATGGCTTCCATAAATCCTTCTGATAAAGATAATCTTCCATTTGCATCTTCCATAACTAGAAGTTCTACAAATTAAACCTATCAACCCTCAACTTACCCTCATCTTCCATTGCTCCCACTCAACTGTGAGACTTTCCTGCAAAGGATAACTGAAAGACAACTTTTGCTCTGATACCACTTGTTAGGATAAAACCATAGACAAAAATAAAAACTACATGCATATATAACCAATAACAAAAAAATAATAGATCACATAGAAATGAACACAAGACACCAAGATTTAACATGGTTCACCCAATCCCTGGGCTACGTTCACCAAACAACAAATCCAATCTTATTACAATCCAGTGGTTACAACTTGATTACAGTTTGCAATCCCTTACAGCTCAATACTGCCACAAGAAGCAATTTTGCATCACAACATAATGAAAATACCCAACCCTAAACCCTTTTATACAAGTATTAAACCACTTTAGGGTTATAACATGTTGGCCATAAATTAGCCATAGCTTTAGTGGCAAATCTATGAATGGAAAATCTATGAATAGTACCAATTTTTTTAATGTATAGTACTTTCCTAATTAATCACCATAATCTAACACTTGAATTATGAGATTGAGTCTCCAGAGAAGGCCAGCTTCCTTACTATCAAGGTTCACATAACTAGGCTTTGAGAGGAAAATGGAGAAAGAATGGAGGAAAATGGAGGAAAATGGAGAAAGCAAACTCCCTAATCTAATCTAAAGGAGGTATATACCAAAATAGTTTGTTCAATCATATCTTTGTCTAACAATGCACTATTCATCAATATAACCTCAAAATACATTGATTCAATCTTTATCTTCATTCAACAATTACACATAGATTAGGAACCAAATAAAATGCCACAAGGAAGGAACATCACTTTACAACATTCAAAGGAAAGAGTAGATATATTTATGCAAATCAAAGAATGAAAACAAACACCAAAAAAGGTAAAAAGATGTTGCACTAATATTGATGGGAAAATGAGGTAAATTGGAGGATTACATTCACTCATAGGCAAAATAAAATTATAGTAATAGAGTATAAAATTCTACTGCTATAGAATCGGAGAAAAAATGACTGATCTTAAGAAGGGTTACAAAATTTGTTCTTATAGTGTAAGCATAACTCAAAAAGCTTCTACCATAAGGAAATGCACACAAATTGCATTTAAGGTTGTAGAGAACAATCACTACAAATATGGGAAAGATCTTATCATGGTACACATCCAAATAAAATAAAATCATATTATTCACCAAATAGAACCTTGAGAAGATAAAAATGATGACCATTATCATTCTGACTGGGTAGATGGATAACCAGATAGTGATGGAGTGTCCCTTTACATTTGTTAGGAATGGGGAATGTTGAAGAGTGGTTGTGGACGATGAAGGAGATCATATTTTCCATTTAAGAGTTATTTCTTTCTTGCTATCAACATGCCATGTCAGCCATGTCATTGATCAACTAGCTCTCAATCCTTAGATTTTGCCACATGGACCGATTATATTTTATCATTCTGTCACTTGACCACTCTTCCAACTTAATGTTGACCTATTAACCCTACCCTAGTCACAGTTTCACTACCTTTTTATCTTAATTAACTGTTTACCTTGTGAAACTGTGAATTCAAACTAACTATAATTGCTACTTCATAGCTTGAAATTGATATAACATAAAATGCTCATCACAAAAATGAACTTGACCATCAATGCTTACTTGCCACCTAGGCTTGTTGAGACATGTATTGATCCATCCCTATGTTTCTATGTAAAATGACCTTGCATCTTAGGTTAGCAACATAACATCAATCGTTGATCTCATATCTGATTGATAGTGCTAGTTGAAAACTTTGAAAACTTGGCTCAGTTGTAGAAAGACCAATTAAATAGGAACACATGTCATCTCCTCTAACATTCCTTCAAGCTATAAAAGGAAGTGGCCCACTAGGATGCATGGCACACTATCATTATGTTGCTATGATTAAAGGTCTAGCAACTTTCTATAGCGATAAAATGATAGTCATAGATCCATCTTCAAATCAATAGTTCCCAATATCTTCACTAATTACTGCACATGACTCAAAAGGAAAAGGCTCCATTAGGGAACGTATCACATTTTTTTTATTTTCTTATGGAAAATGGTTGTGCAACTTTTGATAGCAAAAAAGTGATGACCATAGATTTTTGAAAATTAGTTGCATAAGAAGATGCAGGCCCATCAAGATCTTTATAACATGTGACCACTTGAAGACTTAGGACATAAAACATAACCCAAGGTTTTTTAAATATATCTTTTGTAACATTTGACCATTTGAATATTTGAAAATATGACTATTGGCCATGCTTGATAGGAAAAACTTAATTTTTTGGTTGGAGGGAAGAGTTGGATCTTTTTGTGAGACAAAATATGCTTGAATTTCTTTTGGGGCTCTTATGACAAAGAGGACCTATTTTTCACTATAACTGTACTTATCTTCATACTCCTTTATTTCTTCACTAAAAAAGGCTATAGGTTGTTCTTCATTTGTATCATTTAGTTGTGTCAAGATAGCTGACACACTTGACTCACCTCCAAGGGTATAGAGGATAAAATCCTTATCAAATTTGGGATTGATAAGGGTAGGAGCTGATGTTATTACTACCTTAATCTCTTCAAAAATAGCTCTACTTTCCTTTTTCCAAGTAAACATCATATTCTTTTTTAGCATAGCTATAAGGGGCTTAACCATGGTAGCAAGGTTAGGGATGAATCACGTTACAAATTTGATTCTACCAAGGAAGCTTTGCAACCTTTTCTTATGAGTAGGAAGTGGGAGAGAAAGAATTGCCTCTATTCTTTTAGGATCAATAGCCAAACCCTCCTTAGACATAATATGTCCAAGCAACTTCCCTTGACTAGTGGAAAACACACACTTATATGGATTTAGGGATACACCACATTCTCTAAATTTGATGAATACTTGCCTCAGATGGTCAAAATGATTTGCCACATTCTTGGAGTAAACTATTCTATCATCAAGGTAAACTAGAACAAACTTCTCAATCATATTCTTGAAAACCATCTCCATTGCCTTTTGAAAAGTAGCACCTGCATTGGTTAGTCCAAAAGGCATCTTTCTATAGGCCTAAGTGCCCCATTTGGTAGTGAAAGAAATCTTGTATCTATCAGATTCTTGGACCAACACTTGATTATATCCTAAAAACCCATCTAAGAAATAAAATCTCTCACTACTACATTTAACCTCATTTTTCTACCAAAATTTCTGACCATTAACTAAATAAGTTTAGGTTGGTCAAAATGTTAAGGCAAAAAATTTCTTTTTTTTACATGTAAGGCCCATGTTGGTCAAAATTTTGACCAACACAGGCCTTATACATTGAAAAAAACAAGAAGAAACATTTCACTTTCACTTTGTCTTTCACCCACGTAGGTTTTCTATTTTACAGTAGATCGAATCACATTGGATGTCAAGAGATAGAAAGCAAGCCCGTCGAGATAGGCCAACCTCAACTTTGGGAGAAATGTGGATCGCCTCTTGTTCCTTTGACTAAGCTTTGACATCTGAGATTGTTAAAGAAATATGATATTGCTCTCGATTCAGAGACCCTAGACATACTGGACACTACTGCAAGGAAAAAGGAGGTTTCTTTATTTTTTTTATCATCTTCAATAGTTGATCTGGTAATATCATTAAACACTTTGATTTTTTTTTAACTATAGTCCACCTGAACCATCCATCCTTTATTCATCTCTAGTTGAAACTCAAGGGAAAATGATATCAGGAAATGCCTTGCAAGTCACATTTTAGTCTTTGTGAGAATAGTTGGCAAATGGATGCACTTTGCTAACAATTCATGATCCACTTTAGATCAAACTAATAGGTTCAACTTTCATTATTTAGGATGTGAAACAACATTCCCATGATGACATTTTTAAATATCATTCACATGATTTCTTGGGGTATATATCTAGACTGTATTCGCTTATGTTTCTTGGTCCATTTGGAAAAAGAAAGTAATTGACAAGCTAGCTCATGTTACTCATGACTTCTGAACTTCTATGAACTGACTTGATTTGGGATTTTTGTTATACTCCTCATGGCTACTTGTATAGTTTTATGTGTTTTTGAATAATCCTTTCAATCATTGTGATAGATCATTTGGATGTGGCAAATAATTTCTAATAATAGATTATTGAGGTTATTAGAATACTATTTTATATAAATGTGCCAATTTATGCCATTTTTTCCCCTTTATTGATAAATGTGCTATCTGTTAGAGAAAATGTTTTAGCCCTTATGCCCTGGATCTGAAGTCTTCCCATGTGTAGTACAACAATACAATTACTGTTGTAGTCTTTTTGAGATGATGAAAGTTTACTATGTTTATCTAGACATAATCTATTATTTTTCCTAATTTATGTTGTTATATCTACCATAATTCCTAAGATTTAATTATGAAATCTAGATGTTAGTATGTTTGCAGTGGTCCCTACACTTTATAAGGGGGCATTATCTTTCCTAAATCATGGCAATCTTGCATTCAATTTTTTAATTTTTGAACCTACTTTTCAGCTCTAATTCAAAGGATATAAAGGACACAATTTCATTCATAGGTCATCTACATGTTGAGATGTGCCAGGATAATTTTTTCTCATGTGTTGATCTCCAAACAAGAAAAAAAGAGAGAGAAATGATCTCCTTATTCACCTAGAGACTTTTGGCTTTACGTTTATGCATTTTCCAATCATTTTATGATGTAATTCTACATTGGTACTGAAATGAGGCTACTTCTAAATTAACTTGTTACCTTTTCAGATCTTTGAAAATGGAAAGCACTACTAAGTATGTGACAAATGCATTGACAGTTTTGATCATCATTGTTGGGTATAGGACGACCAACTATATCCTAAACTTATGGCTTTATTTTCATTCTATACAATTACATTATTCTTCTATTCTACCTTAGATAATGCATACAACATAAGTTAAAATGTAGTATCCTTGCACTAATTAGTGTTTGTTGATGCAGTGGATTAACGATCATATTGGACGAAGGAAATACAAAGAGTTTTTTGTCCTGATGATTTCTGCCCTTTTGTTGGTAAACTTGGTTTTTTCTTTTCTTCAATAAATATTCAAAATGACAAAGAAAAAGGAAAAAAGAAAAATTATTCCTATTATATAGATTTTTATAATTACTTCATGATACAAATATGATTTTCCTTGGTAGGCTTTTCCTCCATATTTTCCACTCACTACTACAAAGAGGGGGCACTAAAGTCAAATTTAGAGACAAATTTTTGATAAATTATCTTCATTCAAGACAAAGAAAAAGTTGCATATCGTCTCAAACATGTCTTTAAATGGGTGTCTTAATATGTTTTCTTTACAGATTGTCTCTATAAGATAAAATGGAAGAGAAATATTTTTGTCTTACAGAGACAATTATGTAAGACAATATATTAAGACACTCAATTATAGACGTATACAAGTTTCCTCATTTTTCTATACATTTTTTAGAGACCATTAAAGAAAGTTCTAATTTCATTTTAAAATATTAAAAATTAAAAATTAAATATTTCAGACAATCTATTAATTTCATGTAAAATCAATGTCTTAAAATACTATATTGTGTAGTAGTGACTGCACCTTATGACAGAGTCTAGGGAAGAGAAAGTGGAACTAAATCAAACCAATTCCTTTAAAGCTTGAGTTGTAAGCCATATCAACCATATTTTGATCCTTATACATTGCACCTAAGCTAAGAATAGGTGGCTAACATATTTGCATTAATTTTTAGCTTATTACAATATGGTGCTTAAACCATCATGCTCCAAATCTAGGAGCATTTTGATTGAGCCTCCCTTCTGCTTGGTTCAGACCCACCTTAAGGTCTAAAATTTTATTCTAGCTTATAGAAAGCAATCATTTAGCCCATTTGGCTCTCACTTATTATTATTGATAGGTACATGGGTTGTACATCTTGGACTTGGATTGCAACTTATACTTCAGTGGTCAATTGGACTCTTTTTAATAGTGCGACATTTCCTTAATTGGAGTCACTTTGATGTGGAGATTGTATCTAAGATGGGTAGTAGTTTCTCATTGGGACCATTTGTTGTTGTCTTGGTGAGTTGTGCAACAATCTTTGCATATTTTCCCTCTCATTTTCAAATTTATGCACAAATAAGAATTATAATATTACCCGTCAAAGTGATAATGAGTTATGTAAAACAAGCCTTTTATCACACAGTGCTCGTCTTTTCAATTGGGTCATTTTATAGGGTTCATGCACTATTTTGTCTATGATTGCAATGCTTTCTCTTGGACAACTTTTCTTCTTCCATGTTTTGCTCATAAGAAAGTTTGATAATCTTTTCAAATGTTTGATTTGAAATATTGATATTTTCTATATTCAACTTTTTGGTATTCCTTTTTTTATATGATGAATGTATTTTATGCTTATTTCCTTTGGTAGAAATGCCAATAATAGGGTGTCAACACATATGATTACATTTTTGCAATGAGAGAGAAAGAGTAGCAAAATATGGGAGGAGCACAAAGCCCGCTAATGTCAATGACAAGTTCAGTGTCAGGATTGAGTCATTCAATTTTTATGAGTGCATTACACCATGGGTCCTCGTGCACTCCAACACGCCTTTTTATAGAGGACCAAATCTGAACCTACAGTCTTTGAGACAAATGTAATGTGCACATGTTATTCATATTTTATTTCAATAGATCTATATAACTTACTACACTAGTTTGATGATTTGTATTTCTCTGTGTTGCCAAGAGATAGTGTCATGCCATCCATCAAGGTAGATAACCAAAATATAAAGAGGACACCTAGTGAACAAATGGTGCAAAAGAATAAAGGATTTGTAAAGATTATCCCTTGGTGTCTGGTTCGAATGAGTGCAGAAGAGGTTTCAAGGATTGCTACACAAGCAAGGAAAAACTCAAAAGTTCTATGTCCTGTATCCAAGCAAAAAGGCATGCTAGTGATAGAGATAGATAGTAGTTTGGAAAGCAGCAGTAGAGATCTAAGCATAGAGATCTATTCTAATTCTAAAAATCATAGATGAATGAATAAATGTGGGAGATCACAATCACTGGGGAAGAATTTTCCTTTTACAAGGTCTTTGAAGTTGACTAAAGTGTCTTCAGAACAAGCTAGTAAATCAAATCACAACAGGGATAGAGGCCTTATGGACATCAACTAGCCAATTGAGGAAACTTGTATGGGATTGGCTCCTTTACAGTTAGAGGCACAAAGTGCATTTCATTCTAGCTTGCCAATGGCAACTAGAAGGTTGATTGCATCATCTACTCGAAGAAGCTTTGCTTCACCTAGTCTTCAATATTTTAGGGAATCATCCTCAAGCATTGTAGACATACCATCTATTTTAGCTAGCCCTTCATGTATTCCCAAAGGCTCCAAGCTCCAAAGATCTACCAGTGATGGGTATGAAGCTTCTGGAGGAGAAAGTGCAGATGATAGTGACAGAGCCTCGGTAAGGTTATGTAAGCTATCATGGAATAAAATGCTTTTGAATCTTGCTTATAAAGGTCAAACAAGAGCTTCTAAGCCCATTGCACATAGAACAAGCCAAATTCCTTTTGATATGAATAATTTTAGAACTTCTAGACAAGGAAGAGGTTTGACAATGCAAGCAAACAATGGGAAAGGTGTTATGATTAAAGTTCCCGAAGGACAATATTATCCAATAGAAGGGATTTATTCTCTTCCTCCACAATTTGATTCACCAAAAAGGGACATGAATTTCCTTAGTGTGAAAGGTTCTAGTCTTAGAAAATTTTCCAAGGAAAGACCCACCACTCTTGAAAATGTGGTTCCTTTGGTCCTCAAATCCTTAATCTTAAAAAGGAACTTTGATTCCAATATTGAAAACTAAGAACTCAAATGCCTAGTACATTGTGATCTTGCTACACTAGACATCTGGAACCATATCACTTGAGCAGATTGAATAATATTTCTCATCAATGCTTCGGCAATATAAATTGCAAAAATGACTATAAAGAAGCAAAGACTGAGTTTCATAGTCAATATTTAGGCATTGTTATATCTCAAATCACATGTATAGGAATGAGATATGTTACAGTTCTGGATCCACATTAGCTCTCCAAGCAATAGGTAGGAAGCCTCTATTTCCCATTGTGACTAGTAATTCAACTATGCTTTTCAAACCTCTGATATTGTCATCTAGTACCAACCTTAAGAGCCTTCTAGGTGATCTATGTTGTTTAAATCTCTCTCAAATATTTCTTATTTATTTTTTGCTATTGTCAATCCCAATTGTAGGGACAAATTTATCAATTCACCCCTTGTACCATAGTTATCCTAGTATAGCCATGAAAGTGAAACAATGAAGGCTAAACTTCTTTTGAGATTCTCATGCATGGCTCTGAATACATTCTTGTCACATTAAATGAATAGACAACTATTGTTGCTAAGAACACATTTTCAATCTACTATTCTTTTGTTTGTTTATGATCCATAGTGTTAGTTTATAGTTAATAAATTATAATATTAGCTTATTTACCACCTGTGAGCATCATCTAATTGTAATGAGTGCTAAGTGTTCCATTCATTCTCATGAGAGATGAGTCCTTGTGAACTATTACTCATGAAACATGGGTCAATGAGTTTGACTTAAAATCTACAAAGTTGATTCCGCATAGCAATATCATAATTTAACTTGCTCTGGAAAATATCTCCTACTTACTAATAATATATTGCTGTGTTGGGTAGTTAATGGTTGGTTCTTATGGGAAAAGTGGTTTTAGAAGCTTTAAAAGTGGAGGCTTTTTGAAAAATAATTGAATATTATAATTGATATAGAAAATATAAAAATAATATAATATTTGTGAAATTTTATGTTACTTAAAAATGTGATTCTATATTTTGTTTCCATTTTTTTAATCATGTAGTCCACGTGTTCATCAATGTATCATCAATGACCTTTAGCTATATAAGCTAGTCTTATTCTAATATATGTCATTTCCCCTTGTAGTCAAGCTGTTGGGTATAGGTTTGGACTGCATCTAAATGAAACTATTCCCTTGCTTATTAACTATTGCAAAAGTGCATTTGAAGCTAATGAGGAGCTAAGAGAATGTAGCTTGTAGGGGTTAAAAGAGTTTGGTTGTAGAGAAATTATGTATTTTCATCTCACACTATTTTTTAACATTAGTGGTTCCATTTAAAAAAATCATATCATCTATATTGAAAGTATATGTATACTTTAGTGAAATGCATCTTCAGATTTCATTCTTCAAATAGAAAACCCTAATTATTCAAAAATCTGTAAATAATCACCTTAATGATGCAATTTGTAGGCATTGGAGAGTTCTGTCCTATGTTGTGCCAGAGATGTGGTTGTTTATTGTGATATGATTTTGGAACTTGCTCTAGAGTACATAAGCTATGATCCAAAATGCATTGATAATATGGAAGAAGATATAGAAGAGAATAATGGAGAGGAGGAGGATGAGTATGTTAAAATTTCTTAAGAGAATTATTTTCTTGAGAAAATTTAATTTTTTCACAATGTTGTCTTTTATTTTAATGTAATTATGATTTTAGTACCAACATGTGAATACTATTATGTTGATGTAGAGAGAGTGCTAATGAATATAGCGATGATGAGGATATCAATTGGAAGGTTTGGAGGGTAGTAGCTAAGTGTTTGTCTGTTGTGATAACATCTCATCTAGAAATGCTATTAAAGTTGTATGAGGAGGCATGTGCTTTCACTACAACATTTGACCTCATTTTTCAACCAAAATTTTCAACCATCAATTAAAAAGGTTTAGGTTGGTCGGATTGTAAAGGAAATTTTTTATTTATTTTTAAATCTAAGCCCATGTCGATTGAAATTTTGACCAACATGGGCTTGACTTTGAATTGAAAAAACATTTTCAATTTGATTTTTTGATGGAGCGCACAAAGAACTCCCTATTGCTCACTATCGGGGTAGTGGCGTGCATATCACTAGAGACAATCCAATCGGTACATCCAAGGGAGAATTAATTCTATTGCAAGACGAAGATGAAGATGGAGTTGAGGTGGAAGGTGGTGATGAACAAGAACAAGTTCAACACTAGGGCAACAACACCAGGAAAAGACATGGCAAAAAACCCAAATCACTTTCTTCATCCGCATCAACAACTAATAAAGTTGAAGAAGAAGATGTTTTCTTCACTTGTTACGATGGTTACATGATAACCCCAATACCAACAGTTGAATAGTGGTTTTTTACTATTACTTTTTCCTAATAACCCTTGTCATTTTGAATGGTATCTTTTAACGAGTTCTCTCTTCCTTGGGCTTGAGCATGACCTGCATTTTTGTCTTCTCTTGACAACTAAATTGATTATACCCTAGTTTGACGATTTTGATTTTTCAATCCAAATGTTAATATGCAGGTCTGAGTGAGTTTCATTCTGAATTAGGAGTTTTGTTGAGTCATAGGCAAGCTTCTTAGAGTAATTTTGGGCTAAGTTATGTCAATTCACAAATTTTTCATGAGTTTTTGGCTTATGATCCAAGAGGGTGAGATTTTGTGCTTCCAAAAAGAAAAAACTCAACATGTTTAACCTAAGCTGTAATAAGTGTTTTTGAGAAATACACAATTAAGTTATTAACACACATATAAGAACATTCGCTTCCATCTAGCCACTACTTTTTCTATATTAAAATTGGCTAATAGATTTTGTTGAGAGATTTTGGGTGATGAAGGCTTAGAAGATAATGATATTGGCTCCACTATAGAGTCCTTTCATTTTTTAGCATATTTAGAATTGGGACAATTTTTATATTTGCTTTCTTATCTCATAGTAAGTTAGTATGATGAACTCGCAGTTATGTGTACTTTGATGTCCAAAGTAGGTGTTTAGCAATTGACTTATGTTTGTTCACTATGCAGCTTGAGGAGGATGACAAAAAGTAGTAGTATTTAATTATGTTCCCACCTAAAGGCTAGCAAGCTTTAGAATTTCACATGCAAACACTAATACACGATATTGTAGTAGCATTATTGATGGAGTTTGAAAAATGGGTCCTCCATGCAGAATCTACTAGAACCGTCCTTAAGACTCCATTAGATTCTCAAGCAAGTTTAAGCTTAGAAGAGGTTTGTGTTGCATAATTGTTTGAGCAAATGTGTATGTTTCTAAGTGAATCTAAAAATGAAATTAAGAACCTAACAAATAGTTTGGAAAAAATTGGAGGAATGTTTCATGATATGAATCTACAATGAGATTTGTTATTGTATTTGTTCGTTTAAATATTGCAAAGATATGTTGAAGGATGTTGATTTAACGTAGGTGATTAAAGAAAAGAAAAGAAGGCTTGAATGTGCCCAAAAGACAATTGAGGATTTTTTCCTTTTGGCAGGTTCACCTGTAGATGCAAATGCCCATTACTCAATAGCAGTAGAACTTGCTCGATTAATAGGAGATGTATTTTGGAATGTTGGGGCCATAAAAGGTAGTGTGTGTGCTTTAGTGGTATGTTGATCATAGATATCCATGGTAAAATAGAATGTATATAAAAGAAACTTCTCTGATGTCTTTTATATTGTCTTTTTGATCCCAGTCAAGTACTATATTTCAAGTTCTCAACTCTTAAATAGCCTCCTTTTATTTCATCTTTAATTTCAAATATATTAATTTACTTTGTTTCCACCTTAATTGTAATGTTAAACTATTAGTAATTGTTGAGGAATCCTTTATTCTTGAAGTTGATGTCAACTTTGTAAGTCTTTTACATGTCTAGATAGACCGGATGGGGTAGAAAGATCAAATGTTGGAAGAGGAAGTAAAGTACCAGTATTATGAAGTGATTCAACTTTATTGAAGCTAAGTTTATGGCAGCTTTGATTTTTCTTTTGTTTGCACAAATGTGGTGTGGCTAAGATTTAAAAAATAATAATAGTTTGAGTGAGTAAAATAATTTCTAGTTGTGTACCTTTTTGTTCTTATATCTGTTTGCACTGATATATAATTGTTGCTTTGAGCACACCACAATTGTGTTGGTCATTGAGGTATGATTTTAATTTTGATATAATCTTGTTGCAAGTGCAATTGTAAGATATCATAAATTGATTGTAGTTATTTAATGCCAACTATGTTGATCTTGGGAAAAATGTGATAAATCATGAATTGGGTGGCCACAAATTCACATTAAAAAGTTGTTGTGTCAACAAAAGCTTGCAGCTTCTAGTTTGAACAGTAAAACAATGCAATTTTCTCATTTATGACCACAATAAAAGTGCCTAAACTTGTCTCTAGACCAGTGAAATTACAATTTTGACCCTGTTTTCATCTAAAGCCTTCTTTTTTTCTCGTGCTTTTTGTTGGCTGCATCCTTTTTTTGCAGAAACCCTAACCTAATACATGTTTTCAACCAAGTAAACCATGATTGTTGTAAAGCTCTTTTATCTTTTGGTTTGCCAATCTATTTCTGAGAATGATTTTTTCTACTTGATTCAAAGTATACCCTGCTTTCTTATACAACTTTGACCATTATAAAGTTTATTTTTTTCATTACAAAGTTACTTCCTTGATAGAACATATCAGATAACCTATGTTTTATTTTTAATTAATTATTGAGGATTACATTGGACCTATCCTTAAATTGTAGAAAAATCATAAGTTGGCTACAAAAACTAAACAATATTAATGTTAAATTGAGATTAGGCATTGTCAAATACTAAGAATAAATAATAAATTATAAAACCAAGCCAGTTCAAAGAAGAAAAGAATAGGATCATGAAAATTGGGAAGAAAGCCTCTAACCTACCATAAAAATACACACATTCCTGATTGAAGAACCAGAATTCAAATGCGTACAGGGTGGCACCAATTTCCCTCCCCAGAAATTTGTTTGTTCAAGCTAGTTCAAAGAAGTAGAGAATAGGATCATGAAAGTTGGGAAGAAATCCTCTAACCTACCATAAAAATACACACATTCCTAATTGAAGAATCAAAATTCAAATGCGTACAGGGTGGCACCAACTTCCCTTTCCAGAAATATATTTGTTCTTTTGTGTGCCACTTCACCCATTACCTAGTTTCTGCAGGATCTGTCATCTCTGTCATTGCTAACTTAGCTTGTGCTTTCCAGATCATGTTAATTTAATTTGTTGCACTGTCAATCATTTTTGTTCTAGAAGAGAGAAGAGACCAGGATAATGCTTGCATGAGCTAAACTCACACTGGGAAGAATCTTTCACCATCCTCTTTTTAACTTTAGATCTTAAAATCATCTAGGAAGAGGCTCTTTTTGTTGATTCATCTTTTTTGGTTGCAACTTTAGCTCAGAGACCTATCTTGGGAGATAAAATCTTCACATCTTTCTCTATGCCTCAACTCCCTCAACAAAGAGGTATTTCTTTTTTGAAGATAGATTGATCAAGCCTTTTAAATTCTAAAAAAAATTAATTACATTTAACATTGTTGGACAGAGACAACCATCGGCTTTTAACACACCCTTTTAATAAATTGGAAAAAAATCTTTACTACCCCTTGACTATCAAGGTTCAACAATGGTGTCTTCTATGTAACTTGAGGTATCAAAGGAAAATCTGAGAAGACCTCCTTGCCAAAAGAAGTACTATTTGAGAAACTACCACACACTATTACTTGCCACAAACTATATTGTTTTTATCTAGATTGAATTCTTCTTCCGTGTGTGCCTTTTGTAACATCCCTTCCTCAGTAAAATGGATACATGCTAATTTAGGAAGCGATTTCTTTTTGAGTAGTGTTTGATGGAGAAAGCATGGGTATGGAGTTTTTGATGTTAAATCTGTCCCTAGAATGATCTCATTAGCATTCCCAAAACTAGGCCTTGACTAATCTTTTTCAAGTTAGTTTTTAAGGCTTCGTTAAGGTTGTTTTATGGTGCAATTGAGATGTCATTTTTGTGGCTGATTTTGGGTCTGTAGTGACCCATTTAGACTTTTGAAACTTTGGGACTTCAAATTGGTGCTATAAGTGGGGTTGGGGTTCATTTTTTATCTTGTTGGGGTCATTTCATGGTGGAGTTGGGGTTTGCTTGTCAAAATTTAACTTATTGACAATTGAGATGACAACTAAACTGAGTCTTTGAATCATTTGACTAGTCTCCACATACATACACTTAGTCCTCTCTAGACTTTCCACAATACTGATTGCTTGCAACACATTTATGTGCCAACAACACTGCATAATAGAAGGTTCCAGTGATAGCAATCTTTGTCAATAGTCAGCTTTTTAAAAATATTAATAGTTTATTTTGGATGATTTCCCTATGCTTCTCTAATGATATCTCTGTTCATATCCCATCTTAGTGTGACACAATTACTGCTCCTTTCATGCATTAATAAATCCACAAATAGGGTCGTGTTCTACAATGTTGAGGATGAGAGTGAGTTACAATAGTTTGGCTTCTCCATAATCGCTATTACTTAGCTATATGATAGTCTTTACTTGGTAATGTGATTCCGTCTAAGGATTATGTTGCTCTCAATGATCCTCTTTATTATTTTAATAGTATTAGTTGTTAGTCCATGTTATTTTCTCAATTTAACATCTTTATTAGTTAGTAATATATTATTGTTGTTGATTTCCACTCTTTTCTTTGACTCAGTAATTAACATATCATTCCTTTGGTACTGCACAGAATGATAATGATTATTATATTTTAATATTAAACTTTATTTTATGGAAGGGGATATTACACCAACTTAGAACAATCCTGCAACTATATCACCATCTCATCACAATCCCTCTACTTAAGACCTTATGGATATCCAATTACTTGGAAGATCCATCCTTGTAATCCTAGGAAAAAGATTTATTCCTCCTAAGTCTTATGCATACCCTACTTTGAGTGTATCTATCTTCGCATATGCATACGTCCATAACTCTAATAGTATATACTGACCTTCAAAGATGTCTAATCTCAGCCTTAATTCCTTATTAAAAATGATAACATTCAACTTAGAATTTCTTTGGCTCTTGTTCTTATTCACTATCTAATGCAAGTTCTTCATCTTTGTTTGTCAGTGAGGATTTCTCCAATCAGCTAGTTTTGATTTGTTGTCCTTGAGGAGGGCTACTTATTGCTAGGATACACCATTCTTGAAGTATTAATGTTTAATGCATTTCTATCTTAGATTCTCTTCTTCTTAGCTACTGTGTGCTGGAAAATGAATTTTAGGGTTTGTCTTTCTCCAACTATGACTCATAATGATCTTCATTAAGTGGAGATTTAGTTCTTTTGTGCCTTGTGATTACTATTCTTATTATGGGATGGGATGTATGAATGCTATTTATTATGTTAGTTCTGATTTGCTTCTGAAATTAATGTTGGTTGTGTGTGATGTTGACTGTGATTTTATATGTAATGTTGGTTTTGTATGGACTTATATTTGATTAGGGGTGGGTGGCTGATTATATCTTATATGCTAGTGATGTCCCAAGTGTTGACTTATCATAAAATTTTGATTGGATTGTTATTGTAGATGGAGTATTCAATCTATTAATGCGAGGGTATAATAAGCTTGCAAGTCTTCAATCTAATAATTCAATAGTGTCTTTACTCTTTTACACTTTGAAGCTAGTTTTGGAAGCCCTATTAGTTATTGGTATTACAATTGATTTGGATCCTATGTACAACTTAATTGAAATTATTTTCTGTTCCAGCTTAAATATTAATATGATTGTTTTCAAAAGGTTGGATTGTCTTGATTTTGATGATGAAGTATGTTATATATTTATAATCCTTGTTATATTACCACTTCCCATTTAGTTTGGAAATGTGTCTTTGTTATTCATGATACACATTCCATTTGAGCACATATGAACTAATTCTTACTCGGACTGTAAATATTTTCTCCCCAATTTGCTGTCTAAACTTGTTTACACTTTCTTACTATTTTTTGAATTTGGCAAAATGAAGTGGTCATTTTTCTTCCATTCTTCATTTTCTTGGCTAGTTTAAATTATTCTGCTAGAGCATTTGTTGTCAAAACTATCTCAGCCCACTGAAGCAACTCCCTCAATACAATCATTCTTGAGCTTTGACTATTGATCACAATCCTTTCCCAACTTTGTTGGATCTATAGTTTGTTCCTCATCAAAAATCACATCAACATATTGTATCTTCCTTTTTCCAAGCCTTGTGTGACCTAAGGTCCATAGCTCCACACATTGGAAACATGGTTTTTTCTTTTTAATTTTTTTATGGATTCATATTCCTTGTTTGTTTTGGATGATAAGCTCCCACAAGGCTAACTATGAGACTGTTCTTTTTGAAAGGGCTTATTTTTACCTTGCATGCAAATCTTTTAAACCAAATTTACCAAAGGGCATAGAGCACCATGTTATGTGCTTCTCATGTTGAATCATGTAGAGTAGGTGAGTCAAATGCTTTAATCCACCCTGTAGTTATTTTGCCAATTCTTCTATAGAAAAAAGTACACCTCCTCTTTCAAATATTAGGTATCTTAATGGAAAGCCTTCAAAATTTTGACACATAAGTATTCTCTATTTTTTGTTTTTTGAAATGGGTTGACTCTTGGAAGTGTATGTTTGGTTCCTTATTATTGAATTTGTTTTTAAGTCTCTGGCTAAATTGCATATAAGAGTTCAAGAGGTTATGACCCTATGTCAACATCTCATGTTACTGCCATTTGTGTACATCACCATCCAAGGGCAAAGTGGCATATTTGATAGCTTCATTATCAAATATATGATTTAATGAGAAACAAAAATGCTAGAGTTGCATTTTGTAGGAAAGTATGCATCACAAGCTGCCCTAGTATAATTGTTAGCAACATGTTGGTTGGCTTCTTCACTGTTCTCTTGATTTTTTTGTTTACCCTATTATTCTGACTGGCCTTCATATTTTGCATCATGTTTCATAAACTGGACTATAGGCTATTGTCCTCTAGCAACATCATTCAAAATTTGCATTATACTGCCCTTATTCTGGTGGCTTGCCCTTTTATCTTTGGCTGATGCTTCAATTCCTCTTTTTTTAAATAGTAACTCCATAAAATGTTTGGCTGCAAAATAAATTTTTGTGAACAAAAAGAGCCTCAAATTCCCACTAGCTGGAAGGATATGAGGCTCTAATACTACCATAAAACATTGTATTGGTATATATTTAAAAATTTATGATTTTTACAAACTTTTATACTGGAGGATTTTGTCAAATAGCCTGCAATTTATTGATTTGAGTTTGTATTTTCACTTGTTTTGGAGGACAATCAATTTCTTCTTCCAAAATGAATAGCATTAAATGCCAATCATATTATAAAATATTTGACAAGTTGAAATAAACTTTCTGTTATACCTTGTATTGCTGATATAGGACAGTGTGCTCAAAAATTTCACAACAATAATATCATCAATCAAATTTCATTTTCTTATATTCCAAATGGATGACTTGCTTGATTCACTTGAACAACTTGCAATCCAAATCAGTGGCAACCTAAAAATTTAATCATTCCTTTCGATGTTCGAAATCTTCAAGTGTATAAAAGCTTTTGGAAAGTGGCAGGTCTCCTATATGAGTTTATGGCAACCTTTTCTTAGTGCTACAATTCCCTTTTTTAGTTAACAACTAGCTCAAAATAATCCATTGAAGACTACATAGAAAGTTGTGAGGATTAATAGAACCTTTTTCTATGAATCTAACCTTTATTTCCTTGGAGATGGTGGTATGTTAGGTTTTTTTTTCAGGCTTCTACTTCTTTTGTGAAGTGTACAACAGTCATAAATTGGCCTGTGCTAGAACAAAGAAAGGATTTGAAGTGTCCAAAGCAATATTTTGACTACTTTGCAAGAATTTCCTTGCACATGATTTGGTGTCTTAAATTGTTTTACCTCACCCTAGGGATTCTACAATGTATGGTTAACTAATTTCTTAACATAACAACATCACTAGATTTTTGATATGTTCCCATTTGGTTCAATTGTCAAGGCCAACTTTTTAGTTGTGTTTTTGTCTTAGGATTGTAGGTTTTATACCTATTTAATTTTGTGACTAAGATCACTTCTTCTGGGGCATTTATATGATAGAAGTTGCCTATTTATGACCAACAGGTTCTTTAGTAAGGCCGAAGGTTGTTAAAAGTGTCCATTATTGCCCTATCACTGGAGAATTTCAAGGTCATGAATATCAAGATATAACATCAACGACTGGCCTACCCATAGGGTCTGTTTATCCTACACGAGTAAGTATTCCATACATTTCTGCTATAATATTTCTAGTACTTTTTCATAGGGTAATATTTTCTATAGTAGCTATTGATGCCATGTAATTTTAAGGGATTAATGTAAGTTAATTTACTAATGTTATGATAGGATGATCAAGGGGATCTCTTAGTTACTGAGTTTGGTCTATGCAAGTATAGAGACCATCAGACAATATCTATGCATGAAGTACCTAAGAACTCTGCTCTTGGTCAGATACCTAGATCAATAGATATTATTGTAGAGGATGATTTGTTGATACTTGCAAGCCTGGACATCATATAACAGTGGTGGGAATTTACAAAGCAATTCCTAGCAAAAGCAATGACACTGTCAATGGTGTCTTCAGGTACCTTGCCTTTTGAATAATCAATCACAAGTGGCACAATTCATTCATGGTAGCCCCTTTTTAGTTTGGAACCTTTTTCCAATTCAAGCATGCTTGACATATTTAGTGTTCCATTCAATGCAGGGCTGTTATTGTTGCCAATAATGTGTTTCAACTCAATAAAGAGATAAATACCCCTATTTTTACAAGTGATGACATAAAAAACATCAAGAAAATAGTAAATAAGTAGGATACATTTAGTCTACTAGCAGAGTCACTTGCACCTTCAATCTATGGGCATACTTGGATAAAGAAAGTTGTATTGTAGCTACTAGGGGGTGTTGAGAAGAATCTAAAGAATGAAACTCATTTGAGAGGGTAAAACCCTTAATTTCATACTTTCTATATACTTCTCTTTCTAATGGTTGTTGAGCTCATGCGTTTCTATCAATTTCGTTGCAAGGATATAAACATGCTGATGGTTGGTGATCCTTCTATTGCCAAATCCCAACTCCTAAGAGCCATCATGAATATTGCTCCCCTGGCAATATCAACTACAGGATGAGGGTCTTTTAGTGTTGGTTTGACAACCCCTGTCACCTCTAACCAAGAGACAGGTAATTAGTTTTTTAGAGATTTTATGTATGTGCTTGACTATTATCTATACATTTTCTACTGTTAAGAGGCCTAGTTTGTCATGGCCATATGCTTTGATGATGACCAATTTGACATTATTTCATTGGTCAAAGACTGGATGGTTCTGTGAAAATATTTGTTTTTTCTTGGCTAATTAGTTTAAATTAATTCAAGAACGTAGGCTGGAAGCTGGAGCAATGGTTTTAGCACACCATGGTGTTGTTTGCATTGATGATGTTGACAAGATGAGCAATCAAGACTGTGTGTCTATACATGAGGTTATGGAGCAATAGACAGTAACAACCGCTGTCACCTTAGACCACTCTCAATGTCGCCTTCATCTTGAATTAGACTTCAACTTGACTTCATTACTTTATCTTAAAATATAATGTTTCCCTCAAGGTTCGAATTCTGTAAGAGAGCTAGAAATGCTCCTTACAAAAGTTGATTTCAGCTTAGAGCTAGAAATGAGCAAACAACTTTACATAAACCTTCCACATTTTGCCTATAAAATCTTCACCTCTTTGTTGAAACATGAAAATTTCATGTTTCCTTATTTAAAACTTGAACTATAAACTAAAAATTTTTTGTTTTAACTTCAAATCTCTATACTTTAAATTTTCCTCTTATTCCTTAGGTGGATTCTAGTGATGGAGCAGGAAATGGTTGAGGAGAAAGACCAAGATTTCATACACAAGCTTGAAATGCAATACTAAGGTCAGAAATTAGACAAAGAGCTAGAAGTGGGCTCTCAAGGAGGTTGGAATTTAGAAGGGGAGCTGGAAATGCTTCTTATCTTGACCAAATTTCAGGAAATGAGCTAGAAATGTGGAAGGTTTTTGCCTAAGACATTCATTTGTCTAGAACTTAACTTGATTTTTCAATTGAATGTGCAAGAATCCTTAAGCATTCCCTTGTTCTATATAAGATTCTTAAACACTTTTGTCTTTGTCATTTGCATCTTTCTATCCCACTTGACTTACAAACTGAAGGAATTTCCACCGCTACTCATGCTTTTAGTTTGACTTGACCTTCATGATTTCTACATTTCCATGACCCACCTTGATGACTCTCTTGTCAATGTCTCCATGAAAATTTGTGGGCAACTTGTTGACAACTTCCTTGGTGATTTTCTTGATACTTTCTACCATTTTCCTCCAATCCTTGATGAATCTTAGAACGTGGGTTAATGACTCACTCACTTCCTAAGGAGAGGACCTAGAGGCCAAAGCAAGGCCAAAGCAACTACCACAACTAAGCCTAAAATGACCATACCACTAAGCAAGCGAGGGGGTCCCCATTTGCAATGGGGAAATATATGAAAAGGTCGCAATGTGCTACTATTATACACACACCCATTTAGAGTGGCCTTTTTTTGTTTCTACTTTTTTCTGGGCTCTTTCCTTACCTTTCTATTTGTCGTTGTACTGGCTTAGCAATTAATCTTCTCAGGTTCACCCCATGCTTCAATTAAGCCCACTTTTTTTTCTCTTCTCTTCGCTCCATGGCTATAGCTATTTTTCTTCATTCCCTTGCTATTGTATCTGCTATACATTCCACTAATTTTAATCTATTTCTAGTTATTTATGCTAGACATTGGTATAATTTCTTTCTTTAGTTGGCATCAACAATATTTGAGTTTTCTCATTTAACATGATGCAAATCAATGGTTCTGACTTCTTTTTGATTAAAGCAATTTCCTGAACCAACTATCATTTATATTGTTCTCGTGCATCTCAAGCAAGAGGATTTTATCACATGCTTAGTGTGAGGATGTTGATGTAGTAAAAATAAGATAAAGCTCTCTATTTGGTAGTTAATGTCGAACATGGTGTTGGGGTGTAAGGAAGTAATAAAGTATGAACATTGGGAGAGATATGCTGGATAATGTAGATTACATCAAGTGTTAATTCTTTACATCTATATGCAATTTTCCTTTTTTCTTTAATGACATGTATGGTTGTAGCTTTCACTATATAAGTCTGGAGCTTACTTGTTTTTAACAGTACATAAGAGACAACACATATAACAATTGCTTGGGAAATAAACTTGTCTTTAGAATGAGTTTTACTATTGCTTATTTCACACTAATGCACACCCAAATCATTTGAAATTTTGTAGTAATGAGCAATTTATGTAGTTTGGTGATGGTTAAGCCTGTCAATTGAATAATTATTTTTCTTTTTTAATGTGCAACTAACATTCTAGCAAAGCAACAGCCTCCAGTGACAGATGTACAAGGTACACATGGTGCCTCTCAAAGGTCTGAATAGGACTCAACAGTTATGTAAAATGTGCATATTAGAACTAGTGATGTAAATATTGTCTTTCCATATGTAGACTCAATATAGGGTCCATCTTGATCCTATTGTTGAAGAGGTAAAGAAGCTTTGTGGCCAATGCCGCAAGAATTCTAAATCAAAGCAAGTTCTTTTCCATTATAATGGACATGGAGTTCCAAAGCCCATAGAAAATGGGGAAATGTGGTTGTTTAACAAGGTTACATTTAATGTTATGTGCTTAGTAGAACATAATTCAATATCTCTTATAATCTTATTAGGTGGTTGAAGGCTTTTTTTTTTGAGTGCATGATTACACACAATACATTCCTCTAACAATTTATGAATTAGAATCATGGCTTGGGACACCTTCAATTTATGTGTTTGATTGTTCTACTGCTGGTATGATTGTGAATGCTGTTTTGGAGGTAAGTTTTACTCAATAAATTGTGAAGCACATGGAATCTTCTATGATTAATCCAAAAAGATACATATGCCCCTTTATAAGTTAATTTTTTGTTTGAGTATATATAATATATTTCTTGACAGTGTCTTTGGTTGATGTGCAACATCAAGACTGGGGTTCTGGTATTTCTTCTGTAGTTGCAATGAAGGATTGTATATTACTTGTAGCTTGTGGAGCAGATGAGATTCTTCCTTAGAGTGCTGAATTTATAGCTGATATCTTCACTTCATGTCTCACAACACCTATTAAAATTTCATTGTGATGGTATTATCCTATTCTCATACCTCTAATCATATCATTCTTTTTACACGTGATTGGGAAACTACAATTTGTGATGTGCTAATAGCTAGCTCCTTTGCTAGGTACAGCAAATAGACATATTAGGGAGTGAATTAATAGCATGGTTCCTCATACAGAATCAATTTAATATAGAGTTTGGGTAGTGACTATTTATCTATCTTGTATCTTAAATTATTCTCATTTCCCTCAAATATGTGTCACAATGGATATAATGTTTACATGTATCATAATATTGAAATGATTCTCTGAGGCATGGCAAAGTTGTTTACTATGCACAAATAGCTCACTTCTAATGGAATGGAACTTAAAAAAATTGGGATACTGAAATTAGTGATTCTTTTATTCCCGCCGCATTGGGAAATTTTTGGTTTTTTCAAAGTATGTTACTAGTTTTGGATTTCTGTTTGCTAAACATGATTACGTATTTATCTAACAAGACATAAAGAATTACCAAAATGCCCATATTTGAAGAGGTACATTTATATTATGTCACTTCCCAACTATTAAATTTACTATTATGCTCAATATGCCATTCTTGTTACAACACTTTGAATAGTTTTCATTAGCATTTGAATGTTGTTTTGAGGCTAATTATTGCAAGCATATGAATAATTATTTTGACTGATTTTAGGACCTTCCTAATTGTTGTAAGGTTTTCTACAATTCAAATTGCTTCTTGTGTTGCATGATTTGTGATAGAGCATATTTAATGTCATTAAATTACATCAAGTTGAAATCTTGTTTGACAATAAAGAAACTGCATCCTTAGGAAGGTTGAGTTTTTATAAGGGCATCTTCTTGTTTAAGCATGCTTGTAGATATACTATTGTAGATCAATCGACATATCCTGCTTATCAGCTAATTGTATATGAGGCTTTCGCATGACTTAGTCTCAATATATCTTTTCTTCACTATTTAAGATTCAGAAGATTATCTTTGTACAACATTTTTTTTGCAATTAGAAAATTGTTCTTGCATTTCTATGGGTTTCTATGTATGACATACATGTAAAGATCTTATGTTGCAATATGGTATTTACTATGGTTGTGGAGGAAGACAAATACAATACATGAAAATAACATCATATGTACAAAGCGATAGAATGGTGTGGAAGAAGACACATACAATACAAAAAAATGATATCATATATACGTATTTTAGAGGACTGATTTTTATGTTATTCTATCAGGATTCAACTATGTATCTTTCAAGTCAAACTCATTGATCCATATTTTGTCAATTGTGTTCTTATGGACATGAATGGTCAACCTGCCATCTATTGCATCTAGGTGATGCTCACAAGGGTGAAACATCATGATATATCACATGGTCACCCATCCTTGTACAATGCTAATGATTCTTAGTTGGAGTAGTTCCCAGATAAGTCACCTCTTGGGAAGTCTTGATGCTTACCCCTTGAGTTTTGCAAATTTTTTGAGAAAATACAATTTTGGTGTTGCCCATACTAAAACATTAGAAAAACCAAAAATAAAGACTAAAAGACTACGCAGCAACGAGCTAAAAGATATGTGTGAAGGAGCAACCTAAATAGATATGTTTATTCCAGTAGCTTTTAAAAATCAGTGTGTAGCAGAAGTAGATTCAACTCTAAACACAAGTCTATTTTTTTTTTCTAATTCTGGCATGTAGCTTTAAGAGAACAACAACTGAGCGGTCAACAAAAAATGTCTCACCTTTCTTAGGAAGGGTTTCTCCATCAAACATGAATGTGGAATTCATCTGGCTGGTTCATATTGCCCCAAGCCATGGCCAAGAAGATTTTTTGACTGGCATGAAATATATCTTCTAGTGCTATATCCTAGATTGAAATTTGGCCAAAATTTTGATGGATGCCTATAGCTTATCCCAAAGCTCTCATTTAGAAGTTATGAGATGATCAATCAAGAGGAAATAATTGAGATCTTAGAGTGACACAATTTTTAGATGATCATATGAAATGAAATGGGCGTGCGAGTAGAAAGAAACTAGAAAGACATTGTGTACAAATGAAGCCATGAAATGGATGGTTTTGGAGCACTCAGCACAGACACTCAACATTCAGTACATATCATAATTTGAGATCAAATGGGTGTATGGGATTACATGCATAGTGAATACTAAAGGAGGGAATTGAACCCTCCTTAAGGCTCACAGTTATTGAGGTCCACTTCAGCAATGGCCCTTCCTATGAAATTTTCATCTAAAACCTTTCTAATGAGATAATGTGTTATGAGCTCTTCATCAGTTAGATGGAACATGAATCTAGGAGGCAATTGTGCATCACCCATATATTCAAATGAATATGGGTGATAGGGAAGAGAATTTAGTAATAGAGGCTCTTAACTTTAGTTATAGTTATGATATGGGTGATGCACAACTGCCTCCTGGATTCATGTTCCATCTAACTGATGAAGAGCTCATAACACATTATCTCATTAGAAAGGTTTTAGACAAAAAATTCACAAGAAGTGTCATTGCTAAAGTGGACCTCAATAACTATGAGCCTCAAAAAAAATTTGACCAAGCATTGGTCAAAATTTTGACCAATGCTTGGCATAAAATGTGCCAACAATTTCAAAAGTTTTTGACTAACATATTGGTCAAAATTTTGACCAACTAGCCGGTTGGTTGAAATTTTGACTAGAAAAATCTCGACCAATGTGTTGGCCAAAGTTTGGTCGAAAACTGGGTCAAAATTTTGACCAATAAAGGTTGAAAAATGAACCCCAATGTACTAGTGTCTCTGCACCACTAAATTTGGACAATATCTATTCCATGGAAGGGAGAGGATGGTGATGTTTAAGAGAAGCCCTATTAAGGTCCCTAAAATTCACACATAGTCTAATTTCTTTACTTTTCTTCCTAAAATGAACAAGGTTTTCTACCCAAGGAGAATATTTAATAGGAAAAATCATGTTGGCTTTTATAAGCTTGGATAACTCCTTTTTCATTAATGGTTCAATTCTTGGATTGACTGGTCTTTGATTTTGTCTAATAGGCTTTGCATCACTATTTAAGTCTATGGTATGTTGGAACAAACTTGAGTCAAAAACCTTTAAATCATCACATGTCCATGCAAATACATCATTAAACTCTTGACATAAATGAACAATTTTTTCTCTCTAAACTTCAGAGCATACCTTTCCCAAATTGAGAGTCCTCCTGTCAGCAATTGCAACTTGTATGTAATCATCTTTTTTGGTAGCTAGATTCAAACCCCTGCTCCTTGCATGATCATCAAGGTTGAAGATACATTCCAAAGTGATCAGTCCTGTGTGTAACTTTTTTGAACCAAATTTCATGATTTGATAACCATACTGGCCTTGTAGCTTAGATTGGTTCCTCTTTCAGAATTTTGCCTCATTTTATAGAAAATTGACAAATTGTACATTAGAATCAAAGGGTTGTAGGTATGACAACCATTCTAATGTGTTGATCCTTTTCATCCTCAACATGCTCTGGTACATCATAATAAGAACCTATTGCTACAAGTCTATCAGCATATTTATTTTCTTTGTTAGGAACACTCTGGATGTTGAATGCTTGAAAACCAGCTTCAAGAAGATTCCAAACCCTATGTTCATACACTTTGAGGAGGTTTTTCTTAGTAATTTTTTGATTTCTAACCTTATTTACAACTAACTCACTATCCTTGAATATTGTTAGAGTCTTGATTCCTCTCCTTTGTACAAGTTAGAGACCTTGGATCAGAGCCTCATACTCTACTACATTATTGGTGTAGCTAAATTGGAGTCTATAAGAGAAATAATACTTCTCCAATTTAGGGGAAATAAGCATGATACCATCCCCTAAGCCATTTTTATTCCTTGAGCCATCAAAGAACATGCTCCATAGTCCATCAATGTTTTCTTGTGTCTTCATGACATTAGGGATAGGAGTGTCCTTTTTTGATATGCAATATGTGCCAAGACCAGTTTCCAGGGCTTCTTGTACTGGATCAAATTGATAAACAATGGCCCACTCATACAAAAGATAATCATGCACCTTTGCCAAAGAAGTAGTAGGTTCTTTTTCTATATCTCTATCTTCTTCTTCAAAAAATAGTGCAATTCATGTTTATGGGACTCAAGGTGTAGGTCCCTATGTGATTAAGGGCTAGAGGCTTCGATCTTATGGAAGATTTAGTTCTATACCTTGTTCTAAAAAACATATAAGATCAATAAGATGAATTATAGACACCAATTTGTGTAGTGAAATCCCTAGAAAGACAGACGGCAAAATGGGGTTTGACCTTAGCTACTAATATATCTTGTGTAACACTACAACTAGGGAAATCATGAAATGCCATCTTTACATTTTTTAAGACTCCTATATTCTTGATAGAGCTACCATCTAACTGAAGGACATCCCCTACCATTGGTTCATACTTGATGCCAAGGAGATCAGCTACACTTCTAGGCATTACCAAACTACTAGCCCTTGAATCAATCATGCAATTATGGACTAGTTTATCTCCTATGATCAAAGAGACATAAAAAGGAGGAGGCCTAATTTTATTAATTGTTTCCCCCTTTTATTGGCTTCATCAAACTTTTTGCATTCTCCTCTCTAGGTGGTTGATCCTTCATCTCTATACTCTCTAGCTCTTATTGCAGTAGCTTCTTTTGTGATGGTATAGCAGCAACAACATCCCATATAGAGATATTGACATTATTCATTTTCATTTGAGCTGCCACATTGAAAGGATTATTAGCTAATTTCACTAAATCCTTGGGAGCTACGTGGATATGTGGCTAAATTTGAGAATTCTAAGGTTCAGTAGACTTCTTGTTGCTCATATCTTGCCTTTGTTGAGGAGCAACATTGGATTATACATTCATCACTAGTACATGAGGAACAACATTTGAAGTTGAAGCTTGAATTAGCGGGGTGATAAAATCTCCAACATATTCTCTCTTACTTCTAGTGTTGTGAGCTATAGCATCATGATTAGCATGACAATGTTTGTCTAGATGATGGTTCTTGAAAGAAAAATCACCTTGCCATTGTTGATGAGAAGCATCAGTAGGTTGACTAACATTATATTGTTGTCCTTTTGCTTTCTCTTGTGTAGTAAATTCTAAGTAAGAATCTACCTTCTAACACATGCAACATCCATAAGAATAGTTACAAGAAGGGCATAAATCTTGATCTTGAGCAAGGTTATTTTGAGGGACTAAAGCTATATTTGGGTTTATATTTGCAGTAGGGATATTGCCAATAGGTCTATTATGATTATATAGAGTATATCCTAGATTTTGGTTTGGAGACCTATTATGTATAGGACCTTGGTACTTAAATTGGGGAGGCTTATTATTTTGATCTTGTTTCCTTTCTAGGGTCACCACCTTGTTACTCATCATTTGTATCATTAAGAAGCTATCCTCTAGATTCTTCTCTAGACCTTGTAACTTCTTGTCTATATTTTGCATCATATCCTTAATTTCATCTATTCCATTTGAAGATGTGGATATTGAAGTAGACATTGAAGGTACAATAGCAAAGAGATGACTTGTAGATATGGTAGGGATAGGGGCTATAGTAGGTTGATGATTGGGCATGTCAAGAAAGAAAGGAATTGGATGTCTTGGGGGTAACTTCCCTTTTTGTATCAACATATTTTTTGCCTTCATGGAAATCTCATTAGCATCTGTTAAGGTATATATTCCCTCCCATAGTTTTCATTGTGGTGGCTATGTCACTATTAAAGGCTCTGAGGTAATGTAAGAAAGTAGTACAATGGGAAAACTTTACTGTAGTAGGTATTCTATCCCATGCATTTTGAAATCTATAATTAAAATTAGTCATATATTCATGGGGGGCTCTCTTGATAGTTTTAAGCTACTCTAAAAGTGATAGGTGATCACTTTTATCTTCAAAGTGTTTGCAAAGTCCTACTCCTAACCCATCACAATTACTAATAGAGTTATGAGGCAAACCTCATTACCATTGTAATTCTTTTCCCTTTAAGGATGAAGCTAGAAGCTTAACAAAAAAATCATCTTTTGTAATGCCATGTATATTAAAAATATTTTATATCTCTTGAATATGTTCTCTAGGAGAGATGGAAGTTTCACAAGTAAAATTAGGCATACTTTTGAGAGATGATGTTGGGATATAATATCTTTGAGCCAATAGGAGAGGACTCCCACCATTAAAGGTGGAAAATGCATGTGCTTTAGGTTGTGCCATATAGAATAATGATCTATTTAGATGAAAAGATGGCAACCTAGGCTATGATCTGTCAACAGGAGCAGTGGAAATAGATCTTGATAGTGTACATGATACTACTATACTCCTAGCTGGTAATATAGATAATCTATTTCTCTTTCTTCTAGGGTTCGAAAATGAGATCTTAGTGTATTGAAAATTACCTCTAAAAGATGCTCTTGTACAAGCTTTGGGCATGAATTGCAGCAAATTTTGTCTAGAAATCATAATGTAGAGTTAGAGTTACCAAGTACTTGAAAATAGGCCTCTTGAAGGCCTGAAAATACTGAGAGTGCATTATCTTCTCAACATATATTTGATTTTTTTACCTTCTTAACACTAGTAAGCTAGTAGACCAAAGAATGATTTAATATCAGTACCATTAGGCTGTTGAACACAATTGATTAATTGTTTATTGTCTTTGATGTTATAGTTCACTCAAGCACTGAAGATAGTTTCCTATGTTTGCCAAGCATTCCAGAATTTGCCTAGTTTAGAAAATAGTGTCTACCAAGTTCACTCAGGCATCAAAGGAAATTTTATGAAAGTTGAGTTAAAACTGCCTCCTGGATTCATGTTAACTAAGCTCACTCAGTTACCAAAGGAATTTTGTCAATATATAGTGTTAACCAAGTTCACTTGGTTAACATAGGAAAACCATTTTTGGGTTAGTGTCTACTAAGTAGGGTCGACTAACAAAGGATTTTCTTATTCTAGCATATTGAGTTCAATTGATTTGTCTATTGGTTCTAGTTGACTAAGAAGATGAATATTAATTATTCTAAGTTGTATTCAAGCCAACTTGACAATATGAAAGATATAAATATAAAGTCAAGTTGAGGATTAGAAAGAAGAGCATAGTGGAACATAATTGATGAAGATTTGATGATGCCAAGTGGAAGCAAATTAGAAGGATAAGAAGAATATCCTTGTTGACATGCAAAGATAAATTCAATCAAGAAGCATCAAGTTGTTAGAAATGCTTTAGAATAACTGGGGGGGGAGTGAATTAGTTATTCAAGGTACAAATGTCCAATTCAAACTTTTCATCAAGTAAAATGTGCCCATCAAACAATTTATTCATCCAAGCTTTAACTTTCCTATTCAACAAGTTACTATAAATCAACATGCAAGCATAACACATAAAAAGATCAACACATAACATAGTGATTTACATGAAAACCCAATTTGGGAAAAACCACCAATAACATGCTACTCAATTCTCACTCTTCTAAAGTGATTCCTTGTGAAAGGCCTACCCTATTAAAGGCTAAAACACACTATTAAATGTGACCTGGTTAAAGGATTTAACCACCCTATTAGAAGTGGGTCTGGTTAGAGGACTTTAGAAAATCCACTTGGAATGCCACCCTATTAAAGAATTTAAAAATGGCTATTAAACCAACCTAAGTCCATAATATTTTTACCATAACTGATACAATTGCTAGAGAGAAACAATAAGGGGTTTTGACTTGATTACAATGTACAACTTAAATTGCAAAATTTAGATCACTTACTCAATTCTTCCCTCTTTTAATTTCAATTCATATGGATTAGGTAGGATTCATTGAATCTAACCCATATTTTGTTCCTTTTAGAAACATCATGAAGAATATTGTGTTACTCACCATTAACTGTGTTTTACTGATGCTCGACACCTATTGTGTTACTTGGCATCTACTAAAGTCTTTTTGTTTGCTTGGCTCCTTCTATATCACTCGGCACTGGAACTTCACTCAACACTTGAAGTTCACTCGGCATCAACTAGATTTTTCATTTGTTTGGCTCTAATTGAAAATTTGCTTAGCTTAAACTAGCTTGGTCGGCACTCACTGATGAACTTAGTGTAGCTTTGCAATTAACCTTGTTACAACTTATACTTCTAATTTTTCTAAGTGTGGCCAACCTCTGTATCTTTGAGTATGTTATCAAAAAACCATTTAACCAATGTCTTAACTAATCCTTGCACTTCATTGCAAAACCATAACTCAACCTTTCCCTTAGGTGCTCTTGTTACATCTTGTTGACTAAATCCTCTTCATCAATCAACTAAGTGATAGTACTTGGATCTTATAAGCAATTATCATTCCTAAAAATAGTAGGTTTAACATCAATGAAAAAATAATGATTGAAAACATTCTTTTAACAAAAATTCTCCCTCTTTGAATCAATCTTCTTCTCACAATGATCTTTTCAATCAAATTTCCAACAATCTCCCTCTTTGGCATTGATGGAAAACTAAGCTGATCAACCATTAGACCAAACTATTGAACCATGTTATCAAAATGCTAACCAAGTTAGAATAGTAAGTCAAATGCCAAAAAGAAAATTGGATTACACAATTTCTTCCTCTCTACTTCTCCCTCTTAGTTGTTGTATCCTTTCTTTCCTTTCTTCCTTCTTACATTTGCTCCCTCTATATACAATACTTCATCTTCTACTATTCTGGTGTCTAACTACTTCTTTCTCTATCCATAAATATGATTAGTTCCTACATTCTTCTTCATCTTCTCCCTCAACTATTGATCAGTTTCTACATTTTCTCCCTCAATCTTCATTCTTTATCTTCTCCCTTTATCCAATTGAATTTTGTTGATTAGTTTGTTCCTACTTCACTCTCCTTGACAATAATGCCAAAGACGTACTATTTTAGCATCTCATCATGCAAGTATAGCATTTTTAGGTTCTCTCAATTTCTCACTTTTTCACCTTGCTTGTGACTGATTTGAATCTTCAACACTTTAGTTACTTCAGGAAAAAAATCCTAAAGTAAGTATCCTATGCATCAATGTGTAATATTTCAACAATCAACTCATTTGATGTAGGGTAGTCTTGCTTTTGCTTCAAGAAGCCTTGGCTGGAGGTATCACCCCTAACTTACCTCTAAGATACTCAAAAACAGCTTTAGGTAGTGCTTTTGTAAAGATGTCAACAATTTGTTCCTTTGAGCTTACATATTCTAGCTTCACTTGTTTGTCTTTCACCAATTCTCTTACATAGTGATACTTAATTGAAATGTGCTTGGTTTTGGCATGCATTACATGATTCTTTGATATGTTGATGGCACTTGTATTATCACAAGATCAATTACCTCTTCCTTCATACCTTGCAATAAATGTTTGATCCATACAATATTAGTGCAATTGATAGCAGTAGCAACATATCTAGCTTTTGCCATTGACTGTGAGGTACAACTTTTCTTTTTATCAGTCCAAGTAATCAATCTTCTTCCAAAGAAAAGTGCTCCTCCACTGGTGCTTTTTCTATCATCAATATTGCTTCCTTAATCTGCATCAGTGTAGGCTCTTAGCTCAAAATTTTCACTCTTCTTATAGTACAAACCAAAGTCATCAGTTCCTTTTAGGAGTCTCAATATTCTCTTTACTGCCATTAGATGATTTTCTCTTAGATTTGCAAAAAAAACTTGCTACTATTCCAATAGCTAATGCAATGTCTGGTCTACTATGTATAACATACTGCAACTTTCCAATCATTGATCTATACATTGTTTGATTCACTTTAGCTGACTCGTTATTCTTTGATAGCTTATGTCATGTTACCATTGGTGTGCTGATTGGTTTTGAGTCTTCTAATCCAAATGTCTTGAGTATCTCCTTGATATATTTTGGTTGGGTCACAAATATGTCATGCTTCAATTGATGTACTTGATTTCCAACAAAGAATTTGATTTCTCCAAACATTGACATTTCAAACTCATGTTTCATTTGATTAGCAAAATCTTTACATAAAATATCTTTTCTTCCAAATATTATATCATCAACAAAGATTTTAGATATCAAAATGGCTTTACCTTTTTCTACCTTGATATACAAGTTGTTGTTGTCATCTATTCTCTCAAATCCTACCTTTAGAAGATATTTGTGTAGTCTCTCATACCATGTTGTAGGTGCTTTTTTCAAACTATAGAGTGTCTTATGCAGTTTGCAGACCATATCCTTGTTGTTGTCTTCAACAAATCCCTCTAGTTGTTCTATGTAGACTTCCTCTTCTGGTATACCATATGGAAAAGCAAACTTTATATCCATTTGGTAGACTTTAAAACCTTTGTAAGTAGCATAAGCAAGAAATGTTCTTACTCCTTCCATTCTTGCAATAGGGGCAAATGTTTCCCCATAATCCAGTACTTCTTCTTGTGCATAGCCTTTGCAAACTAGTCTAGCCTTGTTTCTTGTTATCTCACCCTTCTCATCAAGTTTTTTTTTTTTTTTCTAAAAACCCATTTGGTACCAATTACATTCTTATCAGCTAGTCTAGGAACTAGGGACTAGGTTTTGTTCTTCTCAATCTGGTCCATCTCTTCTTCCATAGCTTTATACCAATCATCATCTTGTAGTCCATCTTTCACTATTTTGTGCTCAACCTTTCTTAGTAAGCATGATTCATTCCTTAGTCTATTCCTTGTCATTGGTTTGGCATCCTTGTCACCAATGATTTGATCTGCAGGGTGATGTCTCCTTACATACTTGGCTAGTCTTGGTTCTGTCCTTCTATCCATGTTTGATCTTTTAGCTTTAGAGTCATTTTGCTTTTCTCCATCTAGTACTTCATCATCTCTTTCATTTCTATTATTTTCAGAATCAAAATGTGCATTTTCTTCATTCTACAACTTAGCTTTTGAATGTAGCTTGGCATTCACTAGTTGTGACTCAGCTGATACTGAAATTTGTTATTGATTCTCAAATTGATTGGCAGCATTATCTTCAATAGTCATTCCTTCATAGAAGTATACAAAATATCTATAATCTTCTGATTTCTTACTTTCATCAACTTGGAATTCTGCATGCTCATCAGAATTTAAATTTGTACTCTCCACAATCTTGTTAGTGTTAGTATTCAAACACTTATATGTCTTACTTCTAGTGGAGTATCCAAGGAATATGCCTTCATCTCTTTTTGCATCAAACTTGCCATTTCTAGTATCTTTAAGAATATAGCATTTACAACCAAATACTTTGAAATTTTTTACATTAGGTGAGTCACCATACCATAGTTCAAAAGGTGTTGTAGTTGTTCCTTTCTTGACTTGGACTCTATTTAGAGTGTAAACAATAGTACTTACAAATTCTCTCTAGTACTTAAGAGCAACATTTTCCCTCCATCATCAAGGTTCTACCATAGTCTATTACTAATCTATTCCTTCTTTCAGCAATACCATTTTGTGGGGGAGTTCTTGGTGCTGATGTTTGTCTCTTGATTCCTTTATCATTATAGAATATCTCAAATTCTTTTGATGTAAACTCTCCTCCTCTATCTAACCTTAGGCACTTCAGACTCTTTCCCATTTCTTTCTCAACTCTAGCTAAATACCACTTAAACATTTAAAGTGCATCAAATTTTTTTTTTTAAAATCATGACAGTCATCATTCTTGAATAGTCATCTACAAATAGCATTATGAATCTATCTCCTAGGTAGCTTTGCACTTCTATTGAACCACATAAGTCTATATGGACTAGCTCTAGTACTTCTTTGGAAGTGTATGTTTTGCTTTTGAAACTAGACTTAGTCATCTTCCCTAGTTGACATTATTTGTACATTGTGTTTTTAGGTTTCTTCAATTTAGGCAACCCTCTATCTTTTTTCTTTTTGCTGATGCTAATCAAATTGTCAAAGTTAACATGACACAGTTTTTTATGCCATACCACACATCATCAAGTATAACAACAAGACAAGTTGCATCCTGCATATCTAGATAAAGCAGATTACTTTTGATTTGTTCACCTTTTTCTATTAGATTTCCGTCAGTGTCATAGATTTTGGTAGTTTTTTTTCCAAATTCTACTTTGCAACCTACATTGCCTAGTTGTGATACACTCAACAATTTGTAGTTCAATCCTTCAACATAGTATGCATTATCACGTGAGATCTTCTCTATAAGTTTAATTGAACCTATCCCTTTGATTTGAAATGGAGCATCATTTCCAAATCTAACACTATTTCCATCATACTAAGTAAAGGTAATAAACTTACTTTTATCTCATGTCATGTGATGTGAGCATCCACTGTCTATGATCCACTTGTCATTCTTGTTCAAACAAGTTACTAGTGATGTTTCCTCATGTTCATCTTCATCTAATTCATCCTTCATGGCCACATAGACTACTTCATTATCATTCTCATTAGAATCCTCTTCAACAATGTAACATCTTTTGCCTTTGTCCTTGTAATCTCTACTATCATCTTCTATGTTGTTCTTGTACTTGTTTCCTTCTTTTTAGTTTTTCTTCTGTGTACACCTTGCAACAATATGTCCTACTTAATTGTAATTGAAACAAATGATAGGGAGCTTACCTTTGAATTTATCTTTTCCTCTATGGAATCTTCTAGCCAATAGTGCTTTCAGTTGTTCCACATCTTCCTCATATGTGTTGTTTTCATTGGATGCATGTTTTCCTTTTCTACTCTTCTTCTTTGATGTCACCCCTAAGTGTCTTTCAATGTCAGCTTGGCCTTGAAAGTAGATTCAAGGTTCTTAGGTCTATAGTTGTCAAAGTTGGACAATTCAAATGCAATAAGTCTTCCCACTATTCCTTCAAAGGTTAGTGTGTTTCCTTGTACACACCTTAACTCTTGAATGGCTAAAACTCTAATAGCATAGATAGGAAACAAAGTTCTTAGGTATTTTCTATTGACAGTCTCTTCTTCCAATTGGCCACCCAGACTTCTTATTGTACTTACCACTTCTTTCATTCTAGAGCCATATTGAGAAACATTTTCACCTTCCTCCATTTTCATGTCATCAAAATTTCCTTTGAGGCTTTCTCTCTTTGCTCTCTAAACATTCTGATCTCCTCCATAGGTATTTGTTAGGGCTTTCCATACTTCAAGTGTAGTATCACATCCTTTTATATCATCAAATTCAGCATAACCAAGTGTAGAGGCAATCTTTAACATTGCTTGATTGTGCTCCTTCCTTTTGTTCAAATCATCTGCAGAGAGGGGTCCAGCTAGATCTACATGCTCCACTCCAATTGAGGTTTTTGCATAATCACCTATTGATCCAAGGTGTAATTTCATCAAGCTCTGCCATGCAAAAAAGTTGTCTTTATTGAGCTTGGGAACTTCTCTCTTAGACATCTTGATCTTCCTGCTTCTAGTACCTTGAAACTAAATCAGCAGATGGTTGTGATACCAATAGTTAGAAATGCTTATTCAAGGTCCAAATATCCAATTCAAAATTTTTATCAAGTAAAATGTGCCCAACAAACTATTTATTCATCCAAGCTTTAACTTTCCTATTCAACAAGTTACTATAAATCAACATGCAAGCATAACACATAAAAAGATCAACACATAACATAGTGATTTACATGGAAACCCAATTTGGGAAAAACCACCAATAACATGCTACTCAATTCTCACTCTTCTAAAGTGATGCCCTATGAAAGGCTTGCCCTATTAAAAACTACAACACACTATTAAATGTGACTTGGTTAAATAATTTAACCACCCTATTAGAAGTGAGCCTAGTTAGAGGACTTTAAAACGTTCACTTAGAATGCCACCCTATTAAAGGATTTACAAATGGATATTAAACCAACCTAAGTCCATAGGATTTTTACCCTAACTGATACAATTTCTGGAGAGTAACAATAAGGGGTGTTGACTTGATTATAGTGTACAACTTAACTTGAAAATTTTAGATCACTTCTCAGCTCATAACATTGCCTAGATTTTAGTCTTTGCAGCTTTAACAGCTTGTCCTCCTTAGAAGCTTTGTCTCCTTTAGTCTGCTCAATGTACTAGTGCAATCATTTCTCTCTAACCACTTATTGAAGTAGAGTCTTTGTGCTCTGTTCTATCTTCTCTTTGACACCCTTTCAACCACTTTGCAATCTTTTGCACTCCAGCAGCTCTTGCTTCTTGGCCTATGACTCCTTAAATAGAAGTCTAGAATTTCTTTTCCCACTTAATTCTTCCCTCCTTTAATTTCAATTTGTATGGATTAGGTAGGATTCATTGAATCTAACCCATATTTTGTTCCTTCTAGAAACATCATGAATAGTCCTCTTGAATTTTCTCAAAAATGATTTACATAGAATTCTGTGCCACCAGCTCATCATCCTTATCCTCCAAATGGTTCACAAAATTCAAGCTAACAACTTTTTTAGCTCAGATATGGCAAATCTTTGACATTTCCAATAATGTAGTAGTTCAACACTATTGAAATTCTAGTGCTCGACACATACTATGCTACTTGGCATCAACTGTGTTTTACTAATGCTCAACACCTATTGTCTTACTCAACATCCAGTAATTTTTTTTTGCTTTCTTGGCTCCTTCTATATCACTCAACACTTGAACTTTACTTAGCACCTGAACTTCACTTGGCATCAACTAGTTTTTTCAGTTGTTCGGCTCCAACTGAAAATTTACTCAGCTTAAACTAGCTTGCTTGGCACCCACTGATGAACTTAGTTTAAGCTTTGTAGTTAACATTGTTACAACTTATACTTCTAATGTTTCTAAGTGTGGCCAACCTCTGTATCTTTGAGTATGTTATCAATACATCATTTAACCAATGTCTTAACTTATCCTTGCACTTCATTGCAAAACCATGAATCAACCTTTTTCTTAGGTGCTCTTGTTACATCTTGTTGATTAAATCCTCTTCATCAATCAATTATGTCATTCCTACAAATATTAGGTTTGACATCAATGAAAAAACAATGATTGAAAGCATTCTTTTAACAAAAATTCTCCCTCTTTCAATCAATCTTCTTCTCACAATGATCTTTTCAATCAAATTTCCAACAATCTCCCTCTTTAGCATTGATGGAAAATGAAACTGATCAACCATCAGACCAAACTATTCAACCATGTTATCAAAATGCTAACTAGGTTAGAACAGTAAGTTAAATGCCAAAGAGAAAATTGGATTACACAATTTCTTCCTCTATACCTCTCCCTCTTAGCTGTTGTATCCTTTCTTTCATTTCTTCCTTCTTAAATTTGCTCCCTCTATATGCAATACTTCATCTTCTGCTATTCTAGTGTCTAACTGCCTCTTTCTCTATCCATAAATCTGCTCAATTCCTCCATTCTTCTTCATCTTCTTCCTCAACTGTTGATCAATTTTTGCATTTTCTCCCTCAATCTTCATTCTTTTTCATTCTTGATCTTCTCCCTTTATCTAATTGAATGTTGTTGATCAGTTTCTTGCTACTTCTTCCTCTTTGACAAAAATGCCAAAGACATACTATTTCAGCATCTTATCATGCATGTATAGCTTTTGTAGGTTCTTTCAATTTCTCCCTCTATCACCTTGCTTGTGACCAATTTGAATCTTTAGCACTTTAATTACTTCACGACAAAATTCTAAAGTAAGTATCCTTTGCATCAATGTGTAATATTTCAACAATCAACTCAATTGATGCAGGGCAGTCTTGCTTTTGCTTCAAGCAGCCTTAGCTAGGGGTATCACCCCTAACTCACCTCTAAGATACTCAGAAGCATCTTTAGGTAGTGCTTTTGTGAAGATGTTAGCAGTTTGTTCCTTTGAGCTTACATATTCCAACTTCACTTGTTTGTCTTCCACCAATTCTCTTACATAGTGATCCTTAATTGAAATGTGTTTGGTTTGGCATGCATTACAAGATTCTTTGATATGTTGATGGCACTTGTATTATCACAATAGAGTATCACATGATCATTTACCTATTCCTTCATACCTTACAATAGATGTTTGATCCATATAATATTAGTGCAATTGATAGCTATAGCAACATGTTCAACTTCTGCCATTGACTATGAGGTACAACTTTGCTTTTTATTGGTCCAAGTAATCAATCTTCTTCCCAAGAAAAGTGCTTCTCCACTGGTGCTTTTTCTATCATCAATATTGCCTCCCCAATTTGCATCAGTGTAGACTCTTAGCTCAAAGTTTTCACTCTTCTTGTAGTACAAACCAAAGTCATCAGTTCCTTTTAGGTACCTGAGTATTCTCTTTACTGTCATTAGATGATTTTCTCTTGGATTTGCAAAAAATCTTGCTACTATTCCAACAGTTAATGCAATGTCTAGTCTACTATGTACAACATACTACAACTTTCCAATCATTGATCTATTCATTGTCTTATGTCTTATTACCATTGGTGTGCTGACTAGTTTTGAGTCTTCTAATCCAAATGTCTTGAGTGTCTCCTTGATGTATTTTGATTGGGTCACAAATATGCCATGCTTCAATTGATGTACATGCAATTCAACAAAAAATTTGATTTCTCCAAACATTGACATTTCAAACTCATGTTTCATTTGATCAGCAAAATCTTTGCATAAAATATATTTTCCTCCAAATGTTTTATCATCAATAAGATTTAAGATATCAAAATCTCTTTACCTTTCTCTACCTTGATACACAGGTTGTTGTTGTCATCTATTGTCTCAAATCCTATCTTCACAAGATATTTGTGTAGTCTCTCATACCATGCTCTATGTGCTTTCTTCAAACCACTGAGTGTCTTATGTAGTTTGCAAACCATATCCTTCTTGTTTTCATCAACAAATCCCTTTGGTTGTTCTATGTAGACTTCCTCTTCTAGTATACCATTTAGAAAAGAAAACTTTACATCCATTTGGTAAACTTTGAAATCTTTGTAAGCAACATAATCAAGCAACGTTCTTACTCCTTCCATTCTTGCAATAGGGGCAAATGTTTCTCCATAATCTAGTCCTTCTTCTTGTGCATAGCCTTTGCAAACTAGTCTAGCATTGTTTCTTGTTATCTCACCATTCTCATCAAGTTTGTTTTTGAAAAGCCATTTGGTACCAATTACCTTCTTATCAGTTGGTCTAAGAACTCGGGTCCAGGTTTTGTTCTTCTCAATCTGGTCTATCTCTTCTTCCATAGCTTTATACCAATCATCATCTTGTAGTGCATCTTTCACTATTTTTGGCTTAACCTTTCTCAGTAAGCATGATTCATTCCTTAGTCTATTCCTTGTCATTGGTCTGGCATCCTTCTCACCAATAATTTGATCTATAGGGTGATGTCTACTTACATACTTCGCTAATCTTGGTTCTATCCTTCTTTTCATGTTTGATCCTTTAGCTTCAGAGTCATTTTTCTCTTCTCCATCTGGTACTTCATCATCTCTTTCATGTGTACTATTTCCAGAATCAAATGTGCATTTTCTTCATTCTACATCTCAGCATTTGAATGCAACTCAACATTCATTGGTTGTGACTCGGCTAATACTGAAATTTGTTGTTGATTTCCAACTTGATTGGCAACATTATCTTCAATAGTCATTACTTCATAGAAGTACACAAAAAATCTATAATCTTCCAATTGCTTAGTTTCATCAACTTGGACTTCTGCATGATCATCAAAGTTTACATTTTCACTCTCCACAATCTTGTTAGTGTTAGCATTCAAACACTTATATTCCTTACTTCTAGTGTAGTATCCAAGGAATATGCCTTCATCACTTTTTGCATCAAACTTTCCATTTCTAGTATCTTTAAGAATATAACATTTACAACCAAATACTTCAAAATTTTTTACATTAGGTGACCATACCATAGTTTAAAAAGTGTTGCAATTGTTCCTTTCTTGACTTGGACTCTATTCAGAGTGTAAACAACAATACTTATAGCTTCTCTCTAGTACTTTAGAGCAACATTTTTCTCCATCATCAAGGTTTTGGCATAGTCTATTACTGATCTATTCCTTCTTTTAGCAATACCATTTTGTAGGGGAGTTCTTGGTGCGAGATTCCCAAGTTGAAGCGAGACAAATATGAAACATGGCAAGGACTTATGAGGTTACATATGGAAACTATCAGTGATTCACATTGTAAGTATCTTGATAATGAATACAAGACTCCTACTGTAAAATTATTAGTTGAAGACACTTCTAAAAAGAAAAATCATAACATCATGATGATTGACATTGCTTATGCTCTTAATTATGTTAAATTTGATGAAGTCAAAAGTTGTACTACAACTTATGATATGTCGATCAAACAAAAAGCCATCTATGGAGAAGATGATAATGTAAGAAGAGTTAAAGCTGAAAGTCTCAAAGGGAAATTTGATCAAATCAAGATGAGAGAAGATGAAAATATTGCAAAACATGTTGAGAGAATTAAAGCAAGTGTGAGCATAATCAAAGCATCTAGAGGAGAAATTTTTGATAAAACAATTATAAGAAAGGTACTCAAAACCCTTCTTCCTATCTATGCAATTAGAGTTTCAACAATTCAAGAGACAAGATATGATCCAAATAGAAAAATAACTTTGGATTCTCTAGTTGGAATATTGATAGCTTTTGAGTTGGATAACTATGATAACTATGTCCCTAGTTCCAAAGGTATTGAGTCTACATTCGAAGCCAAACTTTCACTCATAAAAGGGGTAAGAAATAAAAGGCTAATCAATCTAAAAGTGAAGAAGAAGAAGAAAGTTTAGACAATGATCTTGAAGTTGTTGAAGCCCTACTTGCAAATATTCCAAAGGTAGAGGAAAGTACAAAGGTAAGATTCCTCTAATCTATTTTTCATATGAAGAAGTTGGTCACATTGTTGTAAGGTCCCCAAACAAAGAAGACAAGGATGAAAAGAAAATCAATAAGTACAAAGGCAAGAAGGAATTCAAAAACTACAAGGACTACAAGGAGAAAGGTAAGAAATCTTGTTTTATGGCTAAAGATTTTGATAATAGTGAAGATGACATAGTATATATTGCTATAAAAGATGAATCTGATGATGAAGGAGATAAAATGACACTTATCTCTCATGTTAGCAAAAAATACACATTAATTATTAATAGTGCCTACTCACATCGTATGACTAGAGATAAAACAAATTTTTAGCACATAAAACATTATGATAGTGGTAGTGTGAGATTTGGAAACAATGAACCTTGTTATATAAAGGGAAAATGATGTATCTCATTAATCAATGAACTTAGATGCGATAGTGCTTATTGGGTTGAAGGACTAAAGCATAATCTATTGAGTGTGGCATAGTTGAATAACATTGGATTCAAGGTAGAATTTATGAATGGGAAGGCCAAACTACTAGAAGGAAAAGGAAATCTGGTTGGATCTAGAAAATAAACAAAATGTAATCTATTATATCTAAATCTCAGTGAAAGTTCATGTTTTATTGCTCAAGTAGAAGAAAGATGGTTATGGCACAAAATATTATGTCATGTAAACTTTGATAACTTAGTTAAGATAAGAAAATACAGAAGAGTAAGAGGTATTCCTAGATTGAGGAAACTTGATATGGGTCTATGCAAAAATTGTCAAATTGGTAAGATGGGAAAAATTAGTTTCAAAAGCAAAAACTATCATTCTAAACAAGTCTTAGAGCTTGTACATATAGACTTATGTGGACCTATTGGAAAAAAAAGTTATAGTGGAGATAAGTTTTTTATTATTTTTGTTGATGACTATTCTAGAATGATGATTGTAATAAATCTAAAAGAAAAATTTGAAGCTTTTCAAAAATTCAAGTGGTATCTAGAAAGAGTAGAAAAAGAAACTAGAAAGAAGCTGAAATGTTTGAGATCAAACAGAGGTGGTGAATTCATTTCCAATGAATTCAATGAATATTGCATTGAAAAAGGAATTAAGAGATAGGTATCAACCCTTGGCACACCTCAGAAAAATCATATATCTAAAAGAAGGAACAGACCCATCATGGATTGTGCAAGAACATTGATGATAGAAAAGAATGTTGCAATGAAATATTGGAAGGAATCAATCAATACTATAGTGCATACCTTGAACAGAGTATAGTTGAAGACAAACTCAAATCAAACTCCTTATGAGCTATGGTATGGCAACAAATTTAATATAAGTTACTTGAAAGTATATAGAAGCAAATATTATATCTTGAAAGAATCTAGGAAAGGTAAATTTGATGTCAAAGGTGATGAAGACATATTCCTAGGATACTCTTATAGAAGTAAAGCATACAAATGCTTAAATTTTTTTACTTATAAAATTATAAACAGTGCACATGTGAGAATTGATGAGTTTATAGAAAAGAGTGAAGAAGAAAGCAACAAAGAGCTTGAGGATTACCAAAAATTTGTTTACTACAAACTTGATACTCTGCCAAATCTATCTATAAGAAAGGAGGCCTCACCTCCTAAGTCCCCACAATCTCCAAAAGCTATGGAGTTGTAACTAGTACAACCCGAGTTAGTCTAAAGGACTTGAGCCATAGCCAGAAGCTACTAAGTGTTAGTCTTAGATAGTTTTGACAATTGAGTGCCAACACACTTAAGCATTTTTGTATTGAAGTTGAATACACTATATATGCCAAGCCATAGTGTGTGAGCCAAGTTAGTATTTCAATAGGTGTCGAGTGACTTTAGGTGCTGAGTAGTGTATAAGTACTGAGTGACAAATAGGTGCCAAGTCACAGTTGATGTCGAGCAAGCCAGAATGCAATATATGCCAAGTGAGCTAGAATCATGTAAGGACTGAGTGAGACAGAGTGCAATAGGTGCCAATCAATCCAGGATAGTATGTACCAAGCACCAGCAGTCCAGTATGTATCGAGTAACACAGATTTGACATATGAGTTTGTGCCTCCACAAACTCAAATGTAAACCATTTTTGGAGCCAACATAGAGGGGTTTTGAAAAAGAAAAAGGATAAGAACAAATCATTTACATTCCCTATGTGATCTGCATGCAACCAATCAGAAAATTGGAGAAGGCATGCAACCAATGAGAAAAATGCAAAGTATGAGCAAGAATTTGAGATTCAATGTGGATTGTAGATCCATACCTAACCCTTAGTTTCCATAATCTTTAAAAGGAATTCAAAAACTCCATTATATATATTTATAGATAGATAGATAGATAGATAGATAGAAAGAGAGAGAGAGAGAGAGAGAGAGAGAGAGAGAGAGAGAGAGAGAGAGAGCGAGAGAGAGAGAGAGAGAGAGAGAGAAATGTATGGGGAGAATATAGAAAAAAATTAGTGTGAAGAAGGAAAGACTTAGAGGAACAGAGCAGTAGTTTCATATCTAGTTGATCAGAATACAACAAGGGACAAGCGACAAGATCAGATATTAGATCTTAGAGGATCAAGATCAGAAGAGAGTAGATCAAGTGCCTGAATCTAGTAGTTAGAGACTAAATACTATCAGGTCAAATGTCCTAATACTTTCTTGCCATTGTATTAGATGCTAAAATCCTATATTGATAGGTTAGCTTAATAGCTAGGTAGGAAAACATTTGGAGAAGGTGATAAAAACCTATGTATTAGGTGGGTTTAACAACCTATTGTAAATCCTTTAATAGGGTGAAAATTCATGTAAAGTGTTTGTAAATCCTCTAACTAGGTCACTATTGACATAGTGTAAAGCCTTTAACAAGGCAAGCCTTTCATAGGGCAGACCATCAGAAGTGGTTGAACATATTGTTGCAACAATTTTTGTGGGTGTCATCCCCACCCCAGTTTTACCTTCTTATTCCTGGAGGGTTTTTGGGTTACCAAATCTCTTATGTCATGTGTTGATGCATGTTTTCATTCCATGTTTGTTTATATGTTTACATGCATATGCTTTACTTTCAGCTATGAGATTAATAAAGGTTTAAAAGAATAGAAACTAGTTACTTCTTATTCACCACCACCCCCTCTCAGAAGTACTATTCCCATTTGAACATTCCAACACTAAGTTGTTACCAAAGAAAACTGAGTCTAATGGACCTGATTCATAGACAGTAGGACCTAAGCTTATCACAAAAGATCATGAAGAAATTAGTGGGAAAAACTTTAAACCCAAAGTACTTTTATTAGCAAGATATGTCAAAAGGCATCATGCACATGACCAAATAAATAGAGACAAATTAGATAAATAATGAAAAGAAAAAGATTGAAAGGTACCTGTTTACTTGCTAAATTTGAATCTAGAAATATTAAAGATGCTTTGGATAATGAAAGCTGGATTGAAGCAATGAATGAAAAAATATAACAGATAGAGAAGAACAAAACTTGAACTCTTGTTCCTAGACCCAAGGATAATAATGTAATTGTCACAAAGTGGGTATTCTAAAATAACCTAAATGAAGATGGACAAGTTTCCAAAAACAAAGAAAGGTTAGTATGTAAAGGTTATTCTCAAGAAGAAGGTATTGATTCTGGTAAAAAAAATTCTCTTGTTGTAAGATTAGAAGGTGTTATAACTTTACTAGCATATGCAACACACAAAAGAATTAAAGTTTATCAAATGGATGTAAAATTTACATTCTTGAATGGAATTCTTGATGACAAAATCTACATAGAACAACCTAAAGGTTTTGTAGATCCTAGCAAAAGAGATATGGTCTACAAATTACATAAAGCATTATATGCTCTCAAGTAAGCTCCCAAAGGTTGGTATGAAAGACTTCATAACCACTTGGTATATATTAGTTTTCAAAGAAAAAATGATAACAATAGTCTGTATATCAAAGAAGGACCAAACAAGAAGTTTGATTTGGTAGAAATATTTGTGGTGACACTTTATTCACAAGAAATGATGACTTGTGCAAGGCATTTTTAGAAGAAATGAGTAAAGAATTTGAGATGTCTATGTTTGGAGAGATAAAATTCTTTGTTGGATTGCAGATCCAGTAGAAGAAAGATGGTATGTACATTACTCAATCTAACTATATCAAGGAGATACTAAAGAAATTTGGAGTGGAAGACTCAAGACCAGTTGGAACCCCTATGTCTACTAGACAAAAGCCTTCCAAAAACAATGATTCAAAAGAGGTAGATCAGACCACATATAGATCAATGATTTGAAAATTTTTGTATGTAGTACATACAAGGCCTGATATTGCATTAGTAGTCAGTGTGGTGGCAAGATTCTCAACAAATCCTAAAGAAAATCACATGATGACAAACAAAAGAATTATGAGATATCTTAAAGGTACTAAAGACTATGGTTTATGGTACAAAATAGGAGGCAAATTGGATTTAAAAGTATTTACAAATGCTGATTGGGTAAGAAGTATTGATGATAGCCAAAGCACCAATGGTGGAGAATTTTTTCTTGATAAAAGACTAGTGTCTTGGACAAGAAAGAAACATAATTGTATTTTTCAGTCCATAGTAGAGGCAGAATATGTGGTAGTAGCTATTAATTGTTCTAATATTGTTTGGTTCAAACAACTTTTGGCAGCTACGAAGATAGAGATCAAGGATCCAATGGTTATATATTCTGATAACACCAAAAAACTAGTAGGTTTAAGAAGGCTTCAATATTAGTACCACTAGCTTGTTGAATAAAATTGATTAATTATGTCTTTTCTTTGATGTTACACAAAATTTCATATCATTTCCAGTCATTGTATGTTGAGCTCACTCAAGCATTGAAGATAGTTTCTTGTGTCTATTGACCATTTCAAAGTTTTCCGAGTTCAGATGATAGTGTCAATCAAGTTCACTCAGGCATCAAAGGAAAGTATGCAAAAGTTGAGTGTTAACCGAGCTTACTTGATTAATGAAGGAAATATTGGATGGAACCAGTGTTAACTGAGCTCACTTAGTTACCAAAGGAACTTTGTTAATATGTAGTGTTAATTGAGTTCACTTGGTTAATGCAAGAAAATTATTTCTAAGTTAGTGTCTACCAAGCAAGGTCAGCTAACAAAGGATTTTCTCGTTTTGGCATATTGAGTTCAATTGATTTGTTTGTTGGTTCTAGCCAACTAAGAAGATGAATATTAATTATTCTGAGTTGTATTCAAGACAACATAACAATATGGAAGATATAAATATAAGTTCAAGTTGAGGATTAGAAAAAAGAGCATAGTGGAACATAATTAAAGATTTGATGATGTCAAGAGGAAGAAAATTAGATGGATAAGAAGAATATCCTTGTTGAGATGCAAAGATACATTCGATCAAGAAGGATCAAGTATACAAGATAGAAGTGAGATATGTAATCAACAATTTAGTTGCATTAGAAATTAGGTTATATCATTGTTACAGATTGTTACTCTCTAACAATTGTAGTAGTTATCTAAATCTCTTAACATATTTGGCTTAATAGCTATTTGAAAATCCTCTGACAAGGTGGCATTTCTATTGAATTTTATAAAGACCTCTAACAAGGCTAGTCCTAATAGGGTGATTAAATCTTCTAATAGGGTCACACCTAATAGTGTGTTTTCTAAACTTTAATAGGGTTAGCTCCTAACAGGGCTCACTTCAGAAGAGTGAAAATCAGTAACTAGTTGCAATTGATGGTTTTTCCCTAATTGGATTTCCATGTTAAATCTTGGTGTCAAGTGTATTCATGCTATTTTTAAAATGTTTTTGCAACTAAGTTAAAGTAATATTAATTGTAGATAATATCTTAAAGATTTTCATGTTAAGCATTTATCGAGCTATTTTAGTGTGTTTGTTGAGCTTTAGCAGAGTTTGTTTTGTATTGACATCTAAGGGATTTGGGATTTATTTTAGTGGTAACTAATTCACCCCTCCCTTCTTAGTTACTCCTCTTATATTTCCAACATGAGCATGCCAAAAACTATTGTCACAAAAGCTTGCACCCTTGCCTAAAGTTTTTACCTAAAGGCAACCTTGTGAAACATGGAAACAATCTCCAATGTATGAGACTTGAACTATGAGATTGAGTCTTTGGAGAAGGTTGACTTCCTTACTACTAGGGTGCACCTAACTACTCTTTGAAAGGAAAAGGGAGAAGGAATGCATGAAAGAAAACTACCTAATCTAATTTAAAGGGGGTGATACACAAAAATAGTTTGTTCAGTTATATCTCTATCTAAAAATGTAGTATTCATCAATATAACCTTAAAATACATTGAATAAACATTTATATTAATTCAATAGTTACACATTGATCATGAACCAAATAAAATGCCACAAGGAAGGAACTTCACTCTACAACATTCAAATGCAAGAGTAGATATCATTATACAGATCAAAGAATGAAAACAAAACACCAACAAAGGCAAGAAGATTTTGCACTAATACTGATGGGAGAATGAGGTAAAGTAGAGAATTACATTCACTCATAGAAAAAAGGAAATTGTAGTAATAGAGTATAGAATACTACTACTATAGAATCAGAGAAAAAATAACCAACCCTAAGAAGGGTTACAAAATCTACTTTTATAGTCCAAGCATAACTTAGAAAGCTTCTACTTTAAGGCAAAGCACAAAAACTACATTTAAGGTTGCAAAGAACAATCACTACAAATATGGGAAAGATTTGATCATGGTATGCATCTAGATGCAAGAAAATCATATTATTTACCAAACAAAACCTTAAGAAGACAAAAACAGTGGCTATTATCATTCTAACTAGGTAGATGGATAACCAGGTGGTGATGCAATGTCCTTTTACATTTATTAGACATGGGGAATGTTAAAGTGTGGTTTTGGATGATAAAGGAGATCAGATTTTCCATTTAAGAGCTATTTCTTTCTTGTTATTAACATGCTAAGTCAATTGTGTCATCGATCAACATTTCTTTCTTTCTTCTATCTTTATGTTGACATGTTAAACCTACCTTAGTCACAGCTTTGCCACCTTTTTATCTTAATTAATTGTTTACCTTTCAAAACTGTGAACTCAAACTAACTATTATCACTGCTTTGTAGCTTAAAATTGATGGGATATAAAACCTTGCAAAAATGAATTTGACCACCACTACTTACTCACTACCTAGGCACACTAAGACGTGTCTACCTACCACTATGTCATTATGGAAAATGACCTTGCATCTTTAGTTAGTGACATAATGACAATCATTGATCTTAGATCTGATTGATGGTGTTTTTTGAAAACTTTGAAAACCTCACCCAGTTGAAAAAATACCAATTAAATAGTAACATATGTCATGTCCTCTGACATCCCTTCAAGCTACAAAAGGAAATGGCCCATCATAATGCATGGGACACTATCGTTATGTCACTATGACGAAAGTTCTAACAACTTTCTATGATGATATAATGATAGCCACAAATCCACCTTGAAATCAATAGTTCACAATATCTTCACTGATTACTACGTATGACTGAAAAGGAAAAGGCCCCACCCAGATTCATGTCACATTTCACTATGTCATTATGGAAAATGGTTGTGCAACTTTTGATAGCGACAACATAATGGCCCTAGATTCTAGAAAATTTGGTGGATGAGAAGATGCAAGCCCACCGAAATCTTTATAACATGCAAACACTTGAAGGCATAGGACATAAAACATAACCCAAGGTTTTTTAAATATATCTTTTATAACTTTTGACCATTTGAATATTTGAAAATATGATCGTTGGCCATGCTTGACAAGCAAAACTTATTTTTTTTGGCAAGACGGAAAGAATGGCTATCAATTAATATAGTTAATCATTTTGTGACCCTTATTATGGTGGTACTCATAGTATGTGTTCTCATTCTACCATGAAGGTTGTGGTTGTGGATGATAAGGATGAGAATTATCCAATGGAGTAATGATCTTGTTTTGAAGAAATGTTTTCTAAACCACATCTAGAGGTTTACCAAGAGGTGTATACTGACAATTTTGTTGAGGACCCCAAGATGAATTATTTTCTTTGTTCTTAAATGTCTTTCTATTAGGAGGGGGTTTGTCAATAGTTTTAGATGCATTGATATTGTCTATGAGATTGAAAGCCTTATTATCAGGTCTTGGAGTAGTGTTATCAACTACTCCATCATGCACTACCTTTTGATTCTTGTTAATATACTTGGATTGAACTTTGCTAGAGGTAGATCCTTGCTTGAGATCTTTATGAAGGGTTATTTCACCCTTTTTGACCATGAAATCCTCTATTCAAATAGCTTGTGTAATCATGTCTTCGAAGGTTTGTGGACCTTAAAGCTATGCTTTTATACCATAAATTAGGTAAAAGATTGTCCAAGAAGATATCAATTTTTTTTGTTTCAAGAATCTTTTGTGAGTCTTTGGTGTACAATTGTCACCACCTTTGGAGTAAGATTAGAAAATGTTCTCCAACTTTTTTTTTTAGGTTACAAATATCTTGTATGTTAACTAGATGTTGTATGTTGTGGGAATATTGCTAAATAAACAAATTAGCAATATCATCAAATGCTTTAACAAATCTTGAAAACCACTCCATGGCTTGACCACCTAGACTTCATGGGAATAGTTGTATAAGACATGTTTATTTGTGCATGAATTCCATAGACAAAACACCAAACTTCCACAAATGATCTTGGAGATCAGTTGTTCCTAAGTACTTGTCATAGCTAGGTAGTTCAACTCCTTGAGAAAAAGGAGGCATATCCAAGCCTTTGTCGAAAGGAAATGGATAGATTGTGTCTATCATGTATTTTTTGGTTAGTTTTTCCTAGTCACACATCATTTGGGCCAATTATTCTTGCATGACTTGGAAGTTTCAGTTTCTTCTTCTTGTGCGACAATCATTTCAACATTGAAGTTTTGAGGTAACTTTGCTCCTTCTTCAGCTAGTTTAAGGAGATATTTCTCCTTCTCATCATGGAGTAGGATTTCCATCATTTTCTAGTAGTTTTTATCATTGTGACATTTTTCTATGTCTTCTTAGGATATTTCCTCAGTTTCTCCATATTCCTTGGTATAGCTGTGAGGACCTTTCAATCTTTCATTTCATTAGTGATCTTGTCCTGTACTATGTTCTCCATTTTCTTGGTCTGGATCATCCTTTTTAGGAGTGTGGTAAGTTACAATATATGCCATTTGAAAAGTTGTTTTGAACAAACCTTTAGCTATTCTATTGAAAGATGTACTGTCAATTTCAAGATTCTATTGATACAAGAGATTCTTAGTTTGTTGAAAGTTGATGGAAAATGTTCTTTGAGGACCACATGAAGTAATAAGTGAAGGAGATCTTGAAGACTCTTCATTGGATTTAGACTATGTGTAAATTTTAGAGCAACCTTGACCATAGTTTTGACCTGTACCTCTTACCTCATCTAGGTCTATAGGGAGGAAACATGTTTCCACTCCTTGTTGCAATAGTAATAGACAATGATGAAAAGAAAAGTCTACACCAAGATCACACTAGAACATAGTCTCAAAGTAAGTGTGTTTTATATCTAGATACGAATAGTCTGAGAAATGGATAGAACAACTAAGAGTTATGACTATCATGATTCAAGGTATAACAAACACATGAGAACAAAATAAGATAACCAAGTGAGGAGTCTAGTTTGTGTGTAAGTTGAAAGTTGTCAACTAGGGAAGAAATTAGAATTTTTATGTTTTTTTAGACAAAGGAATGATTAAGTGTTCCAAACACATATCAGACTTGGATCAAGTTTTGAAAAGGGAGCTCATAATAGCTCATTGTTTTAGATAAGTTTGGATAGTTTTTACAGGAGGATATGACTTGAAGGTGAGGAAATACAGACAACCATGTGAGAAAACAACCTTGGAAGAGAAATTTTGATATTTTTAGGACAAATTCCTGCACAAATATTCACACAGAGATGCACAAGGAAATCTAGTAAACCAACCAAGATTTTAGAACAGCAATTTGGAACCTATTTTCTCATGCGTGAACTTGGACAGAATAGTTCGATGATGTGACATATGATAATAGAGACAGGTCTTTTGACTCAAAATTTTAGTGTTTTTGCAATCTTTAATGTGAATCTTTGTAGCAAAGGACACGAGGAAATATAGAGAACCCAGTGAGGAAACACAAAATAACTATTTTCTCACACGAAATCTTGTTGAACCGCAAGCACGAAAATGACAAACTGATAGTTTTGGACTATATTGAAGAGATTTTCAATAGTTTTGATAGTTTCTAAAAAAAGGACTAACAATGTTTGAAATTTTTAGGTAGATATGGACATCATTTTCAAGTTTCAAATATCATGTTCATTTGTAAAATAGTTATTTCTTAGACAAAGGAATGTAAACAATAGTCACAAACAATCAAACTAAGGACAAAGCAACTCAGAAGGACAGGGAGTCTTGACCTTTTGTTGCTTAAATGATTTAGATAGTTTAAAGACTTGAAAAAAGATACTCTTTATTCCTATAACTAAAAATGGTAGAGGTAGAAAAACCTTTTGTCTCACAACTTATGTGCATTTGTTCACCTCACATAGTTGTGTCACCCCACTAGAGGGTGCTCGTGTTTTTGGTTTATTCCAAGGACTTGATAACATATACACTCAATAAGCACCCTCATGGCAAGGTTCAAGGGCATATACCACCTTCTAGCATCAAGGTACATGCTTATGGTGAGGATCTACAAGAGAGACTCTTCCCCCTCCTTTCACAAAAATGATGCCCCCTTTCAAAGGTGAACTAAGTAGAAACTATCTAAAAAGTTTTTACTTGGCTTCCATTCATATTAACCCCTGGTGGCTTCATGAATGAAGTTGAGGCTAGTAGCCCACACTACTATCTATAAGTGTACACACTTGACTAGCAAGATTGGGGGTGACGTAGCCCAATGCAACATATAGATCCTCTTCTTGATATGTGATATCAGACTGAAGAGGAAATTAACATTGCTTTGGAGTATTTTTCTATACAAACTTTATTTATTATAGTGAGTTGGAATCACCGATGAAAGGTGTGTGCTCACTTGAGTCATTCCAAGAGGTTGGATCACTCTGGCATGTCCTCTAAAGGTTGGCTTAGACTAGTGGCTTAGATTCAAGGGTCAAAGATTCTAATTTTCCCAAAGGGAAAAGAGAATAATCCACTACCTCGTCACCTTACCCAAACACAAAAAACATGTTCATCACCGAGCTAGTTTATCAATCCCAACATATTTTTTTTTGATACTTTGGTCCCCTTAAAGGAGATCATTATCTGTTTGTAAAAATCTTTTTTTGGGAGAACCACTAACTTTCTTGCCTCCCTCGGGTATCATCTTCCAAAGGTGTCTAGGTTTCTCATTTACTCTTGGGCATCACTTCCAAGTAGCAAAGAGCATACTCTCCTATTCCTTTATCTAGAGCCCTATGAATCTCACAAGCCCTATTAAACTATGTGTGTAATAAAGCATTAAATAGACACAAAATTTGAGTGGGTTTGAATATATTCTTTCACAAATGATCTTTGACTAGGCGTCCTACAATCAAACTATCAATACTATTTGTATGTTTGTGATAAGGTATCTTTGATAAGCATTCTGCACATCACTATTAGGTTGTTTTTAAAAATTAGAAACAAAAAATAAATGCTTCATGAATAAGTGTTATATTAATTAGCATTATGAAAAAAAAAATCTAAAAAATTGTATTTTTCTTTTACTAATATCAAGTTTCGCGCAAAATTCTACACAGACCCGCATGAGAATATGTTGTGTACCACACAAGAAACCATGTAATTATACACTATTTCATGTGAGGAAGTGTAGTACTATATGTGAAATCCTAGTTTCCTCATGTGAGAATTGGATTTTTCACATGAGAAATAGAGGAATTGTACAGACAGAAATGACAGAACATCAAAATTTTGAAAACTAATCAACAATGAGGCCAGAAAATTGATTTCTTGACCCCAAGATGGGTGCCAAAAATGTGTATGATAATTATGGCCTATAAATTAATGACACTTCAACATGATCATTACATGTTAGAATCATCCCAAAATTAACATGGAACTGTCCAACTGAAATAATCCAACAAATTGATCTATTGCCTTCTAACTAATTGTATTTTTTGTCCACTCTTAGAGTTAAGAGATCACCAACCAAACTACTAGTATGAAGGATTTCTTCAAAGCTAGATGGTATGCAATATTTAAGCTAGATGTATGCATGTTACTCTAAGAATATAAAAAATAAATTAATCTACATGTATTCATGATTAATCCATTATGAAAGAGAGAATATGAAAACAATGTAGTTGTAAATGCAAGAGTTGAGTAATCAAACTGACATTAATTTGATACTTTTCATATGCATCCTCCAAAATGAAGAGTTGATGGTTTCTTAAATAGAATCCAAGAATTTGATCAACGGTTGAGATCAAATTGAATGAACAGTCAAGATCTGAAGAAGATTAAGTCAGAATAGAAAGTTTCCTTATAAAAAGGAAGTTAATTGATTACTTTTGAGTAGAATAAGGAGTTAACTAATTTAGTTCCTTTTCTAATTTCAGTCAACTCAATGTTTCCAATTCTAAACTGAAGAGATAATATTGGAGAAGATATTTGATTTAAGGAAATCAAATATGACCTCATAATTGAATATTCAGAATTAATTGAATAATTGAATTCAATAATTAGGATAAGGATATTTAATTTAATAAAATATATTTAATTCCTTATTTATATTAGCTAAATGGTGAATTTAATTCAATTAAAGTACTAGGACTTATAATTCAATTAATTCAATTAATAGGTTTAATTTAGCCAATTCAATTAATACTTAGGAATTAAGTAAAGGAAATGATTAATACAAATTAATGATTTTCTACATTTAACACTTAGGTCGAGTAGATATTATAAAAATCATAATTTCCTAGTACAATAAGACTTTAAGATTAATAGGCCAAAATTGGTTTAGAATGAAAAGGTTCCAATTTAGGGGTATTACAAATATCACCCTTAAAAAATTGCTATTTGGTTTGACTTAGTGCATCTTGGGGACACCTAGGTATGGAATTCCTAAAATCATTCATGATGCTTAGTGAGTGAAACAAGATGTCCCTTACCATTTACCTATCCAACCAAACCTAAAATAGTTGACAAAATGCTCCCACAATGAATGAATTGATAGATGCTCCATTTAGCAATTTTCCTCTGCGCAAAAAAGAAATATTTTGTGTCAACTGAAATGTGTTCACCAAAAGCAAACCCCAAGGACCATCAAAAAATGGAGCTACACTCAAGTAGACCTTGAGAATACCTTACTTGTGCACTTCATGTAACTTTGATAACCATCCTGAGTTCCAAGATATCACCCTTCAAAAATCATTGTTTAGTTTGACTTAGTGCATATTGGGGACACCTCGGTATGACATGCTCGAAATCCTTCTCAATGCTCAGTGAGAAATACAAGATGTTCCCTACTATTTACCTAGCCAATTGGAGCTGACAGAATGGTCCCTCGACAAAGAGATTGAAAGATGCTCCATTTAGCAACTTTCCACTATGCAAAAAAGCAATTTTGTGTCAACTAAAATGTGTTTGCCAAAACCAAACTGTGAGGATCATAACACAATGGAATCATGTGCACTTATACTTTGGGAACAACTTACTTGTGCACTTCATGAAAATTTGACAACCAACACAAGGTACATGATATTTCCCTTTAAAAATATCTATTTGGTTTGGCTTAATACATCTTTGGGACACCTAGGTATGCCATGCACAAGAGCATTCCCAATGCTTGTTGAGTGAAATGAAATTTCCCCAACCATTTACCTAGTCAATCAGAGTTAACAACACTGACAAAATAGTCCTATGATGAATGGATTGAAAGATGCTCCATTTAGAAACTTTCCATTATGCAAAAGAAATATTTTGGGTCACCTAAAATGTGTTATCCAAAACCAAAATATAAAGACCATCAAAAAATGTAGCTACATGCACTTAAACCTCGAGAACACCTTACTTGTACACTTCATAGAACTTTAGTAACCATCACAAGATCCAAGATATCACCCTTCAAATAAAATTAGGTTTAACTTAGTGCATCTTTGGGAAACCTAGGTATATCATGCAAAAAATCATTCTCAATTATTGATGATAAAAATGAGATGTCCCCTCTGCTTACCCAACCAATTAGACCTAATAAAGTTGATAGAATGGTCCCATGATGAATGGATTTCAAGTGTAATTACTACACTATATAAAATCAAAAGAATTGAACACATGAAATAACCTATCCTAATATGCATGATGGAGTTATTTACATATGAAAGTGAAATGAATGTATTTCTATCAATGGAATGAATGTGTTTCAAAAATCTACACAATAGAATCTTGATCGCAAAATCATAATGATAGTCATCTCTTTATATTAATGATATGAATGTCTATTTACAACTTAGCTCTATTTAAGGCACCAATAGGAAATAACTAAGGAGAGAAACCTTTGCCCTTTCCCAAAAAAATAGATAAAATTTATAAATGTTATTAATCACATGATTTTTTGATTACATCTAATCCAATGAACCATCTAGATCTACTCTACCCTTTATTATCTCAAGTATTTCCTCATGGTCTAACTCACAAACCTTCCAAAGGCTTGTATAATTGATTGGTTTTCCTTTGTATTTCATATAGTAGATATTTGATGCAATGAAAAGGTTCAAATAATGAAGAATCTTCCTCTTTGTTTGTCAATCCTTGAGCAACCACAACTTAGGGTTCTCCATACCATATTATCTAATCCATGTATTAGTTACCACCACTACACCTATAGGGTATTATAAACCTTCACCATATGTAACTGAGTGATTCAATTTATGTTTTTCCTGGAAACAACAACATAAATAATAATATTTCCCTTCTTCATTATCTTCATGTGCAAGCATAACAAAAACATGGCCAATAATGATAGAAACATAATGTGCTCATTAATTTATCAAATATTTAGCTAAAATTATAAAAGTTACATATTAAATTTACATTGATATATATATTACCCAATTGGACCAGATGAAACAAGAGGTCAATTGATGATTCCATGTCTACCATTTCTAGTGCTTATGGAGGATGATAGGTGTTGACTAGAATAAAAAATTGTAAAATCTATTCATCCACACATTTAGTCAATTCATATCCATCACAATATTCCTATATACATGATGGACAAAAGCATACCATTTTTCATGTGTGGAGACCCCATAAACCTATGTCAAAGCTTCTAAAAGAGTGTAGCTCATTTGATCCTATCAGTGTAAAAAAATCCTCATATAGTGTAATGTTAGTATTATCTATCAACCAAAAAAATAATTGAACCATAGACTCACCTTCCTTACTTGGACCCATTGTAGCGTTACTCCAATTAACAATACTTTTTGCATCTAATAATCTTAAATCATCTTTGTACTTTAATTCTTCACAAGATAGGGCTCTTTTGATGCATGCACTTGTACCATCATGCTCTCCCTTTACATGACCAACCTTCATTAAAATTCCATATATATTGGATACTAATCAACCTATGCATCTTCTTAACCAATAAAATATTCATACATTCTTGAATTAAGATGCACAATTGTCAAACCAAATGACATATTGGAGATTTGATATGCCCATGTTAGCCAAATTGTGATAAAATAGTTGAAATAAACCATGCACAAACTCTTTAGAATATGATCGCTCATCACTAATGTAAAAATGGTACCCCCTCAATATCTTCATGTCCTCCTCCATACTTGCAAGTGAATGGATCAATGCTATAAGGAAAAATATGGAAACCTATTGAGAAGTATAATACTTCACTTGGGCCTCATTTTTTGCTTGTAGTATGTAGTTCTCTATGAAGTCCACAACTAAAACAATGGCATCTAGTGCAAATGTGTCCTTGAACAACTTGAATTGAAAATCCAACCATCTAACCCTATGTGTATGCCTTATATACTCATAAATAAATTTTTTATTCAATATCTGCATGACCTCATACACTAGAATCTTTTCAATCACCAGATCACATCTCTTACCCTCTTTCCCATTTTTAGAGCACACGTAATAGTCTGACTATTTCATTTCTAAATGCATGCACATACTATCCATAAGTTGACAAGTTGATAAAAGTTGCAAACTACCACAAATTAGGTATGTACCATTCAAGTATGACAACTTGTAAAATAATTGATCGTCCCCTCTTTAATATAGAATGGTAGAAATGAATTCTCTTGAAGATCTAGGTGGCTCATTTATGTTACACTCTTATGTATTAAATTTAGAAAGAAAAAACGTACACATATGATTAAAAACATAAAAATGGTTAGAAAATTCAATATGAACCCTACAACAAGAAGTTGTGTGTGTGTGATTTATCTTCACATAAAATGGTTTACCCATTTATCTTTCACTAATTTTAATTTGAGGATACATACCAATAAAGTTTGCAAAGAATTGTTTCTGAGTTGAATCCAAAAAATGTTTCCTATGTGGATCACAATTTTCACTACCCATCCTCCTTCCTACCACATCTCTTTGATTAGGAGAAACACATTTTTTATTCTTCTTATCATGAATACTAATTATACTACATTAGGGGAGTATTCTAAGCATTGGAGAATATTGATATGTTGCATTCATGATTGTATTTTTCATTGATGTCAACATAGTAGTAATTTTGTTAAGACTGGAAGAATAGAAATTAGTACTCTTATGATGCATAGTGGATGACATGTTTCTAATGTTGTCTTGATGATGTGGTTAAGAGGACTAAGTCTGAGTCAATGGTGTATGGAAGTTACACTTGATTTACTGGAAGTAGTACAGAAATAGAGCACTGAAAAATAGAGTTTTGATGACCTATCACTATCTTTCATCTGAGATGTAATGAATAGATGCATAGTTACACGGTGATAGAGAATAGTTGTGTGATGATGCTAGCATGTGCACAAGATGTGGTTTCACACATGTGAAGTTTTGTATAGACTGCGAGCCGACAATTCTATTGCAATTGTGAATTAACTAATTATCTTATTTTAATTAATTAGGAAAGCCTCAAGGCTGACTCAAGGTATTATTATGAAGATATAGTATAAAAGAAATTTTTTTCCCTTGCTTGTAATGAAAACTTGGATTAGAGGATCAAGTGGAATGTGAAGTATTAGTGCATAGTGTGAGAAGGAGTGGAATGCTTACTGAATGTATGTAAATGATCCAAGGGATCACTGGATGCATAGTATGAGATCTAGTTACAAGATCTAAAAGAGCAAAAGTCTGAGTAACAGGACAAAGATAGAGTAAGTACATTTCATTTTTATTACTCTACAATGACTAATATAGAGATCATTTGGATAGTGGGTTCTTTGATCTTAACCTTGATGCTATTTGGGTAGTGGATCAAACTGTCTTCCGCAACTCCTAATAGGGTTGGCACAACTCCTAACAAGGTTGGAATCTCCTAATAGGGATTGAAAGTCTCCTAACAAGGACTCATATGTACTAAATGTTGTAACAAACTCATAATAGGTTCTATCCTCTAACAAGGAATATTTATATTAGTACATCATATTGTGGGTACTACCCCCATCAAGCTTTTTGCTTTGATTAAGGGTTTCCCTAGTTAACATATCTAATGTTAATTGTGTATGACTATCATGTTGTGGTTTCACTTAACATTACTCATATGGTTAGTATTTTTTAAAGTTAATGATTGGAATGATAGTTGTATAACTAGTTCACCTCTCGCCCTCTTAGTTATACCGGTGGACTATATATTCTAACATTTGGTATCAGAGCATCAGGTCCTTAAAGATAAGGCTTAACAAATTTGGGAGATTGATGGAAAATGTGTTTAGGAAGGATAGTCCAAGATACGATGGGGTCAACTATGATAGTTGGAAGGAAAAGATGAAGACTCATCTTCTATGCATGGGTCCAGGATATTGGCTTTTGATGAAAGATAAGAAGGCAATTGTTGAATAGACAAAGTTAGAGGAATGCAATGAGGGAGAAATAGATCTATTCATGTGTAATATAAGAACCAGAGAAGCCCTACTATCAGCTCTTCAAGAGAATGAATACAATCAGGTAAAGACATTTCAAACTTCTCACAAAATTTGAAAAGCATTAGAAGTTACTTTTGAAGGTGATGATCATGCAAAAAGAATGAGATCACAAAATTGGATTTGTGCATTTCAAAATGCTATGATGATGGAAGATGAATCTATAAGAAGTTATGTTGGTAGAATATTAGAAATTGTTGCAAGTATTTGGTCTCTTGGTGGAACTAAACAAGATGATGAGGTTATATGGAAGATATTGAAAATTTTAACACCACCATTCAAGAAGACAACTCAAATGATTCAACTAGTAATGCCCTACACCCAAGATTTCACAAAGGAAACATTGCTTGGAAGGTTAGAGTATGTAGGAGCAGAATTGAGGCAATCTGGAGAACTAATAAAAGTTGAGATAGCTTTCAGTGCTATGAACATTTGACCTAATCTATCAAGAAGTACAAGTGCAAGAGGATACTTTGTCATTAATAGTAGATCTGAAGAAGATAAAAGGATTGAAGAAGGAATATCCCTTTTGGTAAGAAGAGAGAAAGATGGTAAGAAAATCTATAGGTGTTGGACTTGTGATGAATATGGTCATTATGCATCCAAATGTTCTAAAGGAGAGAAAAAGTGTAGAGGAAAATATAAGCCTACAAGAGATAAGGATAGAAATTGTTTATATGCTAATGAGGATGAAGAATATGATGAAAGAGACCATAATGAAAGTGATGATGAATTAGGATTTGTGGCTATCAAGGAAGATGATCTTGATAGAGAAATTAGAGAAGAGAGATCTCTAGTTTCTAAACTTAAGAAGAAATTAGATTGGGTAATTGATAGTGGATGTTCAGATCACATGACTAGTGATATGAACAAATTTTTCAAGTTTGGAAATCATGATAGAGGTATTGTTAGAGTTGGCATCAGTGGAGCCTATCATATTACAAGGATTAGATTTATTACTCTTGATGGTAAAACTAACACTAATGATGTTTATTTTATTGATGGTTTGAAACATAATTTATCAAGTGTTGGATAGTTGTAGACAAGGGATATCTGTTACAGTTCATAGAGAAAACTTGCATTATCAAAGACAAAGATGGTAAGCTAATTGGTACTAGAACTAGATCCAGAGGTAATGTGTTTCAGTTAAGTCCTACTGAAATAATATGTTTGGATGCAAAGGTTGACAACAATTTGTTATGGCATAGAAGGTTCTATCATATAAACTTTGATAATATTTTGAATGTTAGAAATACATTTGTAGTGAGAGATCTGCCTAAGATTATTAAGCCTACTAATGTTATCTGCAAGGAATGTATTTTGGCTAAGCAAAAGAAATTAGAGATTGTTCACACAGATCTGAGTAGTCCACTAGGATGATGTGATTAGCATTTCCTAAAGAGAAGTCTAAAGCTTTTGAGAAATTTAAGATATTCAAGAATAAAGTTGAAAATGAATATGGTGTCAAGATTAAATGTTTGAGATCAGATGGAGGAGAAGAGTTCACCTCTAGAAAGTTCAACATGTTTTGTGAAGAGAATGGAGTCAAAAGACATTTATCTTCACCAAGAACACCTGAATAGAATGGGATTACTAAAAGAAGGAATAAATCAATAGCAGAAGTAGCAAGAGTGATGTTATTTGAGAATGATGTCTCAAAGACATTTTGGAGAGAAGCAGTTAACACTATAGTATATACTCTTAATAGAGTACATATCAGAAAAGGTATGAGTAAGACACCCTATGAGTTATGATTTTCTCATTCACCATTAGTCAAGTATTTTAGATTATTTGGGAAAAAAGTATTACATAAAGAGAGATGATGATATTGGTAGGTTTCCTGGTTACTCATTGAAAACTAAAGCATATAGATGTTTCAACTATAGAACTAAGACAATAGTTGAGTGCAAAAATGTAAGGATTGATGAAAATTTTGGTACTAAGAAAAGATGGTAGATTATAATTTTGATGAAGAAGATTATCTAATTATGGAATTATTAGATAGAATGTTGAAGTCTTTTTTGAGACTAACAATGACTTGTAGAATGATGTATCTGTTGAGCATAGATGAGAATATAGTGTAAACCTAGGGAAGAAATAAGATTTGAGATATAACTCCTACTTCTAATAGAAACATGACAAAAAATCACCCTCCAGAGCAGATAATTGGGAGCAAGGATAAGGGTGTGATGACAAGGAATAGAGTGAATGAGAAATTGTGTCTAATTTCTCAAGTAGAACCTAAAAGCATAGAAGATAGATGTAAGGATGATCACTGGATGCAAGAAATCAAAGAAGAACTAGATTAGATTGTGAATAATGAGACATGGGAATTAGTTACTAGACCTAAAGACAAGAATGTGATAGGAACCAAGTGGGTATTCAAAATTAAGATAAATGAGCAAGGAGAAGTTGTGAGAAACAAGGCTAGACTTGTTTGTAAAGGTTATTCACAAGAAGAAGGCATATATTATAAAGAGATATATGTAGTTGTGGCAAGAATGGAAGCAGTAAGGATGTTCTTAGCTTATGTAGCAAGCAAGAATTTCAATTTTTATCAGATGGATGTCAAGTTAGCTTTTCTAAATGGAGAACTTGAAGAAGACATCTACATTGAGCAACCTAATGGATTCCCTCTAACAGAAGAAAAAGATTTTGTATGTAGACTAAAGAAAGCACTGTATGGTCTAAACAAAGCACATAGAACCTGGTATGCAAGGTTGGATAGGTATTTGCCTAAGCTTAGATTTATCAAAGTTACAATAGATGGTAATTATTATTTGAGAAAAATTAATGATGGTTTATCTATCATTGTAATATTTGTGGATGATGAGGTAATGATAAAGAAAGTGATAAGTTTGTTGAAGAGATGAAAAATGAATTTGAAATGAGCATGATAGGAGAAATGGAGTTTTTCCTAGGATTGTAGATTGCACAAAATAGAGATGGGATATTTATTTCACAAACCAAGTATCTGAAAGACTTGTTAAAAATATTTGGTTTAGAAAGTTACAAACCTATTGGTACACCCATGATAACTGGTCATAAGTTATCTAGTAAAGATGGGACACCTACAATTGAGCAAAAAAAGTATAGATCAATGATTTGAGGATTACAATATCTCACTTACACCAAAACAAATATAGAAAATGTAGTTGGGATTGTAGAAAGATTTCAAACTAATCCTAAAGATTATCATTATGCAACAGTAAAGAGGATATTCAAATATTTTAAGGGTACATCTAATTATGGAATTCGGTATGATAGATCAAGTGACTTCACTTTGTGTGCATATACTGATACAAATTGGGAAGACAATATGGATGATAGAAAGAGCACCAGTGGTGGAACATTCTTTCTTGGAGGAAGATTGATTTCTTGGTTGAGCAAGAAACATGATTGTATATCTTAGAGTATTGCTGAGGAAAACTATGTTGTAACAACAAATAATTGCAATCAATTTATATGTATGAAACAAATGCTAAAGTATATTGGCATTGAGTTTAAAAAACCTGTTATCATTTATTGTGATAACACAAGTACACTAAGTATGTCTAAGAATCTAGTATTTCATTCTAAGATAAGGAAAATATCCATAAAGTATCATGTTTTGAGAGAGAAGGTAGTTGAAAAGGAAGTAGAATGGAGTATGTAAGTACTAAAGATCATATTGTAGATATCTTTATGAATCCTTTGCCTAAAGATACTTTTGAGTACCTAAGAGGTATGCTAGGGGTTATGCCCCTACTTACTTCAAAGTAGATGATGCAAGGAGTGCATCAATCTAGTGGTGCAGAGTACTATGGTTAGAATGGAGTGAATATTGATAGTTTTTGTATGGGGGAGTATTTGGTATGTACCGAGTCATTAAGGACTCTTGATATTTTGGTATTTTGTATTAGATAGTATCTTTGGACACTTGAGATAATTGAAAGAGTTGGAAGAAGTATAATTGTGTACTTGTATTGATAGTTTGAAATTGATGTCAATGGGGGAGAGAATATGTACATGAAAAACATCTCCTAGGAAATGGGGGGAGAAAATGTGAGAGAAGACCTATTGAGTTGTCAATGGGGGAGTGTTATCTCTTTAGGGAGATTTAGAAAGACTCATGCAACTACATAGAAGAATATGTGAGTGTATAGAAGAATATGTTAGTGTGTAGAAGGATATCTCAATGGGAAAAATATGTAGTCAAAAAAGTGTTGGAAGTTGTTTACTATAAACAACTCATGACAGTAGTCATAAGATTTCAGATTGATGAAGAGGATTTGAGAAAATGACAGTAGCAATAGTAGCAAAGTATAGTTTGGTATTCTTGGAACTTAGATGTCTTTTCATCTATATTGCCATCAATGCCAAAGGGGAGATTTTTATCTTGAATACTGATGATACTACATTGGGGGAGTATCCTAAGCATTGGAGAGTATTGATATGTTGCATTCATGACTGTATTTGTCATTGATGTCAACACAACAATAATTTTGTTAAGACTAGAAGGATAACAATTAGTAATCTTATGATGCAAGGAAGCTAAGGAAGTTTTAGATGATATGCAATGGAGGACATGTTTATGACGTTTTCCTAATGATATAGTTAAGAGGATTAAGTCTAAGTCAATTGCGTATGAAAGTTACACTTGATTTATTGGAAGCAGTGTAGAAATAGAGCACTGAAAAATTGAGCTTTGATGACCTATCACTATCTTTTATCTAAGATGTAATGAAGAGATGTGTAGTTACACACTAAAAGTGGATAGTCATGTTATGATGCCAATGTTTGCACAAGATTTGGTTTCGCATGTGTGAAGTTTTGTATTGACTGTGAGCCGATAGTGCTATTGCAATTGTGAATTAACTAATTATCTTATTTTAATTAATTGGGAAAGCCTTAAGGCTGACTCAAGGTATTATTATGAAGGTACAGTATAAAGGAAAGTTGTTTCCCTTGCTTGTAAAGAGAACTTGGATTAGAGGATCAAGTGGAATATGAAGTATTAGTGCATAGTGTGAGAAGGAGAAGAATGCTTACTAAATGTGTGTAAGTGATCCAAGGGATCATTGGATGCAAAGTATGAGATTTGGTTACAAGATTTGAAGGAGTAGAAGTTTGGTTGATAGGATAGAGATAGAGGAAGGAAGTACATTTTAGTTCTATTATTCTACAAGGAATAACACAAAGATCATTTGGGTAGTGGGTTCTTTGATCTTAACCTTGAAGTTGTTTGGGCGGTGGGTCCAACTATCTTCCACAACTCCTAATAGGGTTGGAATCTCCTAACAGGGGTTCAAAGTATCCTAATAGGGATTCATATGTATTGAATGTTGTAACATACTCCTAAAAAGGTCTACCCTCTAATAAGGAATATTTATATTAGTACAATCATCTTGTAGGGCACCATCCCCACCAGGGTTTTCCCTCTGATCAAGGGTTTCCCTAGTTAACATATTTGGTGTTAATTGTGTATGAGTATCTTGTTGTGGTTTTAGTTAACATTACTCATATGGTTAAGATTGTTTAAAGTTAATGATTGGCATGATAGTTGTATAACTAATTCACCCCTCCCCCCCACCCCCACCTCACCGCCCCCCCCCCCCCCCCCCCCCCCCCCAGTTATTTTAGTGGACTATATATTCTACAAAAAATATTCAATCAATGATTTCAAAAATTCACTAATTTCTTTATTCTTCTATGGTGGTCTACCACTACATGTCCATAACTCATTTTTTGTGAGATCTTCCACTCTTTCATGCCTTCCAATGGCTCTCATTAGAGTACCTCTACCTATTTTCACTATTTTGCATGTTCTTCTAGTAAGTTGAGATTTCTTCATTTGGACACTTACTAGTACTGATATAAGCATAATGTGATATTACTATATTTTTTGCATGATGTAGAATCCACTTTGTCATATGCACTCATTAGATTCTTTACAAAAAAAAATTATTATTATTCATCCATTGTTCTTAGCCCAAGAATCTTCATGATGGGCCTACATTTCAAATTCCTCATTAGTTCAACGAATAGTTGACATATTCCTATCACATTTAATTCTTCAAAGAATAATCTCCATATTTGATTAACTATTATTTGAAAAGTAAACTTTGGAATCTTATCAGGCATTGATTGTAAAATATTAGTATGAATATCAATCAAATATCTTGGCTTTCTTAAAAAAAGTTGTAGAAGATGTTTTAATATCTTCAATAGTCTCAAATTTTGAACATCAACATAATTGTGGGTGAATTGCATACCTTCAACTAAAGATGATGTGCCTTGGCAATAAGATGTGAAAGATGGAATATCACCTAGGTGGTATGTTGATTTTGTGCCTTCAATATGAGATGATGGGGTGCACACACCTTCCAACATAGAACATGGTGTTTCTTCATCATGAGACAATGATGTGACTCCAATATTAGAAGATGACATGGTAAAATTACATAGTTGTGTCACCTTTCAGGCTGGCTTATCAGAATGATTGAATTTGAGTATTTCTATCTAAAAACCAATTTTGTTCAAACATACGATCTAGATAAATTCATTGTAGCTAAGTTATATATGGTCTCACACTTTTCCAATTGAAAATGTCTATTAAATACATGTTTTATAATACTTTGTATCCAATTACTAAAGAAATAAAATTATTTTAGAAAACTGACGTTTTAATAACTCTTACTATTTTTTATGATATTTTTTTAATAACATAAAAACACCATTTTATAGAGCTCAATGTCAAGAATATTTGCATACAAAGTTTATAGTGTTTTAATTAGATATAGTATAATATTATAATTAAAAAATCTACAAGCACATATTTTAACACTCAAAAAGATGTCCATTTTGAGAAAGAAAAAAATATTAAATCATATTTTAAAAAATTAAAAATTATAGGATGTTCTAGAGGAGAGAGTCCTTTTTCGAAATATATGATTTTTCTTTTAGTTAGAATATATTTGTTTTGAAAAATGTGGTGGGAGATGAAAACTATAGATTTTAGGTGAGTTGAAATTTGAATCATTATAATAGAGAAAATATAGATCTAAATCTATTTTTTATTTTTTTATTGTTCTAGCAACACATGTTATATATAACATAGTCTGAGATCAAAGGGAAATAAGTTTATTTTCATATAGTTTTGTGGTGGGAACTAGACCCCTAATTTTCAACGTTTTTCAACAACTAAAAAAAATCTATGAAAATTAGGAAAATATACCAATTCTTATTCAAAATAATTATTAAAATTTTCAATCCAAAACTTCATCCATTTATACACATTTCATTAGTTTACTTTATTTTCAAATTCTAAATAATAATACCTGTTTTATGTCATTGAAGGTGAACAATTGGACTTTTGTTAGCCTCTTCATTTACAAAAGGGTGACACGAGTTTGTGATTCTACCTGACATACCTTTAGAATTCAATTATCTTGTTCAGTGTAAGAGTCTCATTTGTTCTCTTTATCTTTCCAATTCTATATATTTGTTTCTTTCTCCTGGCAGTTCATATTCCTCTGCCAAAGCCATATTTTCATTAATTGATTCTAGATTTTTTAATTGCCAAATCCCTCTCCTTCTCTTCTAGTGTTTGATTTTTTTGTTTTTTCCTTGGCATCATGGCAATGTCTACATGTCAAGTCATTAAAGCATATGAATTACAATGATTTATAAATATTGAATCATGAACATATACAAATTACAATGATATCTATGAATACAATATATTACAACTTGCCAAATCAAAATATATTTCATCTCTATAGTCACAATATACATTTCAATACTCCATGAACCTCAAATATATTGTAACGTTGATTAAAAGTTCAAATAGTGTAGAAAATGGTTGAATTTGGTTCTTCCAACAACAAGAATAGTGCTTTCTGACTTCTAAAACCATGAAACCTACATTTTTGCCATAAAAATAGAACAAAGTAAACTGCAAAATGGAGAATGTGGGCCTATCTCAATAGTCATATTATTGTTTAATAATTTTTTGTGTACTCACATAGCACAATCATGCTATAAAGTGATCACACTATGTAAATACACCTTTTCCTTCCTTCCTCTACATCTTATCCCCTATAGGTCTTCCTATCCCTTTCTCTCTGTATCCTATCTAAGCCTCTATCTCTCTTCCTATCTCATACTCTATTTCTCTTTGTCCTATCCCTAAGTGAGATTCCTACCCCTTTCTATGCATCTTATCCCCTACTCTCTCTCTCTCTCTCCCCTACTCTCTTTATATTCATCATATCCCCTCTCTCTTCCTATCCCCTACTATCTTTCCCTCCATCATATCTTGTTTCTCTTCCTACCCCTTTTCTACATCCTACCACCTACTCTCTCTCTCTCTCTCTCTCTCTCTCCCCTACTCTCTTTATATTCATCATATCCCCTCTATCTTCCTATCCCCTACTATCTTTCCCTCCATCATATCTTGTTTCTCTTCCTACCCCTTTTCTACATCCTACCACCTACTCTCTCTCTCTCTCTCTCTCTCTCTCTCTCTCTCTCTCTCTCTCTCTCTCTCTCTCTCTCCCTCTCCATCTCATTATACTATTTATTTGATACCTCTCTCTTCCTATCACCTTCTCCACCTTCCTCCCTCTCTTTTGGCTATGTAAATATCCTCGATAGTGTGTATGCATTATAGGGAAATTGCACTATTTTTTATATAGTGCACATGTGCAATAACATGTCTGTGTTATAGCATGTTCACGCTTCATAATACATTCAAATTCACCAAACTTAAAGCTTGGATTTGCATTGGAGATCCAACCCAAAGTTTTGGTCATTTCAAGCTAGTCTCAAACATGATTCCAACAAGAATACCAAAAATGCATGTTTTTACTTGTGTGCTCTCCATCAGGTTTTGTTATGCTTGAATATCAAAAAAATTAGGTTACATGATATTGTAAATTTTTTTGTTAGCTATGTAACCATATAATATATTTTGAATTTAGACTATTTTAAGCCTTTCAACTATAATCTCTTTTCAATGTATGTCAATTTTCTCTCTAAATCCAACATGTAGTATTTGGGGGTTAGATTTTAGCTCCTTTGTCCAATTTTGCAACAAGTTAGATTTTTTGAAACTAGAATTCATTCTACACAGCTTTTTTAAAAATGATTATTTATTAGTTCTCAATGATTTTTATTGGGAGCACACAAATATTTCATGTTTTTGGGATTTGTTCACTTACAAAATTCACACACACACACACACACACACACACACACACACACACACACACACACATAGAGAGAGAGTAAAAGAATATCCAAAATGTATGGGATAAACTACGTGGTATTAGCTAACTTTTGACCAAATTGATTATAGAATTTCTAGAAAAAATTAGGATTAAATAGGGGGACCACACTTCACACTATGTTATATTTTTACTGAAAAAGTGGTACCACTTTCTGTGGTCTTCTTTTTGAGGGCCTTAAACTCTACCATTTAAAAAATAAATTATTTGTTTGGAAACTAGATTCAGGGGACTTTAACTTTTGTGTTATTCATATATTGAAATGTTTACTATAACTATCTTCAAATTCTTGTTGAAGTTCATAAATTTATGATTTCAGCAAAATTGTGGCATCTTATACCCCCTTTTTAGTGCCACAACTCTGTGCACTTACCCAGCAGTGAAGATTCTATGGGTGTCATTCCCACTACAATTTTACCTTCACCTAGGAGGGTTCTTGTGTTACCAAATCTTTGTTTCATGTGTTGATTACTTGTTTATGTGTTTAATCATGTAAGTAGATGTTAGATTTGATATTACATTGCATTGCATGATTGATTTCATTCAAGTTTAAGGTTTAATAAGGCTTATGGTGAAGTTGTAAAATATGGTTTATGTTTGATGTTGTAAAGGTCAAAAGATTTTGATTCACCCCTGCCCCCCCTCCCTCATAGTAACTTACATTTCCAATAAATTTCCAATGGTTTTAGTGAAAAATATAATTTAGTTAATGTCCATGAAGATGGTGATAGTGCATATCTCATAGATAATTTTGAAGTTATCATACTAAGATATGGCATGGTATATATTATGAGATATAGTATTGGAGACACCATGTGTAGATATTTTCCTTGGTAGGCATCATAAGACTTGATGTCAATTTTTCTATTTCATTACTCGAGGGTATAATGTGTTAATATTATAAAATAAACCTCCCTAGAAAAGAGGGACTGTTAGTGTTGTAGCTTTAGTTGGATAGTTTGATCAAGAGATTAAATTATTCTTAGTAATTATGTTTATGAATTAAACATTATTAACCCTAGTAAAATAATTAACAGATGAGTTTCTATATATATATATATATATATATATATATATATACCTACCTAAGTATTTATGTATACACATACATATATATTTATATATGTGTGTGTGTATATATGTATGTATGTGTGTGTGTGTGTGTGTGTGTGTGTGTATAATTCAGAATTGTACATAATATTACTGACATCTAATAATTATTAATTAATGTTATTCATAAATACTATATTATCAACACTTGACTACATAGAGACATGTATCTACATGTAGGGTACATGCCTCTTCTACCCTTACACACACACACACACACACACACACACACACACACACACACACACACACACACACACACACACACACATTTAAATATGCACTTAGAAAATACATATATTACAATAATGTTGTTACATTTGTAATAAACCTCCCTCAACACATTTACAAGGTGGCGTGAAACTTTATATGAGCTAGGATGTGCCCCTATTGTCTTAACAATTTCTCCACCATCTCTATAGACACCAAGTTGCATGCACTATTACTATCTATAATCAATTTGCAACATTTCCCTAGACTTTTAGTTTTGGATATGCTCCTCTACCATAGTTTCAAAATTATTTTTTTCAACACCAAATTCTTTGAATTTTCTAGTTCTATGTGTCCAATCATATCGTATTTTACTTCTTCAATTTGAGTAACATTAACTCTATTTTAGTTAGTCGAACTATTTTGCCACAAGAAATGGGTCAGCCAAATTTTAAAACATGACATATTTTCAAGTTAGTTGAACTTTGATTAAGACTATAAATCCAATATTTCTTTGTATATCCAACTTACCATCCCTATTGATGTTTTTAATATGTTGTATGATTTTGATGGTTTCTGAGTTCTCACAATTGTCTTTCTATGACATATAAATTTAGTTTAAAGAAAAACCATTATATTTTCAAAGGGAAACATTGTTTATATGATGTGTCTAGATACAACTGAATTCCAATTATTAAATCCTAATTTTAAATATCTTTCAAAGCCCATATTCAATTACATATGTGGTGTTCCTTCTTTCTTCCATTTATGCGACAAAAGTATACTTGCCAAATTTCAAAATATGACAATTTTACAAGTAAGTTAAATTATGTATATTTCATTGCCACATAGTTTCACTTAAATTTCTATTGTGCAATGGTTAGATTGATAGGAAGATATACATGGTGAATGTCTTGACTGATATGGGGAAATATTGAACATCCAAATAGTAATCTTCTAAATAAATTATCAATCAAAATATACAAATACAAACATAAAATTCACACAACTTTAGTCAATTTTGTAGCTTGAAATGATTAAATAGTAACAAAATATTAGAAAATATGATATATAGTTGTTAGTAAAATGCATGAATTGTTGAGAGTTTATCTTTTATGAGTGTGATGGGGCAAACATGAAGCTACAAAATATCTTAAATGTTAGGTGTTCTAGACAACACAAACATAAAATTAGACAAGAGCATAATAATCTTAAGAAACAAAAAATATATTTCAATAAAGATTGGATGACTTTAGGAACTTCTACAGTAAAGATTATCAAGAAAGTTAAAATTTTGAAGAATATAGTGGGCCTTGTTTTCAATGCTTTGATCATTGTCAAATAGTGCACTATATCAAGCAAGATAGAAATATGAGGTGCCAAACAGATGTCTTCGTGATGAAAGATAGTCTTCTAATGTGTCAATGGAGGACAATTATTGTAATGTAAAATGAAGACGAGTTGATGAGTTGATTTTAAGTTCACATAATTTCGTTCCTCTTTTATTTGATGAATAGGCTAGTTGTTTGTAGTTTGAGCTAAACATTTGCAGATTTCTCTTTGTGTTTGGCATTGTTGGCATAGCAACTGTATCCCTGATGAGATCCCTCTACACCATCAATATGTTCTTTTGGTCTAATGGCAAAATCTACATGGTATCAGAGCACAAGTCACCAGTTCGAGTCCCTCAAGCCCTCAAGCCCTTTGACCCTTCATCCACGTAGGCTTGGATTATCAACATGGTATGTAATGGGTGCAAATCCCACATGATAAATGGTTGTATCTGGCTCCATCATGTGGAGGGGTGTTGGTGTTAGCGACTATATCCCTGATGAGATCCCGGCAAAATCTACAAGACATGTCAGGGACAAACTTTATTCTAGATCATAATATATTATATGGACAATTGTATTCTTAATTTCATTTAGCTTTTTGGAAATTTTTTCACTGTGATTATTGAAGACCCATCCCGTTTTTCTACTGATTCCTTTGGTAACAAATGTTAAAGAAAAATAGATTTGTATTGTTATCTTGCAGAGCTCAAGTCTGGAAATAAAGACGTGAAGCTAGAGATCAATCTCTCAAAGCTTATTAGGTAGATTAAACATTAAAAGGTTTACTTTCAATTATATATAATTACCATAGAGAAGTTAAACTAAAACAACTTACTTACTGTGCTTCAAATACAACCACCACCAATCTACGTCCTATCCGTCCTTTTAGACTTAGTCTGGCATTGAATTTTCCAGATTTCTACTATGAAATTCTATAGAATTTCATTTGAGTGAGATCTGTGATTTTCAAGATGGGAGTTTTAGTATTTACTAATTGAATGTTTCAGGGCCAACCATTTGGCCAAGCATTCAATGAAGCAATCACAGAGGTTCTTTTAGTGAAATCTTATACAAAGAGAACACATTATCCATACAACAACTCAATAAGACTAGGCAGATAGTGAAGTCACCGCAGTATAAAATTATCTTGACCGTCCTTATTACATTGTTGTCATCCATGTTAATAATAATTCCACCAGAGACCTTTTTTACGTGTCTTTTGCATTGGTATTTGGAACCAATCTACTCACTAATCTACAAAGACAATGACAGACGATCAAAACACTTCTGCATAAAACATATGTAACTGGTAAAATTTATATGTTCCAAAATAAATATATTTTAATTATTGTTGCCTTTGGAATAAATAAATTACTTATAATAAGAGCCTAGGAAGATTTATCGGCTTTGTAATAAGCCAACTGGATTCTATTTTAACTAATTGTAAAGCTACACCAACTAAAATTTATTCTTCTAACTGTAACTAAATCCATCTAAAAATCAGGAAACTACATTAGGTTTGTTTTATTGATGGATACGTGTTTGAAAAATTTCTAGCTTATTTCTTAAACATTAAATTCTCTTGTTTTTTAATAATATCGTAGTTGCTTGTTGCAGTTGTCGCAGTCTCAAAGATATTTACAACATCAAAAACTATGCTAAATGCTAGGATATTGAGCACATGGATTATATATGCCCTTATGTGAGTTGGGAATAAAGGATACAAATTATAAATAGTTCAGACTTATTTTGTTTGGCAATTATAATCTTGTATTTACAATGTTGAGATAACTTACAAGCCTCCCATTGGCCCTAGCCCTACATTGTTGTGAAGTACATGGTGGTAGTTAGCACAAACCTAAATGATGCCATATGCCATACTACAAACTTGCTCTGCCAGTATTTGGCAGGAACGATGCTGCACTGCACCTCTTATTTCATTCTGTGCTTGCAAATGTAAGAAGTATAATCATTGTACTCCTTTTTAGTGCCAATTACATGCATTACCTTAGTTTGTTAAGCTGTTGTTGGTTCATCTTTTCTTGTCAAGCTATAATTCTATTCGTCATAGAGGGATTAGAAGACGAATCTAACTTCTCAGATTATTTTTCCAAGGGCACCATGACTCTACTCTACCTACACCTTATTATTTATGATGTATCATCGCTAAATTAGTCTTGGATTTTGTAACTATTTTTTTGAGTCATTTCTTGTGTCTAGCAGCACGCCTTATATTGGGTGCCCTACAAAACGGACCAATCTAGTGCTTGGGAATCTTATAAGAGGAACTTTAATGGTCCATGGTATCGAGCTGTCCGAACTCTCTTGAAAACAAAAAAATATTGATGGATTAAAGATACAGATGGTGAAACTCATCATTAGAACGACTTAGTTGTTTGTTGTTTGCTATGAACTATATAGTGATTCAAGAATGGCTTTTTATTATTGTTATGTGGAAGATAAACAATATGGCATAGGTGTTGGAATATTAAATGCAGATGGTCATTTTTCCATAGAGCCAAACGCCCACCTACCACCTGACGACAAGCAGAACAGATAGAAACATAAATGTGGTGGGTGAGTTTTCAAATTTAGAAATGGGGGGAAAACGTTTTGCAAATATAACAAAAGGAATGATCAGATTCATTTGACCAATGAGAAGAAGAGCATATCAGAAGTTGCAAAGAAGGAAGAAGAGAGAATTGATCAGCAAATTCAGATGTCAGAATGCAGAGCAAAGGAAGTTCATTTCGTGCCTGCATTCGCACATGTTTCTTCTCTTGTCATTCTGTAAGTTTATCATTTGTTTGATTTGACCTGTTGAAGCAGTGATTGCTCCAGGCATTGTACTATGCAGCCATTAGAGCTGCAAGTTTAAAGTTTAAATTTTTTCAGTTTGAAGTTTAGGGTTATTTTAGGATTTTCTAGTTGAAGCTGAATGCTCCCAATTTTGTAATAGTTTGAATCAAGTTTAATAGTAAGCAAGCAGGCATACATGATTCCATTGCTTATTGTTCATTGCATTTGTGAAATTTATTGTTTGAGTATTTCAAGCTTTGGGTCTCTGGTTTTAATGGTGAACATATTCATATTATAAGTCTGCACTCGGTATTGTCTTTGGTAGAAGTCATTTGCAGTTCCTACTGAGCTCCTCCCTGCAGTGTCTATCGAGTTGATTATTTACCTCTACCGAGCTCCACTTTCTAGTGGCTACCAAGTTCACTCATAATCGCTTTGCCTATCGAGTTCACTCAGTAATCACACCCTCCTTTGTTTATCGAGTTGTGTATTCTTCACTTACCGAGCTCACTTGGTATCCTTTGCTTACTGAGTTGTTTTTCCCTTCATTTATCGAGGTTACTCGGTATCCTTTGATTACCAAGTTGTTCTTCCCTTCATTTACCGAGCTCACTCGGTAACCTCTCCTGCCACTCGGTTTCTTAAGTTATCGAGAAAACTTTGGCACTCAGTGATAGTTGTTGCCAAGCAAATTTTTAGGTTTAGGGTTGTTTTTGTGATTGAATTTTATTTAAAGGTTGTGAATATTTACCACATGGTGTAAGAGCTTTGAGGCCCCACATCCATAGTGAGTTAGGACATTTTTTTTCTAGGATATTTATCATGGCAGGAGATGCAGGAAAGATATGGCAGCAACCACCACCCTTCAATGGGCAGAATTATGATACATGGGCAGAGAAAATGAAGACCATTATGGTTACAAATGAGTTGTGGGAGTTTGTAGTTAATGGGTTCAATGATGTGACAGATCCAACTTAGTATGCTACCCTCACAAATGCACAGAAGACTCATTTGAAAGAGTCAAGGAGGAAAGATGCTAAGGCATTAAATTTGATTGAGGCAACTATGACAGAGACAGTATTCCCAAAGATTGTAGCAGCAAATTATGCAAAGGAAGCATGGGATATCCTTGAGACAAACTTCAAGGGGACTAATAAAGTCCATACAGTAAAGCTACAGAATATAAGGAGGGAGTTTGAGAACCTTCAGATGAAGAAAAATGAATCAGTTGCAGACTTCAGTTCAAGGACCTCCAATGTGATTAACCAGCTGAAGTCAAATGGAGAAAACTATCAAGAGCAGAGGATAGTGGAGAAGATATTGAAGAGTTTACCTCATAAATATGACAACTTGGTCATGACCATAGAATAGGCAAAAGACCTCACTGTTTTGACTATGGATGAGTTGATGGGTACACTTCAAACCCATGAGCATAGGATCAATAGATCTACATCTTTTACTTCCCAAGAGCAAGCATTCAAGGCTCAGTCAAATACAAGAGGAAGGGGGAGAGGAAGAAATGGCCCAGGCAGGAACTCTAGAGGTAGAGGTCGAGGTAATGGAGGACAAAGGAATGCTGCATCAGAAAGCTCAGGAAGAGCAGATGGAGCAAGTAGCTCACAAAATACTTCAAGAGGAAGTAAGAAAAAATACAACTCAAATAAGAGTAATGTAGAATGCTACTATTTTCATAAATAATTTTTCCAAGGGCACCATGACTCTACTCTACCTACACATCTTATTTATGATGTATCATCGCTAAATTAGTCTTGGATTTTGTAACTATTTTTTTGAGTCATTTCTTGTGTCTAGCAGCACGCCTTATATTGGGTGCCCTACAAAACGGACCAATCTAGTGCTTGGGAATCTTATAAGAGGAACTTTAATGGTCCATGGTATCGAGCTGTCCGAACTCTCTTGAAAACAAAAAAATATTGATGGATTAAAGATACAGATGGTGAAACTCATCATTAGAACGACTTAGTTGTTTGTTGTTTGCTATGAACTATATAGTGATTCAAGAATGGCTTTTCATTATTGTTATGTGGAAGATAAACAATATGGCATAGGTGTTGGAATATTAAATGCAGATGGTCATTTTTTCATAGAGCCAAACGCCCACCTACCACCTGATGACAAGCATAACAGATAGAAACATAAATGTGGTGGGTGAGTTTTCAAATTTAGAAATGGGGGGAAAACATTTTGCAAATATAACAAAAGGAATGATCAAATTCATTTGACCAATGAGAAGAAGAGCATATCAGAAGTTGCAAAGAAGGAAGAAGAGAGAATTGATCAGCAAATTCAGACGTCAGAGTGCAGAGAAAAGGAAGTTCATTTCGTGACTGCAATCGCACATGTTTCTTCTCTTGTCATTCTATAAGTTTATCATTTGTTTGATTTGACTTGTTGAAGCAGTGATTGCTCCAACCATTGTATTATGCAGCCATTAGAGCTGCAAGTTTAAAGTTTAAATTTTTTCAGTTTGAAGTTTAGGGTTATTTTAGAATTTTCTGGTTAAAGCTGAATGCTCTCAATTTTGTAATAGTTTGAATCAAGTTTAATAGTAAGAAAGCAGGCATACATGATTCCATTGCTTATTGTTCATTGCATTTGTGAAATTTATTGTTTGAGTATTTCAAGCTTTGGGTCTCTGGTTTTAATGGTGAACATATTCATGTCATAAGTCTACACTCGGTATTGTCTTTGGTAGAAGTCATTTGCAGTTCCTACTGAGCTCCTCCCTGCAGTGTCTATCGAGTTGATTATTTTCCTCTACCGAGCTCCACTTTCTAGTGGCTACCAAGTTCACTCATAATCGCTTTGCCTACCGAGTTCACTCAGTAATCACACCCTCCTTTGTTTATCGAGTTGTGTATTCTTCACTTACCGAGCTCACTCGGTATCCTTTGCTTACTGAGTTGTTTTTCCCTTCATTTATCGAGGTTACTCGGTATCCTTTGATTACCAAGTTGTTCTTCCCTTCATTTACTGAGCTCACTCGGTAACCTCTCCTGCCACTCGATTTCTTAAGTTATCGAGAAAACTTTGGCACTCGGTGATAGTTGTTGCCAAGAAAATTTTTAGGTTTAGGGTTGTTTTTGTGATTGAATTTTTTTTAAAGGTTGTGAATATTTCCCACATGGTGTAAGAGCTTTGAGGCCCCACATCCACAGTGAGTTAGGACATTTTTTTTCTGGGATATTTATTATGGCAGGAGATGCAGGAAAGATATGGCAGCAACCACCACCCTTCAATGGACATAATTATGATACATAGGCAAAGAAAATGAAGACCATTATGGTTACAAATGAGTTGTGGGAGTTTGTAGATAATGGGTTCAATGATGTGACAGATCCAACTTAGTATGCTGCCCTCACAAATGCACAGAAGACTCATTTGAAAGAGTCAAGGAGGAAAGATGCTAAGGCATTAAGTTTGATTGAGGTAACTATGACAGAGACAGTATTCCCAAAGATTGTAGCAGAAAATTATGCAAAGGAAGCATGGGATATCCTTGAGAAAAAATTCAAGGGGACTGATAAAGTCCATAAAGTAAAGCTACAGAATATAAGGAGGGAGTTTGAGAACCTTCAGATGAAGAAAAATGAATCAGTTGCAGACTTCAGTTCAAGGACCTCCAATGTGATTAACCAGCTGAAGTCAAATGGAGAAAACTATCAAGAGCAGAGGATAGTGGAGAAGATATTGAAGAGTTTACCTCATAAATATGACAACTTGGTCATGACCATAGAATAGGCAAAAGACCTCACTATTTTGACTATGGATGAGTTGATGGGTACACTTCAAACCCATGAGCATAGGATCAATAGATCTACATCTTTTACTTCCCAAGAGCAAGCATTCAAGGCTCAGTCAAATCCAAGAGGAAGGGGGAGAGGAAGAAATGGCCCAGGCAGGAACTCTAGAGGTAGAGGTCGAGGTAATGGAGGACAAAGGAATGCTGCATCAGAAAGCTCAGGAAGAGCAGATGGAGCAAGTAGCTCACAAAATACTTCAAGAGGAAGTAAGAAAAAATACAACTCAAATAAGAGTAATGTAGAATGCTACTATTTTCATAAATAATTTTTCCAAGGGCACCATGACTCTACTCTACCTACACATCTTATTTATGATGTATCATCGCTAAATTAGTCTTGGATTTTGTAACTATTTTTTTGAGTCATTTCTTGTGTCTAGCAGCACGCCTTATATTGGGTGCCCTACAAAACGGACCAATCTAGTGCTTGGGAATCTTATAAGAGGAACTTTAATGGTCCATGGTATCGAGCTGTCCGAACTCTCTTGAAAACAAAAAAATATTGATGGATTAAAGATACAGATGGTGAAACTCATCATTAGAACGACTTAGTTGTTTGTTGTTTGCTATGAACTATATAGTGATTCAAGAATGGCTTTTCATTATTGTTATGTGGAAGATAAACAATATGGCATAGGTGTTGGAATATTAAATGCAGATGGTCATTTTTTCATAGAGCCAAACGCCCACCTACCACCTGATGACAAGCATAACAGATAGAAACATAAATGTGGTGGGTGAGTTTTCAAATTTAGAAATGGGGGGAAAACATTTTGCAAATATAACAAAAGGAATGATCAAATTCATTTGACCAATGAGAAGAAGAGCATATCAGAAGTTGCAAAGAAGGAAGAAGAGAGAATTGATCAGCAAATTCAGACGTCAGAGTGCAGAGAAAAGGAAGTTCATTTCGTGACTGCAATCGCACATGTTTCTTCTCTTGTCATTCTATAAGTTTATCATTTGTTTGATTTGACTTGTTGAAGCAGTGATTGCTCCAACCATTGTATTATGCAGCCATTAGAGCTGCAAGTTTAAAGTTTAAATTTTTTCAGTTTGAAGTTTAGGGTTATTTTAGAATTTTCTGGTTAAAGCTGAATGCTCTCAATTTTGTAATAGTTTGAATCAAGTTTAATAGTAAGAAAGCAGGCATACATGATTCCATTGCTTATTGTTCATTGCATTTGTGAAATTTATTGTTTGAGTATTTCAAGCTTTGGGTCTCTGGTTTTAATGGTGAACATATTCATGTCATAAGTCTACACTCGGTATTGTCTTTGGTAGAAGTCATTTGCAGTTCCTACTGAGCTCCTCCCTGCAGTGTCTATCGAGTTGATTATTTTCCTCTACCGAGCTCCACTTTCTAGTGGCTACCAAGTTCACTCATAATCGCTTTGCCTACCGAGTTCACTCAGTAATCACACCCTCCTTTGTTTATCGAGTTGTGTATTCTTCACTTACCGAGCTCACTCGGTATCCTTTGCTTACTGAGTTGTTTTTCCCTTCATTTATCGAGGTTACTCGGTATCCTTTGATTACCAAGTTGTTCTTCCCTTCATTTACTGAGCTCACTCGGTAACCTCTCCTGCCACTCGATTTCTTAAGTTATCGAGAAAACTTTGGCACTCGGTGATAGTTGTTGCCAAGAAAATTTTTAGGTTTAGGGTTGTTTTTGTGATTGAATTTTTTTTAAAGGTTGTGAATATTTCCCACATGGTGTAAGAGCTTTGAGGCCCCACATCCACAGTGAGTTAGGACATTTTTTTTCTGGGATATTTATTATGGCAGGAGATGCAGGAAAGATATGGCAGCAACCACCACCCTTCAATGGACATAATTATGATACATAGGCAAAGAAAATAAAGACCATTATGGTTACAAATGAGTTGTGGGAGTTTGTAGATAATGGGTTCAATGATGTGACAGATCCAACTTAGTATGCTGCCCTCACAAATGCACAGAAGACTCATTTGAAAGAGTCAAGGAGGAAAGATGCTAAGGCATTAAGTTTGATTGAGGTAACTATGACAGAGACAGTATTCCCAAAGATTGTAGCAGAAAATTATGCAAAGGAAGCATGGGATATCCTTGAGAAAAAATTCAAGGGGACTGATAAAGTCCATAAAGTAAAGCTACAAAATATAAGGAGGGAGTTTGAGAACCTTCAGATGAAAGAAAATGAATCAGTTGCAGACTTCAGTTCAAGGACCTCCAATGTGATTAACCAGCTGAAGTCAAATGGAGAAAACTATCAAGAGTAGAGGATAGTGGAGAAGATATTGAAGAGTTTACCTCATAAATATGACAACTTGGTCATGACCATAGAATAGGCAAAAGACCTCACTATTTTGACTATGGATGAGTTGATGGGTACACTTCAAACCCATGAGCATAGGATCAATAGATCTACATCTTTCACTTCCCAAGAGCAAGCATTCAAGGCTCAGTCAAATCCAAGAGGAAGGGGGAGAGGAAGAAATGGCTCGGGTAGGAACTCTAGAGGTAGAGGTCGAGGTAATGGAGGACAAAGGAATGTTGCATCAGAAAGCTCAGGAAGAGCAGATGGAGCAAGTAGCTCACAAAATACTTCAAGAGGAAGTAAGAAAAAATACAACTCAAATAAGAGTAATGTAGAATGCTACTATTTTCATAAATAATTTTTCCAAGGGCACCATGACTCTACTCTACCTACACATCTTATTTATGATGTATCATCGCTAAATTAGTCTTGGATTTTGTAACTATTTTTTTGAGTCATTTCTTGTGTCTAGCAGCACGCCTTATATTGGGTGCCCTACAAAACGGACCAATCTAGTGCTTGGGAATCTTATAAGAGGAACTTTAATGGTCCATGGTATCAAGCTGTCCGAACTCTCTTGAAAACAAAAAAATATTGATGGATTAAAGATACAGATGGTGAAACTCATCATTAGAACGACTTAGTTGTTTGTTGTTTGCTATGAACTATATAGTGATTCAAGAATGGCTTTTCATTATTGTTATGTGGAAGATAAACAATATGGCATAGGTGTTGGAATATTAAATGCAGATGGTCATTTTTTCATAGAGCCAAACGCCCACCTACCACCTGATGACAAGCATAACAGATAGAAACATAAATGTGGTGGGTGAGTTTTCAAATTTAGAAATGGGGGGAAAACATTTTGCAAATATAACAAAAGGAATGATCAAATTCATTTGACCAATGAGAAGAAGAGCATATCAGAAGTTGCAAAGAAGGAAGAAGAGAGAATTGATCAGCAAATTCAGACGTCAGAGTGCAGAGAAAAGGAAGTTCATTTCGTGACTGCAATCGCACATGTTTCTTCTCTTGTCATTCTATAAGTTTATCATTTGTTTGATTTGACTTGTTGAAGCAGTGATTGCTCCAACCATTGTATTATGCAGCCATTAGAGCTGCAAGTTTAAAGTTTAAATTTTTTCAGTTTGAAGTTTAGGGTTATTTTAGAATTTTCTGGTTAAAGCTGAATGCTCTCAATTTTGTAATAGTTTGAATCAAGTTTAATAGTAAGAAAGCAGGCATACATGATTCCATTGCTTATTGTTCATTGCATTTGTGAAATTTATTGTTTGAGTATTTCAAGCTTTGGGTCTCTGGTTTTAATGGTGAACATATTCATGTCATAAGTCTACACTCGGTATTGTCTTTGGTAGAAGTCATTTGCAGTTCCTACTGAGCTCCTCCCTGCAGTGTCTATCGAGTTGATTATTTTCCTCTACCGAGCTCCACTTTCTAGTGGCTACCAAGTTCACTCATAATCGCTTTGCCTACCGAGTTCACTCAGTAATCACACCCTCCTTTGTTTATCGAGTTGTGTATTCTTCACTTACCGAGCTCACTCGGTATCCTTTGCTTACTGAGTTGTTTTTCCCTTCATTTATCGAGGTTACTCGGTATCCTTTGATTACCAAGTTGTTCTTCCCTTCATTTACTGAGCTCACTCGGTAACCTCTCCTGCCACTCGATTTCTTAAGTTATCGAGAAAACTTTGGCACTCGGTGATAGTTGTTGCCAAGAAAATTTTTAGGTTTAGGGTTGTTTTTGTGATTGAATTTTTTTTAAAGGTTGTGAATATTTCCCACATGGTGTAAGAGCTTTGAGGCCCCACATCCACAGTGAGTTAGGACATTTTTTTTCTGGGATATTTATTATGGCAGGAGATGCAGGAAAGATATGGCAGCAACCACCACCCTTCAATGGACATAATTATGATACATAGGCAAAGAAAATGAAGACCATTATGGTTACAAATGAGTTGTGGGAGTTTGTAGATAATGGGTTCAATGATGTGACAGATCCAACTTAGTATGCTGCCCTCACAAATGCACAGAAGACTCATTTGAAAGAGTCAAGGAGGAAAGATGCTAAGGCATTAAGTTTGATTGAGGTAACTATGACAGAGACAGTATTCCCAAAGATTGTAGCAGAAAATTATGCAAAGGAAGCATGGGATATCCTTGAGAAAAAATTCAAGGGGACTGATAAAGTCCATAAAGTAAAGCTACAAAATATAAGGAGGGAGTTTGAGAACCTTCAGATGAAAGAAAATGAATCAGTTGCAGACTTCAGTTCAAGGACCTCCAATGTGATTAACCAGCTGAAGTCAAATGGAGAAAACTATCAAGAGTAGAGGATAGTGGAGAAGATATTGAAGAGTTTACCTCATAAATATGACAACTTGGTCATGACCATAGAATAGGCAAAAGACCTCACTATTTTGACTATGGATGAGTTGATGGGTACACTTCAAACCCATGAGCATAGGATCAATAGATCTACATCTTTCACTTCCCAAGAGCAAGCATTCAAGGCTCAGTCAAATCCAAGAGGAAGGGGGAGAGGAAGAAATGGCTCGGGTAGGAACTCTAGAGGTAGAGGTCGAGGTAATGGAGGACAAAGGAATGTTGCATCAGAAAGCTCAGGAAGAGCAGATGGAGCAAGTAGCTCACAAAATACTTCAAGAGGAAGTAAGAAAAAATACAACTCAAATAAGAGTAATGTAGAATGCTACTACTGTCGTAAATATGGGCATTATGCAACTGAATGTTGGAAGAAGCAGAATGATCAGTCAGGACAAGCAAATGTGGCTGATGTGAATATGGGAAGTGGACCCAATGCTGCTGCCTTCATCATGTGTAATGTTGGTGAAGAAGGAAGCCCTGAGGTTTGGTACCTTGATAGTGGATGTAGAAACCACATGAGTGGTAATGAAACCTTGTTTTCATTCATTGACAAGAGTTTCAAATCAAAAATTAAGATGGGTAATAATGGAACCCTACCAATTGTGGGCAAAGGATCTATTATGGTCCGCACCAAGAAAGGTGAGAAAAGGGAAATACAAAATGTATATTTTGCCTCTGGTATGAAGCACAATTTGATGAGCATTGGTTAGCTCATTCAAAATGGATACAAAGTGCTGATGGAGAATGACATGTGTGTCATTCAAGAAAAGGATGGGAGCAAGAACCTACTTGCACCAGTTCAAATGACAAAGAACAGAATGTTTCCCTTAAGGATTGAGACATGTTTCTCATCTCAAGTTGGTGCTGCACCTCCCACACAATCAGCTCTAAGGAGTGTTATTGAAGACCCGTCACGGCTATGGCACCTCAAGTATGGTCATCTTGGCTATGCTGGTTTAAATTTGTTAACAAATAAAAGAATGGTAGAAAGTTTGCCACATATAGGAAATTCATGTGACAAGTGTGAGGGTTGTATTTTGGGTAAGCAACATAGGCTTCCCTTTAACTCTAGAAATTCTAGGAGGGCTAGATATCCATTAGAGTTAGTGCATACTGACCTAGTCGGTCCTATGCAAGTTACTTCCATTGTTTGGAGTACTTATTTCATGACATTCATTGATGATTTCAATCGTAGAACATGGGTGTATTTTTTAAAGAATAAATTTGAAGCATTTGAGAAATTTATAGAATTTAAAGCCCAAGCTGAAAGAGAATGTGGACACTATATTAAAGTCCTAAGATCAAATAGAGGAGGGGAGTATACCTCCAATTCTTTTGTAAATTTTTGCAGAAAACATGGCATAAAGAAAGAGCTCACAGCCAGCTACACAACACAGCAAAATGGAGTGGCTGAAAGAAAGAATAGGACCATTGTTGAAATGGCAAGGAGCATGCTGAAAGAGAAAGGTCTCCCAACTGAATTTTGGGGAGAGGCTATGGCAACAGTAGTTTACCTAATTAATAGGTGTCCTACAAAGGCAGTCCATGACAGAATTCCAATGGAAGCATGGTCACGAAGAAGATGGATAGTTAAACACCTGAGGGTGTTTCGATGTGTTGCATATGCACATGTGCCTAAAGAGCAAAGGTAGAAATTTGATGACAAAGGTGTGAAATGCATTTTTATAGGGTACAACCCAAAATCAAAGGCGTACAGATTGTATGACCCATTGAACAACAAGATGATGCTTTCAAGAGATGTGGAATTTCTTGAAAATTAGTCTTGGTATGGTTCAATTGATAAGTCACCGAGCACTTCAAGTAAAGTGCCAATTATAAGTGAACAGGATGCTGATAAACATCAAGAAGAAGGAGCGGATAGAAGAAAAGGCAAATAGCCTCAGTTATTACCGAGCTCCTCTAGGCATGATCGAGTGTCAATGCCAAGCAGTAGCAACAAAGATTCTAATCCCACACTCTCCTCCATATTACCAAGAAAGACCAAGAGTCTTAGGGAGATATACCAAGATGAAAGGTATGAAGATTATGATGAGAGTGTCAATTTTGCATTATCTTCTCATAGTGATCTAATTTATTTTGAAGAAGCTATTAAGGAGAAGAAATTGTGCAAGGCCATGGATGAGGAGATAGATGCTATAGAAAGGAATGAGACATGGGAGCTAACTGAATTGCCTCGCAAGAAGCAAGTGATTAGAGTGAAATGGGTCTATAAGGCCAAATGAAATGCTGAAGGCAAGATTGATAGGCATAAGGCAAGGCTGGTAGTCAAGGGCTACAAATAGCAGTATGGAAGAGATTATGATGAGACATATGCCCCAGTTGCAAGAATGGAAACCGTGCATGCTGTCATAGCAATTGCAGCTCAGCACAAATGGAAGGTATTTCAAATGGATGTGAAGTCCACCTTCCTAAAAGGTGTATTGAAAGAAGAAGTATATGTGGAGCAACCACCTAGTTATGAAGTTGTAGGTGAAGAACACAAAGTATATAGATTGAAGAGAGCTCTTTATGGTCTCAAGCAAGCTCCATGGGCATGGTATAGTAGGATTGACTCATATTTGATGAGCAATGGCTTTAGCAAAAGCAATGGTGAGCTACTCTCTACATCAAGGCATCAAATGGAAATGTGTTGATTGTTGTCTTCTATGTAGATGATTTGATTTTTACTAGTAATGACAAGGATCTAATTGGTGAGTTCAAAAAGACCATAAAAAATGAGTTTGAAATGACAAACCTAGGTCTCTTGAAATATTTTCTAAGCATAGAAGTAAAACAAATGCTTGATGGCATCTTCATCTCTCAAGAAAAGTATGCAAGGCAGATCTTGGAGAGATTCAAAATGCAGAACAGTAAGGCAGCCCCCACACCAATAGCAGTAGCTCTAAAGTTGAGCAAGGAAGACTCTAGCAAGAGAGTGGATCCAACACTATACAAGAGTATGGTTGGAAGTTTAATGTATTTGACTACAACTCGGCCAGACCTAATGCATGCAGTAAGTCTGATTTCTAGATTTATGGAAACACCAAAGGATTCCCATTGGCAAGCGGGAAAGAGGATCCTAAGGTATGTGAAAGGTACCAAGAGATTTGAAATTTTGTGTACTGTAGTAAATGATTTCAAGTTGGTGGGGTATACAGATAGTGATTGGGCTAGAAGTTTAGATGATAGGAAGAGCACTTTCGGATACATTTTTTATATGGTATTGGGTATAATTTCATGGGCATCCAAGAAGCAACCTATTGTTGCTCAATCTATAGCAGAGGCTAAATACATAGCAGCAAATGCAGCAACATGTCAGGCTATTTGATTAAGGAGGATCTTGACAGATTTGAATGAAAGGCAAGAGGATGGAACCACAATTTATTGAGACAACATCTCATCAATTGCATTGTCCAAGAATCTAGTCTTCCATGAGAGAAGTAAAAACATAGAGATCAGATATCACTTCATTAGAGAGTTGGTGGAGAATGGAGATATCAAAATGGAATTTTGTAAGTCTAAGCAGTAGCTAGTAAACATTTTTACTAAGCCATTAGGCATTGGAACTTTTGTACACCTAAGAGGGAGTCTTGGTGTAGTTGATTTGGATCAACAGTGATCCTTGTTTGTTTGGCTTGGGACAAAGGGGGAGTGTTGGAATATTAAATGCAGATGGTCGTTTCTCCCTAGAGCCAAATGCCCACCTACCACCTGACGACTAGCAGAATAGATAGAAACATAAATGCGGTGGGTGAGTTTTCAAATTTAAAAATGGGGGGAAACATTTTGCAAATATAACAAAAGGAATGATCAGATTCATTCGACCAGTGAGAAGAACAACAGATCAGAAGTTGCAAAGAAGGAAGAAGACAAGTGATCAGTAGATCTAGACATCAAAGTGTAGAGAAAAGGAAGTTCATTTTGTGCTTACAGTTGCACATGTTTCTTCTCTTGTCATTTTGTAAGTTTATCATTTGTTTAATTTGACTTGTTGAAGTAGTGATTGCTCCAGGCATTGTAGTATGTAGCCATTAGAGCTACAAGTTTAAAGTTTGAAGTTTAGGGTTATTTTAGGGTTTTCTGGTTGAACCCGAATGCTCCTAGTTTTGTAATAGTTTGAATCAAGTTTAATAGTAAGCAAGAAGGCATATGTGATTCCATTTCTTCTTGTTCATTGAATTTGTGAAATTTATTGTTTGAGTATTTCAACCTTTGGATCTCTGGTTTTAATGGTGAACATATTCATGTCATAAGTCTGCACTTGGTATTGTCTTTGGTAGAAGTCATTTGTAGTTCCTACCGAGCTCCTCCCTGCAGTCTCTACCAAGTTGATTATTTTCCTCTACTGAGCTCCACTCTCCAGTGGCTATCGAGTTCACTCAGTTATTGCTTTGCCTACCGAGTTCACTCAGTAATCACACCCTCCTTTATTTATCGAGTTGTGTATTCTTCACTTACCGAGCTCACTCGGTATCCTTTTCTTATCGAGTTGTTTTGCCCTTCATTTACTGAGCTCACTTGGTATCCTTTGATTACCAAGTTGTTCTTCCCTTCATTTACTGAGCTCACTTGGTAACCTCTCCTGCCACTCATTTTCTTAAGTTACCGAGCAAACTTTGGCACTTGGTAATAGTTGTTGCCGAGCAAATTTTTAGGTTTAGGGTTGTTTTTGTGATTGAAATTTTTTTAAAGGTTGTGAATATTTCCCACAATAGGAGTGCTCAATTGTTTCAAATGTAATTTGAAAGAATCCATGACAAAAATTTTGAACTTTTGAGACTCAAAAATGACAGACATACTCTTAACATACTCAAAATGAGGTGTTGTTTTATTCATTTATTTAACCGTCCTTATTCAGTCATAGTGGATATAGATATTTTCATAATGCTTATTACCAGAAAGAACTTCTAAAAGAATGACCCCAAAGGAATACACATCCCACTCTTGTGTGGATTATAAGATTTTAGGGGCTTCCTGTGTCTGAAATGAAGAGCATTAAGGCCTATTAATATTCCTTGGATAGCCATTGCCAACTGGTTGAACATTGCCAATGCCAAATTGATCATTGCATCTCCAACACCCCCTTTCTATTGGGTGTCCTATTTAATCAGATAAAATGACAAAATTGTTAATGGTAGTTACCCTATATTTGAAGGAAGTGACAAGCTGGAATTTTCTCAAAGAATAACCAAAATGCCAGCTATTAGATTATTTCTATGCACTATGTGATGATTGTAATATAGGTAATAAAAAAATAAACCACCTTTTCCTACTATCTATGGAATTGATGGCTTAAACATCACACACTAAGACTTGATTCTTAAACTAAAAGTATTCATGCAATACAGGTAAAAAAAAATGTAACTTTTGAACTATTCATAATGAAAATAGAATGTACAAAGAAAAACGCTATGATAGATTCAAACTGATTAATCATAATTCTTATTATAGTATGACTTAGTTTGATAAATAATGTGATTGTTGACAATTATGGATTGGTAGAGACTTGTTGATTTTTTTAACTACAAATAATAGGCTCATCATTTCTCCCAACGAACTTCTTTGTCTAATTATTATTCTAAATTCAAGTAGATTAGGAAGAATGCAAATAATACAAATATGATAAATTAATATTATGAATCATTGAAATTTTGTCCTACAAATAGTTGTAAAATCTAGCTTTCTAAATCCCAATAACTAGTCATTGTTGAGATTTTTTAATGTTGTAGTTGTTTGTCCTTGGAGCCAAACGCCCACCTACCACTTGATGGATTGCAAAATGATCAAAAAATTTAATGCAGATAGGTAAGTTTTTCAAATCTGAAAAAGAGGGGGAAATATTTTTGGCATGTGACAAAGGGATGTTCAGATCCATTCTACTAGATTGAGATAGTAGAAGCTTACCAGATCAGAGTGTTGCAGAGAAGAGTAGAGAAGGAAGAAAAAAGAAAGCGATCAGCAGATCCAGTTGTGTAGAAGATAGAAGGAAGTTTTTTTTGTGCCTATAGTTGCACGTGTTTCTTCTCTAGTCATTATGTAAGTTTTCTGTTGGATTTGTCTTGTGAAGTAGTGATTTCTCTAGACATTATTGTATGCAACCATTAGAGCTGTAAGTTTATAGTTTAAAGTTTGAAGTTTTACTAGTTTGAAGTTTTACGAAGCTGATTGCTCCCAAATTTGTAATAATTTTAATCAAAATTGAATAGCAAGCAAGCAGGCATACTTGAATCTATTATTCTTCCTCTATTTATTGCATTTAAGAAGTTAATTGTTGAAAGCTTCATATTTCGGCTCTCTGGTTTTAATAGTGGAAGCATTCATGTTGTAAGTCTAGATTATAACTCTACAATTATTACCAAGCTCACTCGGCATCTTCTTCTATTGAGCACCACTTTGTAGTGGTTGTTGAGCTCACTCAACATTGCTTACTGCCAAGATCACTCTACATCCATTTGCATTGAGTTGCCCTTCGAGTGCTGAGTTCACTCAACTTCCTCTTGTGCCGAGTTGACTCGAAAACCTCCTACCACTCAGCTCCTTCATGTGCGGAGTAAAAATTGGCGCTTGGCACCTTCATGTGCCAAGTAAAATTTTAAATTTGTGATTAACATTCTTCACATGGTATCAGAGCTTTGAGGCCCCACATCCACTATGAGTTAGGGCATTTTTTTTGGGATATCTGACATGGTAGGAGATACAAGAAAGATTTGGCAGCAACCATCGTCCTTTAATGGACAAAATTATGATACATGGGCAAAGAAAATGAAAACCATAATGGTTGCAAATGATTTGTGGGAGTTTTTGATTAATGGGTTTAATGATGTGATAGACCCAACTTAGTATGTTGCTCTTACCAACAATCAAAAGACTCAGTTGAAAGAGTCAAGGAGAAAAGATGCAAAGGCATTAAGTTTGATTGAGGCATCGATGATAGAGACAGTCTTTCCCAAGATTGCAACAGCAAATTATGCAAAGCATGGGACATCCTTGAGCCAAACTTCAAGGGGACTAATAAGGTCAGAGTAGTGAAGCTACAGATGATCAAAAGAGATTTTGAGAACCTTTAGATGAGGGACAATGAACCTATTGCAGAGTTCAACTCACAAATCTCCACTTTGATAAACCAACTCAAATCAAATGGAGAAGAATATAATGAGCAAAGAATTGTAGAGAAGATATTGAGGAGTTTACCTAAAAAATATGACAATCTTGTCATAACCATAGAGGAAGCAAAGGACCTCACCACATTAAACATGGATGAGTTGATGGGAACTCTTCAAACCCATGAGCACTAGATAAATAGATTGACGTCTACTTCTCAAGAGAAATCTTTCAAGGCTCAAGAGAATTCAAGAGGTAGGGGGAGAGAAAGAAATGGCTCTAGTAGAGGCTCAAGAAATAGAGGTCATGGAAGGAATGGTCAAAGGAATGCTGGTATAGAAAGCTCAAGAAGAGAAAGCAACCAAGAGGGAGCAAGCACCTCTCAACGGCTCTAGAGGAGGTAAGAAGAATTACAACTCCAATAAGAGTAATGTTGAATGCTACTACTATCATTAGTAAGGCCATTATGCAAGTGAATGTTGGAAGAAGTAGGGTGATCAATCAAAGTAAAATGCTAATGTGGCTAATGTGAACATGGGAAATGCAAACAATCTCACAGCCTTCATCATGTGTAACATTGGTAAAGAAGAAAGCCTTGAGGTATGGTACCTGGACAGTGGATGTAGCAACCACATGAGTGGTAATGAAAGTCTATTCTATTTCATTGATAAGACTTTTAAGTCTGAAATTAAAATGAGAAATAATGGAATCATTCCCATAGTGGGCAAAGGATCTATTATGGTCCGAACCATGCAAGGTGAGAAGAAGGAAATAAAAAATGTGTATTTTTCCCCCAGTATGAAGCACAACTCGATGAGTGTTGGACAACGCATTCAAAATAGATATAAAATGCTGATGGAAAATGACAAGTGTTTCATTCATGAGAAGGATGGGAGTAATAGATTACTTACATAGTCAAAATGACAAAGAACCAAATGTTCCCATTGAGGATAGAGACATGTTTCTCATCTCAAGTCAATGTTGCACCTCCTAAGCATGCATGTATAGTAGTACATCAACAATCAGCTCTTAGGAGCATGATGAAAGACCCCTCCAAGTTTTGGCATCTCAAGTATGGACATCTTGGCTTTGCTGGTTTAAATTTGTTGTCCAAAAAAAAATGGTAGATGGTTTGCCAAGCATTGTAAATTCATATGACAAGTGTGAGGCTTGCATATTGGGTAAGCAACATAGGCTTCCCTTTAATTCTAGAAATTCTAGAAGGGCTAGAGTACCATTAGATTTGGTGCATTCTGATTAGGTAGGCTCTATGCAAACTACTTCTATTGGGGGGATGTCATGTCCCCTTTTCAAATAATTAAAAATAATAATCTTTTCTAAGGTAGGTAGGCCCAAAAAGGTGAAGTTTTGGAAAAAGGGGATAATCTTTGGAAGCTAATGGACTAATAAATGAAGATTATTATTAAAATATGTTTTATTAACCCCTCTTGGACATGATTTTGGGTTATGCCCTCTTTTAAGGGGTTTGGAGGCATTCTGGGCTCATTCCAGAACTTGATTTTTGCTCATTTCTTTGTTATTCTTCAGAGGTTGCCAAACCTGTGGAGAAGGAGACCCAAGAATGGGAGTTTGCAAGTTTCTAGGGAGACCCAAGAATGGGAGTTTGCAGGTTTCTAGGAAGGCTAAGGATGGGAGTTTGAATCCATTCCATGTGCATGCTCATGCAGAGTTTGCCTTTGTGCTAAACAGTGCAGATTTGTGAGTTTTCGGGTGTATTTTTGTAAGAGTTTGGTGTTTCCGGTTGAGTATTTCATATCAGTTTGGGTTGCTGTTTTATATCAAACTTTTAAATTTTAAAATAGAGCTGAAAATATGTATTTGGATATGATTATACTTTTGTGATATATTATTAAGTTTTTGTGGTGATTCCGGGTTATTTTGTGCTATTTTCAGGACCCCGATGAGCATTATTTTTGTCCTCCGTTTGGGAGCTATTGTGTGCATGTTATACAGAACTGAAAATGTCATTTTATAGGCTGTTATGCTGCTCAAATTTCTGTAAAAATTTCCACTTTCAGATTTATTAATAATAGGTGAAGTTGTGAAGCTTTTGGCACTATTTCTGGCATACCCGATTTGGGGTTTCTTGAGAAATTTGGTGGATCTTTGTGATATTAGTTGTTTGATCTTAACAATCTGATTAGAGGTGTGAAATATCATTTAAAATTAGTAAAGGGACATTACAGTGGTATCAGAGCCATGATCTTGCCATCCTGAGGGTTTGTAGAAGTTTGCATGTCAATTTTGACAACTACCCAGATCTTGCATGTCAGTTTTGACAACTACCCAGATCTTGCATGTCAGTTTTGACAACTACCTAGATCTTGCATGTTAGTTTTGACACTACCTAGATCTTGCATGTCAGTTTTGACAACTACCCAGACCTTGCATGTCAGTTTTGACAACTACCCAGATCTTGCATGTTAGTTTTGACAACTACCCAGATCTTGCATGTTAGTTTTGACAACTACCCAGATCTTGCATGTTAGTTTTGACAACTACCCAAATCTTGCATGTCATAATTTATGGTTGCATGTTGCTTCTAATCATTTGCATGTCAAAATCTATGGTTTCATTCTACTTCTAATCATTTGCATGTTAGTTCTTGGTGAATTTGGTGGTTGCATGTTGCTTCTAATCAGCTGCATGTCAAAATCTATGGTTGCATGCTACTTCTAATCAATTGCATGTTAGTTCTTGGTGTTTGAAGAAGTTATAGCCTATTGAGGTTACACTCTACTTTATCCAGAATGGATAGGTATAGTATAGAGTCTCAGAGGACACGATCTTGGACAATTGATATCCAGAGTCAGAACAGTAGAAAGGATGGTTATTTAGACATTTGAGATAAACTTAGAAAAATTAGCCATGACATGTCTAAACAGTTGGTTGAGCACCACCGTATAATGAATGACATGTTGTCCAACCCAGCTAAGGTGGATAAGTTGACTGGATTTCTATTTGGCAAATTTTCTCATAGGGCAGATGACACAATTACCAAGAACTTGCATGAGGAGTATGAGAAACTAGCTTATAGCCAGGAAGAGGTCTCAGATTCTACTCCACCACAGGAGGTAGTGAGAAAGGATATTACACAAATTGATAGTAATGGTCAACTTGATACTCAAAATGAGACAATTGTATATAGGTCGTTAAAGGGTGATATCATAGGTATTCAGGATGGTATAGTTACAACAGGTAGTGACTACAGTCTAGTGGGTTTAGATGATGATTATGAGGAAGTTGTTGTGCATGATGGTGAGATACCTGGTAGAGATGAGCAGACATTGAGCATTCATGACTTTGCTAAGAAAGAGTACCAGGCACAGTTAGATGCTTCGTCACATGAGGTTGAGGCTGGTAGTACTTCACACAATTTGTCCAGCTAGTTGAAAGTGAACAAAGACAGTATTGTGACTTCATTATCTCATCATGACAGGTATGTGGAGTTAGTTGGTATTGGTCATATTACTCAAGTGAGGATTTTGGTTGAGTTACCAGCTGATTCTAGTTTACAGATATGGACTCAAGATTGTTATATTGATTCAATTGACTGGAGATCTTTAACACTTTTTGGTAGTAGTGTTTGTTTGGGTACTATCATGGATTTGATTAGCAGATTGCACGGTGTTGTCTTTTCTTGTGCTAGCACCTTGTCCAATGTTGGTATTAGTTTTTATACACTGGTGTTGGGCTTTGTTCATATATCCAGTCGACCATACTTGCTGGAGTGTGTTGACGATCTTTCATATTTGGCAGTGTGTACAGATGAGTCCCAGGATCATATTGGCATTGATGACATCCAAGAGGATGTAGTGGGCAGTTTTGAAGACTTAGTTTCCTTGGCAGTTTCTTTTGGTACAGAGGAGTTGGATAGAAGTGCTACAATTTTTGATACTCCGTTTGTTGATATGAGCTTTGGAGTTGATTCACAGGATATGGATGGTAATACTCTAGAGACTAGTAACTTTGAGGATACTCCTTTAGATAGTGCATCAAAGGAGGTTTGTAGGAGATAGTCTAGCCAGTGCCATCATGTGTTTAATCAATTGAGAGTTAGTGACGAGACATTGCTATCGCTTGCCAGCATTTTGATGCTGCTTGTCAATTGTTAGCCGTTTATGGATGTGGTTCTCCTACTAGTGATGAGCAGGGAGGCAGTTATCTTTCCTTGACAGAGTTCCACTCTTTATGGGAGGCTATTTAAATTCTAAGATAGGATTATATGCAGTTGGTTGCCGATAGAGATTATCTTATGGAGTGGGGCAGTACAGCATATGATGCATTGTTGGCCAAGGAAGATGAGGTGAGTGAGCTTACTCAGCAACTTGAGGTGACTTCTGAGATTCTTGAGAGTACATAGTTGGCTTTCAAGGAGTCATAGTTTCATTTGGCTAAGGTGACCATGGAGTTAGAGCAACTACAGTCTTTACTAGATTCTATACAGTCACAAGCTATGGTGTCTGGTGATTCGAGGATGTCCATGGTCGAGATTGTCAAAGATAGTGGAGACGGGGATGCATCCATCCTTGATACTAATATTGGCATATCGGGTTTGTCCCCACTAGAGTTAGGTTCAGTTGAGTTGGGTGTTGCAACAGATTGTTGTGGTATGCCTGACATGGTGGTGACCTCTAGTACTAATGGCACGAAGACTAGAGATGATGTATCAAAGACCATGTGTGATGTTGGTGAGTCGACAGTTGGCATGGTTCTGGCTAATAATACTACTCCCTTGGCGATGTCTTCAGAGGTAGTAGTCAATTCCAACTTGGTTAGTGATCAATTGCACTTAGTTACATCTAGATTACAGTCTGAGCCACTAATTGAGATTGGTTCATTCCATCGACATTACATTGTGAGATATGCTCATGACCATGTTGATGAGATGATGATACAGAGATGTACTTTGGTTCCTAGTGCTTATCATCAGTTATGGGATAGTTTGATGCCTCAGGATGAGAGTTGTGATGGGCACGACATGGCAATAGGTCCTAAAATTGATAGCTTGATAATACATGACTTAGAGCAGGAGTTTTGGAGTGATGCTTTAGCAGGTGTTGTTATTGATTCTACTCCTTTGGCTATGACATCTCCTGACATAGCTGGTGAATAGTCACAGTGGGTTGTATCACTTGTTCATGGTGAGTTTTTGACTGAGGTTGGTTTTTTTTATCAACATTATATTGCAGGGTATGTACATCAGTTAGCATTTGATCCTTGTGCTGAGGAGTTGATGGCAGACAAACTTGGTTTGGGTTCCATTTCTTGCTCTTTATCTTGTGATGTCTTTTTACCATCAGTAGTGCATGGGAGTTATGGTTATGAGACAATGGCTAGTGATTTGTAGAGTTGTGTTGCCTGCAAGAAATGTATAGTGTGTGGATTCTCCATACTTGGTACAATTTCATTCGAGAGCGTTCACCATTGTTGCAGAGTTGGATTGTACATTCTGTATAGGCCAGTGGGATATGTTGATGGTATTTACTATGTTGGCAGTTTGATTTGTGCCCTTTACTTGGGTTTTGATGTTCTAAGAGTTTTTGTCTCATGGGTTTTTTATTGTGGTAGTGGTGATTTTGGAGTTTGGTTGAGCTATAATTGTCAGTTTGATTATGGATTCCTCTTGGTCATATTGCAGAGGATATTGCAGGAGCCTGTGTTAATTGGTAGTAGTATAGTTCATGACTACATTTGGGATCTAGGTGGATTGATTGGTTTATTTTTCAGCCATTGCTTGAGGACAAGAAATTTTTGGGAGGGGAGGACTTGTCATGTCCCCTTTTCAAATAATTAAAAATAATAATCTTTTCTAAGGCAGGCAGGCCCAAAAAGGTGAAGTTTTGGAAAAAGGGGATAATCTTTGGAAGCTAATGGACTAATAAATGAAGATTATTATTAAAATATGTTTTATTAACCCCTCTTGGACATGAGTTAGGGCTATTCCCTCTTTTAAGGGGTTTGGAGGCATTCTGGGCTCATTCTAGAACTTGATTTTTGCTCATTTCTTTGTTATTCTTCAGAGGCTGCCAAACCTGTGGAGAAGGAGACCCAAGAACGGGAGTTTGCAAGTTTCTAGGGAGACCCAAGAATGGGAGTTTGCAATTTTATAGGAAGGCTAAAGATGGGAGTTTGAAGCCATTCCATGTGCATGCTCATGCAGAGTTTTCCTTTGTGCTGATCAGTGCAGATTTGTGAGTTTTCGGGTGTATTTTTGTAAGAGTTTGGTGTTTTCGATTGAGTATTTCATATCAGTTTGGGTTGCTACTGTATATCAGACTTTTAAATTTTAAAATAGAGCTGAAAATATGTATTTGGATATGATTATACTTCTGTGATAGATTATTAAGTTTTTGTGGTGATTTCGGGCTATTTTGTGCTATTTTCGGGAGCCCAATGAGCATTGTTTTTGTCCTCCATTTGGGAGCTATTGTGTGCATGTTATATAGATCTAGAAATGTCATTTTATAGGCAGTTATTCTACTCAAATTTCTGTAAAAATGTCCACTTTCAGATTTATTAATAATAGGTGAAGTTGTGAAGCTTTTGGCACTATTTCTGGCATACCTGATTTGGGGTTTCTTGAGAAATTTGGTGGATCTTTGTGATATTAGTTGTTTGATCTTAACAATCTAATTAGAGATGTAAAATATCATTTAAAATCAGTAAAGGGACATTTCAGGGGAGTACTTATTTTATGACATTCATAGATGATTTCAATCATAGGACATGGGTCTATTTTTTGAAGAATAAATCTAAAGCATTTGATAAATTTGTTGAATTCAAAGCCATGGCTGAAAAAGAATGTGGACACTATATTAAGGTCCTTAGATTAGATAGAGGAGGGGAATATGCCTCCAATATGTTTGTAAATTTTTGCAGGAAAAATGGCATAAAGAAAGAGCTTACAGCTAGTTATACTCCACAGCAAAATGGAGTGGCTACGAGAAAGAATAGGACCATTTTTGAAAAGGAAAGAAGCATGATGAAAGAAAAAGAGCTCCCAACTGAATATTGGGGGGAAGCTATAGCAATAGCAGTATATTTGATTAACAAGTGTCCTACAAAATCAATTCATGACAAGATAACTCTTGAGGCTTGGTCAAGGAACAGATGGATAGTTGAGCACTTGAGAGTGTTAAGATGTGTAGCATATGCACATGTGCCTAAGGAATAAAGGCAAAAGCTGGATGACAAAGGTGTGAAATGCATCTTCATAGGGTACAACTCAGAATCAAAGGCCTATGGGCTATATGATCCAATTAACAAGAAGGATCATCATTTCAAGAGATGTGGAGTTTCTTGAAAACTAGTAATGGGATGGCTCAGTAGATGAATCCTCAAGCACTTCGAGAAAAATGCCTACCATTGAAGAGGAAGAAGATGAGATTAGTGATCAGGAAGAAGATGGAGCAGAAAACATAGATTGCAAACAAAGGCAAAAAGGAAAGTAGCCCTTAACATGTCGAGAACCAACTCCAAGAACTTCAAGACAGCCCTACGCTAGTATACAAAATAGTAGCAGCAACAACACTAAAAATTCAGATTCCACTCTCACATCCCTATTGCCAAGAAAGACAAAAGGTCTAAGGGAGATATACCAAGAAGAAAGGTATGATGAAGATTGTGATGAGAGTGTAAATTTTGTATTATTTTATCATAGTGATTCAATTTATTTTGAGGAAGTTGTGAATGAGGAGAAATGGTGTAATGCCATGGATGAGGAAATAGATGCTATTGAAAGGAATGAGACATGGGAGTTAACTATATTGCCTCCTAAGAAACAAGTAATTGGAGTGAAATGGGTTTATAAGACCAAATGCAATGCTGAAGGAAAAATAGATAGACATAAGGTACGTTTGGTGGTCAAGGGGTACAAGCAGCAGTATGGTAGAGATTATGATGAGACATATGACCTAGTTGCAAGAATGGAAATTGTGTGTGTTGTTATAGAAATTGCAGCCTAGCACAAATGGAAGGTATATCAAATGGATGTGAAGTCCGCCTTCCTAAATGGTGCATTGAAGGAAGAAGTATATGTGGAGTAGCCACCTGGTTATGAAGTTACAGGTGAAGAACACAAAGTTTATAGATTGAAGAGAGCCTTATATGGGCTCAAGCCAGCTCCATGGGCATGGTACAGTAGGATTGACTCATATTTGATGAATAATGGCTTTAGAAAAAGTGATGGTGAGCCCACACTTTACATCAAGGCAGAAAATGGTAATGTGTTGATTGTTGTCTAGTATGATAATGATTTAATTTTCACTAAAAGTGATAATTTCCTAATTGGTGAGTTCAAAGAGGCCATGAAAAATGAATTTAAAATGATAGACCTAGGTCTCTTGAAATACTTTCTAGGCATAGAAGTAAAACAAATGCATGATGGCATCTTTATCTCTCAAGAAAACTATGCAAGGTAGATCTTGGAGAGATTCAAAATGTAGAATTGTAAGGCAGCCCCAACACCAATAGTAGTAGGTCTGAAGTTGAGCAAGGTAGATTGCAGCAAGAGTTTGAATCCAACACTATACAAGAGCATGGTTGTAATTTTGATGTATTTGACTACAACTCGACCAGACATAATGCATGCAGTAAGTCTGATTTCTAGATTTATGGAAACACCAAAGGATTCCCATTGGAAAATGGGAAAGAGGATTCTAAGGTATGTGAATGGTACCAAGGGATTTAGAATTTTGTATACTGCAAATAGTGATTTCAAGTTGGTTGGTCACATAGATAGTGATTGGGCTGGAAGTCTAGATAATAGGAAGAGCACTTTCGGATACATGTTTCATATGGGATTGTAGAGGTTGAATATATAGCAAAAAATGCAGCAACATGTCAAGCTATTTGGTTAAGGAGGATCTTAACAGATTTGAATGAAAAGCAAGAGGATGGTACTAAAATTTATTGTGACATCTCATCAATTACATTGTCCAAGAATCCAATCTTCCATCAGAAAAGCGAGCATATTGAGATCAAATATCACTTCATCAAAGAGTTGGTGGAGAATGGGGATATCAAAATAGAATTTTACAAGTCTAAGTAGAAGCTAGCAGACATATTTACTAAGCCATTAGGCATTGGAACATTTGTACACCTAAGAGAGAGTCTTGGTGTAGTTGATGTGGATCAAAAGTGATCCTTGTTTGTTTGGCTCAAGACAAAGGGGGAGTGTTTAAATTTTTTAATGTTGTAGTTGTTTGTCCCTAGAGCCAAACACCCACCTACCACCTGACGGATTGTAGAACAATCAAAAAATTTAATGTGGGTAGGTAAGTTTTTCAGATCTAGAAAAGAGGGGGAAATATTTTTGGCAAGTGACAAAAGGGATGTTCAAATCCATTCAACTAGATTGAGATAGTAGAAGCTTAGCATATCAAAATGTTGCAGAGAAGAGTAGAGAAGGAAGAAGAAAGAAAGCGATTGGTAGATCTAGTTGTGTAGAAGATAGAAGGAAGTTCGTTTCATGCCTATAGTTGCACGTGTTTCTTCTCTGGTCATTCTGTAAGTTAGTTGTCTGTTGGATTTGTCTAGTGAAGCAATGATTGCTCCAAGCATTATTGTATGCAGCCATTAGAGTTGTAATTTTATAGTTTGAAGTTTGAAGTTTCACCAGTTTGAAGTTTTAGGGTTATTTTAGGGTTTTCTAGTTGAATCCGAATGCTCCCAGATTTGTAATAGTTTTAATCAAAGTTGAATAGCAAGCAAGCATGCATACTTGAATCTATTGTTCTTCCTCTATTTATTGTATTTAAGAATTTAATTGTTGAAAGCTTCATACTTTGGCTCTCTGGTTTTAATGGTGGAAGCATTCATGTTGTAAGTGTGGATTATAACTCTACAGTTATTGCCAAGCTCACTCAGCATCTTTTTTTACCAAGCACCACTTTGTAGTGGCTACCAAGCTCACTCGGCATTGCTTAATATCAAGCTCACTTGGAATCCATTTATGTTGAGGTTCCCTTCGAGTGCCAAGTTCGCTTGGCTTCCTCTTGTGCTAAGCTCACTCAGCACCCTCCTGCCACTCAGCTCCTTCACGTGTCAAGTAAAAACTGGCACTCGACACCTTCATGTGTCGAGCAAAATTTTAAATTTGTGATTAATATTCTTCACAGTAATCCTAAGTTTCTCGATCTTATTATAATAACAAGAAATCCTATTTTTATCCATACATTTATTAAGATCACTTAAGAAGGGTAGAAGTAGAAGCATCTTTAGGGAAGATGGTCTATTGAGTAGGAGAAGGTGCAACAGTAGGGCTAGAAGGGGAAGAGGAAGGCCAAGTAGACCCCAAAGTTGAAGCAGAACTTGAACTTGAGTTGGACCTTGAACCAAATGAGCAACCGCCTCCATAGCTAGCTGAACCAGGCCCACTTTCGCTGCTTGATCCACTCGAGATACCACCTGCTCCATTGGAGGTAGAACTTGACCTTGAACCTGAACCACTTCCAGAGGCTCTTCACCCCAACCCTGAACCTCCCAAAGCTCTACCTAAACTCGACATCGAACCTGACCAAGAGGTAGACATGCCTTTGGCAACCAAAGGTGAAGAAGCGCGGTGACCAACATGTCGAGTTGAATGTTGATTGCCACTACTTTCTCTAGGGAGAGGAGAAGGAGGAATGTATCTAGCATTTTCTTCCATGGCATGTTCAACAAGTACAACCTACACAAGAAAAACACAGATTACTACAACTCTCCTAAGCTATGGATGTGCTATTTCCAACTTTACTGAGTATTAATATAAGAAATTATTTAGAAACATTTGGGAAATGAGTTCTTTTTATATGAATAGCTAGAATGTGATTGATGCTTAAACAAGATTTGGGAAGGGTATATATGTAGGAGTGTTAAGGGTCAGGGTTTTGTCTTTTTTTGATGCTTTTTTCATGCCTCTGAAGATGCATCCATAAATCCTTGCAGCTTCTTATAAGGCTCCTAGTTGCTATTGTATTTTTCGCTATTGTTATTTCTTGTGAAGAATGATGAGAGTGTTTTATTACAATTTTTTAGATTGAAGTTTGGTTGTTATGTTATAGAGCAAGCTTCTCATTTTAGTTTTCCAAATTTACAAGATACAAATCCCAACCTCCTATAACTTGAAACTATGATATGTAATATTTGATTTCATTATTTATTTATTTTATTATTGCTTTAGTATTATATTTACATGATTTTTATATTATCTAAACATTATGTTATAGTTCAGTCAAAGATGACCTTTAATCTTTGGTTCTTAATCAAAGAGGCTAGGCTAAAAATGTTGAACCTCCATAAAAAAATAAAAAATAAAGATGATCTTCAAATAGGGTATTATGGTTTTGGTGACATAGGGACTAATTTTTGTTTGTGGTTTTATTTTTAAGAATTTTGCGAAATAATAGAGGATGGTCTTAGGTAGATTAGACACCAATCAAAATTTCCAGTCTAATTTATCATCTTTTGAAATTTTTTTATGTATTTAAAAAAAAAAAAATTGAATCTATTTTAAGTTTTTTAAGTATAAATGTGCATGGCATTGCATTGTTCTTTTTGTCAAGACCTTGCTATTTTAGTTAGAAGACCATAAACAATGGACATAATAACACTTATATACTTTGGAGAAGGATGGAAAATAGAAATTGTGAAGGACTTTGAAGACATGGAATTTAATTCAATATTGTTTATTGCAAATTTTGTGTTTCTTAAGGGTTGTTCAAATTTTGGAGAGCATAGTAAACAATGTGTAGAAAATTGGAGAAAAAAGAAATAGAGGGAGTGAATAATCTCATGGGTAGGAGCTTGTGAATCTTTATGGCATATGGAGAGTCTATTGTAGAAGCATTATACTCCTAAATTATAATTTGATTTTCTTTGTTTAATTTTTATTTTTTGTTGGGGGTAGCACTATAGCATTGTATTTAAGATTTCCTTTTGTAGTGTGTTCTTAGGACTTCTTGTTATAGAATGAGAAACTTTTAGTTTCCAATGGGAATCTATTGGTTGATAGTTTCAAAACTGCCTTAGTCAATTGATAGAGGGTTTTGGAAGGGACTACTTTAGAAGACTTTGATTTTGATAAGAATAGATGATAGATTTAAGAAGGAATGATCAATTAGAATGAGCCAATAAGGGAATAATGCAAGTGAAACTTAAGTCTTAGCAAATTGAATGAAGGAAAGAAGACAGATACCTTGTGTAGTGTGAGATGTGTTTAATCAATCCTTCGATCATCAAACAATCAAATTGGAATTTGTAAAATAAGACTTATGGTTCTCCCTTATGTGCTTTTAGTTTCTCTGTAGAAGCATGTTGCCCTATTCTATGCGTTTAGTTTTGTGGCTTATTTTTTGTATGGTTCCTTAGGGATTTAAATTAATTGGTCCTTTGAATTTAACATATGTGTGTTTATTAGATTACATTCCATTTGTTCACTATGAAGACATTTGTGCATAAAAAATTTGCCTATATCTCTTTGTGTAAGTGGGGGTTTAAAGAAAAAAATTATATGTTTGATTCTAAACTTGAATCCTTCAATTCCTCATTCATTCCATCTTTGATCTTTTTTTAGGGTTTCTATCCTCTATTTTGTTATGAAGCTACTATCAATTTGACTTCTAGGCAATAACAACACATACTATAAGATATTTTTATGTGCACAAGAGTTGAAAAGTGATCATTTCAAAGTGTCGCCTAATGCCTACTTATAGATACAATCATGCATTATTGTAAGCACCTAAATATTATAATACTTATGCCAAAGTGTTTGAATATTAATTCAAACATTATCAATACTTATATATAACTAGCCTAATACTCATTTAGAAATATAACTATCGAAAATATAAATATACAACTATTGATACATAATATATTTGTATTCCATAGGATTTCCAATCATAATTTAAAGTGATGTGATTGTTTAAGGTGACATGTTGTGAATATAGTATTTTGAGCATTCCATCTCATAAGAAAAAGTTACCAATTGGGAATTGATTTTGTGTACTTCACTTTTAGACTATCGTGAAAGGGCCTTTGGTCTACTAGTGAAGATGAATGACTCATAAAGAGCCCACCAAGGATCAAGTCTTGTTTAGTGCAAGGCCCCCAACATCACAAATAAGCTTCTGACTATGTAACACACATTGATTTTCAATATGATAAAGGGCAAGTCAAATCAATAGAAACTAAGAAAGCATTGTCCCAAAATACATGTTTGATGCATTAAAAACACTATATTAAACATGTTTTGCAATATATAAAATCCTTCATTCATAGCAACACATAGCAACAAGTATTAATTTGAGAGCTAGTTGGAAAGATTTTCAATGCACTTTGAACAATGAAAATTCTAAAACTTTGAATTGGCATCAAATTAATTTCAATCTATTTTTTAATAAGTAATAAAATTTGTAAATTTTTTCTACATTTGTAACATGTCAAATGTCCATATTTGTTTTTATTTGAATTGATTTAACTTTATTATATTAAAATTCTAGATTCATTACATTAATTTTTATATATTTTCATTTTTTTAATTAAATATTTCCATTTTTGTATAAGTTAATTAGATTTACATTGATTTGATCTAATATTAAAGAAATACTTTAACTTATGTGAGAAATTCTTAACAAGATCCTCACCAATCTCTATGTAAAATTCAACTAATTATTTTATTTAGAAACAATTATTCAAATGGGGAAAATTGGAATATTTTGCCAAGATACTTTTTGCATTTAGTCAATAGTTTTGTGCATTTGGACCACTATAATGAAATGAATAGGACTAGAAATCACACCTTAGTGTGCAATAGGTATGTCAAAGAACTTTTGAATTGGGATTCATTCAAAACTATTTACAAAAAAATGAAAATAACTATTGAAAGAAATGTTTTTCCATGAAATGTAGTTATTACAAGAGCATCATTTTCTTCCACATACTAAGGAAACAAAACAAAAACATATAATCTAGACTATGGAAAATTGACACTTTGTACCTTATGTCATTAGTATTTTGTTGAAAGCTTATAAAGCCTTTGCAATATATCCATTTTCAAATATCCTACAAATTTAGCATCTGATAAGGTGACATCTTTGTTTGGTAATTTTGTCAAATAGCAAAGTGAATAAATAATGGTAACAACATGATCTATCTATATTTTGTGTGTGTATGTACATGCTTACGAGATAACTACAAACACCTAAAAGAATTGGATGTTTTATCCTTTCTTTTATATATATTTCAAGATCCTTGTCCTAAGAAGAAGTATCTTTGAACTACATAGTCAAGAAATTAAGAAAATAACCAAATTTTGAGTTTGGGGACTTGTAAAGATGGTAGTTTTTTGGATTTTTCTCCAACCTTAGTCTCATAGATTGTTGGGATACATGCTTTGAGATTTAAAAAAAGCTAACAAAGATTTATAGGTAGTTGAATCCCAAATTTAAGAACATTGAAAGAATTTGAAAAAATAGTATACTATATAGGGCGTATAATTTGAATGTAGTTAAAACAACTTACTAACACACTTTTTTTTAATAGATTATAGCAAAGCATCTTTTCTATCACAATAAAACTTTTTGTAATTAATTTAAATAAAATATCTTCTCTAACACAAGAATGGCCAAGTATGAGAAGTATTTTTAAAACTATTTAATCTTATATCTTTCTCGTGTCAAATTATTTTATTATCCATTAGAGTCCCCACTTTAGTGAAAAGTCGCAATATACTAAATTGCATTCACTTCTGTACAACTAATACAATAATTATATTCTTGGACTAGAATCCCAAGTAACTATATTTTATTTGTTCAATAAATCTAAATCTTTCATATTTATTTATCTCTAAGATGATTGGTTCAATTCAATTTGTGCTATAGGAGCCCTTTTTCGGAGACTCCTTTGTATTATATATTTGTCAGTTAAATTTCCATAAGTAACCTCTTAATTCCTTTTAAACATATACTATATTTATTATTATTTTCCTCAATGATTAAACTATATCAAATTATTGAGATGTAGTTTTAGTGCTCAAATAATGTGATATGTCTAGCTAACTCAACAACTTTATTATTTCCAACTTTAATAAAATGTCACTCACAAATTGGTGGGCTTTTATTTCCATATTTCAAATCTTCACTCAATCTCATTCCTTAAAAAGTATGACCTTACAAATATATAATAGTTGACAAGACTTTATTTATAATAAATTTTAAAATAAAATTATTCATCTTGAATTATTATTATATGTATTAGTATTATATCTTTCATATCAAATAATATATTGAATTAGCTTTCTCCATCTTTTTATTTAGAAAAGTAAAAAATAATAATAATAATAATAACTATTTATTGATTAATTCAATATTTCTAAACCTTTCATATTTTAATACTAATTGTATATATCATACAATAATTATGTTAATCTTTTATATTTTACTCCATGAAACTATTGTAACTCAAATACAAGCCACTATGTGGCACTTGTTAAAGTAGTAAATTATCTTAAAAATACAATTGATGAAAAAATATGGATGAATGTTTTAAATGTATATTTCTATATTATTGTTTATATTCTTAAAAGAGAAATAGTAATAATTAGTAACACAATTAGATGATGATGATGATGATGGTGTGTAGCTTAATGTTTTTAATGAGTGACAATTATATTATTATTTTTTGCTTTCTCAATTTAAAAACAAGAATACTATTATTTTTAAAAATTTAACATAAACTAATTGCAACTACATTATTGTTATTGGAAGAAAAAAATTAATTAATTACTTTTTATTTTTTATGAATTTTAAATATAATTACAATTACACATATATATTTAGGAAACACATTAATAGTGTAATAATTTTCTTCTTTATAATATTTTAACATAAATATTATGATAGTAAATCATATTTATCAACTTATAAGAAAAAATTATTTTATATTCTTTAATACTTTTTAAATAATTTTATTATAAAAATTAAAATATTTATCCTAAATCTATATAATATTTTAAATATATATTTTTTCTTAATAAATCAACCTTAAAATGAAATCCATATATAATATTATATTTTTAATATTTGAAACATCTTACAAAATTGCAGGCAGTTGAATACTGTCACTTGAAATAACTGTTGGACAAACTACCACACCAAATATATTCAACTTTGGCATGGTTGATGATTTGCTCTCTCAACAAGGGTAACTTCTCCAACATGTATATCTCTGGCTTATCGGTCTTCCTAAAACATCAACAGTGGAAAAAAAATTCCAAGTACTTTAGCCGAGCTTTTCTAATCACCATGGCTGAGGACACTTATTGCATGAGTCACAGTAAAGATTGAAAGCAAGTTCACTTGTCAAAAATTCAATCATCAAAAAGGGATGATTGGAATATCTCTAATCACATGCCATTTCAATGTCGAGAGATGATCAATAGTTTTGGACTCATTCTAGTGCCACAACTGGATATAAAAAAGACCACTATAAGCTCAAAAGGATCTAATAGTCCAACAAATCTAATCAGATTATTCTCCAATTCAATGTTCAAACTCTCCTTCTATGTATTCATTTTCTCCTATTCCTCTACTGCTTCAGATCAATAGGTCCCATTAGAAATGGCAAACAATCTGACACACACATTTCTTCTTCTCTTGAAAATCTACTAGTTTTCTGATTTTCATTGATAGACATTATAATGTCAGTGATCAATATTGTAGTTTGGACTAGGTTGCTGGTGAATGGAAAATTTGGGTATGCTTTGAAGCAATCAACTCTGTAGGAACGACAGTCATGAGTTTGAATTCACTTCCTTTCTCAAAGATCAAATGGTTTGTGGAATATAAGAAAGGAGACATGTTGCTTGGTGTTCCTCAGGGAGCACACACTGCATGGATGGGGAGCAAAGAGAAGTTGAGTCCAAAGAGTCAAAGTGAAGAAGAGATATCTATATTTACTCACATATACCATGGCTCAAGCCTTGAATATCATTTTTCTGTCAGAGGTAGGGAAATTGCCAATACAGGCATTGTTTAGGAGTCTCTCAAATTGGGATTCATATGCATTGGTTTTTGTGCATCATTCTACAAAACTCAAGCATGGAGGAGGACCCCAATTGCAAATATCCTTGTTGATGTCATTTCCTAGGTGGTTGTCTCTGTCATGATGAGCCTCTCTTGTCAACAAAGAAATTTCTAACTATTGCAAAAGGGGGAGTCAAAATAGGCATTGTCTATGGTGCAACTTAAATGCACCTTTACTAAATGAAAATTTAGAACACTTCCACTATTGAACATTGGCTATGGGTGCATATAAGTTGCCCCATAGCCACTACCATCAAAACATAATGAAAAAAGTTAAGAACCCAATAAAATGATTGTTACTAGGAAAAGGGTCGATAGAATAATAAAGTCAAGAAGTAGATGGTACAGATTATTTCTATGGCCATCCATTGCCTATAGATGATGTGAAGTCATTGATCATTTAAATTATCTTGTCCATCTCATATAAGGAAATGCATTCAGCATAATAAATACAAATATATCATGTGTACATATATGTCAAACCTAATGCATTCCGAAGGCATCTAGTATTTTACAAACACATCATGATTATCCAAGGGATTGTTTTCTTTTTCATTACTTAAATGTTTGGTTACAAATCAAATCATAAATTTTCACTTTACATAAAGTATGTCACATGTATTTTATTTCCTTCAATTAATCAGATCAAGGTATCTCACCCCCCTACTTACTTTTTTTGATAAATCTTTTCTCCAAACAAAAATCTCTCCTCAACCTAACCAGCCTTGGCACAATGGAATAGACATTCTCTATCATTTTTTTAATTATAAGAACTTTTTTGAGGTGTTTAAGTGCATTTATCTTTCAATTTCATTCAAGTCTTTATAGCAAGTGTCTTTTTATTGCTATATTTCCTCTTCCCACTCTCTAGATATTATATGAACACAATATTTTCTCTTGTTTCATTCCATCGACAATTGCCTAGTTTCCTTCTGTCAACAATATTTACTAGAATACGTAAAATCCCATCAACATTTGAGGTTGTTTCTTATTTTGAGGTTTTTTTTTTTTAAATCAATCTATTCGCCACAATTATTATTAGGTTTCTAAAAATTATAATATTTAATGACAAAGGTTTTGTTTGAGGATTTCATTTTCAATGTAATTTTATCTTGATGAGTGTCTATAATGTGGACTTCTTAAGTTTATATATCCTAGGTTATGCATGTATAGGGGAGAGGACCTAGTACTTGAATAGGTATCAATAGTTGTGAAGGCCATTAAGATTATATGAGCCAATTATAGTATCAGTATAGCCTATTAGTTGAACAATAAGATACTAATTTTGATGTATTAAATTTATAAATATTTACTTCAAACTAAATCACTAAAAAATGTTCTTGGCTAGATCATTGATTTATTATATATTTGATACCACTTCTAGACAAAAAAATGCATCGTGTGTTTTATATAAAACTCATTTAAATGTTAATTTTCATACGTTAAATTATTGTATACACAATATCTAGAAACATGGAATAAATATTATATTTCAAATGGTACAAAATTTACAAAATAGTTGCCCAAACTAATGGACAAGACATCAACTCCTTACTTGATGTCTAATTGATGACTACTATATTGTTGTTCAACTACCAATACATATACAAATGTACATAAATAAAATTTTCTTTAATAGCTCATCCCATCTATGACAAAATATCATACCATCTCTGACAAAATCTTAAACCATCTCTAACAAAATCTCATCCCAAAATGCTAGAATTGGACTCTTCGAACAACAAAGCTAGAGAATTTTACAAAAGTTAGAGTATTTTACAAGAAAAGTCGGAGTAGTTGCAATAAGTTGGAGTACCTACAATCATAAAGATGGATTTTTTTGAGCTCCCCAACCCATTCAAATCATCAAAATCTGTTCTTGAAAAGCACAGAGTTAAATGCAAGCCAATCAAATTACAGAGTTTGAAATCCATGGATCAACCATTTCAAAAAGTCTTAGAAAAAAGGATAGAGTTTATAAGCCATTGATCAACCATTTTTAAATTTCAAATTCTAATTGTTGGGAGGGAAAGAGTTCTAGGTATTAATATGAAATGTAGTGAAATGATTCTTTTACAAATGTATTTGCATTCTTCATGAACTCAAACTTGACTACATTGAACTTAGATACTTAGGATATCAGAGGGCCTAGTAACATCAATTTCTCATGATATTAGAGGGCCCAATAGACCGTCCAACCATCCAGGTATTTTAATTATGTTATTATTTTAATGTATGTTGTCACAATCCATCATATAATATATGTTGTTCTTCTTTTCCAATGTTATTCATATAATAGTATGTTGTTATTTATAGATTTGATTCTACAAAATAAGAACATACAATATTTGAAAAAAATAATAGTATACTATATCATTTATGTCATAATACACTATAGAAATTTGTATAGCCCATCATAAAATGTTTGCATCATAGTATGTTGTTAATGTTTGCATCATAGTATGCTATTATTCTTTTCAAGTGTTGTAGTAAGTTCAAATGTAAAAATAACAATGTACTATAACAAAAATAAGATCAAAGTCATTTTTAAAGTATGTTTTTATTCTTTTCAAATGTTTTAGTAAGTTAAAATCTAAAAATAAGAATGTACTATAGCATAAATCTATTTTAGTCAATTTATTCTTTTCCAATGTTTCATGCAAGTTTAATTATTCATAGCTGCAATACATTCAAAGGTATAGTAGTTCTCCACAATGGTATAGAATGTTGTTATTTATAAGATTGATTGAAAGATTAACAACAAACTATATTTGTAAAAAAATAACAACCTATTATACCATTTCTATCATAATCCACTATACATGTATATCATAGTCCACATAATGTTTGCATTGAATATTTAATGTATGTTGTTATTCTTTTCAAATGTTGTAGTAAGATCATTCCATATGTTATTCTTTCATATTTAACTTACAAATAACAACATTCTATACCATTTATAACATGAACCACTATACAAATCTGTCACAATCCATCATATAATGTATGCTACTATTATTTCCCAATGTTTCCACCATCTAATGTATGTTGTTGTTCTATTTAGGCATTATGGTAGCAGGGAAGAGAAGAAGCAAAAGAATTGCCCGAAAATTGAGACCTCATTATCCACGAGGTGTTGACTCTAATGATGGGGATAGTTCAGCCAAGCCAACTCCTAATAACACAATTTCTAACCTTTTTTTCCAAGGATACAAATAGCCTCAATGGTGTTGCCAAATACTCTGAATGCCAAAAGCATAAGAAAAGGTTGCAAGGAAAGAAATGGATAGAAGATGATATGGAACATGCAATTGAAAATGTTGAAGATAATTATTTTTCAATAATAGGAGCAGCTTAGAAGTGGATAATCCTTGTTAGTAGCTTATCATATTGGCTAGTAGGACTCACAACAACAAAAACCAAGGGACCGCCAATGATTCTCTCTTTGGAAGAAGAGCTAGAAATTGTTGAGTGGTGTAAACATTTAGCTCAACTTGGTCATGGATTGGAGGTAATTCAACTAAAGTCACATGTGGCTCACATTTGCCAAACAAGGCCAAATCCATTCAAAAATAGATTACCTAGTAGATCATGCTGGGTTGGCTTTCACAAATGCCATCCAGATTTGACAATAAGAACTGCAGAGGGTCTAGATATGGATAGAGAAATGATGCTATGACCAAGTATTGTGGCAGACTTTTATAATAATTTTTCAACATTGTATGGTGCTAACCATTATGAACCTACACACATTTTAAACTATGACGAAATAGGAATGCAAGCAGGTAGAAATTGTAGGATGAAAGTGATTGCAAAGCTAGGAAGAAGAAGCATGCCTCAAATATTATCTAAAAGTAGAGAATGGATTACAATACTATGTTGTATCAGTGTTGCAGGTCACAACATACTAGGATTTTATCTTTTCAAAGAAAAATGAAAACTTAAAAATTATATTGCTAATTGTGAAGCTGGAGCTTGTATGGTAGCAAAAGAACATGCTTGGTACAAAAGAATTATTCTTAAATTGGCTCCATCATTTTGCTAGATCTATTCCATATGGTGCTTCACCCAAGAATAGGCATCTCCTTATTTTTGATGGACATGGAAGCCATATTTCCTTTGCTAAAATTCAAGAGGCAAGATCCTTAGGCATAGATCTTCTTACATTGACTTCTCACATTAGTCATCTACTAAAACCTTTAGATGCAATTGTATTTTCTCCATTCAAGTCATATTTCAAATCTAAGAGGTCAAAATGGATGTCTAAAAATCCACACATTGAAATAAGGAGAATGGAATTAGCATAACTGGTAAGAAAATCTTACAAACTTGCCCTCATAGTGGACAATATTACAACTAGCTTTCAATGGACTAGAATTTGGCCATTGAATAGATATTCTCTTCGTAATGACATGAATCCAAGTGATGCATTCAATGTGGAAGATGAAAATGTTACTAAAAGAATTGCCAACATTTTGAGGTTAAATGGTTATGATGATGATGATGTCATTGAAAATTGTGTGGCACAAATGGAAAAATAGCAAAAAGATGATTCATTTGAAAGCCAAACTCCACTAGTAGATGTTGTTCTCTCAACTCAATTTGAAACTGGCATGCATGATGATATGAGTTTTCCAACACAGTTTGATCCACTTGATTGGGTTAAATAAGGAGCAAAGGAATAGGGAGTGTAGATTGAGTTTCAAAACTTCAATGCCAAGAGAAGAGGTGGTTTATTATTATGCTGAAGCAAAAATTTGGGATATTAAAGATCATAATGAGGATGAAGTTGGATACACTAAACATAATCTAGAAGCTTCAAATTTGGAAAATAATGAAGATGAAGATGGACTAGCATAATCTAGATGCATTGAAGAGATCTCTATCTTTAGAGATAGAAGATGAACAAGTGTTACATATTCAAGGGTCATTAAGAAGTTTTTTGAAGCTACCAATTGAAAGGGTCACAAAGAGATTTGTGCCATCTAATAATGCTACTCTTAGATTGGGAAGAAAATCTCAAATACTTACATTTAGAATGAGTACATAATGTTGCAAGAGCAACAAGAAGCAAGGAAAGTTGAACTTCAAGAGCTAAAAGAAAGGAAGAAAAAGAAGTTAGAGGAAAAGAACATACTACAAATTGAGCTAAGAAAAAGGAAAGATGAGAAGAAACTTGAAAGAAAAACAATAAAGCAACAAAAGAAAGAGGAAAATTTGCAGAAACCAAAAGAGATGGAGTTAAAGAAGAAAGAAAAGACAGATTGTAGAAAAGGTAGGCTGGCAAAAGAGAAATACAACAAATGAATTGAAAATATATCCCCTATGCAACTTGATTATAACATTAGTATTTCATAACCAAATACAAATAGAGCAAGCTACAATAGTACTCCAACAACCCCCTTACCTAAGCATCATCAAATTTTGAGGGACATGTACAACATTCTATCCCCTACCTATGATGCACTCCACAACATCCAAGTTGTTGTTAGCCAAAGTCCCCCTCATTCTTCAATTAAGAAATTCCAAATTGGTAGATTATTAGATGAAAATATGTTTAAACATATGACTCCCATCACCTCACAAGTTGATTCAGCTAGTCCCAAAAATCCTACAATGGATAGTATTGCTCGACGGAACCTAAACCCTTCCCTAGCTTTATGGTGAACTAATGACCCTATAGACATGTTCATATGTAGTACCTATATATTCACAAGCTAGTCATTTTTTTATAGCAGAAGAAATTCTATTTTCATATGCTAGTCATTTTTTTATCTACTATAGACTGCTCCTCTTCTACAATAGTAGTCCAATCTTATTTTCCATCACACGTTTGGAATTTTGTAATTTTCTATTGACTAGTCCTTCTCTCCTAACTCCTCTACTATTTCTAGCTATATTATTTCTTTTGTCATGCTTATGTTCTAACTAGCAGAAGTTGAAAATGTTGTAGTGCCTATATATATATATTCTAAAAACTATTATATTACTTGATTAGTCATCAAATATAAATGTTGGTGTTCTTATGATTATGTATTTATTTATTTATTTTTAAATAATAAACTTGAAATCATTGGAAAGTATGCATTTCAAGCATGACAATTTTCTAGATCTACTGCATGTGATCTGGACTTCTCATTTTTTTGTTGTAATTAGGGGAATTCTAGTGGAATTAGAGCCACATTAGTAGGTGATTCTTGTAGAAAAGAAGGGGCATTACAGTTCATACCCAATCACTACAACAAAAGACTAACCTGGTGGTGAGGGTGACATTTTGAAAGGTTACCCAAATGAAATATATTGTTTATCACATTAACAGTGTGGTCGAGCTCTATTGTATTAACTCCATTGGTCTCTCTTTTTTTTTACTAAAGTATCTTTCAAAACATCTTTCAAAAGCACTTCTATCTTATTAAAATATTATTTTAAAGAAACCTTTTAAACATTTTTGAAAAAAGCTAAATTGTTCATGTGATAAATTACTCATTGAAATACCAAAAAATTCTAAGAATGCAATTCATGTAACTAGGATTTCTTCAAATGCCATGCCACTGTAGTTCAATATTCTTTAAAAATATGTAAATCTATTGGACCATACTACCTAAATTCTACATATCCTATAGGAATTCCACTGGAGTATCAGAAAAATTCAACATAGATTTGATGTTTTTTGGAAAAATTAAAAAAACCTCCAATTGAGAAAGAAGCCACGACCATCAATTTTGATGTTTTTTGGAATAAAATCATGCAAAAATAAAAATCCATGACCACACATCAACTTTGAAATCTAGAGAAAACACACCATGTTTTTTTGGAAAGAATATAAAAATAATGATATTTTTGTTGTGCAATATTAATTGTAGAGAGGAACGGCTAGGTCATTTTCCCAGTAAGGTCTAAGAAAGACCTTACCTGCTCAAAATATGTCAAATCCCTAAGAATTTTTATGTGTCCATAGACACATTTGTAAAAATCTCCATCCCTCACCTCTGTTTTGCAATTTATAATGAAGCATCTATGAATTTTCCATTTCCCAAATACAACAACCACTCAATAAGCACATGAGTTGAAAAGAGAAATTTAAAAACTTAAAAAAAAAATCTACTAACCATAAGATAGATTGAAATTTTGATAAAAATAATCTTAACCCTATGTTGGATTGAAGAATTGTAGAGGGTTTAAATCTTACTTGTGGCAAACAAAAACCATGCCAAACCCTTGGGCTAGAGAGAGTGACTAGAGAGCACTTGTGAGAGTCCATGCTTTCACCCCCTCCTCTCCTTAGCTATGATTCATAGTTTACTTATAGATTCAGGTGAAAATCATGAAAAATGATTAAAAATATTTAGAATGTAGTAAATTACAACAATGATTCACCACCATATTAAGGCAAAAGATATGTACATTGATTCACTTATAGTAAATGTGCCATAGTAGGGGCCGAACGCTACTGGATTAGATGCCTAAACAAGTGGGTCTACATACACAATTTGGTGAAGGCTCAAGCATTTAATATTAAACTCATAAACATCTTTTTGTCTTCTCCCATGGATTTGTAGAGCCATTTTTGTGTCTTCTCCCATGGATTTGCATAGCCAATATTGTGTCTTCTCCCCTAGACTTGCATCTTCTCCTTTGCCAATCCTTGCCACACAGCATCAAAAATTAACAATGATTGGCAGTGGCAATGCATCTGATAGAGATATACATGGTAGATTAATAGTTAGAATACAAGATTAGGGTTAGGTTAGAAATAATTTAATAATATGCTTTTTACAATTAGTTATTAACTCTTAAATAATCCATAATATAATAATATTTTTTGTTTAATTAGATACCTACTAATCAAATGTAGATCATATTCATTTATCTATAAATATTATATTATGTAACTAATAAAGTTTGAATGTTTATATAAGGTCTTATATATTATCAATTAACATGCTAGAATTTTCAAGTAATGGGACTTTGATAATCAAAGATATGGGGTGGTAATTAACTATGAATGGTAGGGGGTTCAAAAAATGGCAAAATTGAACACTCTATTTTGTATCGAGTAAAATGGACATCAATTTTGATGGTGGTGACTCAAAACCTTAGTTTTAAACACTTAACTACTTGAAGAAGATGATGTAAAAAAATTTGTCAATTTTTTTTTATTGTAACGATATATTTTGAGGTGTCTGAAGTTAGGGTGCATGACTAGTAGGTCCTCTTCCCTAGATGGAAAACTAAGAGATTACAAAAATTGGGAAAAAGGTGCATTAATTGTTTAGATTTGCAAGAAGACCTTTTAACTTGTTTCATATTTAGTCTAAAATCTTAGTATTATTTTTCTCTTACTTTTATCAAGAGAAAAGAGCATTCGTGATTTTAAAAATTGGCCTTATATTCATACAATTAACAATGATGATAAAGGATGGTAAGCGATTATAGAAGTAGAAGGGGAGGTGGAAGGGGAAGTGTGGCTTTTCATAATTCAAAACCTATTTTGGGTAGGATTCCTCTGGTCAGGTGGGATGGGAAACATGGTCCAAGTCATGAGTCGCAGGGAGGAGACAAAGAGTGTTAGTTGAATTTAGAGATTAGAGAATCGATAGAGAATGGACACGAGGAGCCACATGCCCTTGGCAAGGTTCCTAGCAAGTCACCTCCATTCTCCAAGGTGGGTTTTCCTGGGGAAAAGATTGCAAAATGGCCTTCTCTATTTGGACTTAAACCATCTGATAAGTCTTCTTTTCTAGTTGTTAAAGTACTCCTTGAGCTAGAAAAAGGTACATGTGTGATTGCTATTTTGAATGAGCTTGTAGACCACAGCATAGTTTCTATGACCTCTACCCTAGTGGGTAAGTTCATTGGGAATAGGCTGAATATAGACATTGTTAGATCTTACACGTAGAAGAAATGGAACCTTAAAGGCTAGGTCATAGTCACTACAATGGCTAAAGGCTTTCTGTCTTTCAAATTTTCTTGCAATGAGGACCTGTTAAACATTTTGTGTGAAGGACCTTGGGTAATAGGTCACTCAACTTTGGTCCTCTAGAAGTGGTCATCGAAGTTGGATCTCAATGATTCCTTTTTTGTGCAAGCTCTAGCTTGGGTTAGACTTCTAGAGCTTCCTTTGGAGTTTTGGAATGAGGATGTGTTTGTGGGAGTGGAAAGCTCCTTCAGTGAGCTTCTCTCCATAGATCTGATAACAACATCTAGAAGAAGATTAACCTATGCTCAAATCTATATTTGAGTATGAGAGGGGGTGGATATGCCGAAGGTAGTGAGCTTTCATTCTAAACTTAGAATTCATGTCCAGAAGCTTGACTATGAAAGTGTGCCTTTTGTCTGCTTTCATTGTTTGAAATTGGGTCATAAGGCTAATCAATGCCCTAAGGCTATAGAGGAAAACAACAGGAAAAAATCCTCTTCCAAATCTGGAAAGGAGAAAAATATTTGGAAAAATAAGGATATCAAGGGCTTTGAGACTAGTTGTCCTAAGAATTAGGAGGTGATTGTGGAAATCCCTATTAAGGAAGTGAAGATCTCAAATCAGGATAGTTCCCAAATTATAGAGGAGGATATTGAAGCCAAGGCTTTAGATGCACCTACTTCTCAAACCAAAGATGTGGCAATCCCTATGAAAGATGTGATGGTCTTAGAATTGGTTGTTCCCTACATCAATGTGGCGGATGGTTAACCAACAAGTGAAAAAAAAAGGGCTTAACAAGGAGAATATAAAATCACCTTCTCAAGAGGAAAGGGTTCATTGTGATACAAACCTTCAAGGAATCTATAGGATTTCCTCTCTAGTGGGGAAGAGAGAGGAGAAAAGGTCAAATGATGATGTGGACATTGTGCTAGAAAGTCAAGTGCCTCAAGGTACCATGGAGGTGTTAGAAATGCTTTTAGAATAATCGAGGTGGCGGCAGGGGGTGGGTGGGGTGAATTAGTTATTCAAGGTCCAAATGTCCTATTCAAACTTTTTCATCAAGTAAAGTGTGCCCATATAAATATTCATTCATCCAAGCTTTAACTTTCCTATTTAGCAAGTTACTGTAAATCAACATGCAAGCATAACACATAAAAAGATCAACACATAACACAGTGATTTATGAGGAAACCCAATTTGGGAAAAACCACTAGTAACATGCTACTCAATTCTCACTCTTCTAAAGTGATGCCCTATGAAATGCCTGCCCTATTAAAGGCTACAACACACTGTTAAATGTGACCTAGTTAAAGTACTTAACTACCCTTTCAGAAGTGGGCCTAGTTAGAGGACTTTAGAACATTCACTTGGAATGCCACGATGTTAAAGGATTTACAAATGGCTGTTAGACCAGCCTAAGTCCATTGGATTTTCTTTTACCCTAACTAATACAATTGCTAGAAAGTAACAATAAGGGGTTTTGACCTGAATATATAATAAAACTCAACTTGCAAATCTCAAATCACTTCTTAATTCATAACATTGCCTGATTTTCAGTCTCTGCAACTCTAACAGATTGCCCTCCTTTCAAGCTTAGTCTCCTTGAGTCTCCATGCTCAATGTACCATTGTAATCCTCTCTCTCTAACCACTTGTCAAAGTAGAGTCTTTATGCTCTATTCTTCCTTCTCCTAGATGCCTTGTCCTTGACACCCTTTCAACCACTTTTCAATTTGGCACACCAACAGCTCTTGCTTCTTGGTCTGTGACTCCTTAAATAAAAGTCTTGGAGTTTCTTTTCCCACTCGATTCTTCCCTCCTTTAATTTCAATTTGTATGGATTAGGTTGGATTTATTGAATCTAACCCATATTTTGTTTCTTCTAGAAACATCATGAAGAATCCTCTTGAATTTGCTAAACAATAGTTCACATAAAATTCTATTGCACCAGCTCATCATCCTTATCCTCCAACTAGTTCACAAAATTCAAGGTAACAACTTTTTTAGCTCAGATTTGATGAATCTTTTTCATTTCCAATAATGTAGTAGCTCGGTACTATTGAAATTCTAATGCTCAGCACATACTGTGTTACTCGGCATCAACTGTGTTTTACTGATGCTTGACACTTGAAGTTCACTCAACATCTACTAAGATTTTCTAATGCTTGACACCTGTTACTTTTCTTGGCACCTGAACTTCACTCAGCACCTAAAGTTTACTTGACACACACTAGATTTGGCATTTTCTTGGCTCTAACTAAAAAATTTCTCAGCTTAAACTAGCTTACTCGGCACCCACTTATGAACTTAGTTATAGCTTTGTAGTCAACCTTGTTCCATCTTATACTTCTAGTGTTTCTTAGTGTGGTCAAGCTTTGTTTCTTTGACTATGTTATCAATACACCATTTAACCAATGTCTTAGTTGATCCTTGTACTTCATTACAAAACCATAACTCAACCTTTCCCTTAGGTACTCTTGTTACATCTTGTTGATTAAATCCTCTTCATCAATAAACTAAGTGATAATACTTAGATCTTATAAGCAATTATCATTCCTACAAATAGCAGGCATGAAATCAATAAAAAAATAATGATTGAAAATATTCTTTAAACAACAATCTCCCTCTTTCAATCAATCTTCTTCATCAATGATCTTTTTAATCAAATTTCCAACAATCTTCCTCTTTGGCATTGATGGAAAACCAAACTAATCAACCATCAGACCAAACTATTCAACCATGTTATCAAAGTGCTAACTAGGTTAGAATAGTAAGTCAAATGCCAAAAGGTAATTGTGTTACCATCAGTTGTCTCATCTCCTTCTCTTGATCTACTGTCCTTGATCTATTGTCCTGATTGCGTTACTTTTATTTCTCCCTCTTAGCCATTGTATCCTTTCTTACATTCTCTCCCTTTGTATGCATTACTCATCTTCTTCTATTTCTTTCTCTATCCATATTTTCTGATCAACTTCTTCATCTTCTCCCTCAATTGTTGATTAGTTTAGGATATTTATCACAATAAAGTATCACAGGCTCATTCACCTCTTCCTTCATACCTTGCAATAGATGTTTGATCCATACAATATTAGTGCAATTGATAGAAGCTGCAATATATTCAACTTCTGCAGTGGACTGTGAGGTACAACTTTGCTTTTTGTTGGTCCATGTAATCAATATTCCTCCCAAGAAAAGTCCTCCTCTACTAGTACCTTTTTCTATCATCAATATTACCTCCCCAATCTACATCAATGTAGGCTCTTAGTTCAAACTTTTTGCTTCTCCTGTAGTACAAACCAAAGTCATCAATTCTTTTTAGGTACCTTAGTATTTGTTTTACTACCATCAGATGGTTTTCTCTTGGATTTGCAGAAAATCTTGCCAATATTCCAATAGCTAATGCAATGTCTGGTCTACTATGTACAACATACTATAGCTTTCAATCATTGATCTATACATTTTCTGATTCACTTCAACTGAGTCATCATTCTTTGATAACTTATGTCCTATCACCATTGGTGTACTAAATAGTTTTGAGTCTTCTAATCCAAATGTTTTGAGTATCTCCTTGATGTATTTTTATTGGCTCACAAATATGCCATGCTTCAATTGGTGTACTTTTTATCCAACAAAGAATTCAATTTCTCCAAACATTGACATTTCAAACTCATGCTTCATTTGATCAGAAAAATCTTTGCATAGAGCATCTTTTCCTCCAATTATTATATCATGAACAAAGATTTTAGATATCAAAATATCTTTACCTTTTTTTACCTTGATATATAGGTTTTTGTTGTCATCTGTTCTCTCAAATCCAATCTTCACAAGATATTTGTACAGTCTCTCATACCATGCTCTAGGTGCTTGCTTCAAACTATAAAGTGCCTTATGTAGTTTGCAAACCATATCCTTGTTGTTGTCATCAACAAATCCCTTTGATTGTTTTATATAGAATTTCTCTTCCAGTATACCATTTAAAAAGGTAGACTTCACATCCACTTGGTAGACTTTGAAATATTTGTAAGTAGCATATGCAAGTAATGTTCTTAGTGCTTCCATTTTTGCACAGGGGCAAATGTTTCCCCATAATCCAATCCTTCTTCTTGTGCATAGCCTTTGCAAACTAGTCTGGCTTTGTTTCTAGTTATCTCACCATTCTCATCAATTTTTTTCCTAAACACCCATTTGGTACCAATTACATTCTTATCAACTAGTCTAGGAACTAGGGTCCAGGTTTTGTTCTTCTTAATATGATCTATCTCTTCTTCCATAGCTTTATACTAGTCATCATCTTGTAGAGCATCTCTCACTATTTTGAGCTCAACCTTGCTTAGCAAGCATGATTCATTTCTTAGTCTATTCCTTATCATTGGTCTGGCATCCTTGTCACCAATGAATTGATTTGTAGGGTGATGTCTCCTTAAATACTTGACTAATCTTAGTTCTATCCTTCTTCCCATGTTTGGTCCTTTAGCTTCATATTCATTTTGCCCTTCTTCATCTAGTACTTCGTCATTTCTTTCATGTAAACTATTTTTAGAATTAGAATGGGCATTTTTTTATTTTGCAACTCAGCTTCTAAATGAAACTCAATACTCACTGGTTGTGACTCGACCGATACTGAGATTTGTTGTTGATTTCCAACTTGATTAACAGTATTATCTTCAATAGGCATTCCTTCATAGAAGTATACAAAGGATCTATAATCTTCTGGTTGCTTGGACTCATCAACTTGGACTTCTGCATGCTCATCAAAATTTACATTTACACTCTCCACAATATTGTTAGTGTTAGTATTCAAACACTTGTATGCTTTGCTTCTAGTGGAGTATCCAAGGAACATGCCTTCATCACTTTTTACATCAAACTTTCCATTTTTAGTATCTTTAAGAATATAGAATTTACAACCAAAGACTTTGAAATGTTTTAGATTAGGTGAGTGACCATACCATAATTCAAAAGGTGTTGCATTTGTACCTTTCTTGACTTGGACTCTATTCAAGGTGTAAACAATAGTACTTGTAGCTTCTCTCTAGTACTTTAGAGAAACATTTTTCTCCATCATCAAGGTTCTAGCACAGACTATTACTGACCTATTCCTTCTTTTAGCAATACCATTCTGAGGTGAAGTTCTTGGTGCTGATGTTTTCCTTTTGATACATTTTTCATTGTAGAATATCTCAAATTCCTTTGATGTAAACTCTCCTCCTCTATCTAATCTTAGGCATTTTAGGCTCTTTCCTATTTCCTTCTCAACTCTAGCCAAATACCACTTAAACATTTGAAATGCATTAGATTTTTACTTTAGGAACATAGCAGTCGTCATCTTGGAATAGTCATCTGCAAATAGCATTATGTATTTGTCTCTTAGGTAGCTTTGCACTTCTATTGGACCACATAAGTCTGTATGGACTAACTGTAGTACTTCTTTGGAAGTATATGTTTTTCTTTTGAAACTAGACTTAGGCATCTTCCCTAGTTGACATTGTTTGCATATTGTGTTTTCAGGTTTCTTCAGTCTAGGAAAACCTCTGACTTTCTTCTTTTTGCTAATGCTAATTAGATTGTCAAAGTTAACATGACACAACATTTTATGCCATAACCACACATCATCAAGTCTGAAAACAAGACAATTTGCATCTTCCATATCTAGGTAAAACAGGTTACTCTTAGTTTATTCACCTTTTCCTATCAAATTTCCATCAATGTCATAGATTTTTGTAGTTTTGTTTCCAAATTCTACTTTGCAACCTACATTTCCTAACTATGATACATTCAACAAATTATAGTTTGGTCTTTCAACATAGTATTCATTATCACATGAAATTGTCTCTATAAGTTTAATTGAGCCTTTTCCTTTGATTTGACATGGAGCATCATTACCAAATCTAACACTATTTCCATCATATTGAGTAAAGGTAATAAACTTACTTTTATCTCCTGTCATGTGATGTGAGCAACCGCTGTCTATGATCAACTTGTCATTCTTGTTCACATAGGTTACTAGTGTTGTTGCTTCATCTTCATATGATTCATCCTCCATGGCTACATAGACTACTTCATCATCATTCTCATCAAAATCTTCTTCAACAATGTAGCATCTTTTACCTTTGTCCTTGTAATATCTGCTATCATCTTCTCTCTTGTTCTTGTACTTATTTCCTTCTTTATAATTCTTCTTCTGTGTACACCTTGCAGCAATATGACATACTTCATTGCAATTGAAACAAATGATAGGCAACTTACCTTTGAATTTCCTTTGCCTCTATGGAATCTTCTAGCTAGTAGTGCTTCCAACTATTCCACATCTTCCTCATCTGTGTTGTTGTCATTGGATGCATGTTTTACATTTCTACTCTTCTTCCTTGATGTCACCTCCTCTATGTCTTCCAATGTTAGCTTGGACTTGAAAGCAAAATCAAGGTTCTCAAGTCTGTAGTTATCAAAATTTGGTAGTTCAATTGCAGTAAGTCTTCCCACTATTCTGTCAAAGATTAGTATGTTTCCTTGTACACACCCTAGCTCTTAGATGGTTGAAACTCTAATAGCATAGATGGGGAGCAGGGTCCTTAATTATTTTCCATTGATAGTCTCTTCTTCCTATTAACCCCCCAAAATTCTTATTGCACTTACCACTTCTTTCATTCTAGTAGCATATTGAGCAGCATTTTCACCTTCCTCCATTTTCATATAATCAAACTTTCCTTTGAGGCTTTCTCTCTTTACTCTTGAAACATTCTGATCTCCTCCATAGATATTTGATAAGGCTTTCCACATCTTCAATGTACTGTCACATCCTTTGATGTCATCAAAATCAGCATAATTGAGTGTAGAGGCGATCTCGAACATTGCCTAATTGTGCTCCTTTCTTTCATTCAAATCATCTACAGTAAGAGGTCTAGTTGGGTTTACATGTTCTATTCCAATTGAGGTTTTTGCATAATCACCTATTGATCCAAGGTGCAATTTCATTAGACTTTTCCATGCAATGAAGTCATCTTTTTTGGGCTTGGGAACTTCTATCTTGGACATCTTGATCTTCTTGCTTCTAGTACCTTGAAACTAAATCAGCAGATGGCTCTAATACCAATTATTAGAAATGCTTTTAGAATAACTTGGGGGGGGAGGGGGGGGTGAATCAATTTTTCAAGGTCCAAATGTCCTATTCAAACATTTTCATCAAGTAAAGTGTGCCCATATAAATATTCATTCATCTAAGCTTTAACTTTCCTATTCAGCAAGTTACTATAAATCAACATGCAAGCATAACATATAAAAGGATCAACACATAACACAGTGATTTATGTGGAAACTCAATTTGGGAAAAACCACCAGTAACATGCTACTCAATTCCCACTCTTCTAAAGTGATGTCCTATGAAAGGCCTACCTGGTTAAAGACTACAACACACTATTAAATGTGACTTGGTTAAAGGATTTAACCACCATGTTAGAAGTGGGCTTGGTTAGAGGACTTTAGAAAATTCACTTGGAATGCCACCTTGTTAAAGGATTTACAAATAGTTTTTAGACCAACCTAAGTCCATAGGATTATATTTTACCCTAACTAATACAATTTCTCAAGAGTAAATAAGGGGTTTTGACCTGAATACAAAATACAACTCAACTTGCAGATCTCAAATCACTTCTCAGCTCATAACATTGTCTGGCTTTCAGTCTCTAGAACTCTGACAAATTGCCCTCCTTTCAAGCATAGTCTCCTTGAGTCTCCATGCTCAATGTACTAGTGCAATCCTCTCTCTCTAACCACTTGTTGAAGCAAAGTCTCTATGCTCTATTCTTCCTTCTCCTAGATGCCTTCTCCTTGACACCCTTTCAACCACTTCATAATTTGGCACACCAATAGCTCTTGCTTCTTGGTCTATGACTCCTTAAATAGAAGTCTTGGAATTTCTTTTCCAACTTGATTCTTCCCTCCTTTGATTTCAATTCATATGGATTAGGTAGGATTCTTTGAATCTAACCCATATTTTGTTTCTTCTAGAAACATCATGAAGAATCCTCTTGAATTCATTCAAAAATAGTTTACATAAAATTTTGTGCCACCAACTCATCATCCTTATCCTCCAACTAGTTCACAAAATTCAAGGCAACAACTTTGTTGGCTTAGATTTGGCAACTCTTTGTTATTTCCAATAATACAGCAACTCCGCACTATTGAAATTCTAATGCTCGGCATATACTATGTTACTCGACATCAATTGTGTTTTACTAATGCTCAGCACCTAAAGTTCACTCAACATCTACTAAGATTTTTTGATGCTCGGCACCTGTTACTTTGCTCAACACTTGAACTTCACTCGGCACCTGAAGTTTACTCGACAACACTAGATTTTGCATTTTCTCGGCTCCAACTAAAAATTTGCTCAACTTAAACTAGCTTGCTCACCCACTGATGAACTTAGTTTAAGCTTTGTAGTCAATATTGTTCCATCTTATACTTCTAGTGTTTCTTAGTGTGGCCAACCTCAATATCTTTGAGTATGTTATCAATACATCATTTAACCAATGTCTTAGCTGATCCTTGTACTTCATTACAAAACCATAACTCAACCTTTCCCTTAGGTACTCTTGTTACATCTTGTTGATTAAATCCTCTTCATCAATCAACTAAGTGATAATACTTAGATCTTATAAGCAATTGTCATTCCTACAAATAGCAGGTTTGACATCAATGACAAAACAATGATTGAAAACATTCTTTTAACAACAATCTCCCTATTTCAATCAATCTTTTTCATCAATGATCTTTTCAATCATATTTCCAACAAGAGGTTCCCTCATCACCTTTGGAGGATCATCCAACTTCTTTTAATTTGGGATCTAGGATTCTGATTTGGTCAGAAATTCTTTCCCTAGACAGATTTCAAGATTGGAGGAATGGCTTGAGAACTACTCAAACAAAAATAAGGGGATTGAAACAAAGGTCAAGAAAAAGAAAAGTAGGGATCCCTCCCTTGTGTCGCCAGTAGCTATCAGAAGTCATGCAAAAGTTAATTTTGGAGTTAAACCAAAGACACTGGGCAAAAAGAGTTCAAGTCAACCCATGCAAGAGGAGGCTAGAAGAAATTTGGTTGATGGGAGCCAAAGAACCATATTGGAGTGCTCTATTAAAAAAAATGAAGATATTATCCTAGAATATAAGGGGGCTAAATGGAGCCCATAAATAGGAGGTAGTTAGGAACATGATTAGAGATCATAGACCTGATTTTATGTTTATCCAAGAAACTAAAATGAAGAAGGATCTAGTGGGTAAGATTTCCTTTGGTAAAAGTATGGATGGTGAGGCCCAAAATTATAAGGAAGCATCGAGAGCTGCTTATTCTCTTTAATAATAAGCATTTCCTGGTCACTTCTATTTATAATGAATGTAATACTATGTTATGTAAAGTTTTTCATATTAATAGCAATTACTTGTGGCTTCTTTTGAATGTGTATGCCCTTAATTCTAAGAGGGAGAGGAAGGATTATTGGATCAAGCTTTCTTCTATCATTCAAAACTGTAACCTCAATAAAGGAATTATAATGGGAGATTTCAATACTCCCCTTTTTTATAAGAAAAAGTTAGGGGTTCTTGCCCTAGATTTGGATAGCAAGTTGGACCTCTCAAATTTCATTAATACTTTAGCTCTCCTAGATATTGATATTTCTGGTGGGGTTTTCACTTGGTCCAATAGGAAAATACGGAATGATTCTATCCATGTTTTCCTAGATAGAGCTCTCATCTCTCCAGATTGGTTGAACTCTTTCTCTTGCAAGCTCTCCCTTCTCCCCAGAGTTGGGTTTGATCATTCCCCTATTTCCCTTTTGATAGCCCCTCTTGAGGCTAGGTGAAATTTTCCTTTTCATTTTGAAAAGAGGTGGATATCCCATTTGAACTCATTAGCCAAGATCCCCTCTTGGTGGAATATTGAGGTGGAAGGGACTGCTATGTTCCAGGTTGCCAAAAAATTGAGTAATGTTAAACGTAATATCAAAGTATGGAATAAGACAGGTTTTGGTCATATTTTCTAGGCCAAAGAGGAGATGTCTTATAAGCTTAGTACTATTCAGGATATTTTTCAGCATGAAGGATACAATGATCAAAACATGAACATAGAGATGACAATCCTCACTGATTTGCATAACATTATTAGTAGAGAAGAGAATTTCTAGAAACAAAGATCCAAAATACCAGATTTTTCCACCTTTCCACTCTTAAGCATAGAGAAAAAAAATTGGATTACAGGTATCAAGAAGGGTCAATCTCTTTTGACAAATGATAAAGATATTTCTATTGAGTTTTCCACTTTTTTCTCTTCTCTCTATCCTAGGATCCTATGTTATCCATGGAAGACCAGAAGGAAATTTTTTCACCTCTACCCCATTTGATACAACCTCACCACAATAATATGTTGCAAGAAATTCCTAATACTTAGGAAGTTAAAAAAAACTCTATTTTCTCTTCTAGCTAATAAAGCCCTGGGGTCATATGGTTTTCCTACTTTCTTTTTCCAGGTTTATTGGGAGGTAGTTATGATGGATGTTGTCAAGGCAGTGCCGGAATTTTTTGGGGCCATGAATCTTCTGAAGGAGCTCAACTCTACCTTTTTGGTTCTTATTCCCAAAGTCACAAGGGAAGATTCTATGGACCAATTTAGGCCCATAAGTCTTTGTAACTCATTAAACAAGATCATTTCAAAATTTTTGATGACTAGAATCCTTAAAGTTCTTCCTTTGATCATTTCTCAGTAGCAGACGAGCTTTGTCCCTAGTAGACAAATCCAAGATTCTATAATGATGGTTCATGAAGTCATTCATTTGTTGGATGCTTGCAAGAGGGAGGGCCTTCTCCTCAAGTTAGATCTCTACAAAGCCTATAACCCGGTGGATTGGACCTTCCTTAGATTTGTTCTCTAGGCTTTTGGCTTTGATCATGAAGTGTGTAAACTTGTCTCTCAACTTGTTTCTACTTATTTTCTTGCTATCATGATTAATGGAGCCCCTTCTAATTTCTTCAAACCATAGGGTTAAGGTAGGGAGACCCCCTTGTCTCCTATCCTTTTCATTATTATGGACAAGTGTATAAGTAGATTGATTCAAAGAAAAAGGTAGGAAGGGATCTTGGGAGGAATCAAGCCTTCTTAACGGCATGTTTCTTTTATTCACCAATAGTTTGTGGATGATACTATTATGGGATGGGAAGCTTCAGTTTAGGAGGCTAAAGAGATGAAGATATTATTGGATTTGTATAACAAGGGAACTAGCCAACTAATTAAGTAGACAAAAAGCATGGTTTTCTTTATCAACACCCATGTTCAAAGACAAAGGAAGATCGTTGGAATTCTTGGGTGTGGGGTGGGCAACCTACCTACTAGCTATTTTGGACTTTCGTTGGGGACTAAGCCATCAAAATCATTCTAGAATGGGATTGTTGATAGGTTCAATAAGAAGTTGGTAGGTTGGAAAGGTACCACTCTTAGCCAAGCTAGTAAATATCTTCTGGTGAAGTCCACTCTTCAGAATCTTCCAACACATGCCTTAAGTCTCTTTGGGATCCTGACCAAATATGCTAATAAAATGGAAAAGATCTATAGATATTTTTTTGGTCTGGTCTCGAGGAACATAAAAGATACCCCCTTGTGGCCTAAGATAATTTTTTTCTCCCCAAGACCTATGGAGGTCTTGGAATCAGAAAACTTAGGCATCTCAATAATTCTCTTCTAGCTAAGTAGGTATGGTGCATTTTTAATAGAACTGGGGAATGGAGGGACATTTTGGTGGCAAAGTACATTAGGAGGCCTTCTCTAAGGTTTTTTCTTAATGACCCTAACATCCCAAATGGATCAATCATTTGGAATGAGATACTTAAGGAAAGAGTCCTGGCTAATTCTAAGACCAAGTGGAAAGTTGGAAATGGTGAAGACATCCTCTTTTGGCATGATAATTGGTTGATTTAGGGTCCTCTCATCAATAGTCCTATATTTGATAATTGGGCCAATATTTGTATTAGGTGGTTTGGAATGAAAGTTAGAGACTGTAGAATGGACTAGGGATGGAGAGACCTATCTTTCATTTCAAATGATCTTAAGCTAATAATGGTGATGTTGAATTCTTTGATTTTGAACAATAATAAGGATGAATTAATATGGGAGGGTAACTCTAATTTTTGCTACTTGGTGGCCTCTGGGTACAACTCCCTTTGGAGCCTAAAGGAGAAACCTCTTTGGGCTAAGGCTTGGTTACTTGGCCTTACCCCTAAAATTAACATTTTCTTCTAGCTAATGCTATAAGATAAAATTCTCACACTGGATAATCTGGCAAAAAGAGGTCATTATATCCCAAACAAATGTATTATTTGTAAGAATCACTTGGAGATAGTTAATCACATTTTCATCCATTGCCCTTATTCTATGGAGGTTTGGGATTTGTTAACTAATAACTATGGGGTTAGTTGGTGCAAGCTAGGAAATGTTTTGGACTTCTTTTGTCAATGGGATAGTATGTATAAAGGCACAAAATCCCATAGTATAAGAATTTGGACTTTGCCCCACTTCTGTTGGGGGTATGGAAGGAGATAAATAATCAAATTTTTAGAGATAGGGAGGAACCTACTTATGTGCTTGTGGATAAAATCAATAGCATCATGAGAGAAAATTTTTTGATAATGAAGGGGGGAGAACTTAAAGGAGGCAATAGTAAGGAAAGTGAAAAGGACGAGAGAATGAAAAGATAGGAGGTGAAGTAGAAATTCCCCCTTGAAGGTTGGCATAAAGCCAACTCAAATGGTGTGGCTAAAGGGAATCTTGGTCCTTCAGGATGCAGAGGCATAATTAGAAATAGTCATGGTGTGGGAGTTGCTACTATTTACTACCCCTTGGGACTCTAGAAAAATCATTATGTTGAAGCTAATGTTGCTCTCCACACTACTAAATTAGCCCTGGAAGTGGTAGTCAAAAACTATGGCTAGAGGTGGACTCAAACAATATCATCAGATGTATAAATGGTGTTCTCCAACCGGCCTAGACAATCGCAAACATTGTCAATGAAATCCGTACAATATTTGGCAAATTTGAAAGTGCTCACGTTAGCTATGAGTACATGGAGGCTAACTCAGTGGCTGATTGGTTTGCCAATGAAGCTGTCAAGAAAGAAATGATGATGATATGGAACACCGAAGGAAATATTTTGTTAGTTACAAAAAGCCTAATTGATCAAGAGAGGATACAAAGAGGTGCAGGTGAAATCCCTAGTTAATTATGGAAACTAATGCTAATATGTGTAAAATCCAATTCATTTATGGAAAATATGGGAGGAATAGGTGAATGACATTTTTTGTGTCAAATTGCCACGCTTTATGGGTTGTCTATTTTCTTTACCACTTACTAGAATTGAAAGACAAAGTAGTTTTAGAAAGAGTATACAGTGGACAGAAGAAGGTGTAGAGAGGATTTTGTTAATGCAAAAGGATTCCACTCAATTTACAGATATGGTGGGAGAACAAAGTAGAAAAGAACCAATTGGAGAGGTGGAGAAATGGAAGTAGAGAACCAAAGTCTAGGAGAAACTTGAAAAGGGTGGCATCATAAACTACATTGTCAATCTTCATGAGTATAATCCAGAAATTACCAATCTAATGGTAAATTCATGGAACGATGGTAGGGACAAAATTGATGGGTCGTTGCATCATGTTACTATGGAGGTCATCATCCATGTCACTAAAATCTTGGATGAGGGTTTAAAGTTCTGCAGAGACAAAAAAGTGTCTGTAAATGTAGTAAAAGATTTCACCACGAACATAGATGAGAAGAAGGAACTTATGAAAAGTGAGACCTACTATGAGATGAACTCAATTAAGAAGCTCTAGAGGTATGTGCTAAGGGCCATTATTGAGTTTATTTCTCTAGATATGAGGTTTGATAGGGTTAGAACCCATCATTTTATTTTTCTCAATCATTTCCATTATGGGGTTAAGGTTTCCTTTCCTTTTTATCTATAGTCTTCCATGCACAAGAACATTTTGGGGTATAAGAAAAAACCTAGTACTAACCCTGCCCTGCATGAGGATTTACTTCTTTTGCTCTATGAACATTTTAAGGCTCAATCTAGGAGTAAATCTCTATCACATGCTATGGTTGCTTCTGAGAAGACGGGGAGCTTCAATTTCTCCTTAGACCTTAGAGGAGGAGGAAGATTAGATTTTTTTGAGGAAGAAGGCCAGGGGTAGAGACAAGGATACTCCTACTCCAAGTAAAGTCCCATCTAGGAAAATTCCTAGGGGCCATGGGCCCAAAATTATTGTTCAAGGGGAAGAAGAGTATAATGAGGAAGGAGAAGACATGGACACAGATGAAGAGAATAATTAGGAAGTGTTGGGTGATGCGACGCACTCCCCTGCCCATAGGTGGTTAATTATGTGGTGTTCCATGTTCACTAACAGTCATGGCTTTTGGTGCAACGGCAAATGGGCCCTACAAGTGGCATCAGAGCTTGGTTTTTGCTTGGTCATGGGTTCAAATCTCCCCGATGCCTTCCCGACCTGCATAAGCGCCTGGTATGTGCGTCGAGGGGGAGATTGTTGGGTCATGCGATGCACTCTGCTGGCCACAGGTGGTTAATTATATGGTGTTCCATGTTCACTAACAGTCATGGCTTTTGGTGCAACGGCAAATGGGCCCTACAGGAAGAGGATGTTGAAACTAGAGAGGAGCCAGCTGGTAACCCCAAAAAGAAGTAGAGGAGGAAGATAGAGGAGGAATTTCCCCTATCAGGGAAAATTGATTTGGGTTTGGAGATCTTTGTGCTTCCTTCCTTTCCAAATCCACCATAGGAGAAAGTAAAGGAGAAAATGGAGGAAGTGGTAAGGTGGTTATAAAAGATAGGCATATGGCTTGGAAAAACTTCAATGCCAAAACCTCAAAGATGGAGATTGTGAGAGAAGTCATGAATCCCCAAATCCTTGAAGAAAAGGAGGGAAAGATCCAATTGGAGGATATAATAGAACCAACACTTGTGGCCATTACTAAAAATGTGAAGGAGGTGGGAATGAACTTTCTCAACAATGCAAAAAATAGCATGATTGATAACTTTAGATCAATTAAATGGATTTTTCATAAATTGGAGGAGGTAAAAGAAAGAATGGGATAGTTGGAAAGCCAAGGGAAGAAGATTGAGCAAGGAAACTCAATAGACCAGGGGGATCGAATCAGGCTGGTTGAGAAAAGGATGCAAAATTTGGAGACAATCAACCACAATATGGCTAACCAAATGATCACTATTCTGAATTTTCTCGATGAAAACATTGTTACTCTTGTTGGTAAGCTAAAATCCAAGGTCTTTGTTGTAGAGAACAAAGGAAAGGCCAAAGGAGAAGATAGGATGGAAGAGGACACCATAGTGGACAGAACCTAAAGCCACTTGGATCAAACATTTGTGATGAACTAGGAGCTAATAGCAGAGGAGATTTAGAGAGCTTATGAAGTGGAAAAGACCATTTAAGACTTTGAAAGGAAGGTGGGGGAGTAATTGAAGAATTATCAAGTTCTATCTTTGGTTTTTCTGGTCTCTGTAGGTTTCTTACTTTTTGGGTTTTTGCCTATTTTTTGTTTTGGCATTTCTATTGGTTGTAGTACTGTTGTTGGGCTTGTTTTGATTACTTTGCAAGACTTTGTTATGTAAGAACTTTTGGGTTTCAAGATCCCTGTAAAAACCTATTTTTCTTATAAAAAATAATGATAGATAAAAAAATACTATCATTTGTGAAGATTATGGTGATTAATTTGAGTATTTTTTAATTGAAAACAAAATGGTTTCTATTTTAACTTTCAAATAAAAAAGCTATTGCATAAAATTTTTATTGTTAGATTGTGAAGAGTTGATTTTTAACAAAAGTTAAAAATTATTGCAAGTAATCTTTTACAAAAGAACTTTGTCTGAGAAAACATTTGATGAGAAAGAAAAATATATTGCATACTTTATGTTTAGTTTTGATATGTGTAGTACTTTTCCATTAGACGATTTGATAGTGGTTACTTATCAAATTTTAAAATAACATCTTGTCAAGGCCACATGGACCAAGTCATGCTTGAAAATGACTGAACAATATATGTGTATATTTTAACTTTAATAGATTTGATATAAAGACAAATCTAAAGTGGCACCTTCACAAAACCTTTCTTTTTCCTTTTCTTTCTTAGATTGACCTAGGGGTGATAAAATTCAATAGGGTCCACTTTCTTATCCTTACATTTGGAGGTTTAAATTTTCTATCTATGAAGGTCTAGACTAGTAAATTCCATCCTAATTTTCTATTCATCAATTGGTGTGTTTTATGCCAAAGGGAGGAGGAATCAATTACTCATCTCCTAACTAACTACATGTATACTACTGAGGTGTGGAAGGGAATCTTGCATAGATTCAAGATTCAGTAGGTGTTCAATGGTGATCTATAACAATTTATTCTAGGTTGGGAGGCTTCATCTACTCACCTCCTCATCAAAATTCTATGGAAGGTGTTATCCCCATATGTGTGCTAGCACTCAAATGGAAGGAAAGGAACACTCACATTTTTAAAGATAAGTCCCCCCACCCACACTTAGTTACTCTATAGATCACTATTAATTTATTAAGGGAATGCATCCCCCACTAGACGTGGAAGACTCGTTCTCATCCTCCTACCCTCAATGAGCGTATTATTATAGAAAATTGGGTACTACTTGATTTGGTTTCTAAATTTGACAACTCTAAAGGTATAGATAGGCAGAAACTGAGATAGAAATCACCCTCGCCTCCTGGATTAAACTTAATTTTGATAGTTTGGCTTGGAATGGTCTTCCTATTGTGGGAGGCATTATTAGGGATTGTAAAGGAGATCTGGTGACACTAGCAACTATAGTGAGATCACCAATAACTATGCAGAAGCTATGGGACTATTTTGGGGGTTAGGTACGCCATCTCTATAGGTATCCAAATTTTGGTTGCTGAAGGTGATTCAAAACTCATTATTGATGTGGATAAGAGACAAAATAAAATTAATTAGAAAGTTTCTCCAATGATCAATGATGCAAATGCTTTCATATCGAGATTTTGACAAGTGGTCATTCAACATACTTACCATGAAGGCAACCACATGGCTGATGTGTTGGTGGTGATTGGACATGAGATGGTTGGCATATGCAACTGGTATAATATTGATAGCCCACAAGCTATTATGCAGGCCTCGATTTTAAAATAAATAACTTAACTTTATGGGTTTGATTTATCATAGGTGCATCATCTTTTCGGTTATCATTATTGTGAGTGTCCTTTTAAAAAATGACCAAAATAGTTTCCCATAAATTTAGAAAGACTCTGATTGGCCTAAGAAATGGTGATAAACTTATAGTTAATTTCTATATAAGATGGGATGTCTCTTTAGGTAGAATTTTGTGCAATCATGTCATAACAAAGAGGACATGAGTTTTAAATAATAACAATATGATCACCACTAGTAGGAGCATATGTGGCTGGCATCAAAGGGTTGAGGGTACTTAGATTCATTAAGATTTTTGGTGGTATGTGCACATGGTTTATGATTATTACTTGAGAATTTACCATTTGTGCAACTATTGTTTCAACTAGTTCAATATCACTTTTCTCTCAAGAATTTTTTTTGCATTTTCAGTCTACATTTTGGGGAAGGTGGGGTAATATCAATCTCTTTTGGGGATTTCATCGAGGACTTGGGAGAAAGTGAAGAAATGGGAAAAATCATGTGCACATTGAGTTGGATACCACTAAAGAGTATCATGAATATGCATAGACTTATTTGAAGGAGGGCCGACTTCCACCCTATATATAGTGTATTGAAGGCTACGACAAGTCTATTTCCATGAAATTTGTCAACTCTTGGAATAACAAGAGAGTGATTCTTAATGGGATCTCATTTGAAATCAAAAAAAGGTCATTGTGAAGGTTGTCCATCTCTCTTTAGAAGGCCATAAATAGATAATATAGACAAAAGTCTTAGAGGAAGTCAACCTTAACCAATTCTTCTTTGTTGGTGAGAGTCCTAGCTATGATAATGGTGAGTTTGTTAGAATAGCGCTATCAAATCCCTATAAAGAGGTTACATCATTATATGTTATATCACTTTGGAGGGTATATTTTATATCTTTTACTACTACCATTTCCCCATTTTAGGAATCATGATCTTATTTTGTTCCCCTACCTTATTTTGCACTATATGGAAGATAACATCCTTAAAGTTAGGAAGAATATGAGGGATAGAAAACCTTACAACCTCCTTCCTTAGGATTTTATGTTGAAATTGTACAAATTTCACAAATCCTTTTTCCTACCCTATCCTATCAATTTCCATGTTGTTCTCCCTAACCCAACTATTTCCACCTCAACCTCTCAAGTCTCTAATGAGGTTGTTTCCAATGTGAAAACTAAACACCTCGACACTTCCCAGCCCAAATGTTTAAACAAATTAAAATGGAGAAGAATATTCAAATTGTGGACTTTAATGTGGAGACAAAAGTGGGGAGAAGGAGTTCCCTTAGGAATAAGAAGAATATGGTGCAAAAGCATCCCAACATCAAATATGCAGAGTGCCCTACTAGTCTAGATTCCACTGGTAGTGAAAAGAATAAACCCCCTTAGAAAGAACATAAAATAAGGCTAATAGAAAAAGATACATTGAGGATGATGATGAAGACACATCTAGTGATGAGAAAGGAGGGGGGAAGGTTATCCCTACTATTAGCCACTAAAGCCCCATGTTGTCCCATGTTTCAGATACTTAAATAACGACACCCTTGCTAATTCCAAAAGGGTGGGACACAAGGGAGATACCTTCACCTCTCCTTCTCATTAGAATGGAAAAGATAAGAAGAGATGATACAAAGACCCCTAGGTGACTCCTGGAAGTGAAACCCAAACCCAGAAAGAAGTCTAGTGTACTCTAGAGAGGAGCCTTAAGAAACTTGAGGAGAGACATAAGATTGTGGCACATAGATTTGATAATGTGGCTAGGTTTACTATTTGGATTGTGCATTCAATGACTTCAACTCTTCACTTGCTTCATTCCAAAAATGAAGGTCTCATTACTACGATGAGGGTGGACACAACTGGTTCTCTTTACAGTATTTTGGCTAATGACTGGTTGCACGTATTGTTGGAAAAACTAGAGGGGAAGGAGAAGAATAAGGAGAGAGCTAGCTCTCTTTTAATTATAAGGTTTTTATTATGTTTTTTACTTTAGTAGTTGACCGATGTGGGCTTTATTTATGGTGCTTTTCTAGACTATCTATAATTATTTGTTTTGTATATATTATGGTTATGCTTACTGGTAGATCTATTGTTAGACATTGGGATACTTTGGTTTGTGGGTTTCTAAAATTAAGAAAGGGTGTACATTAAGTATATGTTGCATCTAACTTTTAGTTGTTTTACAACATTTTTTTTCTAGGTTTATCCCCTATTTTTGGCTTCCTTTTAATTTCAAAAATAAATGTCATCTTAATACAAGTCAATTTTCTCTATTTTCTTATCTTAATCTTTGAAAGTTCTCTTTTCTTAGGGTCAGCATATTTGAAATAGCACCATTGTGACTGTTAGAGTTGATGAAAAAACAACTCAGCAAGCCCAAGTTATAATCTAACAAATACCCAACTACATCAAAAAAATATGGAGGATGAACACCAAATAGCTCTCAATAATGAAAAAATGTACTAAGAGAGAAATGTTGAAAAATGAGTGTTGTGTTGTTGTGTTACAATATACGAGTGATATCCTTATAAAGGAAATCAACCAAGTTCTTTATGAGACTTGCAATGAAAGTTAACCTACCCTAAAGGAATAATGATGTTTAATAATTACTAATTAATTATTAAATGGAAATGTAAAGTGCATAAAGTGAAATCTTAAGAAGGAAGTAAAGGTAATTTAATAAATTAAATTAAATTAATGCTTTACTCTAACACCACCCTTAAGATGAGCAGCAATCCAATAAAATAAGGAAACCACAATGCAATGCTAAAAGAAAACTTTGGTCTTGGCAAAAAGGCATGATTAGGTACCCAATCACAACCAACTATCTATAAAGAGGAGAAATAGAGAAAATTCAATGGGACAAAATCCACTCTAAAAAGAGATAGTTGAAAAGAGGATTGTTCAAAAAAAAGAGGAACAATGTTGATCTTGAAGAACACCACTAAAGCATGACAAAACTACAAATAACTGTCAAAAGTACTATTAATGTGAAGAACCTCCACAGAAATGAAACTTGATCAGGTAGTGAAGACAATAATTTAGATGTGGAGTGTTTTCTAATGGTACTAAAAGATACAAATAGCATAAAACCAAATCCTAGAGAGCTAATCAACCAAACATAGAAGGTTGCATCCAAAATAGGAACAAAAAATGAAAAGTGTCCACATGGTAAGTGTTCCATCTCCACCAAACTACTGTATCTACCTAGTATATAGGAACAAATACTAAATACATGGTTCACTCCATTAAACCAAGAAAGCATTACAAACCAACAGTTAACTCCCCCCCAAATGCTAACAAGGGTGAGGTGATCGATGATTGAGAAAGTGGGAAAATATCTCCTATAGAAAGAGGAATCAAGAACATCATGAGCATGACATAACTACATAATAGGGTTAGGCTCTAGACATAAAAACATGAGGGTAATGTCATGGAAGGAACACTCACTTGACATAAGTAGAAGGCACTAAAAGGAAAACAACTACCCCCCCAGGAACTTTATCATCACTGCATATACAATAAGGCTGAAAGAAGTTCAAGATCCTGAGAAGCAAGGAGTGGCACTTTATCTTAGTGTATTTGCATAAAAATTCTTACAAATGATGTCATCAAAGATCACAAAAGGCATAAGATATATAGAATAGGTAATATAGCCCATAACGAGTCATCATAATTGACAAAAATGATTCTCAGACTTGTAACACACAAGTTATCCCCCAATTTGCAAAAATGAAAAAATAATAATAATAAAAGGAATGAACCTAGACAAGAATCACAAAGAAAAACTAGCATCACTAGAAAGTAGAAAGAATAACCTTTCCATCAATGTAATGTTTTCAAAAATTAGATATCAAATGCTCAAGTTATGCCTATCAGAGTGAAAAATATAACCCTAGAATTTGACTACCAAAATAGGAATTCAAACTACATCAAAATCCCAAAATTATTGCACCATTACAATGGGCTCGGAACCAACTTTATATTGATATCTTATTTGGTGAAAACTGAGTCTGTGTGCTCAAGCTATGACAAAAAAATTGAACGTTGCTCAATAAGAACCCAAAGGGCATGTAGGAGGGTCATGTAGTGCTGATGTCATACTGACATCAACATTCCATTATGTTAAATTTTTCATCCATATGATCATTGTGGAAAAAAAATACTATCATGTTGCATCCCATGTGGTAGAGTGGGCCTTGCCAAAAAATCCCTCCCCTTGAGAAAAAAATACCGCTTAGTGGAAAAAATAGTCTAATTGCCAGAGAATCTAGCCAATGGCCAAGAAATGATCTCAATCACCAGTGGTGAACTATGGGTGGAAGTGGAGGACCATCAGTGGTCAAGGGTTTCTTGAAGTAGACAACAGTGGTCACAAGGTGAAACAATCCACCTTGGGGCAGAGCAGACCATAGAGGTTGTGGGGTAGCACAAAGGCAGTAGAGGCAACCATGCAAAGCCATGGGCAGTGGCTATGGTTGTATGAAAAAGGTTGTAGTGGTCATGGAAAGTGGAGGGCCATAGGGTATGGTGATGGTGGAGCTCATTTGAAAAGCATGATGATGATGGGAGACCTTAGATGATGGAGAAGGTTCAATGAGTTGTACGGAAAGTACAAGCAGCCAAGGAAAGAATAGAGGCCAATAGGTGGAGGTAAGTGTAACAATGGAGGATGGAGGTCACAGAAGCACAAAGTTGTAGGTTGTGTAGCGATGGCACTCGTGGGTGCCACCAGTGGTGGTGCCTTTGTGTGTTAGGCTAGAAAAAAATTTAAGTTTTTTTAAAAACTTCCTCTTCGAACCATGTGCTAGGGAAAAAGTGTTGGACTAACCACCATCCTTTCCCTTCAAGATTCATGACATGATTTAACCACCTCCTATGTTCTATAAGTCTATTGGTTCTATCAAGCATTAATCGGTCAATCTTTTGGTGCAACGACAACTCTAGCTTGTAACAAATGGTATAAGAGCTTGGTCACAGGTTTGAATCTCCTTGGGTAACATTGAGGGGGGAATTGTTGGACTAACTGCCAACCTTTTCCTTTGGGATTCATGACATGATTTAACCACCTCGTGTTTTCTTTAAGTGTAGTGATTGTATCGGGCATTAATAGGTCGATCTTTTGGTGCAATGGCAACTCTAGCTTGTAACAAAAAGAGCCCTTGGGCAAAAAAAAAATTTGTCCCATTCCAACTGTGTCCAAAATGGACAAGTTATAAATGAAAATGGGGATTTTGACATGTCAGGAATCCAACCATGAGGTCAGTTTGGGCCAAAGGTGCACCGAATATAAGCTCCTCCACATATCTAACCAAAAAACCCTTTGAATCCTTCAAATCTACCAAGCACTCTAGATTCTTCAAACATGAGCTAGTAGCTATCAAATATGTGGCTCTGATACCATGTTAGATTTGATGAAAAAATAATTCAGCAAGCCTAGATTATAATATGATAGAAAATACCCAGCTACATGGAAGAAATCTGGAGCATGAACACTAAATAGCTCTCAACAATGAAAACATGTATTAAGAAAGAATCTCTAAAAAATGAGTGGTGTTTTGTTGTGTTACAATATACAAGGATTGGTCTCCTTATAAAGGAAATCAACCAAGTACTTTGTGAGACTTGCAATGCAAGTTAACCTAACCCTAAAGGGATAATAATATTTAATAATTACTAATTAATTATTAAATAAAAATAGAAAGTGCATAAAGTGAAATATTAACAAGGGAGTAAAGGTAATTTAATAAATTAAATAAAATTAACATTTTACTCTAACATTGACAACATATAACACTATATGCAAATTTTAGTAGAAACATAATTTAAATAGAAGAATAGCTTCTCATACGATATATAAAAAATTGTTAGATAATATGCAAAAAAATCAAGTAGTATTATCCATGTCTAAAAAAAATTGCAACAAAAATGTCAAAACTCAACTAGTACAAGCCTTATCTCAAAACACTTGCAACCATGATAGAGAAAAACTATATAGCCCTTTCTAACAAAAACTCCAAGGGGATGTAGAAATATCAAGACAGCACCTCATAAATATTACAAACCCCATTTATTTCCCCTTGTAATTGAACACATTTATTCTTCACTAAAAACATAGTGGAAATTGCATTGAGACATGGTATTTGTTGATGGTTTCAAGAGAGTATAGTTTGACATGTGCTAATAGTTCAAAGCTCTTGTTGTTGGTGGACTTTATTGATTAATAATTTTGCATTATTGTATATTTTTTTTATTTTTAAAAATATACTTTGACATTTAGACGTAAGTACTTTAAAATCTTAGAAAGAAATTCAAGAAAAATAAAAATAGAATATCAAATGGAGGAGATTGTTTACACCCACGAATACAATTTTGTCTTAAATCAATCCCCACTTTCTAGATAACTTAAAATACAAAAAATGTGAGTAAGCATTAGGTTGGTTAATTGAACTTTGAAAGCATGCATACATACCAAAGAGAAGAAATTTGTCCATGCATACCATTTTAGTTGAGCTTATTTCACATAATGTAGAATGTTTATAAGGGGCTGATTTTTCAACCCTAGACATACAAATTCCATTTCATACTTCATCTTTTTATTTCTTGTGTTCAAGGGTTTTTTTAGTAATTTTACTTTTAGACATTAAAAAATATTTTAAAAATATTAAATAACAACTCCTTGATTGTACTTGGTTATGTAATTTGAGTTTTAGATTATTTCTATTTTTATTATGATATCAATTTTAACCTGATTATTTTATTTTTTATTTGTGTAGAATGAACTTAATACATAAAGTAGTGTCATAAAATTATGAAATAAAGTAAGATTTTTTTTAATTAATATATTTTTCTTTAATAGTAAGCTTAACTATAAATTATGAAATAAAGTAAGAATTTTTTTAATTAATATATTTTTCTTTAATAGTAAGCTTAATTATAAATATATTTATTTTTTAATATTTAAATTACATGTAATATTAGGTAAGAGCCTACAACACAAAGGTAAATGGTAACCTCTTATCAAAGAGATCTTGGGTTATCTACTCCTGCTTTATGAAAAAAATTAATAACAATACATAATAATTAATCATGACTTTGGCATCAAAAGAATTACATGTACTATTGTTTAATATTTTAATAATAACAAATATTTGACTTTTCTTGTGTTTATTGCCAATGTTGTCAATATTTACATTAAATTGTCATTATAATATAGTTATTTTATGCAAATATATTTTGTTGGTGTTTTTTAATATTCTTGATTAATATTTTTTATATTTAAATAATTGACAATCCATATTTGTTAGAGTTTTGTTAAATAGTTATTTTTCTTGTATTTAAACACCCACATATTTCAAATTGACTATTTTTAAACATGTGCATTAAACTTCTTTACTTATAAATGTGTACTTAAAAACATGTATATATTTTCAAACTAGCTTTTCTTAGTAATATAATAGTAAATTTAAAACATGTAAATATTTTAAAACCATCCATATTTAAATAATCAATAAATATTATTTAATTAAGGAAAAAAATTGTTGTTCTATGTATAAAATTGCTTACAATCTTTTTAGACTTTTCTACCAAATTAGAATTTTTTTAATATAGTCCTTTGAGGTTCATTATTTAAAAGTTATTATATTTTTTTAATGTAATTTTAAATGTGATTTGATTTTTTTTTTTTTTTGTTTCTAATTTGATAAATGGTTATACGTCAATGCTTTTAAATAATTTCTTCTTAATATTAAAATGTAATTATACTTCTTTATCAAACACTTTTGTTGGTCATACTATTCACATTTTCTATTTTTTTTAAAATATTTTTTTTAATCTTCTAAATGTGGTTGTGTAGCTTATTTATTCATTTCTATGAGACACAATACATTTTTATTGTATTTAATTCATACAAAAAATAAGATTTGCAAAGCAACATAGTTCCTGTCAAAGGATGATAGGGCAAGTTGATTTAGAGTTAACAATAGTATAGTTCCTGGCAAAGGATGATAAGACAAGTTGATTTGGAGTAGCATTTGTTGTATTCTTTCAAATATAGTATAACAAATTCTTATTTAAATTAATACATAACAAAATCAATTTTGAATATAAACTGCTCATTATAAAATTGTAAAAATTCCAACAATACAGTTTTCCATAATCACTATTCATGTGTCCAAAGAGTTACTTCACTTTTATATCATCTCTTACTAAAATGTTATTTGCTTCTATTCATTTTGTAAGGGGCTCAAAGAAGACTTCTTTTCCTGAATTTATGAGCCAAAGACTACATTAATTTCTTTTTGCATAAATTTTTTTTCTAATGTAATGTCATAAGGTAGCCCTAATGTTTGTTTTTTCTAGGACTACAAATACTAGGCATGGTGTTTCCTGGACAAACATCATATGAATGTGACTTGTACCCATGAAATCTTCAAAGAATTGCTTCAATTGTCACCTAAGAATAATTTTTTTCACAATGCAATGGACAAAATGGTAAATTGTGAAAGCTTAATACGTAATAAGGAGGATGCCTAAGAGAAAGAATATTTTTAAAGTGCTAGAAGATAGAAAATATGTAATAAATAATGTTTAAATCACATCATTCAAAATTTTGCATACAAATGACATATATTTTATAGTTTTTCTTCGAAGGAAATAAAAGTATCAAAATACAAAATAGAAAAAAACCTTTACTTGAAATTATGATAAACCATTAGAGATGCATTCTAGGAGACTGGCATAGAAATTCATATGATAATCTCAAAATGTATCCTTATTTTAAATGCTTAAGAAAATATTTTTTTGATTATCCATTGTCTAATGAACCCAAAACATCTGAATATAAGATAAATATAAGATAGATATAGAGTTTATTCCATTGAAAATTACTATTGTAATAAGGGATGATGAAATACTAATCTAAAATTTATGTGTTGACTTAATTCAATACATATGCTAAGGCGAGAACTCTATAAACAGATTGGGGTAAATTGATTCCCATAATGCCAATACTAGGTTCTTTTTTATTTTGATAAGAACATTAAAATGGCCATTAAGATATTCTCATTTATAAGTGCATCTTTTATTGAATTGAGTTGGATGTGTGTTGGTAAACAGATTTGTCACTGTAAAAATGGCCCAACAGATTGTATGTGGCAAACAGTTCACAATAGTTGGATAGGCCCTTGATATGTGGCCTTCCTCTTCGTTTAGAGGGGTAGCTCCCTCGTATGATATAATTTTGAGGTTTTTCAAATAAAAGAAGAAATTAAACTTTAAAATATAAATAGAAAGCTATTGATGATGAATGCACCACACAACTTCAAAGCTTTCTTGGACTAACTTAAAATTGCTAATAACAACAATCAAGATCTATGCTTGAAAACTATTACTGGCACAATGTTGATCCAAAGATTCATAAACATCTATGAGAATGCTCACTACAAACAGAATCAACATTTCTAACAATTTAAATTCGGAAGTAAAGAACTCAAATTGCACATTCCTTTATTTTCTTGCACCAAGAACCTAAGAGGAATTTTTTATTACAAAGACAAAATTTGTACACACTTTCCAAATATCATCTTCTGATCCAAATTTTAGCACAGTGTTCCCTTTTTCTAAAATCCAAAAAGTCCCTAACAAAGCCAAAAATGACTCCTTATATAGACATAGAGGTTAAGAACTACTTGTTAGTGGTTAATAACTAGCTCCAAAATACGTAATTTTGGAGAGGTTAATTAACCTCACTAAAATTAACTCCAAAATGACACAAGTCACTGATTACAAAGATAGAGAATTAAAGCCATTACATTGCATAACGGATAAGGTATTGGCATTATCAAAAATGGCATGTACAAGAGCATCCCTCTTCTTTAGTGAGATGAGTTCCCACTATGTAAGACCATGAACTTTCTAATTCAATTGGGATTATGTCTTCAAATCTGCAAAATAGAGAACATTGTTAGAAGAAATAGTTGGCATTTTCTCAACACTTGGAACCCAAAAGAGTTGGCACTATCTTCTTTGCACAAGCATTAACTCAACTCTTCCATCATTAGAAATTATCGAGAGGAATTCTTGATAAAATTTATGAATCTCTTAGTCATTCTTTCAAACAGTGATAATATGACCTTCAATGCATTCGATCAAACAAGTTGGATGCCTTTGAGGCTGTTACAACTCCATCTTGGTTTCAAGGCACTGTGATATTCATGCTACACACATCACCTCCCATGTTCTTCATGGCACATCTACTTATATTTCACACTCCCATTTGAAGAAGGTTGCAAAATTGAAAATCACTTAATGTTGTCGGCTGGAGCTATGAGAACATTTCAGCAAATAGGTCACGTGCCTTATTTTTGTTTGCAACTATCATTGCTCTCCATGCATTCAGGCTAGAGGTAAGAGTTCACAAAAGAATGCTACAAGGATATTTCTTCACGTGGATATTATGTTTCCCAGTGTATCAGTTACCTTTATTTGTTGAATGCTTTGAATTGTTGCCCTGTGATTATTTTATCATGTCTAGCCTATCACTTCTCTAGGCTTTGAATATCATATACGACACCCTATTCTATATGTGGGTTGTCAATTTCCAACAATGACCAGTCAGTGAAAATATGTTGAGAGAAGATAGATAGCTCACGTGTCTCTATTAGTGAGGCAATATCATCTTCAAACTTAGAAATTTGTTAAATAGATTACATGCTCTGTATATGGTCATCACCAAGTGCCACAGGTTAATAGAAGAAAGGAAAGTCATGGCTAGGACTAAGGATCTTCCTTTATACAACTCATGTGCTTTGTCTTGGCCCGATGGGGAATGAAAAAGTCAGCACAAGGATCTCATGTCTTACCACTCACACACTTGAAGGCTGGGAACTCTATCAAACAATTAGTAGGTTTTGTCCATAGTCATCACCAATTAATCCATGGAACTGGGCATGCCACACATTCTTCCACTCTGCCTGCGGCTCCTTATTGCAAAAAGTAGTTGTGGCATCAGATGTGTGGCATTGTTGGTATTGGTGGACTTGGCAAAACAACTCTGTCAAAATAGTTTTTCAAATGAAAGTGGTCACAATCTAATTGAGCATGTTTTCTATTTGATTTGAGAGAAGCCTATTCAAACAACATTTTTCCTTCTTTACAAATGAAGCTCCTCAAAGAGATATTCCAAATGGACAGGTTCATTTTCAAAGTATAGAGGAAGGGAATTAATCTCATATTGTGGATTGCATTGGAAGGAGGAGGTAGTTAAGTTTCCTCATTGTTATAGATGAAATTGATAACGTGCAATAGTTAGATGCTCTGCTCCTCATGGAAATGCTAAAGAAGTCAGCTAAAAGCTTGGTGATAGTTACAAGCTAAGATGTTGGGGTGCTTATAAACAGAGGAATAACTACTACTTTGTCACATTTCTTCCGTACTTGAAAAGATATCAACCGCAAAGTATGCTATGAACTGAAATAATTGGAAACATTTTATCAACTATGTTATATGCATTCTCCATGTAGTGCAACCTATTATGTTTAGTATTATGTCAGATGATAGGTAGTGACCATTTTGAAATCCTTTGCTAACTTGATCAGAGAGGTTAATTAACCACCTCCAAAATACGTATTTTGGAGCTTATTCTTAACCCTTTTTTTTAGAAGGTTAATTTTGCAAACTTATCTTAACCTTTTGATGGAGAGGTTACAAGTTAAGCTTTTGAAGTGAAATACATTTTTTGACACTTAATCTTAACCTTTTTAGAGGTTAATGGTTAATGATGCAATTGAAAATACATATTTTTGGTTCCTTCATTAACCTATGAGGAATTTTGACTCAAGGACCAAATTTTAAAAATTCAAAGTGCTAGACAAAGTTGGTGATTAGCCAGAGTATTCAAAGGGTGAAATTTCTTTTAAAAAATTGAGGAAAAGTGGCCATTCTAATGCTTAAAATGAGGCATATTTTGAAAATAACCATAGCATCAAAAACGTAGTAATTGAGGCAATTTGATATCCAGGCAAATAGGTGGCTCCAACTGAGGACAAGGACTAACAAGAACAAAGCTCAAATCCAGAGAAACTAGAATAGTATATTATTCATTGGGCTAAAGAGTCACATGAGGGATCACTTTGAAAAAGGGAGGAAACTAGCACCAAAAACTAGACAAAAAAAGCTCCTAACTAGACTATATACAAGGCAAGTTTGCCTACCTCTAGTGACTCAAGGTATAATCATGCAAATCCATTCACTGGTTGGGGAAAATAAATACCATGGCATGCCAACATGTGACAATTCTCAAGCTTCCATGGGTTCAAATATAAGTATGCTCCTTGAATTCTAACTTTGAGATTCCTAGCATGCCCCACATCTCTGGATAAAAGAACATATCCAAATAACCAGTCTTCATCAAAAATCTCAAACTTCAAAATCAACTCTGCTTCATGTTGCATGTCGTTGATGACTTCATTTTGAAAGAGTTGAAGGATAAGGCTCTCAAATTTTTTAATGCATTTATGATAAATTTATCCACCTGACAAGCCTTCTACTTGAAATTCTAGTGATTGGTCATCATGAATTTTTTAACTTATTTCTGACACCGGACACTCTTTCTTTTCCATGGGGATGATTTTGTTTGTACTCTCTATGAAATTATTCCAACATGAATGCACATCCTTGACACATGGGATCTTCTTATGATGTATTTCTTCATCTTCTTCCAACAAATCACTCAAAGAAGAAACAATCATCTTTTCCATTTTGGTGCGCACATCCTCTAATGAGTCTATCTGATTAGGAGAATTGATCATCAGTTGATATTATTGTATGGGAAATTCTTTTAAAAGATCATCCTCATCTATTCCTTGATCTTCATGACACATTTCTTCAAGGCCAAGTACTTCTTTAGTGCAAGATATCATCACAATGTTTTCTTCATCGCAGTCTCCACTTGTGAACTTGAATGCTTCAAATTTAGTTTTCATGTATCAGGAAGAGTGAGAACTTGATGTGTCATTTTCTCCTACTTGAAACCCATATTCAATTCCCATTTCCATCATACATATTATTAAATTTTCATCAATTTTTTCACAAACTTAGTTCATGGATTTTTCTTGATGACCATCTTCACAAAATGGGAAAGCTTCATATTCCACTTGCATGTAAGCTTGAAAAGGATTTATTGAAAACTCATCATCTTTCTCTTGAAAATGATCTTCAACTCTTGTGATGATCATGTCATTTTCTGAAAACTCTTCAACATCCTCAAAAGTAAAGACTTTCATCTAAGGAGTTAATGGAGATGCCTGCAAGATTTCACTTGAGGTTATTTCTTCATCAGTGGTGGTAGAAAATTGTGAAAAATATTCTAAAGAGCCGACTTCAACAATAGAGTCCTCATTATTAATGATTGGGGGTGAATTAATAGGAAGGAATTCTCCTTAGAGGAAGTCATCATCTAAAGAATTTAGGCACCAAGTAGGAATAAAAGTAGTACAAAATTTAGTTTGATCCACATTTCTCTCATCTTTAATCATATGTTATGTAGTTCCTTGAGAAATATTTGATATTTCTTTTTTTTTCTCATTAGGATTGAGATGATTGAATACTTTCTTCTGGATTTGGAAATTTTCATGGTCATGTCTTGTTACATTAGTAGATCCTCCTTGTTTTATAGACTTCATTTCCTAACCATCTTCTTGATTAGACATAAAATCCACATCTTCTTTCATGCATGTAGATCTAGATGACTCCTTTCTAATGTTTGGATCAAGAGATGTTCTATTACCAAGGAAATAATTCTGGCATGGGTCTTCTTTCTCAAGTTCTTGCAATGTTTGAAGTAAAGAAGGATGAACTTTGTCAAGATCTAGGCATGCATTGCCATAGAAGCTTTTTAAAAACTCAATCGAATTGAGATAAGTGGAAGTATGATTTTGATGAGGAATAGGTGCAGGAATGGGGAAAACTTTTTGAACACCATTATCTATCCTCAATTGACATGAATCATTTTTTTGATCAAGTTCTTTGTTATGCTCACATGTGGAACTTCTTTCTTAAAATGATTTTGGCTTGTGAGAGAAAAACTAATTATCTTTACCATCTTCTTCATCTATCTTTTGTAAAGTTTGGAGCAAAGATGGATGGATATTTTCTAGGTCTAGTTTCCACCCACCATATGAACTCTTCAAAAACCTAGCTTGCTTAGGATCAATAAAATTTTGATTTTCTTCAGACAAAAGTGCATGAGAGATACTTTTATTATTATCCATTACTAATTTAGATGAAGCACATTTTTCAGCAAGGCCTTCTTTATATATTGAACCTTTTTCAAATAAAGAATTATGATCATAAGAAATAAATCCATAATCGTTTCTATCATCTTTTTCGATCTTTTGAAAAACTTGTAGCAAGGATGAACCATTCTAGGATCTAGCCTCCTACCACCATAGAAATTCTTCAATAAATTTACATATAGAGGTTCATTAGGAATTTGTTTCTTTGTGTATGAAAAATGTTCCTCATCAGAGTCACTGTCACTATCACTTTCCACTTTCCCTTTGTACAAACCATGCTTTGAATTTGAAACTTAGATAGAATTGCCAATATTCAAACATCAAAATAGAGTTGCCAACTTTCATTCAAGGGAAGGTACCTTCTATAGGAGTTGAGAATCTGACTTCGATAATGCGCCAAGATCACCTGCAGTGCAAATAACTTGCTAAAGAGAAACCTAGGGAACAAAGAGCTTGAAGCAAATACCACACAAGAATATTTCACAATAGGAAATTAGAATTGCTATGTGGAAATGGAATGAATTTACAATGACTGACTGACCACTTATAAAGGCCTCATGGAAGCTTGTACAACAAGCTGGAAGGAGGTAGAAGATAAGGATGACAACTCAACACACATCCACAAAAGGTGGAAAAGATAAGTATGCTAATGGGAACAAACTCCCGTGTTGTCAACAACTAACCTCAACATGCATTAAATACAAGTATTAAATAAATGCATTAACCTAAGTAATCTTAAGTAAATAGAATAAATAATTAACATTTAATTAATTATTTACTCTAACACCCCCCCTTAGGTGCAACTTAGGGGAATGCCTTAAGCTCACAAAACAAAGGAAAAAATGCAAAATGGGTTCCGGCAACTAGGCCATTTTAGGTACCCAAGTGCAATGCAACTAAATGCAACCTCTGTAAAATGGAGAAAGAGAAAAAACCCTATGGGAAAAACCCTCCTCCAAAAAGAGGTAAAAACAACATGCTGAAAAAAAACATGAAGTGAAGGAAGGAAGGCCTCAACCAATCCCCCCAAGGACAACTTCCATAACCCCAAGCATTGACCGTAGCTGAAGAAAGCATGGTGATGCAAAAGGCTTAGTGAAGATGTCTACAACCTGACCAGCAGTAGGAATGCACTCTAATGCAATAACACCATCATGGATCAACTGACGGATGAAATTCATATGCAACTCAATGTGCTTGGTAAGCTGATGTTCCACCGGATTGTGAGAAATGTGGATGGCACTCTGATTATTGCACCACAAAAGAGTAGGCTGATTAGGAGAAAATCCAAACTCAGTCATCAACTAACGAAGCCATAAAGCCTCCTGACTAACAAGAACTGCAGCCCTATACTTAGGCTCTATAGATGAAAGTGCTCGAGCATGCTACTTCTTGCACAACCATGTGATGGGACCAGAGCCAAGGCAAAACACAAAGCCATAAGTACACACTAATACATTTGGCATCGATTTGTGACGGCTAAGTGTCACAATTACAATGGCAATGTGTCGCCACTACGACAGTAATAGATGTCATTTTTTTTTAGTCACAATTTACAACGTCTATCCCCTAATGTTACAATTGCGATGCCTATCTATCACAATTTAGCCACTTTATTCTGGCACGAATCCTATCGTAATGCATGCGAAGTATGTCACAATTTCGACATCTTCCCCACGCATTATGATAGGGTCACGTCGGCATCTAGCCACAGGGTCACTATGGCAGCAGTCATCCCATTACTTCCTTGAATGTTGCAATTGTGACGTCGTCAAAAAATTGTGATGGGCACATGACAGCACCTGGCGGTGGGTAGCTCTGGCATTGACGTTGTCGACTGTCGTAATTCTTGCATTGACATTGTAATTGTGATGTTCATGCAAGAATTGCGACGATGATGCTATGTTTGCGATGCACATTTCGTCACAATGGACAGGCGGACATCGCAATTGTGACATCTGTGGTGAGTACTAGTGCGGGGCCGCTATGGCAGTGACGCCAACTGTCGTTGCCACCACAGTGACCCCGCTGCAAGCATATTCAGCCTACTGTGCCTTCAGCCATGGTGTTTTTGGTACTTTTGGCTGGAAATACATTTAGTTTCTTGACTATATTTTTGCAACCTATGTGGATGCATAGATTTTACACATGACCCATTCATTTCCCTTCCCTTACAGACCAAAGTACCATTTTTTCCTCCCTACCAAAAGGAACATATAAAGATTCGTTAGGACTAAAAACAATTTTCTCAAAAACAAACATATACACTGCAGCATTAATACAAAAAACTAGCACCTGAAATAAGGAACCATCTTCCAGGGATAGGAGCTTAGCAGCCTCACTCTCATTATCTATAGAATTGTGGACCACACTACCATTCTCTAGATGCTCACCAGCTACAAGTTTACCATTTGAATCATTTTTTGGAAGTTTAGTAGCATGATGCTGAGTAATAATACCTGTCAAACCATTTGTAGAATGTTTGACATTCTCATGATCTGTTACCATTAATTTTTGAATAAGCTTTAGAATTTCTACCAATATAGTTCTCATTATCATTGCTCACATCACAGTTTCGAGAATGTCTAACAACCATAATATTAAAATTACCCACAGAATCAGTTCCCTTTATTTTAGATTCCTGCTTCTTAACATTATTACTAGACCCATTCGATGTGCATCCATTACTTATGGTATGACTTGACTAGAAGACATTATTTGTTTGAATACCATTGGTTCTTGGAGGCACCATCTATAATATAGCATCATGATCTGCTGATGATATGGATTTACTGCATGACTAGCTAGAACTTGTGTTCTTTTCTAGACTTTCTGAAATAAAATTGACATTTGAAAAATTTTCTACCTGTTGGGATATCTTATTTACACCTGCAACACTAAAAGAGATTGTTGTCGTTTGGAAAGAATGCATGTTTTCTGTCACCTGGGGGGCATATGAATCTTGTAAGTGGTTTTCCTTTGGATGTCCAATGTTCAATGACACCCTCTTCTTTAGTTTAGAGCCATTATACTGAGATTCAAACCCACTTGCTGTTTGAATGCTAGTTTTCGTATCTCGTATATAGAATAGCATGTAAGCTTTCTAGGAAAGCACACTTTTCTCACTAACTGAATAGACCTAGAGTACAAAATGTCATAAGAATAACTTCAATCAGTCTAAGAAACTTCAGTATAATTAGTGTTACCATATAAAGAAAAGGTTCTACATAAAATTGTAGTTCTTTTGTGTATTCTGTTATACACAAATTATAATGAGCTTGCTCCACAAAATAAAACATGTCTTCACAACTATAGCAAATGTATACCCGATTATCATCTAAAGCATGCTAGATGCCTGTGGATGAATGAATAAAGTAGAAATAATGACTAGAATGTGTGCTCCAACCATCATGAACAAGAACACCATAAAGAGTGTTCTTAAAATTGCCCTCCTGTGATTGATCAATAGACAGAGAAACTAGAATATCATTCAAATGTGCAAAATTTATTAAAAAACCAGTAGATATTATAAAAACTATATTATTAGATTCCACTGAAAATGTGATCCACTGGAAAATAATATTGTAAGGGCTACTTACATGTGAACTGCTAACAAATGGTTTGAGATCCAACGTACAACCAAAGTCTACTTTTTTGTCAATTTTTCCTCCAGATCCAACTACACTTAAGCACTTGAGATGAATTGCAAGGACATGTGGTACTTTATCAATTTTGAGTTGTTCTAGAGCCTTCACTTTTACTTTGCATCATTCACATTGATCTCTTTTCACACCTCCATCTAACTGCTCCACTGCCGTGTAATGGGATAATGCTTTCAACAAGGAATCTGCTTGAATGATCTCTAGGCTCAAATCTAAGAAAGGATCAAATTTATTTGAGCAATAAGAACATTGTGTGCACTTCACCTACATGCTAGGTTGAAGCAATTATTAATGAATAAAATAATTTCTAATACTATAACCTATAGTTCCTAGCATAAAAATAATTTTGAAAGGTTTAAGTGACTCAAAAAAGTAGAAATAATGACCAGAATGTGTGCTCCAGCCATCATGAACAAGAACACCATAAAGAGTGTACTTAAAATTTCCCTCCTGTGATTGATCAATAGATAGAGAAACTGGAATATCATTCAAATGTGAAAATTTTATTATAAAACTAGTAGATATTACAAAAACTATATTATTAGATTCCACTGAAAATGTGATCCACTGGAAAATAATATTGTAAGGGTTACTTACATGTGAACTGCTAACAAATGGTTTGAGATCCAACATACAACCAAAGTCTACTTTTTTGTCAATTTTTCCTCTAGATCCAACTACACTTAAGCGCTTGAGATGAATTGCAAGAACATGTGGTGCTTTATCAATTTTGAGTTGTTCTAGAGCCTTCACTTTTACTTTACATCATTCACATTGATATCTTTTCACACCCCCATCTAACTGCTCCACTGTCGTGTAATGGGGTAATGCTTTCAATAAGGAATCTACTTGAATGATCTCTAGGCTCAAATCTAAGAAAGGATCAAATTTATTTGAGCAATAAGAAAATTGTGTGCACTTCACCTACAAGCTAGGTTGAAGCAATTTTTAATGAATAAAATACTTTTCTAAGACTATAACCTAGAGTTCCCAGCATAAAAATAATTTTGAAAGGTTTAAGTGACTCAAACAAGTAGAAATAATGACCAGAATGTGTGCTCCAGCCATCATGAACAAGAACACCATAATCAATCATTTTCTAATATCTTTTTATTTTGTTTATCATTTAGTGCTTCATTCTATTTGTGGATGATTTTGATTGGTGAAAACAAAGTGAATATTGTTACCAGTCACAAAAATTGTTTCTAATGTTGAACTAGAATATACAACAAACTCTGTGACTTGACTTCTATTAGTATATAAAGCTTTCACAAAGCTTCCTCTTATCATATGTAATATGTTAGGATACAGAGCAATCCAGATTAATCATTTAAGAAGCAAAATGGCTAAAGAGATGAAATTCAACTGCTTCAAAAATTTAGTTGGGCATATAACAAATGTAATGTTGTAATACAGAATTGAGTCGGCCTGGCATAATGAAAAAAGAATGGACAAATAATATAAGCCCATAATTCTCAAAAAAAAGTGTGGTTTCTAGGATATTTCAATAGCCTTTTACTAATTTTAATACGTACACGCATAAAACTAAATTTTTTTTTTTTTTTAAATGTTAGTTCAACTTGACAAATGAAATTAAACTGGCATCTGAGTAAATAATTGTTTAGCAAATGTATAAAAATGTAATTCTACATCATGCATCTCATTCTATAGAAGATCAATATCTCATATTCTAGTGTTGATGGATAGACTTACAACATTCACTCAATCATGCTTGAATTTCATAAATAAATAATCAGCAAAGTCGATTTCCCCTCCATGATTTTTTTTGACCTGAAACTTTTGATAAATCTGGGTAATGAAAATCTAGCGAAAATAAATGTTGTTTCACATGTAAAAATTAATGCTTAGTGTTCTTTTAATAAATTAATATCTTCCATGACCTATATTTACATATTTTGATATCTTAAAAATGTGGCTAACTTTCGTGACTAAAAAACTATATGGACCATATTCATTGTAAACACTGCTTTAAATCAATCAAGAGTAGTGCTCCTCACTATAATTCTATTTCTTTTGAACATACCATTTTATATTAAAATAGAAAGCAATAACATGGTATTTAGAATTGGTTGATGGCCTGTACATATCATTAAATTCTAAATTCCTACTACACATCCTCATCTGTATTGCATGATGTCTACCCTATGAAGATATAGCTTATTTGACATTTGATAAAATGATGATGATGAATGAAATACAATAATAAAACATTAAGATTTCTTTAAAAATGAGAACATTCAATGAAAACTTTTACCTATTAAATTTAGATCAGTCAAAAGTTAGCTTCAAAAAGCATGATAGTTGGCCCAAATAAAACATATATAATAGATGATGAGCAGGCTTACCCTTCCAAAATTTTCTCCACTTCTTGGATTCATTTCTTAGAGGTCAAGACAGACTCCTGTGCACCAACTAATTTATCAATACTAGACCTTAGAACCTCAAAATCATGCGTAACTTTGCAGAGCTCCTACTCATTTTTTGTTGCACGTTGTCTCTGTCTTGATGTTTCTTGTTCCATATCTTCAAGCATCTGCTGAATTTCCTTGAGGACACCACTGGTACCCCTGGAAACCTTCTCCATTTCTTCTACTAGTGCCCACATGCTCTCAATCTGCACTACCTTTTGCTTCACTTGATCCTAACTAGCAGAAGCTTTTTGCTTCTCTAAAATATGAGATGTTCAAGGAGATAAAGTGGGAAAGATAGAGAGGAACAGATAAAGAGATATGGAGGAATAAGGAGAAGGGGCGATAAAGAGATATATAGATAGTGAATGAGAGAGAAAGATATAAGGAGATATAGAAAGAGGGTGATAGGGATAGAGGGATAAATAGGTTATAAAATAAGTAGAGAGAGCTAAAGCAGAGATGGAGATAGGGAGAGGTAGCAAGAGGAAGACAGAAATCATGAGATATGCTCCTAAATTTTCCAATTAGAGTCCTTTCTCATTGGAAAAATAAGGAAGATATTTTTAATGATGCCTAGTAATCATGTATTACATAAATACATGCAAAACATAGAACAATGTATTTTTTCTATTTGATTTTCTACCTCTTCAGTGTACCCATTGCACATCAATGTAGTATTGCTAGTTTTTTATTCATGTTATGCATGGAAAAAGCATACAGTAAGGGTCACATCAAAGTTTTCATTGGTAAGGAGAAACCCAACAAATTACCACCATATTACATGGGCCTAAGGTAAGCTTTATGCTTGACCAAAGGCAAGGCACCTGCAGCTAAAAGTCAGGATGATCAAACTAGAGTGAAAAATGACTTTACAGAAAACACTTTGAAAACTTGTTAAGAAAATCTATCAACCTACAATAAGATTGCATTAAAACTATAATTATACAGATCCATATTATTAAAACTTAAAATACCTGTCAGTATTAAGTGTTAAAAAAAGCACACGTTGGACACCTCTTGGAATGTTCAGGGCCTCGATAACATTTGCTACAATAAGAAAGAAATCCAAATAATATTAAATCTTTGCTGAAACTCCAATTCACAAGGATGTATATTTATGTTCTAATAATCAAATACTAATAGTAAAAAACACAAAGCTGAAATGGATATGTCGCTAGTTTTTCTCCATTCATTCAGAAAACAAGCTTGATACTAAAATGTAAGTGTTTTCTCTTTAAATTATGTCATGTTGATCACAAATACTAATCACAGATTAGTTATCCAAAAGGGCGCAATAATGACAGAGGAGCCAAATACTAAAAGATGCAATGAAGAGTTGCAATTCTTCAAATGATATTAAAAAGGCATCAATAACCAGTTGAAGGACATTATTCAGACAAAAGATTACTTTATATTCTATATAGACATAAGTGGTAGTAATCCACTAGACATCAAAAAGCCAGATCCCATGAGTACAATAATTAAGATCATGAATAGTGACATATATATCACATAAGTAACAAGAGTTACATCAAAAATTGCAACAGTACAAATCACCCATCATTGGGTCATCACCATTACAAAGATATTATATCAGATAGAGATCAAATAAATATCCAACGTCTTTACAAACCAAATAGAATCAATCATATCACATTTCAATAAGGCAGATATCAGATATAGTGAATAACTTCATACCAGTATGGTACATATCACTTTTACATTATGATAAATCTGTAACAGTGATTATTTGGTCTTGCAAATTGCTCTACAAAAATTCTAATGATACTTATTGCAGATCAGTAATCAACATTAGATCGTCAGGATCTATGACATTAGGTCATTTAGTTGACTATCACTATACTTCCAACTTCAATATATATAATCCTTGTTTATTCTTTGATATTTATTAGATTGGGAATTTTCACAAAGTCATTTCCATCATTATTGGAAGTGTTTTTGGTTATCAAAGTTTGATTGAAGATATCAGAACTACTTAAAAAGACATTTTCATATTGTTCATCTATATTCTTTACCAAAGATCAGTTGCATCTCTCTAGCACTAAATTAAAGAATATATCAGAAGCATGGGTGATATTACTTGTACATAACATCAAGATACACGCACAATTGCATTGATATATCTACCCTGAAAAAATATTGTTATTAATACCTAACATTTATTTGTGGCAAAATAAAGAATTGAGTATAAGTAATAATAGAAAGAAGTTTATTGTGATTTAAAATATAAGGATTTAGTCACAGACCCTTAGGAGTCATATAAGGGAACATCAAACATTAGCTCTAACCTCAAATAAGGGATTATTAACAAGCTGAAAGTTATCCTTGTTTTTGAAGTCAAATCTCTCTTCTTCCAAACTTTCCTTGTCTGATTTCTCTGGACAATGTTTCAGGTCATAGGTCTCAGCTAGGTTGTCCACTTTATCATTTCTTCCTTTGTCTTTTGGTTCCTTGAAGTGTTTTTTTCCTACACCTTGATTTTCTATTTTTTATGTTTTCATGAACATCTATCAACTTATCATTTTTTCGCTTATATCAATCCAAGGTCCTACGATATATAGTTGTTGATCTATTCTTGCTTATTGTCTTGTTACCTCATCCTTAAAGAACTTCAATGCTATATGTTGAGATTTTTGACAAAGTAAATGTGAGTGAAGTTCTTGAAGCAATATTTGAATTACAATACTTCATCTGAACAATCTCTCCTATTAAATTTTTTGCAACTTCTCTCTTTCTTGTGAAGCTATCGTCTTAGCATGCCTAGATATCATAGAGCTCTTTCAACATCTTCAGCATGATCCCTTAATTTCCCTAGTTCTTTGCTTGCCATAGTTTCATCAAAACATTTTCTCACCTAATTGTTCCTATCCTTCACTATCACATCTCTTTGTCTATCTTCCTTGAGGTGATTAGATTTGACACACAATGTATTTTTTGATTGACTAACATTAGAAATATTACTCTTCTCATGCACAAACACTGACATGCTAGTCAATGTCATGTACTTTTTAAAAGGTGAAGGATAATTTTGATCAACATCCTTATCTCCAAGAAGCTTCACATAATCTGAATGATGACCCCTAGATTCAATCCCTACTATGTCATCCTCAATGTATGACATTGAGATGCAGTAAGAACAATCTCATAATCATCATCAATCCATGTACTCATTTCATTTGTGACAGAAGGAGGACTCAAAAAATTAACTGCTTCTGTTCCTTCCAAGTGTCAAAAACTATTTTCTCTCCTTGTATCTATTTACCACTATTTTTGGTGGTCTGTTAGGTTATTATCTTCTATGTCTACATATATTTACCATCAAATAATAGGAATGTCTAAATTCACTTGGGATCTAGGATAAACTCAATGACCAAAGGTTTTCCATGACAATGAAGCCAATAAAACTACCCATTTATCCTCATCACTGCCCGCATCAGAATTCACCTCAGTAAGGTATGCCTTACCCTTACCAAGAGACCTATGTCTAGTTTCCAATTTTCTTTGCAATGAAAACAAAGATTCATTCTTCTTAACTCATTACTCGATTCTTTTCCTAACTTAGGAGATGTGACTTTAGACTGATTAGGAGCCTTCACATCTGATTCATCATCTGATTTTTGATTCCTGAAGTTCTTATTGTATTGCTCAGAAGGAGGTGTGACTTCAATATCAAGAGCATGGTAGAAAATTGTATTGCCTTCTCTTCTATAGGCTTGAGTGCCAAGAAAGATTCTTATTTATGAACCCACGGCCTGGCTGATATTTCTTTGGTTCCATTGAAAATTGGTACATTATTTGTTCAAGTCATCTTTATACTCAATTAGTTGTAAGCTTTGTCTAGCTTGTCAAAGCATGAAGCCTTAGATGCATAGGAAAATAGTCTAAACATAGGACAAAATAGAGAAATATTTAGTATCTTATTGAGCTTCACTTTGTTTTGAGAATAGTTTAATATTCTCTACTAAACAGGGCCAACCACGTGAAGGTGGAAGCTCATTTGGCCGCACCCCCCTCCCCCTAACAACACTCTGCATTCCTCGTTAACATCTAACATTCATTCATTCTTTCAACCATTAATAAAATGTAACATTCAATCAATATCACATGATAACATTCATTAACACATTAGATTCATTAACATGCAACATTCATCAATATTCTGCATTAACACATAATTCATAAACATTCATTAGCACATAATTAAATTCATTGAGACATAAAATTCAGTCATTATCAATTAAGGTATGTAGATGACAATCATTTCTTTTTTTTCTTTCTATTTCTTTTTTCTATGTAAGCTCTAAGAGGAGCATCAATGTCATCATCAATTCCCCCCTCATCAGTTGTTATGTTCTCTATTCTTGATGATCTCAAATTCCTATGCTATTGCAAAGGGGGTCCTCTGCAATAATAAATAAAAGAGTTAAATTAAAAATAATTTATTATAATTGTTACAAGTATTTAATTATTTTAAATAACATAACTGTGGCACTCTTTACTTGATCTGACCACATCATTTTGTCTGGACTCAACATCAATATGGTCATGAACATCGACCCCTTGATCCTCTACAGCTGCTATACAAAATGTTACGTTAATCCAAACACCAATTGTAAATACATATAAAAAATTTAATAGAAAATGTATACCTCCGCCACTGGGATGCACATCATGTGAACCTTTGGCATCCACAGATTGTGTAGAAGGATTGTCAGGCTGCATTCCAACATCCTACTCATTGTTATCATTGCTTGCTTAAAATAGATATACTCACTTTATATTGGAACTTAACATCAAATAGACTAATTGGTAAAGTATTCAATTTGAAATAAATTTCATTTAGCTTATTTACTTGTGGCTCATATGCATCATTATTAGAACCTTCCACACTAATTTCAGCTTGTAGCCATTCAGCCAAGGCTCTATAGCCTTGTTGGAAGCCAATTCTCTTATCCTCTTCTATGAGGCATCTCTTGAACTCTGAGCCTTGCATTTTTGTGTGGTATGGTGAATTTTACTTGCATTGTTTCATCAACAAATGGAGGGTAGTTAAAATATCAAAAGGAAATGGTAAATAGTTAGTAGGGTTTCCAACCCTTGTTACACCTTATTTTGGTCATGTTGGAGTTGTTATAAACTATCTTTGGTCTTTGGGAGTCCTAGAGGATCCAATTTCACTCTTGGTTGGGTGTGTAGAATAAAGGTCAAGTGTTGCAATCTACCCTATCACTGGTAACAGCAAGTTTCCCTTAGACCTGATTTGTTTTGGGTTGTGTTGATGTTTTTTTTGGTTTCCATTTATGTTAGAGGGTTGGATTTTTCCAAAACACTTGGTGTCAAGGTTGGGTGTATGAGACCTTGAATGGTACAAGGGAGAAGTAACTAGTATGCAGCCTTATGTGATGAGTTGGGTCCATGAATTAAAGGAGCAGGAATTGTAACAATAGATTAGTTCTTAGGCCTAAGAATGGTTAATGGTTATTAAATTAATATGATGATCATGAATGATCTTGGATCCTCAAAATATGTGAGGATAAGAAGCCTATAATATAGGATTAAGGCATCTATCAAAGTTTCCAAGTGTTGTAAGAATGTTGTCATAACAACATTTTGCACTTATTGCAAATATTCCATGCAACATGGATAGCCTTGGATTCCTTTGATTGTGGGAGGTTATTTTTGACCAAATAGGCCCTAGAATGGTGGAGAATACACCTAATGGAGTGATGTCTTGAATCTCCAAGCATTGGTTGCATATTGCAAAAAGTTTGAGTTAATGAAGTGGCTGGAAAACTCTATTTTTGAAGTGATATTTTAGTTTTTGAAGGAATAGTCATACTTGAAGCCTAAAACGTGTTGATACAGTGGTTGAGATGTGTTCTATAGTCATTTTGAAGACTTTTTCATGTTATGTGTTAAGGGTTTGGATGAAATCTTGAATATGATAAACCTAAGAGTCAAGAACCTTCCCAAATTAGTAAAATGGGATGGAGTCTAAATGAATTCAATGTGAAGAAGGTTCCCACAATGAAGTTTGAAATTTTTGATGTTTTAGTGGATTTGGCACTTAGATCCATCTATGTGAAAGTGAGAAAGAGAACCAAAATTAAGGTGTGGATCATCCAAGGTGGAGTTTTCAAGGTGTGACTCTTGTAGCAAAGAGTGAATAGGATTTAGTTAATGATCTAATCCTATTAGGAGATCCTATAGAAGCATAGGATACTGGGAGATAAGAGAAATCTCTTGGTGGAAGTGGAAAACTAAACCTAGGAGTTTTATCTTACACCAGTGCTTCCAAAGTGTGTTACTCTGCATCATATATTGGTGTGGAGGAACACTGAGATCCAAGTTGAGGATCAGAAGCATAGACAAGCTAGTCTATCCTAGCATTTCCCATCACATTATATAAAAAATTTGATACAATTTTTCATTTACTAATACTTATAACTCTTGCTTGAAGTTTCAAAAAACCACCAGAGCCGAGCTTGTGTGTCCCGTACTTTTCTAGTCTTGCCTTTGTTGCCTTTGATGTGTTAGGCAATCTATGAAAAGTTTGAAATATGTTAGATATTATAAATATAGAGGTTAAATAGTACATAATTAGATTCTCAATAGTATCACATACCTTGTTGTACTCTCCACTAGTGTAATATTATTTTTCTTGTCAGCTTTATACTTTCCATCCAAAATCAGAGCCTGCCACTTAGCCTCAGGAACATAGGGCAGACGCTTGTACCTAGGGTTATCTCGTAAATGTTTTCTATACTGGTCCCTAATATACTTCAAACATAAACCATCTTTTTCAAGGAGCTTGTTTCTCTCAAATGCACGAGGTCCAAAGAGTTGGGTCATGCTCTCTATAAGATCATCCTTCAACGGTTTGCGTTGGTTATTCCACCTTTTAAGTAAAAAAAAACATGTTAGACTCATAAATGAAGTGAAGCTACCTTTAATATAGTTCAAGAAATGGATGAAAAGGAAAACTATTATAGCAATGATATGAAATCAAAATAGTGGTTTGGGGTTTTAGTTAGGATATGATGTTCCACCAGGTACGCAAGGTAGGCCTGAATATTCGCAAACACTCATCACCAAGTTTTCTCCAAAAAACATCATTCCCTACAAAACAATCATGGGATCATTAGTCGATGAAGAGTGATCAAAAACTAAATTACTATTATATCACTATAGAATAATAATAACTTTAAAGTACCTAGAATTTTGGCTACTTTTAATGGAATGCCTTCAATATGACATCCTTCACCATTCTCGTACTAGGAACATAGGAACATCTAGGAAATGATGTTGCAGCTCCTATTGCAAAAAGTTTCATAAGTTTCATAAGTCTTTGTCATGAAGTATAAAAGAACAAATGATAATTGATGTTAAAAGTTGTAAAAAAAAAACTATTTGTTGCTATCATAAGAGAGAAAAAGAGGGATTTGTGTACCAGTAGATGGTGCAATAGTCGATGCCTGTCAGCTGTGCGTTACTGACTTAGCAATCGAAAAGAGATTTGTGGTTGTCCTGGATGGAGGCGGTGTCATCATAGGATTCAATTGATGTGAAGCTAAAGAATAAAATTGTTAGAGCATGCATAAATATAGAATACATGGACTAGCATGGACAAGATTGTTAGAGCATTAAAAAAAAGGATTGTTCAAGCATGTATTCTCAATGATTATGATCATTCCTATATATATTCAGTGGAAAACAGAAGTGGGGAATGGAACATGCGATCTACCTGAACCACTTGCAGCACCCTCATCATGGGAACGGGGCTCGAAATCACGCAAAAAACTCTATAAAGACAATGCATCCATATTTTAATTAATGCCATAAAAGAGCATAACATAAAAATTATTATTGAACTCTTGTTATAATTAAAAATTTCATTAATACTTACTTTTAAGGTTTTAGAGGTGTGCATCAATTCAAATCCCCTTTCTCTTATTTCTTGAGTAGTAGGCTTTATGGTTGCCAAATGTAAAATTTCTCTGCCAATTTTCTTTAGCAACTTTTTAGTGGAACCGATCGGGTCATCGGTGTCTGCTAAATCAATATAAAAAGGGTCCTCCTCAAGGGGGTGCTGCTGATCAAGGACTACAGGTTCCTTTCCCTCCCTCTGACCATTGGCCCTCTGTGACAACAATAGTATTAGTATTATCAAAATTACTCCAAAACAATGAAGAAAACAACATTAAAAAAAAAAACATTTTACTTCTATCTAGTTTGCACAATTACAATGAGTTTTACCTACTTGTGTGTAGATGAGCCGAGAACATTGCCAACATCCCCTCTGGGCAGTTGCTCCATATTGTGCCCCTGTGTCAAAGATCAAGTATAAAAATGTTAGCCAAAAATTTATTGACTAAATGGTATGTTGGAGTCATTGATTAGAAGTTGGTTTAATAGTATGTACCACCCCCATGATAGTAGCCTTGTTTGCATCTATGCGGTTCAAATTGTAATCAATAAGAAGCTCTTCCCTTGCACATATTGATTTTATCACACAAATGAATACACAATTTCCCTCACGCACCTCAAATATGCAATTGGGTTGCTTTATAGTTGAGCCAGGTCGTGTACTATTTATAAAACCCACAATATTCCTTGTTGGTTTTGGCATTCCATCAATGTATATAGCCACACTTTTACTTTGATTATTGTCTTGCTATTGTATATAATTTTCTGAGAGGGCATACCTATGCATACTTTTTTTATATTGAACAATATGCATCCAACTTTTGTAATCGTAACATGGTCCAACATACTCCATCAATTCAAAAACTTTGTTGCAAGACACCTTTATGCCGTCCATAGAAAATAGGCCCAAACCATGTAGTGATGATGGTGCTATGTGATATATCCTCTCATTAACACAAAAATTAGTGTTTATTGGAGGAAGTTCCTTGGGTACCCAATGTTTCTATAGATGTTGGTACCTCAAGGGCACCTTGATGTCGCCTTCTATCTCATCATCATAAGAACATGACCCCCCTTGAGCAAGGAAAAATTTTATGCGTTTATTGAATTTCTTTCTAGTCCTTTGACCTCTAGTTAATCTCCCTATTCTAGATAAACTGCATGTCTCACTTTCCTCTTCTATTCCTATATTTCCCTCACTCAAGGAAGACACTTCTGAAAAACACCTATTCATTGGTACCTACAAATTGGAGAGATCTTAGAAGACATCAATCTTACTATTGATAAGTGTATTAAATAGACTGTCTATAAGGAGTATTGACTTATACCTGTCGATCCATGAGACTGTGCGGGATGTTCCTGGAAGGGGTTCAATTTCCTGCAAATGTAATTCAATTATCATGAGCATAATAACATCATAATCTCAATCACATCCATCATTAGCATCACATAAAAATAAAAAACATTAAAAGGTACACAATGAAACACTTAAATCAGGCTCACATTATAAGCCTACTAGGGAAGTAGGCCTAGTGAAGGGCTAAAACTAGGTTTTTGTATTAGCTGATGAGTTGAGGGCTTAGTTAGCTTGGGGACATGCTATTTGAAGTTGTTTGATGTGTGTGGAGGTGGAAGAAACACCTAGTTAAGGTGAAGTCAAGTTTGGTGCCTATTGAGGCATTGTGAGCATTTGATAGTTTGTTGATTAGATTGCTTGGATGAATCCATTGGTTGGATTGAGGGACATTCATGGGATTATTCCAAAGATGTAGAACCTAAGGTGGCATAAGGATTTGGTGTGCACTCTGATAGGTTATGGAGTTGGCTTGGATCAAGGAGAGGGATCTTATGAAGATGCTTGGTTGGTGTTGTGAGAACACTATGGAAGTCCCTCTTGTTATGAATGATTGCAAGTCCACCTAGGGTCTCTGCATCACCTACAGAGGCAGAATTATTAACCAAAAAATTGGGTAAACACTTATATTATGTTTTCCCTATGAATTTTATTCTAGGTACAACTCTCTTTTATAAATATTTAATGAATTCCCTTTTCTAAACTAAACATTTACAAATGCTTTTGACCTGAAAGAAAATAAGGCTCAATACATTCATGCATCAATATGTGTTTTAAATAGTTTTATTTAATTAATTTAGATTAATAGTTAATTTAGATTAGTAGTATTCTATTTGTAGTTGAAACTTGTAGCTTTTAAATAGACAATGAATAAACTATCTAACCATATATATAAGACAAATATATTTCTATCAAGAAATGAATATTAAATAGATTAAGGATTGATGGCATACCTCTAAATTCCATCATCATCATCCTCATCGTCATCATCATCATCATCATCATCATCATCCTTGTCATCATCATCATCGTCATCATCATCATCATCCTCACCATCATCATCATCTTCATTTGTGTTGTCGTCATCGTCGTCATCATCAACATCAATATCATCTTCATCATCATCATCAGTAGCAGAATCATCGTCATCATCTTCTTCTTCTTCTTCATGAAAATTTTGTGTTAGGAACATCATCCAATAACTGTCGATCATGATCACCATCTACATCATCTTCTACTTCTTCGGTATCTTCTTCTTCCACCTCATTATACTTTATTGGCCTTCCTCTCAGTTCATTTCTAACAACAAATGACCAACCCAGTTTATGTGGAACCTCTGAGTAAAATACCTGCTCACATTGGCTTGGAAGAACATAAGGCTCATCCCCAACTGGCTCAAACGACCTTGTATTCACCATTGTAAATCCATTATCATGTTCAATAACAGTTCTATCAGGATCATTTGGATTAAGTCGTAGCCTATACCATTTGACAACGAAGATTACTAATTTGAAGGAACTAAAGTCACACTTAAATATCTCATCCAAAATTCCATAGTATTGATTTTTAGACTCTTGAGGATGTAAGTCATTTCTAGATGAAATATTAGTCACTTGAAAGACTGTAGTTATTCCTGAATCACCAGTTTTCTTCGTGTTATCCAACACTTTGACACGAAATTTTTGACCATTATAGAACATAGCCTTGTGGTGTTTAACGTACAATAATATGTGAAACATGTCAAAATTATTGTATCGTGAGTTGATAAACATACGAGTGATTAATAAATTTTTACGTACCTGGAAATCTCTTGAACCACATGCTAAATCTATTTCCCTTTGCATAACATTGGAATCTCCATTACGATGAGCTTCTTTAACCAATGAAGATACACCTTCCCATGTTAATGTGCAACCAGAATGTTGACATCGTTCAATCCATACCATCATCCAATCAGGATTGTTTGCAATATACAAATGTAGTGCATCCCACTCTCGAGCACCTATACAAAAAAAAATAGACAACTTACAACCGATTTATTTTGAAGATTAAGAAATAATTTATTAAAATAACATCTTATAATTTATTACCTCTCACTTTCCTCAATGTACCTTTCCCCATCAAGTACTCCCCTTCTAATTTTTAAAAAGGCTCGAGATCCCAAATGCGATCTACATGGATATTTGATGCAACTTAGGAAGATATTTAGTAATGTACACCATAGTTTGGTATACCATATATCCCTCTACCATAGAACTCTCAGGATGTGCTCTTTGTCAAACCAAAGCCTTCAAAGATTTCAAATGCCTCTCAACCATCCACATTGACCTAGTGTGTACAGGTCCACACAATTCAATCTCCTCAACTAGGTGTATGAGGTAGTGTTCCTGTGCATTGAAAAAAGTTGGAGTTAGACACTTTTGCATTTCACACAGTAAAAGAGGAATTCTTCTCTTCCAATAGTTTATATCTTCTTTATGGATTTCTTTAGATGACAACCACCTACATTAAGAGATTCAAGCCACAAAAAATATATAGATATGAGACTTTACAAAATAATATACAATAGATTACATAGCAAGAAAAAAAATCGCCAATATAATAAATATATACAGAAAATTGAACAGATATTACTGCTTACCTCATATATTTTCCATGATCATATATCACTTATTTGATGTTATTGTTGAAGTGCTCTGGGAGAGATAGAGGAAGCACGTACTGCAGTAATTATAAACCAATCATTTCATTGTTTTCTAACATAACATAACGAACAGTACATGTAGTTTATGAATATATTGTAAATACAGAAGAATATAACTTACGTTGACGAAAGTATGCCAATCATGCATTTTGAGCCCTAGCCCAAATTCACTTTTTTTTTATATGAGATTGTTTATGTTCGTAGCAAATCCTGTGGGAAATCAAATTTTTCGTATGACTTCTTTTATGGCATCACTTTGCTGCTCCGTTAATAACCATGGAAGGGCACTTATATTAATCTGATCTCTGTTGCTATTTGAGTGAATGAAATTCTTCAATGCATGATTGGATTAATGTATGTCATTACAAATTTTGACAATTTTTTCTTTGTCACGCCTTCCATCCAATATTTTCCACAATGTCTCTGTTATATTCTTTCCAATATGCATAGTATCAAACAAATGCACAATTTGTAAGTGCTCGTAGTAGGGCAACCTACTAAATTGTCTAGGATAGCTTTTTAGTCCCTTTGGAAGGTTGTCAGTATTGCCTTGACAACCTTCACGATCATCAATTACACAATTAGTAAACAAAAATCACAATAGAAATATATAAATTACAAACATAAACCATTAGGTGGAATGGCATTACCTCGGCGATTAATTCTATTATATTCCAACTTCCATAGGCAAGGTGTCATTCTTCATGGCTTTGATGTAGTCTCTTCTTTCCCATTGAAAAGATGTTTTTCCGTACTTCGATACTTATGATTCCTATGGAGGAAGTGTCTACACTCATCAAACACCAGCTTACCTAAACTTTTTGAATAAGAAGATTTCATCTTTGGACCACAAATTGGACATGCAAATTTTCCCTTTGTTTGAAGACCTACAAGATAATGATATAATTGGATTATTAAATATGTTGATTTTTATAATTAGAATTATTGTGCGCAACTTGAATTCACTATAACATACCACAAAAATGTGTTAGCCCTAGGGCATCATGTATTGTCCATGCAAGTATTGCATGCAATTGAAATTGTCTTTGTCCTATTGGTCTAGACACGTCATACATAGTGACACCCTTCCATATCTCCACCAACTCGTCGATAAGAGGCTCAATATATACATTCATATCTTTTACTTGATATTTACCTACTTGAATGAATAGTAACATTACATAATTATTGTGACCATTTTACTACAAGATTTGTAAGTACATGTAAATTAATAACTATCAAATGATAAGATACCTGAAACAATCGTTGCCAACATAATATGCTCTCTCTTTATTGACATCCACGGAGGAATTTTATTGTTGATAACAAAAGCAGGCCACATTGAGTAAACAGATCTCATCTCTCCAAATGGATTGACACTGTTCGCTACCAATGAGAGCTTGAGATTATGAGGTTCTTCTTTGAAGTGTTGCCACTTTTCCTCTATGTGCATAAATGCCAAACCATTCGCAGGGATTCGAATAATGTCATCTTGACTTCTATTGCATGCATGATAATCCATAAATTGAGCCAAGCTACTACACCTGAATAATTATCGCATCCGTGGAATAATGGGGATGTAACGAAGAACCTTTTGAGGCACCTTTTTTGTTATTCAATCTATTCGACATCTACTCGTATGACATACAGGGCATTGTGTTGCAAATTCATGTTCCTTATAATATATAATATGATCATTGGGACAAGCATGTATTGCTTCATACTCCATTCCAATATCTTTCATAACAGCAATTAATTCTTGATATGAGTGAGGTAGAATATTTGATGATGGTAACAGAAACTCGCCTATCAATCTACAGCAAAAAATATAAGTTGTTAATATAAACAATATTAGTGGTACATTATTCACCCTTTGTTAACTATAAAGACATATATGACATACCTTAACATACGTGACATTGTTATGTTGGATAAACCATTCATAACCTTCAAGTTCAACAACAAAAATATAGCAGAGAGAAGAGTTGTTTGGGAGTCTTTGTATAGGGGCTCGTATGCCTTCTGAAGTAGAGGTACATCAAGGCTATCATCATCATCATGATCAGATATGCTTGGACTAGATGTGTCATGGATCAATGTATTTATACCATCCTCTTCAATTGTGTTTTCTGGCACATGATCGTCATCTTCCATGGGATCATTATCTTCACCTTGGATATTTGTACCTCCATGTTCCTCCACTTCAAAAACCATATTCTTCGGATTGTTTTGGTTCATATCATGTACTTCCCTGGGAAGATCAACCTATATAGAATTCATTAACATAAATAAACCATGATCGTCAACTCATCATCAAGTGATTTCATATGTATATAAATTGTTAAAATGATATAATGAACGACTTACCAGTGGATGATAGTCATGCCCCCCTTCAGTGTGACCATTCTCCCTCCAATGTCTCTTAACTATTTTGATTAGCAGTCTTCTACGATTTAAGCCCTTACAAATATTGCAAGGACAATAACTTTTTCCATCACCTTTTCTTTTCAAGTTAGACAACAATCTAGTGATTGTCTCCCTATTTTGTTCTTCACTTATATTATCTAACATGATCATTCTCTGTAGGAAGCAAAAATCGGGCTATGAAAACTTCGGTCTACAACTTTCACAAACTAAGAAAAACTGTCAAAAGTACACAAATCTTCTTAGACCTAGCTAAATACTTTAATATTTTAAAAATACTTTCTTTGACTTTATTCCTAAGATTATTTGTAAAACTTTGACCAACCACCTGAAGGTCTTATTTCAAGAGACCTTACAACATTAAGCCACTAAAAGCAATTTCAAAACATATAAGCTAAAAGTCTAGTTAAAATATACATTAGAATAAAAAATATACAATTTTCATACCCGAGCGCGTGGCTATAACTCATGCAATGGCCTTCTTGCTTAGCTATAGAAGCTCTCCAGCAATCAAATTATACAAACTACAAGGCCTAACAAAAATTTCAAAACATATAAGCTACAAGTCTAGTTAAAATATATTAGATTAGATTCAACAATAGCAAGCAATGTTATTCAGAATTAGATTCAACAAACCTTAGTAGTGTAAATAGCCATCTCCTCTAAACTGGACTCCAGACACGAGGGGGCATTCACATACTCTTCCCCTAAAGGTATCTTGAAGAACAAAAGCCACTATTCTTGAGTTGTGAATTGCACCTCAAGATGAATGAAGCTTAAAAGGAATGAAAATTGTTTTCATACATTTAAATTAGGATGTAATATTTATTCATAAGTATATACCTTGCAAGCACTTAAAATTGTTGTTATATGTGTTGCAAGAAAAGAAGAAGTTTCAAGATAAGTTTACATTGTTGTTATATGTGTTGCAGGAAAAGAAGAACTTTACATTGCTTTAACTTGCCATTGACGAGTATCATCTAAGACTTTTACACACTTTTATATGTATGTTCAGTGAGCATAGATCAAGAACAATGGTAAATGTTGAAAATAAAAAAATAGATATGTCATCAAATGGAATCCATAACAGTGACGACGAGACAGTGAGATGGATTGTTATAGAAACTCAGAGATGATAGGACATGACAAGATGTACATTTACTATTGTCTAGAGGAGCATCATCATCAGAGGTTATAGAAGAGCTATCAACAATGATATGAGTAGATTTAATGACATTAAAATAGCATGATCGCAATTAATTTCAGTGAAGAAGAAGATCAAAACTATGATAAATATTAGAGAGGATGACTCATATGATGAGGGGCAGAAAGAGAGATAATTTCACCTTTTTGTTAAAGGTATTTAGAGTGTTTTCAAGGTGATTCACTATCCTTGGATACATTCACATCTTTTATTTGAAGGATATTCACCATATAATGATCATCAATTTACTGTCTTGTCTAAGGGGTCCAAGCACTAATGTCAAAGACCATTTTCTGTTAATAATGGTATGCTTGTTGCACATTGCCTTTGCTTGAAAGAGGGGATCTATGCGATGTTGTGGATATTGTGATTTGGTATATTAATATATTATGATATTTCTTGGTAATGTGAGATCTTATTGAGATCCACCCTCTTGGCATGTTGGCCAATAGAGTCATGTTATTATATTGTAGCCTTCCAATAGATTCTTCCGAAAAGTTAAAATATACATTCATTATACACGATGACCTTCTATTATCAATATGAAGTGATGCATAGATTCATACGATATTTTTGAAGAGAAATATTCTAATCATTAGCACTGATCCATAACAACTATGTCCCTGTGCATATTCAGTCAGATGCCTGGGTATTTCTATTGTAGTAATTCAGGGGTTCTCATAATATCTGCCACTGATTCACCATTTAGATTCTTCACTTGACAACTTCCTTTTTTCCAAAAAAATTTAGAACTATTTAGGCATGTGATGGTTTTAGCATACTTGAAGAGATTCCAACAATGTTCTTTTCATAGTTGGTGGCATAAATGTTAACAATGGTAAAGGGGATGTTGACCTCTTAGAGTTTGAGGCTGTTCAATGTGTTGAGCATGCTCCTTAGAGTAGGTAGTGAAAAGACTTCTAGAAGCTCTTTCCCTTCAATGATATGTATGAAACTGATTTTCCATGGAACTCAGAATACAAGAGACAGGAGATGGTAGAAGGGTCCATTATTAGATTTTTTTGCATGGGGCAAGGAATTAAGGTGTGATTTGTTATATTGTCCCCATACTTCCAATGTTCGGCATTTATGCAAGTTGATAACTTTAGTAGCCTAAAATTATATTCAACATCTGACAACAGTGGAGATACTATTATTTGGAGAAACATTTCAGTCACATTTTATCGAAGGTAGACTCTTGGAGGCATGATATATTTTTAAAAATGCATTGATGTGAATGGCCATTTTTGAAGAATCAAATCTTAAATGCTAAACACTATAGTGGTTGGCAATAAATTAGGTCCAACAATTATTAGGGCTATTTGGATGGTTTACAACTTCAACATCTGCATTATTCATCGATTGCATCTGAGTTTCATTTGATTATATCGATTGGTGTTGATGTCTATATTATGTTCACCCAAAAAGGTATGAATGCACTCCAAAATCCCTCAAGTCTTCATTTCAGCATGCAGAAAGTTCCCAAATGCACCAATGTACCCATAATTGTGACATTTTTCACCATAGGTCCCACCTATCCTCTTAAACAACTTAGAGCTTCATTGATAGTTTGATTTGACCCTACAACTACTAGATTCAATTTGAAGGCTCCAAGAAAATTGTCCTTTATGTGGTTGGCATGAAGTCAAAGAAAAATTGATGCTCATCCATGCCACATTTATTATTGCATGACCCAAAGATTTACATATCATCTCTAGGCCACTATTTTAGCTTCACTTTTCCAGTGATTTCATCATCATTGCACAAAATTTAACACACCATCAAGGGTATGGTGAATGTATAGGAGGCTCTTCTAATAGGAAACAAGTGAGATCGTAGATTTTCACATGTAGATGCTGGTGTTTACAATTGTTTGTGCACAAGCACAAAGTGATAGTGATTTTTTGTTCATTTTTGTTCATGTTGTTAGCATTGTTGTCCTAATTTAAGTGTGTAATGATACAATTGCTTTAACAAAATCCCCTGCATGTTTTACACTTAGTTCCAAGGGTTCCTTGGCGGGGCACTACATAGCCAGTACAACCAAAATACTTTCAAATAGAAACTATTTAGTAACGAGGACAGAAAATTCTTCTAATAGAGAACACTACATAGAACCAGACAGAACTGAATGTTATGGTTGTGATCTTCTTCTCAAATCTATGCAGCATGAAACATTATACTTATGTGTATAGACACACTTCTTGTATGTGATCCAAAGCTCGTATGTTATCAAGTGTGTCCAATGATGGGGAGAGACCTCTATGCAAGCAGAAGATCTGCAATGAAACAAAAGAAAAGAAAATTTTCTTATACTAAGAACAAGTTTGTTGTGCTGCACAGGATACCAACAAAATAGTGTATAATATCTTTTTCTTTACCTGGCTTTCAATGAGGGCTATTAGTGGCAAGTAATCAAAGAGATCTGTAAAATACTTCCATACATTTGCAGTTCCATATTATCCCATACATTCATCGTAAAATCCATACCTGAAATTGCAAGAAAACAAAATAATTCTTGAACACAATCAAAAAATTAAGATAAATTACAAATAGATTGAAAAATTTTGGTCAGCTTTCTAATCTCCCCATTCAAATACTAATATTTTGCCTCCCATAATTTAAATATAGCCTCAAATGGAAAACAATGTACGTGTCTGTTTTAAGCATGATGATACGAAGAAATACTATAGTTAGTGCCCCTCGTCAAACAAGCCAAGCAACAATTTTTTTTGGTAATTTGAAGTTCCTAAACTGAATTATGTTCCCCTACGTAATTTGAAATTTATGTAACAAATCCTCTTCTACCTTTCACTGAAGTCAAGGATGGTGGAGGAGTTAATTTAATATTTACTAAATTGTAGGACAATTTATCTTGGGAAATATAGGAGTTGTATGTGTGTTACGACAATGATTTTTGAACTCTAACCAGCTGCATTTCATAAATGTTGACTTGGGTGAGAAAATGGTTGTATTTAAATTGAGAAATGATGTTAATTCATTTGAATTTAAGAGATTATTTTTTATTGAGCTCACCATTTGTTACAATTCAACGTGAGAGCCTTTAATAGAAAAGTCAAGTTGATAACATATTTAAAAATAATGCATTTGATGCAATCATGCATTTTGCTATTGTTTCTTATGTTGGAGATAGTAGTCTTGACCCATTAAGCTATATTATGATTATGGGAATTTATATTCTATCCGTTTGCAAGTTATGGAATGGAATTATTTGCAAAAAGTTTTTTTAATATCAATTTCTTCTAGAGAGTGAATTAGGAGTGTGCAGTGGTACCAGTGGATTTGGAAGAGAGCGGTGGATGACCCATATTTTTCTTAGCTCTAGTATAGTCATTCATCACAAAGCTTACATTTCATGTGTGGGAGTAACTCTAGAATGTCACAAATTAGTATATTATTATAGTTCAAATCTTGTTTATTTTAGTTTTAGTTTTATTTTGTAAAAGTCAATCTAGATTTAAATAATTATGCCTTTAGTTTCAAATTTAATGGGGGATTGAATTGAACTAACTATTTCCTCTTATTAACTAGTATACTAAATTACAACATTCATTTATTAATGAATAAAATAGAGATGCTTAGTAAAAGAAATTTTCTCAAAAATAGGTATGGAGGTTTGTGTTTACTGGAGGGTAGCATGACCAAGCTTAAAAATAATAAGAATGGAAATACATGTGATCAGTGGATTTGTACATGTGAACAATGTGGCAAGCTCAGTTTGTAGGGGTAAGCCATATGGATGCCTAATTTTCATGGAAGGACCTTCATGCTCGCCTTCAACTTGGGACCTCATTGCTCCATTTGACAACATAACAACCCAATGTCCATTTTTGGCTACTCAAAGTCGTGTCTATTTATCTCCAATATTTGGTGCATTGAGATTTTGGTGAAACTATTGTTATATATTTCCCTTATTTACCAAGTTGAATATGTTGAAACATATGAATTGCAGTTGTTTGCATTAATATGGTTATGGTTTAAATGTAAAATGATTGTCTAATTTTCATTGTAGATATTATCATAATATTGGATTAGACACTGACTCTATCAAAGGAAATACTTTCCAATAGAGATTCATCTTAGACCACACCCAATATAGATACTTCCTCACTGTTGTGATTTAATGATACCCTGAATTGTTCCTTCAATAAATCTGGATTATTACTATAGATGCACTGCACATGCAATAATATCATGGTGACTGAATATACTTTCCATCCATAGATAATATAAATATTACCATGATAAGTTGTGTCCCATATATCATTCTCAAAATCATCACTTTATCCTAGATATTGACTGTATCAAATTAATACCAACAATAGTTTCTGTCTTGGATTCTTTTGTGCCAGATAACGCCAAGGGACCAATGCCCAAGAATCATTTTTTAGTATTATCTAACAATCTCACAAGGATGGAGAAGTTTACAATAGCTCCTTGATTCACAATGTTAGAAGACAAAAGATCAATTTCCAAGAAAAAGGAAGAAAATTGATTGGTAATCCAGTTTTTGACTCTTTGACTGCTTAGTTATATCTTTCCCACTTTACCAGTTGCAAATAACCTATGGTGAATGCGAATTTTCCATGGGGTAAATGTAGGTTAGCCACTTTTGTTGATCATTTAATATTGCTCTTTTGGTGGCCGTCACTGTTGCATATGGATTCATAATGAGGCGCCTTTTGTATTGAAATGGCACTATTTTTTGAAAGCATATCTCAATATGCAATCAACTTTAACTTTTGATTCAATCTTCATATTCATCTTGCCCTTGATATAATCATATTTGCTAGGTTTGGTTGAACAAATATGTCTTCTCTATATATATGGATTAAATAAATTAATTTTGTTATGTGATGGTTATAAAGTAGCTTGGGCTCACTGAAGTCTCAGCTCCTTGAGGTTTCGTTAACCATTATAAATTGCAGGTTTTCTAAGCAGCATCAACAGTAACTATAAAAAAGAACGATTTCTTATCGAAATATCCTCTATTTGTTTATTCTCTGTTGTTCAGTTCTTTTATTGCTCGACTGTTTAGAATGTCAAGTACTATTGAAAATCCCTACATTTTTCTATCTTTTCGTCTTATAATTCAATTATTGTGGCTAGTGCAAATGAGAAAGTCGTTGAAACCCTCTGTGCAAAAATTCTTCAATTGATTTTTAATGAATAAAGCCCTAATTCAATAAGTGTTTTTTTTTTATGGGGATTCTTTTAGACATGGATGAAATGGATAATGGATTCGAGTATTCTAATGAGGATCTGGATGAAGAAGATGTCGCCATTGAAAACTAGTATTACAACTCTAAAGGTGCCAAATAAATTGAATCTTTTCTATTTTTTATTTTTTTAAATGGCAATGATTTTTTATTTTTTTTTGAATAAAAAATGGGTATTTGTACAAGTAATCACATGCCCTAAAAGTCAGGGTGACGGTTACTATTGCTCATCAAGCATTATGTTGTTCCTATAATGCCAGATCATTTGTTATCGATGTTGAATTTTTCAAGTTTTGGGAATGTTTCAGTTAATGGCTATTATGTTGATGACAATGAGTGAGTCTTGCTTCACTATCTCTAGAAGGCTCCACTTACTTCATTACTATTGAGAGTGCAATTAGTATGGAGAGACTATAAAGATGCATTGTGATGTGTAGATTCTTATGAGAGGGGGCTTTAAACTTATCGATACTGTGTATTAGGGTACAATTTGTTGTAACAACTTGTGACAGACTATTGTAATCCTTTTTGCAACAACTGGAATCCATTGTGTTTGTAAAAAGTATTTTAGATCCCTTCAAAAAATATTTATTCTATAATAAAAATATATAATATTTTAGTAAACTCGTTGATCCAAGTTTCACCAGAAGTGGTTCAGAAGAACCTCTCATGAAAATGAATGCTATACTTAGCATTCATTACACTAAATTTTCCATGCATTTAAGAAGCAAAAAATATATTAATTAGAAAAAAGATCTAATTAAAATTTGGAGGGATCAATGAATTTATAAAATTAATATTTTAAACTACTAAATTAATATGCTACCAAAATATGTTTACGTAATTTTTTTTGTACTCAAATCATTTGCTTACATTTTTCTAAATAGTAAGTTGCATGGCAGTGTCTGTAAGCATAGCTTATTAACAAGATCTCTGTGTTCCCATTATGCTTGGTTATTGGACATTTTTTCATATAAAAAAATACTATATTTTATCAAGCCAAAAAAATTTCTTATCAAGATCTTTTGTTTCATAAAGTATTAGTGATAGCCAAAATATAGTGTCAGTTGTCCAAAGAGAAGTTGAAACAAAAAGATCTTTGCATGTTGCCAAATACCCAGTGGGACTTCACATGCTTGTGAAAGATTTTGAAAGGGTGTGCCTTGATCAACTTGTGGAATATTTTGAGAGGTTGTGCTAGATGAATGAAGGCAAAAAAGAGAAGGTTTAGATCATCAACATTTTTGGAATGGGTGGGGTTGGCAAAACAACTCTGGCCAAAGAGTTGTTTAACCGAAAATGCTCCTAATATGAGCGAGCATGTTTTCTAGTTGATGTGAGGGAAGCCTATGGAAATATAAGTTTTTCTTCTTTACAAATGAAATTCATCAAAGATCTATTCCAAAAAGATCCATTCCATTTTAAATCTACAGAGGAAGGAAAAACTCATATAGTGAATTGCCTAGATAGGAGCAATAGGCTAAGTTTCCTAATCGTTCTAGATGATATTGATCACCTGCAGTAGTTAGATGCTCTACTTATAACAAAAATTGTAAAGAATTTGGTTTATAGCCTTGTAATAGTTACAACTCGTGATGTGGGGGTGCTTATAAATGCAAAAATTAGTCCTGCCTATAATCTAAAAGGGGTGGATATAGACAATGACAGAGAGCTATTCTGTTGGCATTCCTTTGGACAATCCCGTCCAACTGAGGGTAATGAGAATTTGGTTAACTCCTTCCTGAATGTATGCAAAGGATTACCTCTGTCACTTCAAGTTCTTGGCAATCATGTTCATGGTAGAGATTAGAATTATTGGAGGTTAGAATTGAATAAAGTTACCAAGACATTGCCTCGAGACATACACCAAAGCCCTAAAATAAGCTTTGATGCATTGGACTATGAGGAACAACAAATTTTCATGGATTTTGTATGTTTTTTTGTTGACAAATCCAAGCACACTACCATGGAAGTATGGGAGGCATCAGCATGGAGCTCTCGGCATGCAATGGAAACACTTAAAAACAAGTGTCTTGTTTAAGAAATGAAAGGGCATTCATTAGAAACATTTATGGTTATAATGAGAACGCATGACCATCTGCGGGACATGGGAAGATAAATTGCAAATAGCTTGAGCCCACCACATTTTTGGCGGCCAGGAGACAATTTACATCTGGTATGGTTGTGTCTCCTCCCATTTTCTACTTCATATATGTAATAATAATAATGATTGGAGAAAAATGGATTAGCTTTCCATCATCCTCCTCTGAATGTTTCCCTTGGCCCTTTCACCACAGAGATCCCCATAGAATATAGTAGGTCAAGCAAGCAGTTAGCAGATGTGGGTCTTTGTCCCTCTCAGTGTGTCGAGTTAGCCGATGTGGGTCTCTACCCCTCTTAATGCATCAAGTTAGCACTAGATGCGGGTCTTCACCCCTCTCAATGCTACTGAAGTCTCCCACCTTTCCTTTCTAAAGAACCCTGCATCGATTTCTTTCAAATGAAATCCTGTGCAACATTTTTTGATTTTTTTTTCTCTTATAGCACAGTGGCGTCGCAATTGCAACATTTTTCATCACAATTGCGATGACATCAAGCTAAAATTGAAAAAAAAAGCCAAAAAAACATTACATTTTCTTACCATCACAAATTGACGTCACAAATTGACCCCTAATGTATTAGTAAGACTTTCGATCATCAACATCACCGGCCCAATCTAAGTCAGTGTAGCCAAAAATGTGTGGACTCCCCATAGTGTAGTGAATGCCATACATAAGTGTGCCCTGAATGTAGCACAGAATATGCCTGGAAGCTTTCCAATGACTCTCATGAGGGTCTTGAGAAAATCAAGAGACTAGGCCAATCGCAAAAGATAGATCAAGGAAAGTGTGTGTCAGGTACAATAGGTTGCCAACCAACTGTCGATACAAAGTAGCATCCACTGTAGGTGAAGAGTAAGAGGTAGAAAAAGTAACACCTGACTGAAATGGTGTAGGAGAAGCCTTACAATCAAGCATGTGAAAGCGACGAAGCATGTCAAGAGCATACTTCTGCTAATACACAAAAATACCAGTACGAGACTAATGAATCTAAAGACCAAGAAAGTAGTATAGCAAACCAAGATCAGTCATCTCAAACTAGTCCATTAGTGCATGCTTAACATCCTGGAGCATGGATGATGAACTACTTATAAGGATAAGATCATCAACATACAAAACAAGAATCAAAATCTCATCACCAAGATGCTGAATGTACACTGTGGAATCAGAATGGTAGTGAGTGAAGCTAGTAGACAGAAAAAATGAGTCCATCTTCTCATACTAAGCCCTAGGGGCTTGTTTGAGACCATATAATGAACATCAAAGCTTGCAAACCAAGGTGAGATCCTGCACAAAACCTGGAGGCTACTCCATATAAATCTCCTCTGTGATATCACCATGCAGGAAGGCACTCTTCACATCCATCTGATAAACTGACCATCCTTGTGAAGCTGCGAGGGATAAGACAAGGCAAATAGAATTCATCTTAGCGACTGGGGCAAATGTCTTAGAGTAATCAACACCCTTGGCTTGCGAAAAACCCTTCGCAACAAGATGAGCCTTATGCTTATCAATGAAACCATTAGTAGCGTACTTAGTGTTATAAATCCACTTACAACACACTAGCTTTCTCCCCTTGGGAAGAGAACAAAGATCCCATGTGTGGTTCTTCATTAAAGAAGAATATTCCTCCTCCATTGCACTGTCCCATTCTGAATGTTCTGTTGCCTCCGCAAATGATTGAGGATTAGTACTAATAGCATGACTAAGTAGGTTGGAACCTGCAGTGTGAGAACGGATGTGATAGGATGTGGATGGGTCACCAGCTAGAGATCCTTCAGCATCAACAGTAGCTCGAGCCCATTTAAGCATCTGGGGAGGATCATGTGGTGGAGGGATATTGAGATCACCATGATCATCATCCTCATCATCTGTGAAACAAAGTGGAGATGAAGAGGGAGTAGTGGGAGCTGGAGGAGGCACTAGAGGTGAGGAACGAACTATAGGACAGCTCTCATCAAACAGGACATCCTGTCGAAATAGGACCTCTTTGGAATCAGGATCAAATAACTTGTAAGATTTTACTTCCTCGCAGTAGCCAAAAAAAATCAATGGTTGGCTCTTCGGTTCCATTGCTTTCCTTTGAGCATTAGGTACAAATGCATATGATGTACTCCCAAAAACTCTGAATGATGACACATCAGACTTGACATGGGACCAAGCCTCTTCAAGAGTCATATGTTGAAGTGCCTTGTGAGGCATCTGATTCTGAATGTAGTTGGTGCAATTGGCTACCTCTGCCCAAAAACATGAATCCGTGGACCTAGACTGAATCATACAATTTGACATCTCCCAAAGGGTTTTGTTCTTTCTCTCAGCCACACCATTCTACTAAGGAGTGTAGGGCACTGAAAGCTGATGCTAAAGACCATGCTCAGAATAGAAATCTCTAAAATCCTAGTTCACATACTCCCCCCCATTATCTATGCGTATGCACCAAATAGAAAGTCCAGACTGCTTCTCTACAAATGCCTTAAAAACTCAGAATGAATCGAAGGCATCAGACTTGTACTTAAGAAAGTACACCCATGTGCATCTAGAGAAGTCATCAATGAATGTAAGCACGTATCTAGCACCTGAAAAAGAAGGAGTAGGAAATGACATGAGGTCACTATGAATCAACTCCAAAGGTGCTAAAGCACAAGTGGCTCGTCCATGTGGAAAAGAATCCCTATGTTGCTTGCCAAGTGCACATCCCTGACAAACACCATCTGAACAAGAAATCTAGGGAAGCCCAAGAACAAGTGCTTGTATGCTCATCTGCTATAGATATCTGTAATTGACATGCCCAAAATGTTCATGCCAAAGTCTTCTTACTAAATTTGCATTTGCAACTAAACATGAACCTGTGTCATTAGAAGACTCAAATCCATCAAATCTATAGAGGCGTGATGCAGAGTCAACACTCCTAGTGGCCACAATCATCTTTGGATCATGCAAGTACTGAATAACCACATCATGTGGTGAGAACTCGACTGTCTTCCTAGAGCCAGAGTGGCAAATTTGATAGATAGACAGAAGGTTCATCGAAATATCAAGAACACAAAGTACATCTTATAGAGAACCCCTGGCCAAAGCAACAGTGCCAGAACCCAAAACTAAAAGTTGTGAAGAGTTCCCAACTGCAATCTGTGTGGTGGCACAAGGAGAAAGTGAAGTAAGAAACTTAAGAGTTTTTGTTAAGTGGTGAGAAGCCCCAAAATCAAGAATCCATAAAGGCACTGAAGTTGTAGCTTGTGTAAAAAGCGCATGACCTTTCCCTGCATATGGAGATGAAGACTGAGGAGAAAAAATGTGATGCTCCTTCATGGCTTCTTCTAAAGCCTCTAATCATTTACAACACCTGGAAATTGAATGTCCATCTTTCCCATAAAAGCTACAATTCTCACTAGATTTCTTCTTAGTCTTGGAGGTAGACTCACCCGACTTTGAAGAATCTTTACCCTTGAGAGGGTTTACTAGAGGATTAGCTGGAGGATTAGATTTGGATGTGTCTTTCTTCGATTTTCCTTTCTTCTTTGATTTCCCCTTAGAATTTTGAGCAACCAATGCTTGGCTAGAAAAGCTAGAGCCATCCACCTACTAGATCTTTGCCTATTCCCTAGTCAACCTATCACAAAATGTCTCAAATGTAGGCATCCTATGTTGGTCTCCAAGGGCATCCATGGTGGAGTAGAAAGTAGAAGAAAAGAACTAATACTACCCCTTCAACTTTGAGAGTATAAAAAATATGCACTCATTATCCATTTTTTTCTTCCCACATCCTTGTAAAACTACACGTAGGGATTTGAACTTCATCAAAAAGTCCTCAATGGTGGGAAAGTTGCTTGGTGACAAAGAAGTCAATTCTGCATCCAACTGAAGTGCTTGAAACTCATTTAATTATCCAAACAAAGTCTGAAATTTCTACCAATAAGCCCGTGGAGTAGTCAAACCATCTAGGGGAAATAACAGACTGTCTGAAATGTTGAGTGCAATCAGCCCCTTGGCTTCATCCATCTTGTTCCTATGTTGTATAACCTCATAAGGTCATGTAAAATTAGGTTGATTCTCATCCATACAAGACCATAGACCTCTTGAAATTAGAAGCCTAGTCATTTATGCCTTCCAGGTGTGGTAGTTGTGTGGTGTGAGACAGGTTATAGATGAATCCGCCATTGAGAGAAAGAAGAAGACAAAAGTAGAAGGGTCTTAACTAAAGTAAATTATAGAAAAGAAAGACACTGCCCCACAAACATACAAGAATATCTCCCAAATACCACAAAAAAAACTAAGGAAAGCAAGAAACTGGAAAAGAATCTAGACTTGTTGATGCAGAATAGGAGGAAACACAAGCCTCTACTTTGACACCAAAAATGGAAGCTCAAATGAACTTGGAATCTAATGAAACAAGCACCAATTTCTCCATCTCTGATTCAGCTTTTCAACGCTTCTTTCAGATTAGAAAAAGACCTCTTTATGCTCAAGTTATAGCCAAAAAACTAATTGCAGCTCCAAAAATGCACCTTGCTGGAAAATTACAGACACTAGCTTAAATTTGACAGTTGTATGCCCATCAGGAGGACATTTCCATAAAAAATGCATTACCAAAAAGATGACATCAGCATGCCATGAAGTGATGTTAGCATGTTGTAATATGACATCAATAGGAAGCCACATGTCAGCAGGTGAATGGGCCAACTGTGCAAGTCAAATCGTTGATAGAGTAGCTAACTAGATCCACATAGAGGCTGAGCTATTTGTGGGTGGTAAATAACAAGCTGCCACCTATCAGAGGAGTAGAGTAGAGGGGCCACTATTGGTGGCTCGCCGAACAGGCGGCACGGAGGAGGCCCACCCAAGAGGAGAGCCGAATGAGCGGTGGGAGCCGTCGGTGGAGTGGTGCGTCAGAGGGGCACGGGTGGCCCCGCGGTGGCACGTGAGCACTACTATGGTGGCGCGCCCAAATTTTTTTTTTTACTGTCACACGTTCATACGACGGTACAGTAAGGACTTGGAACAAAAAAAAATTTGCTCCCAGAGCTCTGTCTCCAAAAACAAAAAGTTTTATATGAATCCTGACTATAAACAGCCTTTCGGATCTAATGCCAGCATTCGTTTGGCTGAAAGTGCTCCAAAAAATTGCTCTACCCCTGATTTGAAGAAAAATTGTGTAAACAAACTAGGGTTTGTGACTTAAAATCATGGCTTCAAAAAATCCTTCGAACAAGAAGCAACAGGGAGGCTCTGATACCATGTAGGAGTTGAGAATCTGACTCTAATAATGCACCAAGATCACCTACAGTGCAAATAAATTACTAAAGAGATACCTAGGGAACAAAGAGCTTGAAGCAAATACTGCACAAGAATATTTCACAATATGAAATTAGAATTGCGATGTGAAAATGGAATGAATTTACAATGAGTGATAGACCGCTTATAAAAGCCTCATGGAAGCTTGTAGAACAAGTTGGAAGGAGGTAGAAGATAAGGATGACAACTCAGCACACATCCACAAAAGGTGGAAAAGATAAGTATGCTAATGGGAACAAACTCCCATGTTGTCAACAACTAACCTCAACATGCATTAAATACAAGTGTTAAATAAATGCATTAACCTAAGTAAGCTTAAGTAAATAGAATAAATAATTAACAATTAATTAATTATTTACTCTAACACCTTCATCAGATGATTTATTGATTATTATTTACTTGACCTTGGATGCGACCAAGATTTTTCCTATTTCTTCTTGGGATAACTACTATTCTTTCAATGACTACAACGTTTTGACCAATAGGAGCTCTTCGCAAGATTTCCCCAAATTCTTCTTCTTCTTTAAGAACTTGATTTACTTGATGATATTGTTGTACACTTCATCTACATCTCTAGGCTAGAGTTTTTAAGTCTAAAATAATATCCTCTTGGGTGTCTTGGAAGCTAAGGTTTGGTTGTAGAACTGAAAGCACATTCTTATGCAACAATACCATGTTGTTTAATCATAGACAACTAATTAATCTTTCTTGTTTTGGTCCCTAGCAAAGTCGCCAAAAATCTATTGGTAAACAGATTTATCACTGTAAAAATGTCCCAACAAAGTGTATGTGGCAAACCATTCATAGTAGTTGGATAGGCCCTTGATATATGGCCTTCCTCTACATTTAGAGAGGTAGCTCCCTCGTATGACATAATTTTGAGGTTTTTCAAATAAAAGAAGAAATCAAACTTTAAAATATAAATAGAAAGCTATTGATTGTGAATGCACCACATGACTTTAAAACTTTCTTGGACTAATTTAAAACTACAAATAACAACAATCAATATCTATGCTTGAAAACTATTACTAGCACAATGTTGATCCATAAATTCATAAGCATCTGCACAATAGTGTGAGAATGCTCACTGTAAAGAGAATCAACATTTCTAACAATTTAGATTTGGAAGTAGAGAACTCAAATTGCACATTCCTTTATTTTCTTGCACCAAGAACCTAAGAGGAATTTCTAATTACAAAGACAAAATTTGTACACACTTTCCAAATATCATCTTCTGATCCAAATTTTAGCATAGTGTTCCCTTTTTCTAAAATCCAAAAAGTCCCCCACAAAACCAAAAATGACTCCTTATATAGACATAAATGTTAAGAACTACCTCTTCATGGTTAATAACTACCTCCAAAATATGTAATTTTGGAGAGGTTAATTAACCTCACTAAAATTAACCCCAGTATGACACAAGTCACTGATTACAAAGATAGAGAGTTAAAACCATTACATTGCATAAAGGATAAGGTAGTGGAATTATCAAAAATGGCATGTACAAGAGGATCCCTCTTCTTTAGTGAGATGAGTCCCCCTATTTAAGACCATGAACTTTCTAATTCAATTGGGATTATGTCTTCAAATCTGCAAAATAGAGAACATTGTTAGAAGAAATAGTTGGCATTTTCTCTACACTTGGAACCCAAAAGAGTTGGCACTATCTTCTTTGCATAAGCATTAACTAAAATCTTCCATCATTGGAAATTCTTGAGAGTAATTCTTGATAAAATTTATGAATCTCTTAGTCATTCTTTCAAACAGTGATAATATGACCTTCAATGCATTTGATCAAACAAGTCAGATGTCTTTGAGGCTGTTACAACTCCATCTTGGTTTCAATGCACTATGCTATTCATGCTACACACATCACCTCCCATGTTCTTCATGGAACATCTACTTATATTTCATACTCCATTTGAAGAAGGTTTCAAAATTAAAAATCACTTAATGTTTTTGACTGGAGCTATGAGAGTGTTTTTCCAAACAATTCACGTGCCTCATTTTTGTTTGCAACTATCGCTAATCTCCATGCATTTAGTCTAGAGGTGAGAGTTCACAAAAGAATGTCGCAAGGATATTTCTTCACATGGATATTTATTTTTTAGTGTATCAGTTACCTTCATTTGTTGAATGCTTTGAATTTCTACCCTGTGATTATTTTATCATGTCCAAACTATCATTTCTCTAGGCTTTGAATATCATATATGACACCCCATTCTATATGTGGGTTATCAATTTCCAAGGATGAATAGTCAATGATAATATGTTGAGAGAAGATAGATAGCTCACGTTTCTCTATTAGTGAGGCAATATCGTCTTCAAACTTAACAATTTGTTAAATAGATTACATGCTCTGTCTATGGTCATCACCAAGTGTCACAAGTTAATAGAAGAAAGGAAAGTCGTGGCTGGGAGTAAGGATCTCCCTTTATACATCTCATGTGCTTTGTCTTGGACCAATGGGGAATGAAAAAGTTAGCACAAGGATCTCGTGTCTTACCACTCGCACACTTGAAGATTGGGGAACTCTATCAAATAGTTGGAAGGCTTTGTCCATAGTCATCACCAATTAATCCATGGTACAGGGCATGCCACACATTCTCACTCTACGTGTGGCCCCTCATTCTATTATTTCAAAAAGTAGTTGTGGCATTAGATGTGTGGACATTTTTGGTATTGGTGGACTTGGCAAAATAACTCTAGCAAAATAGCTTTCCAAACGAAAGCGGTCACAATATAATCGAGCTTGTTTTCTATTTGATTTGAGAGAAGCCTATTCAAAAAATAGTTTTCCTTCTTTACAAATGAAGCTCCTCAAAGACATATTCCAAAGAGACGAGTTCATTTTCAAAAAATAGAGGAAGGGAATTAATCTCATATTGTGGATTGCATTGGAAGGAGGAGGTTGTTATGTTATAATTTTGTCAGATAAATTATATTATATATATGAGATATATAATATATGACAAATATTATATATGAAATAATTAACTTATATTAAGAGTAATATATATATATATATAGTTTTATAACAATTATAATATATTGAGAGTATATTACTTGTGTTATTACTATAACTAATGTAATTCAATATGTTAAAGAGACATGTCTCTTCAAGAGACATGCCTCTTCAAGAGGCATGCCTCTTTATTTCACATATATATTCATGCATCTAATAACTTGGAAAACACATAAAAGATTTCATAGGTGCTATTACAAGTTCAAATCTTATTTCACTATCATGGTATCAGAGTAGCTATGAACCCCTGGGTTAAGATTACAACTAGGTTGGAAGGAAAATCAATTGGCGAAATGGATTCTCCATGCTCTTTGTAGATCACTAAAGTGCTTGTAAATGGATATGTGCAGGATCTTCCAAATTTTTGAAAAATCACTATATGATGTTGTTGAAATATATATATATATATATATAATGTATTTATTTATTATGTTCTTGTTCTTTTCTTTGATTCCTAGGAATGATTCTCTGTGAAGAAGAAAAATAGCACAAAGAAGGTTGCAATATTTGATGTGGTGCAAATTTTTCAACCATATAAGAGTGAGAATTTTACATTGTGGTGGGGAGTAATAAAAAAAAATTCATTCCCATTTGAACTATCTTTAAAAAATAATAAAAAATAATAAATCTTAGAAAAGAGACACCATCAACAATGTGTAGGGATGTTCTACCAAGAAAAGAAGATTGGTACATTAGATGTGCTATCAGATATTGTGCAGGACTCAATCTTATGGAAGTAGCTCCAAAGAAGTTTTGATCTAGAATTCATTAGTCATCTGATGATTGTGCTAGATGAAGTAAGTTCTTTTGAAATAAATATCTTTGATGAGTGAGTACCCTTCTACATTAAAAGGGCATTTGACAATTCATTAGAGAAAATCTTGGACAAAGAGAGGGAGAAAATAGATTATATACTTCAATAAAAAAATTGATGAGCTTGATCGAATTGATTCATAGGGATTTTAACACCACATCAGAGACAACCTTCTATGAGGAGGTTAAAAGGTTGATATTAGTTTTAGAGGGAGTCGTACCTTCCATCAAAAGCAAACTTGAATAGAAAATGTCAACAGATTAAGAGGGAGAAGTTTGAGTTGAAATCCTTCGTAATACATTCTTTTCTATGAGAGATAAGTTTGAGGTGAAAACCTTATTCTTTAGTATGATTGGTGGATGTCATGACAACACCACATGATAGTATCAATGGTAACTTCATGTGAACTTTTAATGTCATGTGTGTATGGCCTTGTGTACATCATGAAGAAGTGACAACTTCTAAATGATTATCACTTGTATTAGGAGAAGTTGTTGTAAAGTGACATCCTTACAATAACTTGTAGCATGAATCATTTTTGCAAAATTGTTTAATGTAAAGGCTTTATCTTATAAATCAACAACTATGCAATTGATATCATTAATTTGATTATCTACAAGTTGTTTGTATATATATATTTTTGGTAATTGGTGTATATCTTGCCTTGATATTCTGATAGGTCATTACCACATTGAGTACTTGGTGGATATCATTTAATTGATGTCCTGATAGGCCATTACTCAAAGTATTTGGTGAATGTCATTTGATTGATATTCTAATAGGCCAATGCTCATGTTACCAAATATGATATCAAATAGTAATTGGTGAATATCATATGTTGATATTCTCATAGGTCAATACTTACATGATATCATATTCTAAAAATCTTCTGATAAAAGATTTCCTATATGTATTATTTTTGAAGTATTACCTATGGTGTAATATCTATGTGTTGTATCCTTCTTCATTAAGAGGGAGTGTTAATCTTATAATTTTTTCAGATAAATTATATTATATATATGAGATATATAATATATGAAAAAAATTAAATATGAAATAATTAACTTATATTAAGAGTGATATATATATATATACATATAAATATATATATATATATATGTACATACATATATATATATATATGTATATATATGTACATATATATACATATGTACATATATATATATGTGTACATATATATATATATATGTACATATATATACATATATGTATGTACATATATATATATATATGTATGTACATATATATATATATATATACATGTATGTACATATATATATACATGTATGTACATATATGTATATACATATATATATATATATACATATATATGTATACATATATATGTATACATATATATGTATACATATATACATATATATGTATACATATATACATATATATGTATACATATATACATATATATATATACATATATATGTATATATATATATATACATATATATGTATACATATATATGTATATATATATATATATATATATATATATATGTATATATACATATAACAATTATAATATATTGAGAGTATATTACTTGTGTTATAACTATAACTAATGTAAGTCAATATGTTAAAGAGACATGTCTCTTCAAGAGACATGCCTCTTTATTTCACATATATATTCATTCTCATAACTTGGAAAACACGTAAAAAAATTCATAAGTGCTATTACAAGTTCAAATCTTATTTCACTAACAAAGGCAACTGAGTTTCCTCATTGTTATAGATGAAATTGATAACGTGCAACAGTTAGATGCTCTACTCATCATGGAAATGCTAAAGAAGTTGGCTAAAATCTTGGTGATAGTTACAAGCTGAGATGTTGGGGTGCTTATAAACATAGGAATAACAGTTGCTTTGTCATATTTCTTCCATACTTGAAAAGATATCAACCGCAAAGTATGATATGAACTGAAATAATTGGAAACATTTTATCAACTACATTATATGCATTCTCCATATAGTGCAGCATGTTACTTTTAGTATTTTGTTAGATAATAGGTAGTGACCATTTTGAAATCCATTGCTAACTTGATCAGAGAGGTTAATTAACCACCTCCAAAATACATATTTTGGAGCTTAACCTTAACCTTTTTTTTAGAAGGTTAATTTTGCAAACTTATCTTAACCTTTTGATGGAAGGGTTAATGGTTAAGCTTTCGAAGTGAAATATGTTTTTTGACACTTAATCTTAACCCTTTTAGAGGTTAATGGTTAATGATGCAATTGAAAATACATATTTTTGGTTCCTTCATTAACTCGTGAGAACTTTTGACTCGGGGACCAGATTTTAAAAATTTGAAGTGCTAGACAGAGCTAGTGATTAGCTGGATGATTCAAATAGTGAAATTTCTCAAAAAAATTGAGGGAAAGTGGTCATTCTAATGCTTAAAATGATGCATATTTTGAAAATAACCATAGCATCAAAAAGGTAGGAATTGAGGCAATTTGATATCCGAGCAACAATGTGCAACTTGCCTTCCAAACTATGAGTCCTATAAACAAGTAAAGATTGCCTATGTGTTACAAGAAGAGAGGTATGTGCATTACAAGGCCACCTCCTTGTGTTTAAGAAAACTTCATCCACTCAATCAATTCATTCTTTTTAGACGCACAAGCATTAAATTGTCTCTAAATTGCATGTGTTCTAATTGTCACTACAAACATTTACAAGAATAGCCTGATGAAATAATTTTTTCATAAACCTAAACCAAAAAATATTAGAACAAACAATACTCAGTGATATTCATATCTGGTTAGAATAAAGAACAGAGCATCCATATAATTATAGAAACAAGTGTACTTAAAAATGTAGGAAATGCAAATGAATGAAGATGAGCAACATATAGAAACCAACCAGACATAAATCAAATGCTATAACGAGAATTATACTTCATCATTTACATTTTGAGCACATTCTCTTTTCATAACATGAGAATTATATTCATTTGTGCATTTAGTTTAAGAACAAGTTTAAGCACACTAATGTTTAAGACAAAATTTAATCCCTCCACCTAGTGGACATTAATTTGGGCATTAATTTCTCAAATTTAAATAATAGGAGAGATATTGATAGTAGCCTACAATGGTCATCAAATTATATTACCTACATCCTAAACATCATACACATTAAAAATTAGACAATCTCAAATCAAGTAAAGTTACTCCAATAGCTATAAGTTTCATCGTCAACCATTTTTACCAAATGCATGAATTAATTAGAGCCATACTTTATTCAAATTTGTACTCAATTGATAGAGTTGATGCATTGGTAGAGGAAGCCATTTCTAGGGGCTTTATCTCCTCTTATGTAGTTTTTTACTCTTCATTGTTTTCTTTTTTTCCTATTGCAATAGGGGATTCAAAACCAATGTTATAGAAAATTGCAAGATACGTTAAAAATAGAAAGTTTTCCTAGTAAAATAGAATAAGAAATCTACAAAAAAGCTTATGACATTGTACTTAACCAAGTTAGAAGATGTGTCTTGCATTAATCTTATCTAATAAAGAAGTTATGAAACAATATTAAAGACATCAATGAATGTAAAAGACTGAAGTGTTAAGGAAATGTGCAATATTTCCATCAAGTTGTTCGACTCCACAATTTTATTGATTAAACATTTTCTGCATCAAACTACAACTAACACAAATATTTATTCCTCTCTAATTGAGAACAAAGGGTAAGGAAATATTAGCAAGAGAAACAACACATAACATCTCATTTCCTTTGAGTTTGATACATTTAGAAACTATAAATTTTCCAAGTGCAGTGAGGGCATGTGGACTATTGCTAGTGCAATGTGTTACTTAGACCTATTAGGTGTATATGTGAAGCCCAATAGTCTTTCTTTTATTATGCACAATTTATTATTATTTTCCCTCAAATTGTTTGTCTCTTCATTTTCTTTGAGACTCTATAAATATGTATTGGAGGTTCATTATTTGATTATTGTATTCAAAGAGCTAAAGCTATAGCTGTGATGTAAAGTTTAGACATTTACATTAATAGAGATCTTCCCTGCAGTGTGGACGTAGCCACAATTTTTTGTGAAACATGATAAAATCGTCTGTTTGTGTCTTTTATGTTTATTTTTGTTCTGTTCTTTCTAGTTTGCACTTTCAGCCAACTTCACAATTGGTATCAAAGCTTGGCATAGATGCTAGAATTGATTTTGGTGTTTGCAAATCCAAAGTCATGGAATATTTGTGAGTGCAAAAATTCTAAGGATAGAATTTCAGTTTATGGAAGGTTCAGATGTGTTTTTTGTGAGTCAAGAAAGACTTGGCAATAGCAATTGATGGAAAAGCAAAGAAACCAACCGCAATGAAGGATGAAGACAGGCTTAAAACTGATGATAAAGCAAAGGAAACAATATTTCTTTCTTTATCATATGATATTTTATTCAATGTACACAATGAATCTATGACTAAGGAAGTTTGGGATAAACTTCAAAATATGTACCAAATGACCTCAGCTATAAATATGATATTTATTATGAAGAAGCTCTACAAGCTAAAAATTAAGGATGGGACTACGATGCCAAATCATATAAACAATTTGAACATGTTATTATGTCAAGCAACCTCAGTTGGCATGATAAAAGATGATGAATCTAAAGCTATCATCTTGTTGTGTTCATTACTTGACAACCGAGATCTTGTTGTTACACAGTTAGTACTGTTGGTTTTGTGGAAAAAGTGGTCACGTGAAAAAGGATTGTAGAGGTTATAAGAGAGCACAAGAATGAGTTTGGCAAAGTCAAGCCAACACCGTCTATGACAAAGATGAAATTCTGCTGATTTTATCTACAACCAACACTATTTCAGCCTTATGGGTTTTAGATTCTAATGCATCATTTCAAGCCACTTCATGTATGAAATACTTCTTGAATTATCAAGAAGGTAAGTTTGGTCAAGTATACTTGGGTGATAATAAAGCATGTGAAATAGTAGGCAAAGGAGATATTTTATTATCTTTAAAAGGAAGTATTAAATGGCTATTAAAAGATGTGCATCATATTCCAAAACTAAAGAGAAATTTGATTTTCTTAAGTCAGATATATGTACAATGTAACCAATTTATGGAAAGTCACAAAAGGATCCATGTTAGTTGAAAAAGGAGACAAGATTGGGAGTTTGTATATTGTAGAAAATATCAGTGAAGTGGGGGCTGCCATGACAGTTGAAGATAGCAATTTAGAATTGTGGCATCAAAGGCTTAGTTACATGAGTAAAAAGGGTCTTTTTGTTATGCATAAAAAAGGAGCAATTACCGGGGCTGAAATTAGTTGACTTACAATTTTGTGAACATTGTCTCTATGGAAAATAGAAGTAGATCAGCTTCTTGAGGACCAAACATGAAAAGAAAGGTACTCCTTTGGCACTTGTTTATTCTGATGTGTTCAGACCCACCAAGGAAAGCTCTATTGGAGGAGCAAACTTGTTTGTCACTTTCCTTGATGATTGCACAAAAAAGGTATGGATTTACATAGTGCATAAGGAATATGATGTTTTCAACAAGTTTAAAATCTTTAAGGCTTTAGTTGAGAATCAAATTGGCCACAAAATAAAGTGCTTGCAAATGGATAATGGAGGAGAGTTTTTCTCATTGGAGTTTGATTCATTTTGTGTGGACAATGGCATCTGTAGAATTAAGATTGTTCCATTCAGCCCACAAGAAAATGGAACAATAGAGAGGATGAATAGAATAATCCTTGAGAAATCTCACTATATGCTTTCTAATGTTAGTTTAGGCAAGGAGATTTGGGCAAAGGCATGTAATATAGTGGCATACTTAATCAACCAAAGTCCCTCTTCTCAGTTGGACTTTGGCATACCAGAGGAAGAGTGGCTAGGAAAGAAAATCTCATATTTTTACATCTAGGTGTTTAGATGCAAAGCTTATGTACATGTTCCAAAGGAGAAAAGAAAGAAGCTTAATCCAAAATCACAAAAAGACATTTTTGTGGGCTATGGTGAAGACTAGTTTGGTTTCAGAATATGGGATCTAGTTGGGAAGAAAATCATCAAAAGTAGAGATGTTGTCTTCAATGAGAAGGTATTTCCAACACTACACAAGGAAGAAAATATGATATGTGAGTATGCCCCTTTCTCTATTTTTGATAATAACTCTAATGCTGACAATGATCAAAACAATGTTCCTTCAAGTGGTTTATCTCTCAATTCAGTCTTAGCCCCTGCCCCTCTATTCTCTTCTTCTACTAGCATGTGGAGTCACTCCAATACTACTAGAGAACAAAGTAGTCATAGTTTTGAAAATCCAATTTCAAATTTAAATCAAAATAGAGATGATAATCCTTTGTTTGAGTATAGAGAAAATGGAAATTATGCTGATGAAGTGACTATCACTGCTAATGCACATAGTCATAGGAATATTAAAACAAAGAACATGTCACTCACGGGTGAGGCAGACTCCACACAAGAGCCTCACCCATGGTCTTCCCTACACCCCAAGCATGGAGTCAATGTTGGGAAAAGAGCTTCAAATGTTGGACCATCCACCACAATAGTCGGCCACAAAAGAGAACATCAAACCATTGGCAATTTGCAAATCACCCACAGACTTGGTCTAGCAGTAGCAAAGAAACCATCTCATCAGGAGTCCACGTGCCACTCACAGCACATTCAGGTTACTCATCAGACTAGCCATGCAGGACAACTTCCAAACATTAACACACAGAATCTCACCCACATTTGAGTCCATCATGATGCATCAACCATAGATAAGGCCATTCAAAGGAATGTTAACTCCCATGGTGTCAAAATAGGTGTACTACCATCAGTCACCCCTCCCTCTTCATTTCACGGGTCTATGATCAACCCACAACACAGCCATGGCACTAGTCTAATAAAAAATCTCGATACTTTAATTCACATGAGGAATGTTCTTCGTAGAGGCAAGGGTGAATGCTACAGTTTCAACTCCCCACATCAGGGTCCCTCTGATCAAGATTTTTCTAATGCTCAACCACAGGCTCCTCATTACCATGCAGCTCCAATCTGGCATGGATATGGTGATATTTTTGTTAGACAAGCAAAAGAATTGGATGAATTGCACACTAGATCAAGTCCTCCCATGAGTCATCATGAAGCCAAAGCTCAATTTACAAGTGAGAAAAGTCAGTCACATAGTAGTGATTCAAATGTGGGAATTGTGCAAACAAATATTAATCACTATAATTGAACCTCTTCAAAGGGCAGTGATTTTGAACTCCACACACCAAAATCTCAGGATAAACAAATGGGACATTCTAATCATAATGAAAATGCTCAAGGATGGAGAAAATCTAGAAGACAGAGAAGGCTTCCTACCTGATTCTTTGATTTTGAACTCTTATACTCCGAAGAAGCAGAGCTGAAACTTTTTCTTTCACACCAAGTTGAACCAACAATCTTCAAAGAAACTCAGAGAGCAGTGGATTCTCACAAGTGGAAGGAAGTGATGCAGGAAGAGATGGATTCTTTGTTACAAAAAAAAACTTGGGATTTGGTTCCTTTGCCACCAAATCAAAAAGCACTCAAAAATTGATGGATTTATCGATTGAAAGATGAAGGCAAAAATTAGAAGCAGTATAAAGCCAAGTTGGTTATTAAAGGTTTCGATCAGCAAAAGGGCATAGATTTCAATGAAATATTCTCACCCATGGTCAAGATGACTATAATCTGGGCTATTCTTGGTTTAGTTGCTACTCATGATCTTGAACTTGAACAACTAGATGTCAAAATGACATTTCTCCACGGTGATTTGAATGAAGAAATCTACATGATGCAGCCCCTAGGATTTATTAAACGTGGTAAAGAAAACTTATATTGGAGATTGAGGAAGAGCTTGTATGATCTCAAGCAAGCTCTGAGGTAGTGTACCTCAAGTTCAATTGATTCATGACTAAAAATAACTTCATTCGGTGTGAATCTGATCCATGTGTTTACTACAAGAAGTTACCTTATGGTTCCTTTATTCTTTTATTGCTCTATGTTGATGACATGCTTGTCATCGGCTCATCTATGAAGCTGATTTCAGAATTAAAAGAACAAATGTCAAAAAAGTTTACCATGAAATTTAGTGCACTTCACAAGACTCATGTGTAATTATTGTTAGGAATAACCCCAGAAGTACTATGATACAAATAGGTTTCCGTGCATTCTTGAATGCATCTGTCATCTATTTGAAATGTCTCCAACCTCAACTTGCTAAAATAGACATTTGTCATGGTCTTGCCATGTTTTGTGTAAAAATGGTAAAACCAAGACTAATCTTTTCCCCTCCCTCTACATCTACACCTTTTCTAGAGCCTCTCTTTTTGGCCAATAAAAAATTGGCAAACATCTATATTGCACAAACATCAGTTAAAAGGTGATCATTTTTGCCAATGAAAATTGGAAGGAAACAAATATATTTAAAGATGTGGTAATATTGCTCTTCATCGTGTTATATAAAAATTTAGAGATTGAATTTTTGGTTAGTACTAAAGTGGACCAATATATTTTCATTGAGGTCTAGATATGGAAATTTTGATCCAATAATCTAAAAGAAAATAGTGATACATCCCAAAAAAGAGAAAATATAATAACCAATTTAAGCAACTTACTAGATGGTAGAGAGGAATGTGTGTAACATCTATTTTTTAAGTTATCATTTGCATGCAACAAATGTCAAATAAATTCTTGTGTTACATATCTCTCTATCATTATAAATTGTGAAATTGAAATATGATCTAATAGTATACTGCCAAAAAAGTAATTGAACCAACAATTGTATTAAAAAAAGCATTTTAAAACTAGCACTTGCACCTTTGAAGGGTGCAAGAGTTAAGCTGATAGCCTTATATACTTATTTATGCTCTATCTATCTATCTATCCACTATCAATATATCATATCATATATATGTCCATCTATATCATTCTTTATATTTATCTCTCTCCTCTACTCTTCCTATTTCTTTCCCTCCCACTGGGGTGTCCTCTTATTCTCTCCTTTCATAAGTATCCTCCACTTTTTCATCTATCACATCATATATATTTACTATTCTTTCTTTTATATTTCTCCTCTTGTCTTCCCATGTCTCTCTCTCCTACTAACCTCCTCTTTGTGTCTCCCTTCATAACTATCCTCTACTTTCATTCTTTCCATTTATCTATACACTATATTTACCTATATTTTCTTATTTATTTGTAACTCTATCAATATTTTTACCTCTACCCTTTTTCCTTTATATTATTCATCTTACTCACTATCCCCCCATCCCTCTCACTCTCTCCTTATCACTTCATGCTCTCTCCTTATCTCTTATTATACTTATCTATCCCTCTAGTTGTTATTCCTATGTTATAAAAAATTTATGTTTTAAAGAATGACACCTCAAAATTTAGTAAAGCACAAAAATAAATAGTTTTAAATATTTATTAAATTGAAAAAAATATTGATAATTTAACAAAAAAGTCAATAAATAGTTTAAATTACTTATTAAATTGAAAAATAAATTGATAATTTAGCAAACAATGAAATGATTTGTTACAAATTATTGTTGAAAATAATTAAGTATACATCATGTTTACTACATCATTTTTTTCAAAGGAGGGAGGGCCCACCCACTTCTAATGCTATAAAAAATAACTTCTCTGATTTTTAGATTTATATGTTCTAATTATTTGTATTTTCTTAACTCAACCTAAAGATTATAAGAATTTTTAAATTAACTTTTATTTATGTATTTTATTTTATTTAAATAATTATTTGTGTGTGTATTAAACATCTAATTTTTCAATTACTCTATTGAAATTTAAAGTCATATAATACATCTAATCATATAACTCATGTATAAGTTGTAGAATATACCAATTAACTTGAGATCAAATTATTATAAAAATTGTATTGAAAACACTAAAATACTTTTGTACAATTGAAAATAGAAATATCCCTCTTTATTATTTTTAAAAACTCAATAACTTTAATTTATATCAAATAAATTTTAAATTTCAAAATGTGAACAATTAATCTTTGAAATAAAATTTTCAAGCTAAATACAACTTATATTACTTTATCTTTCTCTCATTAATATATATTGAAAAATATCTAAAATGGTGCTCTTCATTCAATTTTGACCAACCTTTCCCTCTCATTAAGAAAAAAAAGTGTTTAACTCAAATGGACCTCGTCCCTCTCTATGGTAACTAATTACCCCAACTTCCAAACATTGTTCACCTAATGATCTATTTTAAACAACATCATGTGTTTTATCTTCTTATTAGCCTCCATTGGGTTTCTTAATCTCACCAACTCTTGTGCAATGTCCAATTAATTCTTTAAAAGGAATCCAAACCTAATGATGTCAAGAAATCTACATTATAGGATGAACATTCTAAGATATTGGAAAAACATTAATTAGTTTATTAGACTTCTTTGAATCTGCCAAAAATTAACTTAGATGTCAGCAACCAAAAGTGGCCAATGGAACTTTGAAACACAAACTGTACAAAATGATACACAATATTGATATTGAAAAAATAATGCTTAAACAATAGCTATGAAAGATGTTTGAAGGCAAATGGCTTAATTTAAGGCTTTTTTACCATATCATGCATCTTAATTTGAGCATTGATTTGTACAGATGGTCAAATTTAAGGCTTTGTTACCATTAACTCTATCATGCAATTTAATTTGAGCATCGATAATGCTTTTTTTTAACTACTCAATTTTTGGTCGTTTATAATAATTTGTGGTAGTTAATAATTTTAGTGTTGTATAAAGTTATTTTTATTACTTGAATCTATTTGTCCATTATCCAAAGTACCATAGTCTCTTGCAATTTCAAATACATAAAAACTCATCCCCCGTCCCCAATCTCTATCTTACCTTACCTCTCTTTATTTTTCTCTTCTGCATGCCTATATTCTATTTCTTAGAGTTCTTTTTGATTTATTCTATCTATCTATTTGATTTATCTATCTATCCACTATTTCTCCATCTCCTTTTGTTATCCTCTCTCTTTATCTCCCTCTTATCCTCTTCCTATTTCTCTCCTTCCTAACAATCACCCACTTTGACATTTAGCTCTAATCTTATCTGTTTCATAAAATAGGGGAAATTTTGAGATTTCATTTTCATATGAACCACCATTGCACCTAAATGATATTGAGATATATTTATGGATATCTATCACTCTTTATTTATATATCCATATGTTTATATCCAAATCACACACTCATTATTTCTATCTCACTATCTTGACCTTGATATTCACACAAATAGACACTACTTCTTTATGACCTATCATTATCTTATCTTTACCCTCTTTATACATTTTGCCTCTCACTATGTACATCTCATTTCTTCTTCCATAAATCCATTTTTCTATGTCAAAGAACAATAAATAGATAGTATATACATACATATGAGTGAGTGGTAAAGAGAGTACAATACATAAAGATAAGGATGAAGAAAAGATTGTCCATGTGTGTGAATAAGAGAGATATAAAGATTGAGGTAGGGAAGTAAACAGTGATAGTTTAAAAATAACTATTCAAGAACATCATCAAAAGTATACAAGACTATTATCTTAACCCTCACACCCTTCCAGAAAGTTGTTAATCTTTTTGAACAACTCTTTATTAGAAATTTATGTACCAGCTTGATTATTATACAATAAAATAGTAAAATTAGTCAAATCCCTTAAATTACATTTTCAAATTCTAAATATTAAAAACTCCAATGGGTTTTGATTAGATTAGAAACTTCAATCAAGAAGGCCTTTAAAAGATTATGACAAGGTTTAATTTCTATGTTCCAATGCCTTAGCCATTAATTTGTACATCCAAGGCATAGGCTTAGATGAACCCACCCTAGCCCAACCAAAAAACCAATGCAAAAGGTGGCTAGTGAATTTAAATTTTAAATAATGCATATGTTTGAAAAAAGGTGTACCTATTTCATAAATATAACTCCATGTGTAAAAAGTGGTAGTAGGTATTAGGCAAGAGTCTATAGTAGAATGATAAATTGTGAGTCTCTCATTTGGGAGATATTTGGTTCAAGTTTACTCAAGCTTAACACATAATAATGACTAATTTCAATAATTAAAAATAAATAAATACTGTAGGCTTTGGCCAATTACCCATTAAAAAAAAAAGTGTTTTTCCTTAGAAAAAAAAGAAGAGCATTGTCTCTCCTCTTTCCTTCTATTTGTCACTTTCTTAATCTGTGTTTTCCTTGAGACCACTCTAAAATAGATCCATCATCTTTATCTGATCAATCACTCTATAGAGAAAAGAAATGATATTTCTCAAATAATTTATACATTCAAACTCTATAGATCTCTTTTGTCTCCCTCTTCATATAAATACATAAAACAGATCTAACTAATATTGTCTATATACATATCATCTATTAATAGAAGACATTGTGTTTAACTTAGAAGATTAACATTATATTGAAAGTCCATATATTTATCTATATCCACATAATAGCATTCAGTCTAAACTTAAATAAAACATAATATTATTAAAATTGATGTTGTTAAACAATAAGTGTAGACAGGGTTTCAATGACACTAATAACCTACAATTGACATGCAAATTATTTAAAAAGAATATAACCAAGCCATTACTTTCAAACATAAAAAGGTGGTTATGCCTATTTGATGATGACAAAAAATTGCTTCCTTGCTCGATGATCCATCTCCTTCCAATTAATTTTAAAACATGGTAAGCCAAATAAAATTGCGAAAGGAATAGTAAACTGGATCTAGCACATTAATGCAATTCAATGCATACATGAGCTCGTTATTTTATTTTATTTGATTGTTTAATTTAACTGAGAAGATACCGTAATAAATAGGAAATAACAAATATTCAGGATATCATGACGAAAAAATCAACACACTATTCTAAAACTTTGTACATGAGACTTAAATAATTTTTTTAAATCCTCATTTGATTATAAAGAAAAAAATAAACATATCATAAAGTAAAGAGCCCTAAAAGAAAAATTAACATCATACCAAAATTGAGCATTTAATATTCTAATAATGAGCTCCTATTCATCTGTTGAGATGTTTCCATGCTTAATATCGGGACAAAGGTAGTTTAGCCAATATAATCTATAGCTTTTCCCACACCGCCTCAAACTTGTAAAGGAAGAGAACTACACACTATTTAAGAAATTAAGAGACCAATCTTTTGAATCACCTATCCTGCAACCAAAATATTTTTTTTTTTACTATTGATTTAATTAAAAATAGGGAAATATTCAAATAATAGGGTATGTGAAGGATCATGGTCAACCAAACTATGGCCTTAAGTGGCAGTGAAAAACTAGACACATAATTTTAAAATGTTTTTGAACTTTATATCAAAAACTTGTAAGAAAATAATATGTAGGAAATTGAATCTAGTTTCTAAACTACTAGGCCTTATCTGGAGAAAAAATTATTTGATTGGTCAAAAGTTTGGATTTTAATGCAGTACTACAAAAATTTTAGGGAGAAAATAAAAACTAGGTCTATGTCTGACCACCTTAATCAAAATCAAATGATAATTTTTTTAATATAATTATAGATATAAAAAGTATACTCATGCTCGGATATGACACATATTTTTGGGAATTTTTATTCCAAATAAATAATTAATTATGAATTTTTTACTATACTATTTTCAGAAGTAAAGAACTCCCATGTTTTACCACCTTAACTATTTTTTTAAAAATCAAAATTAATTTTTTTCCTTATACTAGTCAAAGCATAGAATGTGACACATCTTTTGGATCTCACAAATCTTATACAGTTTGAAAGTTATAGCTATTTTTCAATTAGTATGTCAATCAACACTTTGTAGCTAACTCCATTAGAAAATAAGTAATAATTACTTACTTAACTCATAATTTGACAAACATTATATTAATGGAAAGCTAAGAACATTCTTAAGAAACCCTTTTTGTTTCATCAAATTTGGATGAAAAAAAGTCGTCAGCTACATTGTTGAAGTCAGAAACACACAACAACACACCAAAAACACATTTTTGGGACATTTCTGGTGTTGACCATGGAGGGTTGCCATCCAAAGAAAAGCCAAGCCTAATTGGGTACCCGTTCCCAAATCGGGTATAAGTTCCCAAATTGGATACCCATACTCAAATCAGATACATGTTCTCAAATCGGATACCCATTTTTTAATAATTATTTTTAATTATTATTATTATTTTTTAAAATAATTTTAATTTTTTAAAATCCTTTTATAATAGTATGACCCCTTTTCAGGATACTTAATATGTTTTTGAAATACTTTAGCACCCTTAACCATACATATAATGGTTCGAAAGGATCAAAAGGGCTCATAGGGTACCTTTTGACACTCTAACCCATTTAATCACAACACCTGTGCTTATGGTTCCTAGGACCCCTAACCACATAAATGATGTAATCTAATGACTCAAAATGTACTTAGAATATCCTATGACCTATTTTGAGCCATTTAATGACATTAAGTGTGCTTAGGGGTCATAAGATACTCTATTACCCCTTTCAACTCATTCGTACACATAATATATATATTCCTAGAACCCCTAGGAATGTATTTTCTTATTTAATAAGTCAAAAGGGGTCATAGGGAACTTTATAATCTCATTCAACTCATTCAAACATATAATGTATGTCACTAGGGATCTTAGGACCTCTTTCAACCCATATAAATGATTATAATATGTCCCTATATATCACAGGTGCCCTATAGACATACGTTGTCATGAGATGTGTTAAAGCAAATTATAGGTTATCCTATGACCCCTTTCAACCCATATAAATTATTATAATATGTTCCTAGGGTCCTAGGACTCCTAGAGACATATGTTGTCATAAAATATGTTGAAAGAGGTCATAGGTTATTCTATGACCCCTTTTGACAAATATAAATGATTATAATATGTCCCTAGGGGTCTTTGGACCCCTAGTGACATATGTTGTAATGAAATGTCATGAAAGGGGTCATAAGTTTTCTTATGACCCCTTTCAACCCATATAAATAATTATAATATGTTCCTAGGAGTCCTAGGACCCCTAGAGACATATGTTGTAATGAAACATGTCGAAAGGGGTCATAAGGTTATCCTATGACTCCTTTTCACTATATAAATGATTATAATATGTCCCTAGGGATCCTAGGACCCCTAGAGACATATGTTGTCATGAAATATGGTTAAAGGGGTCATATGTTATCTTATGACCCCTTTTGACCCATATAAACAATTATAATATGTTCCTAAGGGTTTTGGGACCCCTAGAGACATATCTTGTAATGAAATGTGTCAAAATGGGTCATAGGTTATCCTATGACCCCTTTCAACCCATATAAACTATTTTAATATGTCTCTAGGGGTTTGAGATGTGTCAAAAGGGGTCATGGGTTATCCTATGACCCCTTTTGACCCATATAAATGATTATAATATATTCTTAGGGTCTTGGGACCCCTAGAGACATATGTTGTCATAAAATGTGTCAAAATAGGTTACCCTATGACTCCTTTCGACCCATATAAATGATTCTAATATGTCCCTAGGGGCCTTGGGACCCCAGACACATATGTTGTAATTAAATGTTTTGAAAGGGGTTATTGGCTTTCTTATGACCCCTTTCAACCGATATAAATGATTATAATATATGTTGTAATGCAATGTGTGGAAAGGGATCATAGGTTATCCGATGACCCCTTTTAACCCATATAAATGATTATAATATGTTCTTAGGGGTCCTAGGACCCCTACAGACATATGTTGTAATGAAATGTGTCAAAAGGAGTCATAGGTTATCCTCTGACCCCTTTTGACCCATATAAATTATTATAATATGTGCCTAGGGTCTTAAGAACCTTATAAACATATGTTGTAATGAAATGTGTCAAAAGGAGTCATAGGTTATCCCATGACCCTTTTCGACCCATATAAATGATTATAATATGTTCCTAGGAGTCCTAGGACCCGTAGAGACATATGTTGTAATGAAACATGTCGAAAGGAGTCATAAGGTTATCCTTTTTTTTTTGACCCATATAAATGATTATAATGTCCCTAGGGGTCCTAAGACCCCTAGAGACATATGTTGTAATGAAATGTATCGAAAGGGGTCATAGGTTATATTATGACTCGTTTCAAACTATAGAAATTATTATAATATGTCCTGAGGGGTCCTATGACCCCAAGAGACATATGCTGTAATGAAATATATCGAAAGGGGTCATAGGTTTTCTAATGACGCCTTTCGACCCGTATAAATGATTATAATATGTCCCTAAGGGTCCTGGGACCCCTAGAGACATATTTTTTCATGTAATGTGTTGAAAGGGGCCATAAGTTATCCTATGACCCCTTTCGACCCATATAAATAATTATAATATGTCTCAAGGGTTCCTAGGACCCCTACAGACTTATGTTATAATGAAATGTGTCAAAAGGTGTCATAGAACATCCTATGGCCCATTTCAACACATATAAATTATTATGATATGTCCCTAGGGGTCCTACAACCCATGGAGACATATTTTGTCATGAAATGTGTCGAAAGGGATCATAGGTTATCCTATGACCCCTTTCCACCCATATAAATGATTATAATATGTCTCTAGGGGTCATGGGACCCCTAGAGACATATTTTGTAATGAAATTTGTTGAAAAGGGTCATAGGTTATTCAATGACCCCTTTTGACCCATATAAATGATTCTAATATGTCACTAGGGGTCTTGGGATCCCTAGAGACATATATTGTCATGAAATGTGACAAAAAACCTATGACCCATTTTGACCCATATAAATTATTATAATAAGTTCCTAGGAGTCTTAGGACCCCTAGGGACATATGTTGTCATGAAACATGTCAAAAGGGGTCATAAGGTTATCCTATGACTCCTTTCAACCCATATAAAATATTATAATATGTCCCTATGTGTCCTAAGACCCCGACATACATATGTTGTAATGAAATGTGTCAAAAAGGGTCATAGGTTATACTATGACCCCTGGGCAAGTGCACCAAGTTGTGGTGCCAAAAGGGGGATATAAATAGACACCTTTTTTCTCAAATCAACAATTTCTAGACTTCAAAAAGAATTTGAAGATATTTATGCTCAAAATTTTAAGATATGACAAAAATAAAGTAGTAGTCTTTTGAATCTAGTTTCTAAACTACTAATTTTTTTTCAAAATGGTTTAGTTTTAGGTCCTCAAAAATGGGGGCCACAAAAAGTGGTACTATTTATTCAAAAAAACATAACATAGTACAAAGTGTGGCCCCCGTAAAATTTTAACTTTTTTTTGAAATTATTTAAATGCTCTGGTCAAAAGTTACTTAACACTATGTAGTTTATCCCATATTTTTTGAGTAATTTTATAATGTGTATTTTTTTAATGAATTTTTTAACTAGACACATCTCAAAAATGTGAAATATCTATGTGCTCCCCCTAGAAATGATTGAAAACTAATCTAAAATCAAAACCTCTTTTTTTCAAAGTGTGTAGAATAGAGTCTAGTTTCTAAAAAAACTAAGTTGTTGCAAAATTTGATAAACGAGCTAAAATCTACAATGCACTTAGTACATGTTGGTTTTTGACAAAAAATGGACATACATTCAAAATAAATTATAGATGAAAGTCTTGAAATAGTTCAAATAAAAAATAAATTATATGGTTATATAGCTAACATAGAGACCTACAATGTCATGTAACCTGATCTTATCAATGCTCAACCACGAAGAATCTTGAAGGAGAGCACACAAGAAAAATTAATCATTTTTTGTATGTTTGTAGCAAGACATGTCTCAGACCAGTTTATAGATTCCAAACCTTTGATCCCCAAGGCAAAACCAAGCCTTAGGCTTGGTAGAATGCAAAGGTTTGAATAGCCCATATGCCCTATAGTGTGTGCGCACTATAGCACAATCACACTATTTAAATCTTTTTAAATTTTGGTCTTAATAGCATGTGTGCACTTTAGTGTGCACACACTATTGAGACCTAAATAGTGCATAGAGAGGAAAGAAGAGAGGCAAAGCAAGAGCGAGAGACAATGAGAGGGGGGGGATGGGTGTGTGTGTGTGTGTGTGTGTGTGAGAGAGAGAGAGAGAGAAAGAGAGAGAGAGAAAGTAGGGGATGGGAGAAAGAGGAAGTGAGAGAGAGTAGGGGTGGTAGAGAGAGTATGGTATGGGATAGACAAGAAGTGTGAGAGAGAGTAGGGGTGGAAAAGAGAGAGTAGAGGATGAGAGAAAGAGATTGAGAGTAGGGGATGGGAGAGAGAGGAAGTGTGTGAGAGAGAGAGAGAGAGATTAGGGGTGGCAAAGAAAGTACAGGATGGGAGAGAGAGATTGAGAGTAAGGGATGGCAAAGAGAGACTAGGTGAGGATGGGAGTGTGTGTGAGAGAGAGTAGGGAGCGAGAGAGGGAGAGAGAGAGAGGAGGATAGGAGTGTATGTGTGAGAGAGTAGGGCATGGGAGAGATTGTGAGAGAGTAGGGGTGGTAGAGAGAGAAAGTAGGCAATGGAAGAGGGGAGAGAGAGGGTAGGGGATGGGGGAGAGAGAGTAGAGAATGAGAGAGAGAGAGAGAGAGAGAGAGAGATAGAAGGCAGTGGGAGAGGGAGTGAAAGAGGGAGAGAGAGGGGGGGATGGGAGTGTGTGTGAAAGATCTAGAGAGTAGGGGATGGGAGAGGAGAGAGAGGGGGAGATAGGAGTATGTGGGTGTGTGAAAGAGAGAGTAGGGGATGGGAGAGAGAGAGTAGGCATTGGGAAAGAGATTGGGAGAGGGAGAGAGAGGGGGAATGGAAATGTGTGCAAGAGAGAGAGAGATTAGGGGATGGGAGAGAGAGGAAGTGTGAGAGAGAGTAGGGGTGGTAGAGAGAGGGTACAGGATGGGAGAGAGAGAGATTGAGAATAGGGGATGGGGGGGGGGAGAGAGAGAGAGAGAGAGAGAGAGAGAGTAGGTGGTGGGAGATGGAGTAGGAGAGGGAGAGTGAGAGAGAGGAGTATGGGAGTGCATGTGTGTGAAAGAGAGAGAGTAGGGGATGGGAAAGGAGGGAGAGAGAGAGAGTAGGCCAAGAGAGAGTAGGGGATGTGGGAGAGAGAGTAGGTGGTGGGAGAGGGAGAGGGAGAGGGAGAGATAGAGGGGGATGTAGGCAGTGGGAGAGGGATTAGAAGAGGGAGAGCAAGTGAGAGACAGAGTAGGGGATGGGAGAGGAGAGAGAGAGGGGGATGGGTGTGTGTGTGTGTGTGAAAGAGAGAGAGTAGGGGATGAGAGAGAGAGAGTAGGTGGTGGGAGAGGGAGTGGGAGAGGGAGAGGGAGAGAGGGATGGGAGTGCGTTTAAGAGAGAGAGTAGGGAATGGGAGAGTGTGAGAGTGTGAGAGAGAGTAGGGGTGGTAGAGAGAGATTAGGGGATGGGAGAGAGTAGAGTGTGTGTGTGTTTGTGTGTGTGTGTGAGAGAGAGAGAGAGATAGTGGGTGGTGGGAGAGGGAGTGGGAGAGGGAGAGGGGGGGATGGGAGTGTGTGTGATAAATCTAGAGAGGAAGGGATGGGAGAGGGGAGAGAGAGAGAGTATCCTAAGAGAGAGAGTAGTGTATGGGAGAGAGAGAGAGAGAGAGAGAGAGTAGGTGGTGGGAGAGGGAGTGGGAGAGGAAGAGAGAGAGGGGGGATGGAAGTGTGTGTAAGAGAGAGAGTAGGGGATGGGAGAGAGTGTGAGAGTGTGAGAGAGTAGGGGTGGCAGAGAGAGAGAATGGGATGGGAGAGAGAATGAGAATAGGGGATGGGAGAGAGTGTGAGAGAGAGTAGGGGATGGGAGAGAGTGAGAGTAGGGGATGAGAAAGAGAGTAGAGAGAGAGAGAGAGAGAGTAGGTGGTGGGAAAAGGAGTGGGAGAGGGAGAGAGAGGGGGGATGGGAGTGTGTGAGAGAGATCTAAAGAGTAGGGGATGGGAGAGGAGAGAGAGTGAGAGAGATTAGGGGATGGGAGACCTAAGGGAAAGTGAGAGAGAGAGTAGGAGATGTGAGAGAGAGAGTGAGAGAGGGAGAGAGAGTAGGTGGTGGGAAAGGGAGTAGGAGAGGGAGAGTGAGAGAGAGTAGGGGATGGGAGAGAGAGAGTAGGGGATGGGATAGAGAGTAGGCAGTGGGAGAGGGAGGGAGAGAGGGGGGATGGGAGTGTGTGTGTGTGTGAGAGAGAGAGAGAGAGTAAGGGATGGGAGAGGAGAGAGGGTGAGAGAAAGTAGTGTTAGAATCTGAAAAGATTAATAACCTAGAAAACTAGTGCAAAGAATAAATATCTAAACTATGAATGCAAATGATACAAAATCAAAATAGAAATGTAGAGTTAGTCCCCAAGAGAGTAATGCAAATGCTAGAAGCAAAATAGCATTAAGAGGGTGCAAAAATAAGAGATACAAATACAAGCCAGGTAGCATGCTTATATAGGCTAGGAAGAGGGAGGAGGTGGCAACATTGACCAATGAGGAGCAACCATCTATCAAACTAAAGATAGAAAAATATCTTCCCAAGATAGCTAATGGATGCTCACATGTAGGAAGGTGACACCTCGCAACCATTCACCTAATAAGATATGCTTTATTAACCTAAGCGATATTATTAAAAGTGTAGGAAAAAACTAGCAATATAGGGGAAAATAAATAACCTACTAGGAAATTAAAAAATTACACTAACACCCCCCCATAAGCGAAGCTTAGGTGGATGTAAAAATGGGTCCTGGCAAGTCAAGCCTGATGAGGTGCCCATGTACATAAGATTCCCACAAAAGAGAGAGAGAAAAGAGACCCACAAAAAAAAAGTCAAGACTCTAAGTGAGAGGAAAAGACCCCCCCAAAAGATGAAGCATCCTACACCCCCAGCAAAGCTTGCAAATGAAGGAACTTGCTCTCAATGAAGAGTTTGGTGAAGATATTAGCAACCTACTCAGAAGTCAAAAAATAGTGAAGGTCAATGACATGACCATGGATGAGTTCCTGGATGTAGTGCATGTGGATCTCTTTGTGTTTGGTCCACTGATGATGAACTAGATTCTGTAAGATCTAAATGGCACTCTGGTTGTCACAAAATATGGTTGATGGCCATCTAATTTGGATACCAAACTCAGTGAGAAGATGTTGAAGCCAAATGGACTCAGTGGTAGCATTTATAACCCACTGATACTCAGCCTTAGTAGAAGATAGAGCAATAGCAAACTACTTTTTCCTTGACCAACAAATAGGACCTGAACCAAGTGAGAAGCGGTACCCTGAAGTAGACTTGCGATCTTGAGAATCATCTGCCTAATTTGAATCTATGTAGCCCACCAAATCAAGCTCAATACCTACTGTGTAGTGAATCCTACAACTATGAGAACATTGAATGTAGTGAAGGATCTACTTGGCTGCTTTCTAATGTAGCTCATGGGGCTCCTGCATGAATCGAGAGACCATGCCTACAACATATGAGATGGAAGGTCTCATATGAGTTAGATAAATGAGACTCCCAACAAATTGGTAGTACAAAGTGCCATCAACAAGTGGAGAAGAAAATTGAGCCTCAAGTTTGACTCCAGAAAGGAAGGGAGTCAGAGTAGGCTTATAGTCACCCATATGAAACCTCGAGAGTAAATCTAGAGTATACTTGGACTATGTGATGGTGATCTCAGAAGGAGACTAAACGATCTCAATCTCGAGAAAGTAATGCAACAAGCCCAAGTTAGTCATCAAAAAATTGTCCTAAAGGGCCACTTTGACAGCCTTAATGGTGGGTGAAGAACTTCTTGTGATCAGCAAGTCATCAACATACAAAACCAAAAATAGAAGTGAACCACCTTGTTGCAAAATGTAGACATTAGGATCAAAATGGCACTAAGTGAACCCAACTAATAGAAGGAAGGAGTCCATCTTGGCATACTAGGCCCGAGGAGCCTGTTTGAGGCCATAGAGAGACTTTCGAAGATGACACACAAGTAAAGAATCCTGAAGGAAGCCTTGTGGCTGCTCCATGTAGATCTCTTCATGAAGGTCATCATGAAAAAAAACTCTTCACATCCATCTGATGTACTTCCCAACGATTAGCTGCAGCAATAGCAAGAACAAGTTGAATGGAATTCATTCAGACAACTGGTGCAAAAGTCTCAGAGTAGTCAATCCCAAGAACTTGGGAGAATCCTTTAGCAACCAAGTGAGCCTTGTGTTTGTCAACTAACCCATCTACTATAAATTTTTTCTAATAGATCCACTTACATCAAACAGGTTTCCTTCCTTTAGGAAGAGGGACAAGATCCCAAGTGTGGTTCCTCATCAAGGAACTATACTCTTCCTGTATAGTTGTATCCCACTCAAGAATACCAAAAGCCTCATGAAAGGACTGTGGATCTAAGTCAGTAGCAATGAAGATATGTGTAGCATCCTAGAATTGTGAACAAATCTTTTTGGTGTTTGATGGATCCCTAACCCAATCGCCTATGGACTACAAGGTCTGTCTAGTCCAAAGGGGACTGGAAGATGGAGAATCTAGAGGGGAATCATTAACCTCTAAATGATGACTAGGAGAGGAAGGAGATGAGTTCTCTAGATCACTCTCTATGTTGGAAGTGGAGGTAGAAGACTATTCAGGTGAATTTGACTCATCAGAAGATCTGTCATGGATTCCAAGTGACTACAATGTCAAAGTAGAAGGAGTTGGAGAAGTGATAGAAACTGAGCTTCAAGATCCCTCCTCAAACTGAACACTCCTCTCAATGAATAACTAATGTGCAGTAGGGTGGAGCAACCAGTAACCCTTCACACCATTAGGATAACCTACAAATATGCAAGGTCTACTTTGTGGATCCATGGCCTTACATTTCTCTACAGGAATGTGGGCCCATGCAGGAGAGCCAAATACTCAAAAGTGCTTAACAGATGGTTTCCAACCACTCCAAGCTTCAAAAGGAGTAACTCCCTTCAAGGCTTAGTGAGGAACACAATTTTGGATATAAAAAGCACAGTTAATGGCCTCTGCCCAATACTATGGTGCAAGAGATCTAGAGTGAATCATACAGTTTGTCATTTCCTTCAAGGATCTATTCTTCCATTCTGTAACACTATTCTGCTAAGGATTGTATGGAATTGAATGCAATAAATCAATCCCCTTTGAAGTGTAAAATCTTTCAAACAGATGATTGACATACTTACCACCATTGTTAATGCACAAAACTTTGATGGCTTTCCTAGATTGCTTTTCTACAAAATTTTTGAAGTCTTGAAAATGGTCAAATACCTCTAACTTCTATTTGATAAGGTACACCCAAGTATATCGAGAAAGGTCATCAATGAATGTGAGGACATATTGGGCCCTGCCAAAAGAAGGATGTTGAAATGGACTAGCCAAATCACTATGAACTAACTATAGTATCTGTGAAGCTCTCCATGCCTTACTTTTGTCAAATTTTTCCTTAGGATGCTTACCAAGAATGCAACCTTGGCAAACACTACCTGAGAATTGAACTAAAGGCAACCCTGTGACCATGCTTTACTTGTTGAGACGATGCAAATAGCAAAATTTAAGATGGCCAAACTGCTCATGCCATAATTTACTCACATCATTAGACTGAGTGAGAAAAACAAACGAAGGAGTATCAAGAACAAAGTGAGAAAATAGATAGAGTTGTGATTGATGATCTATTCTCCCAACTGCAACTATATAATCACTATGCAACTCATGTATCTCCATTGAATCAAGAGTGAACTCAACTTGCCTGCTTGAACCTATGTGAGTGATTTGGTATACTAATAGGAGATTAGTTGATAATTAGGGTACACAAAGAACATCATGAAATGTACCATCCCCCACATCAATAGATGCTCTCCCACAAACCTCAACAGGAGTGTCACTACCCATCAAAATAGAAGGCATAGTACATGGCTCCAAGGATACAAGTTCTTCCTTAGATGAATCCATGTGGTGCAAAGCACGTGAATTAAGAACCCAAGTGGATGGTGAGGAAACAACTACAACAAGAGCCTTGCCCTTTCCTTTCCCCTTGATGTTTTCTTTTGCCTTGTTAGACCCTTCATTAGAACTTTGTTTAATAGACTCAGGAACACTAATATTATTCTTCTCAAGAATGTATGTCAATTGATCAATTTTTTTCTTCAAACATTTATGTTCATCCTGATCAGGTCTTTTACAATAGGCACATTTGACCTTTTCCTTCTTAGGCTTATCGCCCTTGGAAGATGGGGCATCAATAGTTGCTTTTGAAGCAACTGGTATTTGATCCTTCTTTTCCTCGCTATTATTTTGCTTCTCATCCTTACTATTTTTGTTACTACTTTGTCCTTTTTGTTCTTTTGTGCCTTGGTTGATAGCCAAGACATGTGACTTAGAGGACTTAAGAGTGCCCATATAGATTAGCTTGTCCTATTCTCGAGTGAGAGTGACACCAAAATCATCTAAAGATGGCATGGTGAATTGATTACCAAGTGCACCTTTAGTAGCATAGAAGGTAGAGACAAACATAGAATATTTTGAACTTAGCTTGGAGAGAATACTAAAAATCAGTTGTTCATCTTTTTTTTCAATTCCACATTGTTTTAACTGCAACCTTAGTGATTTCAATTTGGTGAAGAAATCCTAGATTGTGTTGAAATTGCCTAGACTTAAACTAATTAGTTCATTTTCCAAAATATTACCCCTCATTAAATCTTGTGTGCCAAATAGAGTTTCTAGCTTTTTCCATATTTCATTTGGTGTATCCAAAGACTCAATGTAAAATAGCAAGTTAGGAGAAACAAACAAACACAATGTTCCATATGCCTCATCACATTTGTTAAACCACTTAGGCTTATCTTCATCTTTATCAGGTTCAGTTTCAAGTCCCATAGTTATCCTATTTAATCCAACTTTCCTTAAGTGAATTTTCATGAGTGATTTCCACTCAAATTAATTGTATGGAGTTAGGATGGGCATATTTGTTTGATCCATGATGAAGAAATGCTAAAAAAAATATAACCTAACCACGACAATGCCCCCCCCCCCCTCCCGAAAGAAATATGATTTGGCACTTTATTTTAGTGCATTTACAACTACCACTAGAAAGAAATACTAAGTGGTCTTGATTTCAATGCATTACAAAAAAAATCTCACAAAGAGCATATGCTAAAAGTAAAACTTGGGCACAATACTCTAGAAAAAAATAGCACCACTGTGATCTCAAAAAATCATGCACTTTCAAAAAAAGAATCAACTCGATACAAGGTCGTATGAGAAAGTTATGATCCTCTAAAGTTTCCAAAACAAGAACTATGCAAAGTAACTGCTGAGAATCTAAAATTTCTAGAAAAAATACACATGAAAATCAAAAAATGATTGCACTAGTGGATAGAGTACAAAAATAGCCAAGATCATAACAAAAATTATTAAAATCAGAGTCTGTATGAGGAAGAATGAGGCATTTAAAAATTGCATTCAAAACTGCGACTGCCAATGGAGAGGGGTATGGCTGTAGCTTTTCGTGCTCAATTTTGAAAAATATACAAATTGCATGAAAAAACTAAAAGATACCCAAATGGTTTTTCAGGGCTGTGAACAAAACCTAGAAAGTATTTTTCTTGCTAATGTACAGAAGATGTAGTTGTAGTGTAAATTAGATGCCTTTAACAACAAAAAATAGCCCCAACAACCAAAAACTAACCCCAGCAACCAAAAAACATCATGAAAATATTGAATTAGCTACCTAAGTCAATAATGGCATGCTAGAACCTACAATATTGATTGGAAACACCAAATATGCAAGTTGGTTATCAAATTTGAGATTGAAACCCCAAATTTTATAACTTGTATGACAATCTTTGATCTCGGTGAAATGAAAGCCAAATCTGACTTTCTCAAGCCTGTTGGATGCATTGGAACAACCAAAAATGTTGCCAGTATAACCAGAAATCTTGCAATCACTCATAGATTAAAAATGTTTTTGTCAAGCTTTTATGATTCTCAAGATCATCCAAAGATGTGAGAGAAGAGCATACTAGGTTTTTCAAAAACTTACAATAAGATTTATTAGCCCCTCGTAAATCTCTCAAATAAGAAAACTAAAATCTACTCTTGTACATAGAAAAACTCTCATACCATGTTAGAATCTGAAAAGATTAATAACCTAAAAAACTAGTGCAAAGAATAAATATCTAAACTATGAATGTAAATGATACAAAATCAAAATAGCAACATGGTGATCCCACAATAATGGGTTCCACTTTTTGACCAATTTTGACACTGAAATCAATATGTTTGCAAAAAACATCACGTTCAAGTGACTATATCTCCAAAATTATAAATAATTTCAAGATGACATAAACTAGTGATTTTGAATACTTTGTTCCTACTTTGTAACTATATTTTTTAATCTAAAAAAAAAAATTATTTATGTCAATTTTTTTTATCTCCTCCGAAAAGTGGTACATAATAAAATTCAATATTTTAAAGAGTGATAGTTCGTTTGACACACATAACTTTTTTCCTAAAAATGATAATGAAGTAATTCTTTTGGCATTGGATTTTTAACATCAATATCTAGTGTCTACATTTGGTTTGATTTATTTTTGTTGAATATTATATAGTTTATGAAGTTTTGAAGTGACACGAATCGTAATTCAGACATATGTTCCGTTTGACACAGATAATTTGAAGTCAATTTATCATAAACCTAAATTTTTATTTTTTTTGAATAGTAAGGTATCTCAATAAGGTAGTGGCTACATATTTTTCAAAAAAAAATTGACCTAATTTACTAATTTTCCCAAGGTGTCGAAGTCGATTGATGTTCAATCGGTAATGAACTGGTAATGAACCTATAATGAGTTAAACTCATATTTGAAAGTCTTAATGACTAAAATATGTATTAAAATTATAGTCGTTGGAAAGCTTGCTCTGAGCAGCACACTTTAACATTTTTTATTTTACAGTAGGAGATCATTCTCCTATAATTATGGGAGTCAAAAGAGCAAAAAAAATTTAAAAATTATGAAAAATGGGTTAAAATTTTCCTTATTTTGGGCATTCGCCCGAACATGGTGTTCGTGCAAACATATTAAGCATGTTCACGTGAACACATGTTCAGGCGAACATGCCCATTGAAATTTCACAGCGACCGAAAAATTAAGTGACCATATTCGCACGAACATGCCTACATTTTTCGTGTTCGTGCGAACAGTCAAAAAATCCAAAAAATTATCAGAAATGGGACCTACATCTACATGCATGAAACATCATTCTATCTGTGAAACAAAAACCACCATGTCTCTCGTTTCAATCATTGACTGCAAATTTCCATCATAGACGTCATTTTGTGCCATCAATCTCTGTATTTGGCATCAACCTAATAGTGCATTGCAGGCCTGTCTTTGCCATGAATTTTGTCCATAGATAAATCGAAGGCAAGTGAGATATTCCTCAATATTTGCAAATTAATGTTCTTCCTATCTTCGTTCATGCTTTCATCAATATTTCCTATCTTTGTTCACAATTTGATAAAAAAAATTGTATATCTAAATAATTTATTTATTTATTTCATTAATGAAGTTGTTTAACGGATGCATTGAAGTTAAATTAAAAATTAGTAACACATTCATGGTGTTAAGAAATGTATATTCTTATTGATTTTTTCATTTTTTAAAATATTGAATTTGTTAAAAAAAAAATTGAACATCTAAATTATTATTTTCTTCCTTTCATTAGTGAAGTTGTTTAAATGATACATTGAAGTTAAATAGATTCAAACTAGATACTTTTAAAGTGTGGTTACATGTTAGTTTTACTTAGCTCACTTTAATTATCTCGGTAGTTACATTTAATTGAATTTTTTAATTTATAACTTGAATTAATGAAAAATATTTAATTTTATTTTCAAATCAAATTCATTCAATAAAAATAAATGTGCCATAACTCTTTATGAATTCTCAATTTCTATAAAGAAATAATCTAAGGTTTTCATTTCCTTCTAGAACATAGATTAGATGATTTTGTGTTACTAATGGTCTCCTTGTAGCATGTGGCAATTGTAGGATGAAGACATGATCATAACTGTAAACTACTAATGTTTTCTTTGCAGGACGTTGTTGAAGACCATTGTGTGTTTGTCATAACCATGTGTGTGGATTTATTAGATTAAATAACACTTCGTTTGGTGCTTAAAATGAACTTTTTATTTTCTTCCTCGCGTGTTTACAATGTTTAAATCCCTAGGAGTTGCATTGGACGCATCCTCTCCCCTCGCCATTCGTGGATCTTGGGTGTAAGAGAAATCCATGTAACTTCTATAGGAGGCCTGCCTTGGATCAAGATACTTGATATTGGGTATGCCAGGGGATGACCTCAAAGTGGTAACGGGCCAAAAGCCAGGTCAACGTTCTAGCCACTATATAAAACTCGATTACGGTGAAAGCCGTGTCAGTAGTATTGCTGAGTGATAGGTCTCCTCCAGTACCCTTGTGGTGCATGGGAGACCTCCTGAGGAAGTTTATCACTCACTTGCTAAACAGAATGCCCTTACTAAAAACTATGTTTTAGTGGCCAAAATCCTTTCTATCCACTAGCTCAAGGGGTCACCCATGCTCGTGAAGACATCCTACATTCTTGCAGTCCTTAGTAGAGACAACAGTCCCTTGGGAAGTCATGCCCCTTGGGAAGCAGATCTTGGTAGCCTCGAGAAGTGAGTGCGCTATAAGGGGGAGCCTATGGTGCCAAGGTCCTAAGTTGTCTGCTCTGGATAAGCACGGCTGAACTTTGGTTCAAGTAGGAATTCAATGGATATAGTCCTAAATCCTAGGTTGTGGTGTGATTGTTCACTTTTAACAACAGCTATTCTTGTCTTAATGTGTCTTGTGTGTGTAAAACATAATCAAGATAAAAGCCAACATTCAAATTTACACCTTGGAAACTTGCAAAACCTTGTCAAAATATCAAACATTATCAAAACATTGTCAAAACATCACAAACTTTGGTTCAATACATTCAAACCTTGGAAAACATGGCAACTTGTGCTCCTAAATGTGCTTGGCAAAACATAGATTTCACTCTTGCATAGCATCCACTTGCATTCTTCATAGTTTGAGCCTCATACTTGCATCATATAGACTTCATATAGCACCTTTTTAGTATCCCTCATATTCACATTGCAATCATTAGCATTTAAGCTTGCATCCTTTGCATTTCACCTCAAAAATTATCACTTTGCATCTTCCATCTTGCATCTCTGCATACCCAACCCTCATCTTGACTACTTTAACCATCATTTTGGATGTCCTACACATCATTTTGAGCATTTATTTTGAATTATCTCCTCTATATCCATATTTCTTCTCCATCTCTCCCTTTATCCATCTCTATCCCTATATCTCCCTCTCTACCATCTCTTAGTTATATATTTCATTCTCACTATCTTTGTTTATCTCTTCCTTTCATCTCCATATCCCTCTTCTTCTCAATCCCTTACTCTCTCTTTCTCTTCCCTTTGCATATTCTCTCTTTCTATCTCCTTTCCACCCCCCACTCTACCAAACCACATCTCTCTCTCTCTCTCTCTCTCTCTCTCTCTCTCTCTCTCTCTCTCTCTCTCTCTCTCTCTCTCTCATTATTATTTTTTCTTTATGTCAATTATAACATATCAAATAATTATATATTTAAATTTGAAAATATGTTATTATGAATCATTTAATATTACGAGTTTAAGTTTGTTAGATGACTTTTTTTATCTATATTATCTTTTAATTATCATTTGGAGTAGTGATATATATATATATAACTATTGTAAATATTTACATTCATTATAATATAATTAATAAGTATACATTTTAATTGTAAATTATTTTTTCATTAAATTATTATAAACATAAGAATTAATGCAACCTATTTAATTGAATAAATTTATATTTAAGAATTTCAATTATTTTTGAAGCTTTTACAACATTGTTATATTACTAATATTTCAAATTTAAATCTCCTTTTGAGTGAATATCAACATAATAAGAAAATATTTATGTTTGAATAACAAAAAATATATTATAAGACATGTTTTATTTTAGATGTATTTTAAGAGTAATATATTTTATTTATTATTTTCAAGTAAAAATTAATAATAGATTAAATAGATTAGGTATAATTATATTAAATAGTAATAATGATACATATACATATTTACATAGATACCTTTTTTTTGGTTAAATATATATTAAATAATATATTTTAAAATAGAAGAAGATGAATAATGCATTTAAATGATAAACTTTTATTTTGTTAGAAATGTGAAAAGCTATTTTTATTGAAATAAAAAACAATGCAAATGACTAGGCCAAAACAATCTCAGTCCTTTCGTGGAGCCTATCAATGCATTCACCAACAATGACACCAATTTGGGAAAGAGACCTAGTAGTCGCTTAGGCTAACTTCAAGTACCTAGATCTCCTAAATCATAAGTTGAATTATGTTAATTTTTTGGTGTACCTCCATAGGTGACTCAAAAGCTTAAGGCTAAGGTTTCAACATTTGGGCCTTTACGGATCTCTCTATAGAGGCACTAGTAAAGTTTGACCCATTTTTCAACAAAAAATCTGGAAAACATAGCTCTTAGAATTGCCTTAGTTTCAGCCCAGCTTCCCAACTATTACCTATGTCAAGGTAGATTTGGCTTTGTCATTTTGATCTTATCTTTTTTTGTCATTTTTTTGGTCAAGATCCATAGTCTATTGTCATAACGTTAAACTCTTAGGTTAATACCTTGTAAAGATTTCACCTAAGTTCAAAAAACCTTATGTATACCGAGCTATCATTATCATAATCATATTCCTAAATGTCATTTTTGACTTATGCTAGTGGTATATCCCCCTCATATTGCATTTTTCAAACCCTAGCATCATTTTTACTATCAAACCCTATCAAATTGTCCATCAACCAACTTGTCTTCTTGATCACCTATCCTCATTTTGCATAGCCTAAATGTCATTATCAAACCTAGGAAACCATCCCTTGCATAGTCCACTTTGCGTACACCTACCTTTAACATCCTTACCAAGTCCAAAACATAACACTAACCTTCATTTTGCACATCATAATCTTCATCTTGCATACCTTCAAAATGACACCTTGCATTTGCACTTGCATAACATCCCTAGGACATTTGTACTTTGCATATCAAAACCCTAAGTCATTTAACATTTCCTCACATTGCATAACATCCCTAAACACTTTAAAATATCAAAAACACTCATATCTTGCATACCCACATCTTAATTATCAAGTTTTGACCTCTTTTATCAACTGCAACCCTATTTTACCAACTGCACACTTCATGGGTGTAGTTGGTAGTTTCAGGGTGCACTTGGTAATTAGGTGTTTCATTCTAGGTTCCAAAACCCTAATCTACACTTCCACACCTTGCATTATATCCCAAGACCTTAGGAAACACTCAAAATTTGCATTTTAGGAAACTTTGGAGCTACATCATTTGTAGAAGAAAGGACATGGGAGCTACAAACGAAAGAGGGGGTTTCTAACCTTGTGTTTGCTTCTTTTGATTAGTTTGGCTTTCATGGTAGACTAGTGGGTGCTAATGTATGTTGATTGAGTTTTGTTGTTTCTCATAGTATGTTATGCATTTAACCCATTTTTCTAGTCCTACAATAAGAACGAAAAAATTAAAGAGACAAAACAATTATATATTTTATAAGAAAGAAAAATTTATTTTTTAGGACAAACATTCTAGTATTCATACCATGTTATTTGTTTGTGATTCAATGATGGCTTAAGAAGGATTTGGTGCTTTACTACTTGTAAAGAATGTGACTCATAGATTTTAGTCATATAATGAAGAATATTTATGCCTTGTTGCAGATGACTGCATTCTATTGATTTCTGTCAAATAATTTAAAAGTACTGATAGCGACAGACAAATCCGTACTGTGATTTTTTTATCTGGTTATTGCGTAAAATTTATCTTGAGGCAAGGGATAATTTTTTTTTTTTTTGATTTTATAATGGGAAACAAGAGAGGAAGGCAAAACAAATATGCAAGGAAAAGATCTGATGAAGCAGAACAAAGAAATATTCAGAAGACTACGTCACGTTATCATCGAATTAAACAAGGTGAAGGAAATGTTGAAGAAGGCTCAACAGAAGTAGAAGCAATGCATATGGGAGAGAGGCCAGGAACACTCCCTATGGAATCTCAAACAATGAATGTTTAAGAAGGCTCAAGATCACTCCCTATAGAGATTCAAATAACAGAAGTTGGAGAAGAGTCAGAATCTTTCCCTGCAGAATCTCAAACAATGGATGTTGGAGAAGGCTCAAGATCAATCCCTATAGAAATTCCAGTAACAGAAGTCAGAGAAGGGTCAGGATCAGGTGCAGGAATTCGTATGGATGAAATCTTAAATATTGCCCAATCTATAAAGAATAATATTTTTCATAAAAATTTAGATCATTTACTTAAAATGGATGTGGATAAATTGAGAAAACTTGCAACTAGTGTTCAATCATTAAGTTTGTCTAAGAAAAGGTCAATGAATAAGAAGATAAGAGAAATTATGAGTCAATTTGATAACACTGAAACACTTGAACAAGCTCAGTTGCTTTCACTTTTTCCTACAGAAAAGAAGTTGCAAGAGGCATTGAAATTGTTAGGTGTAGACACAACATCAAAAAAAAAAAAAAAGATTTTCTAACATGCAAACTGATCTGATTGAAAATTTTTAACAAGGTTTGAGAAACATAGGAAAACACTCTCGAACTAAAGATAAGTCTGCGGCAAGAAAAGTGATGTTGATGTCTGTTGTAAGTAAGAATATGACCCAAAATGGACAAATATCTTCAATTTTGTCTAAAATGGGTTTTAGTAGGAAAACAATGAGAGAATATGTTAAGAGAAGATTAATTGTGGATGATAGTACTATGGAGGGCAATTGGGCAATCATGTGTAGAGCACCTCATTCTGATAGGATTGAAGAGTTATTAAAAAAATTAATCATATCATTTTGGATTGATAACAGTCGTCCTTCATCAAATAGTAAAGATGTTATCAGGCATAGGATTGCACCTGGTCAATATGAACATCATAAAAAAAATTGGTTGGACACAACACAGCATGAGTTATATGTGTCGTTTTGTAGTCAACATCTTAATGTAAAAGTTGGGCAAACATTGTTTGAAAAATTGAAGCCATATTTTGTGAGGTCAAACAAAGTGTTTGAAATGTGTTGTTGTCGTCATCATATTGAGTTTGATCTCCACTATCAGGTATTTTGAAAGTTTGTAGAAGACACATATGGTTTTCATGTTGCTCCTCCTAGTAGGAGAAGTGAGTTTATATCATCCATTTTGTGTGACAACATAGAGATCCAGCTGGTCAAATAAATTGCATCAAAGGATTATGTGAAACATGTGGTGAATTGGCTCTATTTCCTTTGAAAACTAAAAATATTGATGTAACAAAAATATTGAATTGCAAAAGTTACAAGTATGTCAAGAATGAAACAAAGTTGGGGAAAGAAACAAAAAGGTTGGAATATGTTGAAGAGGAGTTGCATGTTCTAACATTTATGGATAGATTTAAGAAATTGATTCAACCTTATATTCATCATGCATTTTTTGCAAAGTGGCAAGCACAATAGTTTCAAAATCTAAGAGATAATTTTCCACTTGGAACAATTGTATTAGTTGTTGATTTTGCAAAGAACTATTCCTTTGTTCATCAGAAAGCAATTCAATCATATTATTACTTTAATAAGCAGGTCAATATTATGGTACATGTTTGTTATAGACATGCACAGTTAGATTTGGATGGTGTTCAGAGTACAGTTCAAGCACGAGTAATTATAAAGGAATATCATTTTTATATAAGTGATGATAAAGAACATGACATTCACTATGTAGAACATTGCTTCAATATGTTCTTTTCTAATTTGAAAGAAAGAAACATAAATGTTGATAAACATTATGTTTGGTCTAATGTTTTTTCCGCACAGTTTAAATCATCTAGACCATTTTATGCATTGTGTAGATATCATCGCAATGAGAATATAAAACACATATGAAATTTTTTCAAGAGTGGTCATGGAAAAGGTGAACATGATGGTGTTGGAGCTTGCATCAAACGTGCTTTGCAAAAGTATCAAATGAATTATCAAGGAGTTTTTATAAATGATGCACATGATGTCGTTGAATGGTGTAAGACTCATTTTGCATTAGATGAGGTTAGGACATCATCAACCACGAGTCGACAGGTACCATATAGAGTCTTCTGGGAGATAACAGGTATGGATGTGTACGTCTGTTTAACTTTTAAGCAATTAAGTTCCCAAATTTTATTGTTAAGTTTTATTTTTCAATTTTTTGAAGTTTAAATTCAATTTTTCTATATTTTCAATTTAATTCAAACTTTCAGGTGTTAATAGAAAAAAAATGCATGATTGAAAAAGACATGTTCCTTACATTCAGTAGTACAGATAATTGTAATTGGACACTGAAGACAAGATAATACTCATGTTTTTGTGACAGTTGCATTGATGAAGACTATGAAGAATGCATCAATCAAACATGTGGATATACAGGTGCATGGATTTTGGTACCACTTGATGTTACCGATACATTTGATAAAGATGATGAAAATTTTGATGATATTCCATTGATTTCTAATGATTATAATCATATCTTTCGATTGGTAAAAGTGGGTGAGTATCATAAAAATTAATCTCAACTTGTTAATTAATTATCAATTGATTTCAACGGTGTTATATATATTGTACACATACATTCATGTATAAGTTTGTTATGCATGAGATGTCTTTGCAGTGATTGCTAAGCCTAGAAATCATGAAGGTGTCAGTTATTATTTATTGCGGTGTACTGCAGAGAGGACAAAGTTATATGACCCTGAAGAAAGCGATGGAATGTTGTTCCCTATAGGTAAATTATACATATACATGTATGCAGATACATATTTATATATATATATATATATATATATATATATATATATATATATATATATATATATATATATATATATATATATATATATATATATATATATATATATATATATATATATATAGGTAACTTTATATCTATCAAATTTTAAAATACTTAAATTTGTGGTGCAGGTTCTGTTGTGATAGAGGGAACATATTTGAAGCAAGACAAAATAGTCCAACATGGAATACACTTTGTTGATTATCAACGTGACAACAAGGTTTTACAATACAACCACCTGGTCATTGCTACTGGGCTTTGTCTACATCCAGTCAAACTTAAGCGTGTACGTCGCAAGTGGAGACTAGATAGTGAAGATCATGAAAAGATATTACATGTTATAAGTGTACATCATGGTTGATTAGACCTTTGAGATTTACTTTATAAAAATCTGAATATCAACTTTGATGAAATGTGTTTTTAATTGTATGATCATAGTCTTACTTATCATTAGTTTATTAAAAAACTATAATATTAATTGTACTATGGATGAATTTAATAATTTAACAACAAGTCATTTAAATATGCTAGAAGTTAGTTCGAACTTACACAATTTCATTATCTATAGATATGTATCAAAAATAATTTAATATGTTTCAATTCTTAAATATCAACTTCTTTTCAAACTATTGAATTTCATCTTGAATTAAACGTGTTTTGAATTGTACGATCACAAGTTCTTAATTATCATTAGTTTATTTAAAAACTATATAATTTAATAATTTAAATTAATTGTACCACATGGATGAATTTAATAATTTAACAACTTGATATAAATAGGCTTTAAGTTAGTTCAAACTTACACAATCATTATCTATAGATTTATATCAAAAATAATTTAATATCTTACAATTCTTGAATATCAACTTCTTTTCAAACTATTGAATTTCATCTTGAATTAAATGTGTTTTTAATTGTACGATCATATGTTCTTAATTATCATTATTTTATTAAAACACTATATAATTTAATAATTTAAATTAATTGTACCATGGATGAATTTAATAATTTAAATTCATTTATCAACTTTTTTTCAAACTAGATTGAATTTCATAAGTGAAAATTAAATGTGTTTTTAAAATTGTAAGATTATAAGTTCATAGTTATCATTTAGGTTAGTTTATTAAAAAACTATATAGTTTAATGTTACTTTATTACATCTACGGTCATGTACTCTTAAAGTTTAAATTAGTTTAAATTAATATGTTTTTTTAATATTATATTTTGTAAAAGTTTTCTAAATTAATGTATTGGCTTACCTAATTAACAAATTTTTATCCACATAAAACTAATATTTATCTTTAGCATGTTAGTAATTGATAATTTAAGAAATATGTATCTTTCTAACTTCCTACTAATTGATAATTGATATTCATGTACACACGTCTCAAGATCATGTTCTATAGCTATAGTTACATGCAAAAAAAATACACATATGTACACATATGTACACGTCTCAAGAATAAACATCTACAGATCTAATATATCTCTATGTATCTAAAATGCAAACTATAAATCTCGAATAAATACACGTATGTAGCAAAATATAAAAAGTCATATATACATACATGTGATCTAGTATCTAACTACTGAAATACTCAATAATCAAATAAATAGTGAAAGTACATGTATATCATCAAGGAACTGAAATACACATGATGTGTACATGTAAACTGGACCTCCAATATATAAATGCATCAAAAAATATATAAATCTGATCTACTACTAGAGTGACCCCTCAAGATGCATACGAACAGCACGACCCTCTGATCAAGTCTCTTGTACATCCTCTCGTCGAGGTGCATCAACTGAGCCCTACAAGTATATATACATATATACATACACATGTGTTAGAGTTCTATCTTTAAAACATATATATACATACGTGCATCATGTACATGTACATTCAAATTAAATACGAACTTGCATATATATATATATATATATATATATATATATAGTTTTCAAAATATTTAAATAACTTTAAACAAACTATTTAAAACTCAAGTACCTGAGCACTACCAGGTGCCTCAATAGAATCATCCCTCTCATGTACATGATGCCCTGAACCAACAGTATGTGTAACCCTGTGCTCAGTGACCTATGCCTACATGATTTATTATGAGTTAAAGATTAAATTAAATATCTACATATATATCTGAACTAAATTTTTCAATAAATGAACATTTTTTTAATTTCATATATATTTAAAATTAAAAATAAATTATATATGTACCTAGGTCTCCGGAGGTGGAGGATGATCAACAAACTCCATCGTATCATCTACTCATGCACTTGAGCCTAAAACTTCATGTCCAACTCCTAGTAAATCTGAGTGAAGTGGACAGTGTAATTGGCTAGCTAATGGTGTAGAATCAGTGCTGCTAGGTCCGAACAACAGGTCCATGTATGATGAAATACCCAGGCTCGAACTAGTATCAATCTCAAACAGGCCTCGCAACTGCTCACCAAAATCATCAAGACACTCAGCTGTGATATGGACATCTCCAACTCGTATGCTCGAGTCATCTGTAGAGTGTCGTGAGCCTGGTGCCGAATGCTGTGAGCTACGCACAGGTGTATCTTCTGTCACTGGTGTGGCAGCCTATGTCTGTGGAACTATGCTAGGGCTCTGATGCTATCTAACAACATCCATCACCGAGTGTACTGGAATCCTATGTGTATCAAAAATATAGCTAATAAAGTGCAACATATCCTCCAAAAAATACAGTGCCATATCCATATGTGTCTGCAGTATTGAAAGACCATGAATATCGCCTGGCAGTGGTAGCCCAGCAGCTCTATATGCATCATTAGAGGAGGCACCTGAAGTGCTACTAGATGCCTATGAAGATGGTCGACCAAGTGGACGAGGACGTCAACTATGAAGATAGCGACCAATAGAATCTGATGTGATACTAGCCGCCACAGATGCAATCTGCCCAATAGTGTCAATTGCTCCCCTCTGGGAAGCAATGACGACTCTATCTGCAATAGGTGCATGTGCAAGAGTCATAGGAGGCATCCTCGGTCCAATAAACTATCTAAGATCTACAGGCGGCAGATGATCTACACTGCGATACCGGTCACGATCTGTGATCTGACCATGCCCCTATCTGTAATAACCAAGAATATCAAGGTAGTTAACATTGAACCCTATACGAAACTCAGCATACAATTGCTATGCAAAATAAAGGGGTATTTGGTCGTTATCAAGATAATGACCATGTGCAGCTAAAAATCATGGATAGATCATGCTAGCAATAATAGGGTCTCTGCATCGTGTGACTCTATAGCCTGTCACCCTACCCTGTGTCCCCTTATACTCTGGAAAGAGCTCTCTCTGGATGACATCTTTGGGGGCTACCCTCTTGACATCATCAAATGATGCAATTCCTGAAACCTTAGCCCTAAGCTCCCTAGATATGGAAGCTAATATGTCAGGAGTAAATGAATGGTGAGCTCTAAACCTAGTTGTCAAATCCTATAAACTCCTACATATAGTAACGCATATGTCTCTATAAAGACCATCATCAAAGGTCAATATAGAGTGTTGTAGTCTGGCAACCTCCTACTCTAAAAATGAAAATACAGCATTGATATCGATGCATGGAGATGGTGTAGTAGGACCTCCAATAGGAGCTGCAGGTGCAGCCTGACCTAGAACAGGAGTCACACCAGGAGCCAGAACATGAGCTACACGACGAGCCCTATGTCGAGGTACATGACGAGCCCCACCAGAAGCTATGGCATGAACCCCACTACGAGCTGCAGAAGGAGCCAAATCAAGAACTACATCAGGGGCTGCAATAAGAACCGCATCAACCTATGCCGCAGTAGGAGCTAGAGTAGGAACTACATGAGGTGCCGCACCAGGAGCCGCAACAAGAACTACATCAGGTGTCGCACTAGGAACCGCATCAAGCTGATCATGTGAAGCCATATCTGTAGAAATGTATGAAGAGCTAAATTTTCTACTGTACACATAATTTTTTATTTTTAAAATTAAAAATTATACACATGTAATTGAACATACATCACACATCATGGACCTAGATAATCTGTAAGACATCTAGACCTAGATTAATTTGCATATAAGTATAAGATAACTTTAAAGTTGAGAGTTTGGTTATGGTCAGAGTTAATTTATTGTTCTAGGACTTTATTATACTTTGGGCACCCATATTATTAGAGAATTCAATTAAAGGGCCTGTATTATTACTCTTAAATGATAATGTTTTGAGGTTTAGGTTTCAAGTTGGGTTACATATATATCATTTAAACAAGGGTCATAAGTTTCATGTATGTGCATGTATCTCAAATGTAGTTTTTAACAATTTAGGATTAGGGTCAACTTGTTTTAATTTTAATGTAAGTTAGGCCTCAATTAGGTTTTGAAATAGGGTTTTAGTGTAATTAGGCTCAATTTTAGGGTAAGATTTAAGATGTTATGATCAACTATATAAAGATTCTTAAATATTGATGTGAAACCCTTACAAATACATAGGTTGCAATTCTTTCAATACTCTTGATGTGTCAAGTATAACTTTGATATATCGAGGACTTTCATTTTTCATACTTTATAATTATTTTGGTTAGAACTTAGCTAATAAGGTGAAATTATTTAAACATATTGTGATCATTATAAAATAATCAAAGAAAAATCAAACATAAAAATCTTACATACATAATCATTGAGACCTTTCCTCTAATATATACATTTATATTACAGTTATAGAAATTAAATGAGAACTAAAGCCATCAAGGACACGTACTTGAGAAAGTTACATGGACCTCAATGTCAGAGCGAGCAAAAATTCATTCTCTCATCACTCTTTGGCAGCTAGAAACTTCCACAATGAAAAAATTTCTTAGCTTGCCAAGATTTATGTTAATTTGCTATTAATTTAAAATGGTATGTCGAGTGTGGCATATGATTCATTGTTATTATACAGATTTTATTTTGCATCCATGTATTTTATTTCTCACAATAATTTATAATTATGTAAAAATTTGTATGCGTACAAAAATCTGGTAGAATATGAAGATAGTGAGGAGGAAGGAGAATTTGCCCAAAAAGACAGCCTTCAAATTCACCAAGTATTAACTCTAAGACAAATAGCTCTCGAAAAAATTGAAAATGAAGAATTTGTTCCCAGAATTACGTACGAAGATTTTTCTACAAATGCAAACCATGTCTCATTTTTCTTTGTTCTCTTTTATATTATATTTAATGCAGTTTTATAGAGGTATCTTTTGAGATTGTAAGAATTTAAGCAATGTGTTTTAGAGATAGGGTGGGTTCTATTGTATGGAAGACTTATTAGGTTCAATTCTCGAGTTGCTGACTCGATTCTCGGGAAGAGCTTAAAAATGCAGTGCAATGTGCAGTGGGTTGCCTTGTGGGAATTTCTCAGGTTCTAGTATTATAAAACTTGTGTGAACAAATCTGAAATGGAAAATGTTTTAACTGTGAACGACTATAATTATGTCATAGGCATTTCCATATGAAAGAACTCAGGCTAACTTTTACAATCAATGGTGCATTCTAGTGAAGAGGCCTTCGACGACCATAGAATCGATTGAATCACCGTTCAAACACTTAAGCATTTGCACTACTGGGTATTAAAATGACTAAGATTCCCCCATCCTCGCCAATGTGGGATAAAGGCAGCAGGGCTATTCACCAATTTTGACTGCTGATTGATCATTAAAAACTATTTAAAAACATTTTCGCACCATTGAGAAAACTGTGTCAGGCCTGGCTTTAAAAACTAATTCAAACATGTGATCGGGCTCCGAAACCTTAGATATATCATCTCTCTTACACGTTCAACAAGCCTGCAAAATCTTGTCACATGACGACATCAGAGTCAAAAGATATCGACCTCTGAACATGCCTAATTAAAACTGCCTGCAGATTAAACAAGTTAGAAAACCACAAAGTGCATTAGTTTGAGCTTCGAAAACTGAATAAACGAGCACTTGGGATTCTGAAAACTGGGGCACTGGTACTTTTCCATGAGAAGAGTATGATTCTGTGATTTGGGCTCATGAAAAATCACGGGGCTCGTTTAGAAAGCATCTGAAGTTGGCAACCTGGAACTGCAGGACAGGGAACAACAGCAAAATAATATTTTTGGCAAATGGAAAGGCCCTGGAAAAGTGTGAAGATGGATTCGTCAAGGTCTATAAACTGGCACACTTAAAGTATTTTTGGAGTAGAATGCAAGGGAACAAACCATTCAATCCCACCAATCTTGGATCAAAAGATATAGCATCATGAACAGGGCACCTGAACAATCTACATCTCTGATTACCAGTGAAACTCTATAAATTGCATTTGAAACCGCATTTGAAAATTGATCAAACGGATTTTTCATGACTTTAAATCTGGAGCGTAGTAAGTCTTCGACCCCTAGAAAATGATGCAAAAGGAATTTTCTCATTTGGGTCAACTAGTCAAAAGTTATTACCTTTCAAACAGGGCTACCTGGAAAAATGCACAATTTACAGATTTACAACAAAGGTAATTGACCAACTTTGAGAGGTTTGAAACCTAGTCAAAACATGTCGAAAGGACTTGAAAATTGAAACATAGGTTCTTTGTTATGCATATTAAAAATCCTCAAAGTGAAAAACTATGAAACATAACCACGTAAAATATATTCAAAGGAAAACTAGGCTTCTAACCTCTATTTGACACTCGGGCAGAAAATGCAAAATGACACACGCTCAAAATGGAACTTCACTGAATGGCTCCGAATGTCAGTTTATCATCATGAAACATATGCATAGGCTGAAAGAAAGGTGTTAGAAACATAAAACACCACATTGACTAACAAGACAACAGCCGAGACACAAGCATGAAAAGCGTGTATAGGGGGCAAAACTAACTCAAAATCACGAACAAGCACTCAAAACGGGAATGCAATTTTGAGTGCCAACAAGTTACACGGACCTCAATGTCAGAGCGAGCATAAATTCATTCTCTCATCACTCTTTGGCAGCCAGAAACTTTCGTAGTGAAAAAATTTCTTAGCTTGCCAAGATTTATGTTAATTTGCTATTAATTTAAAATGGTATGCCGAGTGTGGCATATGATTCATTGTATTATACAGATTTTATTTTGCATCTGTGTATTTTATTTCTCACAATAATTTATAATTATGTATATTTGTATGCGTACGAAAATCTGGTAGAATATGAAGATAGTGAAGAGGAAGGAGAATTTTGCCCAAAAAGACAGCCTTCAAATTCACCAAGTATTACCTCTAAGACAAATAGCTCTCGACAAAATTGAAAATGAAAAATTTGTTCCCAGAATCACATACGGAGATTTTTCTACAAATGCAAACCAGGTCTCATTTTTCTTTTTTCTCTTTTATAATATATTTAATGCAATTTTATAAAGGTATTTTTTGAGATTGTAAGAATTTGAGCAATGTGTTTTACAGATAGGGTGGGTTCCATTGCATGGAAGACTTATTAGGTTCAATTCTTGAGTTGGTGACTCGATTCTCAGGAAGAGCTTAAAAATGCAGTGCAATGTGTAGTGGGTTGTCTTGTGAGAATTGTCTAGGTTCTATTATTATGAAACTTGTGTGAACAAATCTGAAATAGAAAATGTTTTAACTGTGAACGACTATAATTATAGATATAGATTATAGGATAGAATGGTAAAGAGATGAGGAGAAATAGAGAGGATGAGAGGGAGAGATTAAAAATAGGACATGCATAATTGATCTTCCATACATCTACGGCATACCCATTGCACACTAAGGTGTGATTGCTAGTTGTAATACATGAGGGAACTTAGCATATGAAGTTTATGATTTGGTTCAAGATTATGATTTAGGGTATTTATTATCATTTATAATCTTGGGTTTAGAAATTAAATTTTAAGATCAAGGTTAGGGTTAGGGTTTGGATGTACATGTATGTTGTATTCATACCTAGATATGCAAACTAATCTACATTCTTATATATGTATAATTTAGGATCTCCCCTTAAGACATGTCATTGAATTATATAGTTAATTATATACTTCTAATTAGTAAGACATTAAAAATAATAACATATGTACATTTAAACATGAATATTGAAAACATATGTATGCACGTCTATATCTAACACATGAACATATTTACATGTACATTTATGAAATAAAATATACATTTTAATCTACATTCTTATGTTTTTTAAAATATTTTTTCTAATGTTTTTATAAAAAAAATTTCTAAATTTTATATTAAATTATAAATTTTCTAATATTTTTCTAATATTTTTTTTTTTTAAATTCTAAAATTTATATTATTATAAATTTTCTAACATTTTTCTAATTTTTTTTCTATTTTTTTTTTCTAAAATTTATATTAAATTATAAATTTTCTAATGTTTTTGTAATGTTTTTTCTAAATTTGTTTTCTAAATTTTATATTAAATTCTAAATTTTCTAATGTTTTTGTAATTTTTTTTAAAATTGTTTTCTAAATTTTATATTAAATTATAAATTTTCTAATATTTTTTCTAATGTTTTTCTAAATTTATTTTCTAATAGTTTTTAAATAATTTTTCTAAATTTTATATTAAATTATAAATTCTCTAATATTTTTGTAATGTTTTTTCTAAATTTGTTTTCTAAATTTTCTAATATTTTTGTAATATTTTTTTTCTAAATTTTCTAATTTGTTTTAATGTTTTTTTCTAAATTTTCTAATTTTTTAAAATATTTTTTATAAATTTGTTTTCTAAGTTTTATATTAAATTATAAGTTTTCTAATGTTTTTGTAATGTTTTTTCTAAATTTTCTAATATTTTTCCTAAATTTTCTAATATTTATTTAATATTTTTTTACTTTTTTTTCGAAATTTGTTTTCTAAATTTTATATTAAATTATAAATTCTCTACTGTTTTTGTAATGTTTTTTCTAAATTTGTTTTCTAATGTTTTTCCTAAATTTTCTATTATTTTTCCTAATGTTTTCTAAAATTGTTTTCTAATGTTTTCTATATAATATTTTGTTGTTTTCTAAATTAATATAAATAAACAATAAAAATATTAAATTAACATTTAAATATACTTTCAAAACCATTAAAAACCTAAATAACATTCAAATATACTTTTAAAACATTAAAAAAATGAATAGAAAACATTAAAATCTACTTTAATAACATTAAAAGGTACTTTAAAAACATTAAATTAATACTATTTGCACATACCCGATGATGAGAATGAGAAGAAAAATGATCGGATGACGCTGACGGAGGTACACAAATGCACGTTTGCCCGATCAACAGTCGCCGTGAAAATGACTTCTAAAAGTCAAAAGAGGCAATTTAAGCGCCAAAAATCAGCACTACACATGTTCGCGCGAACATGTACACTGCGCATGTTCGTGCGAACATGCCTTTTTAGGTGTGTACATGTTCATGTGAACATGTGCAAGACACGTGTTCACGCGAACACGTCTTTGTTGTTCGCGTGAATAGTTAGCAATTAAGAATTCAAAAATTTGGCAAATTTTCTAAGTTTGTTCATCCCACTAAAGTGGAACCCATTATTATGGGTTCACCCTTAGTCTTCAAGAGATTAATGCAAATGCTAGAAGTAAAATAGCATTAAGAGGATGCAAAAATAAGAGATACAAATACAAGCTAAGTAGCATGCTTATATAGGTGAGGAAGAGGGAGGAGGTGGCAACACCAACCAATGAGGAGCAACCATCTATCGAACTAAAGATAGCAAAGTATATTTCCAAGATAGCTAATGGATGCTCACATGTAGGAAGGTGACACCTCACAACCATTCACCTAATAAGACATGCTTTATTAACCTAAGAAAGATTAGTAAAAGTGTAGGAAAAACCTAGCATTATAGGGGAAAATAAATAACCTACTAGGAAATTTTTAAAACTACACTAACAAGTAGGCGGTGGAAGAGGGAGAGCGAGAGAGAGAGAGAGAGAGAGAGAGAGAGAGAGAGAGAGAGAGAGAGAGAGAGAGAGAGAGTAGGGGATGGGAGGGGGGAGAGAGAGTAGGGAGAGAGAGAGAGAGAGAGAGTATGGGAGAGAGAGAGAGAGAGAGGGGGGGGATGGGAGAGGGGAGAGAGAGAGTAGCCTGAGAGAGAGGGGGGATGGGGGAGAGAGAGTGAGAGAGAGAGTAGGTGATAGGAAAGGGAGTAGGAGAGGGGGAGTGAGAGAGAGAGTAGGGGGTGGGAGAGGAGAGAGACTGAGAGAGAGTAGGGGATGGGAGAGGAGAGAGAGAGAGAGTACGGGATGGGGGATGGTGGGATAGGGAGAGATGTATTTTCACATAGTGCATACACACTATAGTGTGTACACACTATGTGAAATCACCAAAAAATGATCACAAAGCAAGTTTGGGTCCCTTTTGATCCATATTCTATTTTTTGTCTATTGTCCATTCAGTTGTTCTAATAGAAAACATGGGTTTAAAGGTGTTAGAAGTTAGCAAACACTATTTGAAGACTTTTTGAATCTAGCAAACAGCAAATTCAATCATTAGATATGCTATTTGAAGGCTTTTGAACATTCTTTCTATAGAAAAGGTTAGTGCAATCCTTTTTAAATATTGTTTGTTGATATATAGAGACAAATTTGATTATAATTTGACATGTTGTTTAATATATAGTGAATTCATTGAAATTTGTATGTTTGAATGAATTATTATTTGGAAATGGTTAGAAATTTGGCAAGTTGTTTGATATATATTGTGTATTCATTGAAATAATTGTAATTTTTATATGTATTTGAATGATTTTTTATTTAAAAACTATAAGTAATTCATATGTTTGAATAATTTGAACGGTAGAAATCATCATCATGCCAAGGAAGGAACCAAAAACTCAAACAGATGAAGAGACGGAGAGAGATCTGGCAATTAAAAGAGATAAAATGAAACTACTACATGAACAAAAAAAATTGCAAAGCAATAATGAAGAATTAACTTTTGAAGAGGAACAAGAACCACTGATACAAAGAAAAAAAGAAGAAGAATTGGAAAGACAAAGAGAATGAATGAGACTATTACACTCAAGAAGACAATTGAATTGTGAAGCTACACCATCTTCCAATGTTGGAGTCATATCATCCTCTCATGTTGAAGAGACACTAATTTGTAGATGCGATGATGTACACACTCCATCATGTCATGTTGAAGGCACAACATCAACATATCAAGTAGGTGATATTCCATCTTTTGCATCTTATTGCCAAGGCACATCATCTTTGGTTCAAAGTATGCAAAACACTCAACCTTATGTTGATGTTCAAAATGTTGAGGGAATGGAAGAGATTATAACACCTTCTAGAATTCATTTTAGAAGACCACAATATTTGATTGATATTGATACTAACATTTTGAAATCAATGCCTAACAAGATTAGCAAGCATTCTTGTCAAAGAAAAGTTAATCGTATGTGGACAATATTCTTTGAAGAATTAAATATTACAAGTCAATGCCAATTATTTTTTGAAATGATGAAAAATTTAAAATTTAGGCCTATCATTAAGATTCTTGGGCTAAGAATGGTGGATGATTCAAATGAAAAAGTATTTTAAAGAATCTAATGAGTGGTTATGACAAAGTGGATTTCAAATCATGCACCAAAGATAGTAATATCACAAGATGAATACTTACAACGATAATAGCAAGTACCCAAATGAAGAAAGCTTGACTCATGAGAAAGAAAAGCAAAACATTGAAAATTGGTAGAGTTACTCTAAGGAGAACCATGCTAAGGCATGAGAGATTGGAAGATCCAACAAAAAATGACTGATAAACATTTAGCGGTAGACTATCATGAAAGGATAAAGAAATTAGTGAAGCTTTGAAATCATTGATCAAATATTTTTTTAAAAATAAAAAACGTGTTTAACCTAATCAAAGAGATGTTGTAGGAAGGAGGATTGGTAGCCAAAATTGTGACCCACATGTGAAACATTTTTTGGACTCAACTCAGACACATTTTTTTGCAAAATTTATTGGTATGTATCCTCAACTTCGAATAAGTCAAAGATTTTTTGAGATGGGTAAAACTTTTTATCTAAAGATAAATCACACATGTACAACTTCTTGTTGTAGAATACATATTGAATTTTCTAACCATTTTGATGTTTTTAGTCATATATGTGTGTTTTTGCATTCTGAGTTTGTTTTGCAAGATTGCGACATGAATTAGTCACCAAGATCTTCAAGGGAATTCATATCCAACATTTTACAAGACATCATGCTTGGATGGTACATGCTTATTTTGTGGTTCTTTGCAACTTTTATCAAATTGTGAACATATGGATAGTACACATGCAATTGGAAATGAAATAATAGATTACAGAAAATTTAAGACAGTGACATATGCTCTAAAAGATGGAAAATAGGGTAAAAGATGTGATTTAGTTATTGAAAATATTCTAGTGTATGAGTTCATGAAGATTTTTTGTGAAAATTTTATTTATGAGTATGCAAGGCATACACATAGAGCTTGATGGTTGGATTTACTATTCAAGTTGTGCAAGGATACATTTCCACTCGATACCATTGTTTTGGTTGTAGACTTTGCAAAGAACTACACACTACAACCACAAAATGAGGTGCAAGTAAAGTATTATACTTCTCAATAAGTTTTCATATTTGTTCACATAACATTTATGCATTCACCTATAAGTACAGAGGATGACAAGAAGATTTTGAGGGAGTACTATTTTTACATTAGCGATGATCGATCAAATTCTACGAAGTTTGTACATGCTTGTTTTTAACTATTTTATGGAGATTTGGCTAACAAGGACATAACATATCATTAGCACATTATTTGGTCAGAAAATTTCTCATCTCAATTCAAAAATGCACAGATGTTCTATTGGTTGAGCAAGATGCACAAGTTGTGTAGAATTTAATGTATGTGGAATTTCATAGAGGTTGGTCATGGAAAGGGAGAGCACGATGGTGTAGGTGCATGCATCAAAAGAGCCCTAGCTCATGAAGAACTAAAGTAAAAAGATGGAGCAATATTGATAGATGCAAAATTCATCGTCTAGTGGTGTAATGTTACGATAGGTCCAAGTAAGGAAGGTGAGTCTACAGTTTGTAGATTGTTTTGGTTGATAGATAATACTAACATTGCACCATATGAGGATTGTTGTACACTAATAGGATCCAGTGAGTTGCACTCTTTTAGAAGCTCTGATGTAGGTTCATGGAGTACCCACACATGAAAAATGGCACACTATTGTCCATCATGTGCAGAGGAAAATTGGGATGACTATGAGTCAACTAAATGGGTGGACAAATGGGATATATAGGTTTTGGACCCAATTGACACCTATCATCCCCCACAAGCACTAAAAATAGTAGAGATGGATTCGTCTATTGACTTTGACTGCTTGTCTAATCTAGTGCAACCTAGTAATATATATATTTATATATCTTTGTAATTTCAATATGTAACTTTATAACTTTTACCTAAATATTTTCTGAATTAATGATCGCATTTTGTACATTTGTCACTGTAGGCCATGTTTTTGTTATTATTGCACTTGAAGACAATAAAGAAGGGATAGATTATTATCTGTGTCATTGTATCCAAGCCAAACAAAAATTGGATCACTTAGTTATAGGTGGTGAAGGTTTAGAGTACCGTATCGGTGTAGTGGTTGTAACTAGCACATGGCTTAGATGATATTCTATGAAGAATCCTAACTTCTGGTTATTCAAGGATTGGAAAATATAGAAGAAGGTTCTTCATTATTCAAACCTTGTTGTCGCATCAAATGTCCACTTGATAAAATATGGTGGAGAACCACATAATAAGATTCTTTTGAAATTTTATGAGTCAAACCATGAGGCAATACTTGAGACATTAAAATGTAGAGCAGATCTAGTTGGTTCGTTAGATTGAATAGGGAGAGAGGGAGAGAGAGAAAGAGTGATCAATTGGATCCAAATATGATGTTGCAACCTCTCCCTCAAGACTATCCACATGACAAGGTGGGTATTATTATTATGTGTAAGTGATGAGATAAGTTAAAATCACAAATTTTATGTTTTGATTTGTTTAGAATCTAGCTACATTATTTTAATTTATATTAGATTATTTAATAGGGCCCATTTTCAAATTAGTCATTTGAATAAGTGAAAGTTTAGAATTTTTTATTTAGATCAAAATGTAATGAAAAAACATGAAAATTTTTAGAATGTGAATGCTTTATGATGTAAAGTCATGATTGTGTGCATGTAACCAAAAACTTGAAACTAGCAAAAGCAAGGATATAATGGGAGAAGTTTCCAAGACTCATCAAGCCATTCAGTAAGCCGCTTGATCATTGCTAGAAGCTCAAACAAATAATTCTTCACATTTGAAACATTGCTACCAATAATGATATTATGACTAACATGCATTTATCTTTTATTTGTTTTGTCATCTGTACTTATTTTAGATAAACTCCAAAACAAAATTATTTTTGAATCACAAACTTATAAAACTCATCTTATAAATTTTTCAAATGTTGTATATTTGGAAGCATTAATACCAAGGTGTATGATCTTTGGTTCACTCCTAGTCGCAAGATTCAACTTTTTAGCATATGTATGGTTCTTAGTCTCAAGATTATAAGATTGTGATTGTGTGGAAGAATCCACACCCTTAGGATAATCATAGGTGGTTCATCAATGTTTGATTTGTAGCCTTCCTTTTTACCTTTAGACCTAATCATTTTTATGATCTCAGAAGTTGGCTCAATAATGTGTATATTTAATATATTTTCACAGGTCTAGCACAATTTGAAGACACATCAAGAAATATCTACCTAAAGGTACATGTTTTTGAATGCAACCTTAAGGCTTAAGTTTCCCAAATCAGGTAAATGACTTATCCAAAGACTTCTTAGTGATATAATAGTTTTTAATATCCTAATACACCCCAATTAACTAGTTTACCAAATACCAAGAGCCTATCTCTAAGGTAAACCAATCATCCCAACCTACTAGGACTATGAGCCCCAATTAGCCCTCAAATGTTGTCCTCTTACATTTTTCTCAACATTTTTTCATAACATCAAGAAAATAAATTAAATATTAGGATACCCATTTTGCTTCTCTATAACATATCAAAATATGAGGTATGGTTGTTTTGGACCAAGTCTCTGTTGTTACACTATGGGCCACTTTTAGGCATAAAAACCCCTCCATTTACAAAGGAACTATATGGAATAATTATCCCCCAACCATAAAAATTGGTAAAGTATCTTAATATGATCCTAAAGTGAGGATCTTTATATGTGCTTTTTATGAAACCCTCACAAAACAAGGCCAAAAACTAAGGCCTCTTCAAATATAACCAAGAAATCACTTCTATGACCTATTAGTTGATACTACACCATGTTTATGATGATTAATTTGAATTTTTTACATAAAACCATGGCCTCATTTAGGCAGATCTCCCGCTGCTATACCTATGGCATCAAATTTAATGCATTTTCATGCCCCCAAGCACTCCAAACTTGTCCAATTGGATGATCATTGGTGCAGGGTACTAAGGAAAATAGATAGGTGTCATCCTAGTTGTGAATTAGGAACAAGGTTAGAAAATTATGTAATAAGACCCAAGATGTAAGGTCAATTGGACTCTAGGTACCATTATAAGTCAGAGTGCCAAATTGAACCAAGGCATCAAAAATAAGTAATATAGGTGATTTTTCAAGGCAAAAAGAATTTTTATGTTTCTTAGAAGGTTATAAAGGTCCTTAGAGTTGTTGAAGTTGATGAAAGATCAACCCCACAGCTCCCAAGAATCACCTGCATGCAAACGCCTATCACAGAAAAAGAAGCAAAAAGTTATGGAGGCAGGAATTGCCAGATCCATAGATGAGACATTATTGATGAGCAAAAAAAGGCATTGCTATTATCAAAAGTGAATTCATAAATTACAAAGAGATCAATCCTTATAAAAGGAGATCAAATCCCTAACAAGAAAAAAGCTAGGTTGCACATTATAATTAATATAAAATATTAATTATATGTACCTAAGAGATAGATTAAGAAAACTAGAGTAATAGGAAACTTATTTAATTAAATCAAAGTGATTTAATTAATAATTGCAAACAAATAATTACTCTAACACCCCCTTAAGCGAAGCTCAGGAGGTAAGCTAACCAAGCACAACTATGAAAGCAAAAAAATGAGTCTTGGAAACAAGGCTTGATGAGGTACCCAATCACAACAAAATCTCTATGAAATAGAGAAATAGAGAAAACCATATGGGAAAAACCCTACTCCAAAAAGAGATAGCAAAGAATATTTCAGAAGATAGGAACAAAGAGTGATCATGAAGAGAACCACTAAAGCATGAAGAAGCCGCAAACTCTGTTACAAAGAAGCTATTGATTTGTAGAACCTCAGAGTAGGAATGAAACAAAGAGTGTCTATATGGTAGATGATCCATCTCATCGAAATGAATAGGTATCCATCCACTGCAATCACCTAGTACATAGGATTAAATATTGAATACATAGCTCACTCCAATGAACCAAGGAAGCATTAGAAATAACATAAGAACCCCACCCCCCCCCCCTTTAATGCAGACAAGGGTGAGGTGATAGGTATTTGAGAAAGTGGGCTAAAAAACTCCTACAACACAGGAACTAGGCATATCAAGAGTGAGGTACAAACATCTATAAAGGCACATGTCACTAACACATCATGGGGCTAATGTTGTGGAATGGACACTCACTTGACAAAGGAAGAGGGCACTAAAAGGCAATCAACTATCCCCCCATGGCACTTTATAATATAGTACAAGTACAATAAATCAAAATGATGAAAAGGATCTTGAAATGCATGGAGTGGCACTTTATCTTAGTGTGGTTGCATAAAGATGATTACAAATGATATCAAAAATGATCAGAAAGAGAAAAAAGCTTATACAAAAGATAGTACGGCCCAAAACAAATCATCTGAAACAACAAAATAAATCCCTGGACCTAAAACAACCAGGATATCCACTAGAATGCAAAAAAGTAGAAGACTTAATAGAATGTGCTTAGAGCATAATCTGAAACAACAACCAACATTACTAAAAAGAGCATGGAAATAGATTTTCAATGATATAAAGAAGTCTCAAATTGGAGATTGGATGCTCAAGATATGCCTCTCGGAGTGCAAAACAGAACATCCAACTTTGACTACCAAAATAGGCAACCAAACTACATCAAAATCCAAAGAACCAACACCATCATGATGGGCTCAAAAAGAGCTTTTTGACAATATACGATTTGTTAAAAAATACTTTCGTATGACCAATATATGGCCAAAAAACCACAAATAGCTTTTTAAGACAAAATAAATCATAGAAAAGATGGTTTGAAGGCTATCAAATTTCAACTCCAAAAATGATGATGTTAGCACCTACAGTTGTCAGACCTACTACATCAGTACTCTTTTGATGTCACTACTACATCAATATTTTTAATGATGCAAGCATCCTTTTTAGGAAGATTTAAAAATGTTTTTTTGAAAAAACAGAACTCTTTTGAAGATTTTGTTTTTTTTTAAATACACTTTTTTTTAAAAAAATATGAGTTTTTTTTTAATAAATCCTTTTGTTTTAAGTATTTTTTTTATTAAAAAAAAATTGTCTCCTCGAAAATCGTGCCCAAATCTGGTAGCAATTTTTTTGCCTCAAATTTAAATTGTGTCCAAATTGGACAAATTTTATATGGAAAAAGGGGTTTTTGGGTGCTACAAATCCAACGGTGAGGTCCATTTGGGCTCAAAAAGCATTGAAAAAAAGACCCCCCACCCCAAATCCAATGCAAAATAACTCTGAAAATTGAAACCCTCTGAAATAAAAAAGCACAGATCTGAAAGCCAAGAAAAATCTCTCATAAATTGAACAGGGGCATGAAGATCTAGAGCTCTGATACCATATTGAAGTTGATGATAGATCAAGCCCACAGCTCCCAAGAATCACCTGCATGCAAACACCTATCATAGAAAGAGAAGTAAAAAGCTATGGAGGCAGGAATTACCAGATCCATAGATGAGACATTCTTGATGAAAAAAAAAAGGGATTGCTATTATCAAAAGTGAATTCATAAATTAAAAAGAGATCAATCCTTATAAAAGGAGATCAAATCCCTAATAGGAAAAAAGCTAGGTTGCACATTATAATTAATATAAAATATTAATTATATGCACCTAAGAGATAGCTTAAGAAAACTAGAGCAATAGGAAACTTATCTAATTAAATCAAAGAAATTTAATTAATAAGTGTAAATAAATAATTACTCTAACAAGGGTCATTTGGTTAAGTTTTAGGTGTCTAGGAATTAAGATGTCAAAAATTGCAAAAAATTGCAAAAGTTGTCAAAGCAAAATTGCAAAAATGTTGACAACATTGCAATTGTGTTGAAAAACCAAGTGTATGCTACAAACACCATTTGAAATGTGGTTATAACCATTGCAATGGAAGCATATATGTATTAGATAACCATACAAGCCTCGGTGGGTGATGGTTGTACGAATTTAATGTCTTTTGAAGCAATAAAAACCTAATTTTTTGACATTTTTCCTGTGTTTTGTTGTTGTAAAGATGTGTACAGATTGGCACATGTGAAAATTTGATATGGTTGGATAGGTATTTGAAGTATCTTTCATTTTCATTTGGTTTGAGGTTTTGATCTATTCATTTGTGTAAGATATTTCCATTTTATTGAGGGTTGTCTGGGTAAGCCTTTAAATTGACTGGATTGTACTTATGGCCCTCTAACTTGCAATCCAATGGTGGGATCTTGATGCCATTTGGTGGGAAGAAAGTTAGGGGTATATTCTTAGATATGGCAGAGTTTTAGGGGCAAAAAAGTTGGTTTACTATTTTTGCTTGCAGGCCCTAGGCTGAACATCATCATGTGTTCAGCCCAATTTTGAAGAGAAATTGGTGTAAAACTCTCAAACTTGTTGTAATGACCCAAATGAAGGGTGGAATGGATTTTTGGCATTGTGAGGAAGGGTCCCAAGTTGTTCTATTGATTCTATCACCACATCTCTTCACACTTGCCTTGGAAAGCCAACCTAATTAGGCCTATTAGGATTATGAACCTAGTCGGTGTTTGGGTATGTTGGAGTAGGATCAGCCCATGATTCTTTGAAATTTTCAAGAGTCTAGAAAAGGGTATCCAAAATGGTGTTTTTTTTGACACATTTTTTGGGGAGTTTGGGAGTTAACCTTGGAAAACTAAAAATAGACCTACTAGGATTTCTAGGCCTAGATTTGGAAATAGGTCTATTGGTGGTGTGGGAACCCTAAAAGTGGATGAATTCCACTGGGATAGGACTAAGTATGACAAAAAAAAGCCTTTGTTTGAACCCCTAAAAGCGTTTTTCCTAATTTGCCTTATTTAGCATAGTTGAGGGCTAGTGTCCCTAAAGCCTTATTTTGGCCCAAGTTTTCTAAGAACAATAGGGAGAGGGTAAGACCTTGGAGAAGTGGAGTCCATTTGAAGTGACAGAGGTTAGCATTGGGTAAAGGCTGTAAACCTTGTTTTCCATCTTGCAGTGGGTTGAGTGCTACTAGGCACTTAAGAAGGTTTTGGTGAATTAAGGCTATAGACTCTGCACCAATCATCTGCATCCTCTGACTGCTCCCTGCATTAGTATGCATAATTACATATGATACATGTTAGTAATCCATCCCCAAGTCACAATTAGAATAGAAAGGGGATGGTTACATCATTTTTCTTGAAGGAATCTGATGCAGGGCACCAAGGCAAATGGATCATCAAGTCTAAAATACACAATAGTTTGAAGATATACATGCCAATATACACCATCACAATGATAAATAGGATTAGTAGACACAATGTTCCCTCCATGATCTTAGATACTATCCCAATCTAGTGGTTTTTACAAAGTTCATAGAGATATACAAGGGCACCAAAGGGCCTCTTCAAATACATCATGAGATTTCCTATAATTTAATGGAATGGTAGACAACCATGGTAGAGTTGTCATCATATTAATAGGAAAAAGCATCAACCTCCAATTCAGATGTTAAACCAAATTTGAAACCGATAAGCCAATAGGTGCTTGCAACTTGGTTTATATTTTGGTTTTCACATTTTTTTTACCTACTTAGGCTAGAATAAACAACCCTTGGATGAGAAGTCCATGGTTGTCAAAGAAAGACACATTTTGTATGCTTAAGGCACTTTATGCAATTTATAAGACAAAGTTGCTCATTAGGAAAATTTGGGATTTTTAATGTTTTTGGTCAATAAATCATAGGATTGAGTTTCTTTTAGTTATTTTTAGGTATGTTGGAACCTTTTCCAAGTCGTAGAAGTGCAATCAAGTGAAAAATGTAAAAATTGCACTTTTTTATGCAAAGTTGCATTATTGGAAGTTGTAAAAGTTGCTCAAATTTGTAACTTCGTGAGAAAAGGGTTATAACTATTAAAATATTGGTTCAAATCATTAAAATATACATAGGAGATATGTATACCTCATTTGTGAGTCTGGAGGGCATTAATATACGGATTGGCAGAAGTTGTAAAGAAAGAAATTCAATTTTTGAGTCATTTTTACTAGTGTTTGCACACTGCACAAAATTTACAAATTTTTAGACAAGATTTGATGGATTTTTAGATAGATATTTGAATCATCTTTCTTTTTCTTCTGGTCTCATCATTCTATGTGTTTTCTAACTCAAGTTATTGCATTTTTAGTGAAACTAGGTTTTTAGGACAACATTTTGGTGCACACAACAAAAATTGGCCTCTAACTGCAATTTCCTTGGTTTAAATTTCATGCCCACTTGTAAAATGGTAGTTATTAGGTTCCTTTTTAAGATTCTAGGGTTCCAAGATTGGAGGATGTGTTTTGTGACTTTTCCAATCAAGCCCTAGGTCAAGTACCATGAAGGATTTGACCTCTTGTAGCGTGTTGATTTGTGAATGTCAGGAGTTTGGGAATTGGTGAAGGGCTAAGCATTTGGAAATAAGTTATTTTAGTTTTTATGAACCTTTTCCAAGTTGTATAAGTGGAATTAAGTGAACAATGCAAAAAATTTCTTTTTGAGCAAAATTGCATTATTGAAAGTTGTAAAAGTTGCTCAAATTTACAACTTAGTAGGAAAAGGGTGGTGGGATCGAACTGTCTATTCCATTAGCTCTGGTTGGCTAGGTAAACCCTAGCCCCAACCTTGTCCCATCCTATTGAGTGCTCAAACATTCTCGAGCATGCCAAACCGAAACGTCCCTAAGGGACACCAAATGCCATAGGACAGTGATCTTTGATGGGACATATCTTAGAGCTAGTGTGAGGTATGGATGAAATTTTAGGTCCTATAGGACCATATTGTGAAGACCTACAATAAAAACTCTCCCTTTTTGGAGATTTTACTCTATTTTGATTTTGCAATGCCATCTCGGGTGATGCTAAAACTCGTAGTGTTGGCCAGTACAAAGTTGCCAACTACCAAATCTCCCTCATTGTTCATTGTGGGATCAAACTATCTATTCTATTAGCTCTGAGTGGCTGGGTAAAACCTAGCCCTAAGATCATCACATCCCATTGAGTGCTCAAACATTCTCAGGAATGCCGAATCGAAACATCCCTAAGGGTCAGTAAATGCCATAGGGCAGCAATCTTTGATGAGGTATATCTTAGAGCTCATGTGAGATATGGATGTGATTCTAGGTCCTCTAGGGCTGTGTTGCAGAGACCTATAATATCCTCTCTCACTTTTTGGACATCTTACTCTATTTTGATTTTGCAACGCCATCTCGGGTGATGTTGAAACTTGTAGTGTTGGCTAGCACAAAGTTGCCAACTGCCAAATCTCCCTCACCATTCGTCATGGCATCAAACTGTTTATTCTTTTAGCTCTAGGTGGCTAGGTAAACCCTAGATCCAAGTTTTTCCCATCCTGTTGGGCACTCGAACATTCTCATACATGCCGAACCCAAATGTCCCTAAGGGTCACTAAATGTCATAGGGCAGCAATCTTTAACAAGGCATATCTCAAAGGTCATGCAAGCTATGAATGTGATTCTAGGTCCTATAGGACTATGTTGTGGAGACCTATAATAACCTCTCTCACTTTTTGGAGATCTTACTCTATTTTGATTTTGCGATGTCATCTCGGGTGATGCTGAAACTCATAGTGTTGGCCGGTACAAAGTTGCCAATTGCCAAATCTCCCTCACCATTCATCATGGGATCGAACTGTCTATTCCCTTAGCTCTGGGTGGTAGGGTAAACCCTAGCCCCAAGCTCATCCCATCCTGTTGAGTGCTTGAATGTTCTTGGGCACACCAAACTGAAACGTCCCTAAGGATCACTAAATGCCATAGGGTGGCAATCTTTGACGGGGCATATCTCAAAGCTCATGCAAGGTATGGATGTGATTCTAGGTCCTATAGGACCATGTTTCAAAGAATTACAATAACCTCTCTCATTTTTTGGAGATCTTACTCTATTTTGATTTTGCGATGCCATCACGAGTGATGCTAAAACTTGTAGTGTTGGCCAATACAAAGTTGCCAACTACCAAATCTCTCTCACCTTTCATCATGGGATTGAAATGTTTGTTTCATTAGCTCCGGGTGGCTAGGTGAACACTAGCCCCAAGCTCATCCCATCTCATTGAGCACTCAAATGTTCTCGGGCATGTTAACCCATAACATCCCTAAGGGTCACTAAATGCCATAGGGAAATGATCTTTGATTGTGACAACTAGATATGTCATCTCATCCAATGATGGAGACTCATGATAGAAGGTAAAGGGGTGATCATACACATCATTTTGAACATGTTATTTTTTTATGTAAATAAGGTAATCCTCAAATATTTCTACTTCATCCCATGCCCTATTTTGATACTTCTTCAACCTTGGGTTTTTCACATTTAATATTCCCCTAGCAACAAGGCTCAACAATTCCTACCAACAAGGCTTCGTACTCCATTGTTGTATTTGTGTTGTTTTATTCTAGTTTAAAAGAATAAGGGAATTTATCACCTTGTGGTGATATCAACACTATACCAACTCCTATACTATTCAATGAACAGATACCATTGAACTCAATATCCTATAGGGAATCCTTATTAATAAGGTTAGATTTGACAATCTCTTCCTCTCCTAAAATAATGTAGTTAGAAATTTAACACCTAGTGCATAGAATTTGGGCTCGAGGATCTTCTAATGAAAGGAATGTACATAGACTTTCCATTTGGTTGGAGTGTTACAATTTCCTTACCCACTAGTATAGTATCTTGGGACCAATCCAATTTAACTTTTCCTCCTAGGTCCCTACAAAAACTCTTTCTTGACATGTCATTACTAACTAGGATATTAGGAACCAAAATAGTTATCTTTAGTGTCTTGCCTTGATGAGTGGCTAATGCAAATTCAGCATTTTTTATTTGTTGTACTAGGGGGCCTTCTTATAATCCATAAAAGGCCATTTATGAAATATTTTACTTAGGGGGGAGGGGGATGGATCTAAGGATTTCAGAACATACAAGGCATTATGTTGTCAGAGAGCCTAGAGTCAATTATACAAGTATTGATCTTATGGTTGTGTATGAACATAGAAATATAGAATGGTCTAAGCTTTATATTTAATGAGACATATTTGTCATATGAACCAACTTTAGCCTCACATTTAACAATGGAGGAATAAATTGCATAATTGTGACCGATTTCTAAAGATAAAACATTAGTTAATTATTTATCAACAATTTTAGGCACAAACTAATGACCTATGACATATTCCATCAACTTATCCAATTTTTTAGGGTTTGATCTAAGGTACTCATAGGGGGGATTTTTTAACTTTTGGAGGACTTACAAAAGTATGGACTTTTTTAGCAAATGAGATTGTGGAGTTATTGAACTTTGAAATTTTGAACCAAAGGCTTGACAAAAATGATGTTTACCTTTGTTCAGCTACTTTGGGCACAATGTATTGCCCTGAGTCTTAAGGATATGTTGGCTTCTTGTTGGAATAGTGCATGAAGGATATTTTGACATTACTAGGGTATTGCCCTATTTTTTTACATCAAATTTATATTCAAGATGATAATTTATAGAGTCGATAGACATTTAAGGATTTCCTACATTTTCAACCATCTCTCGATAGGAATTACCATTGAACTTGGGCAAGATTTCCTTAGCTAATTTGGATAGGTTGTTTAGATTAGCACTTAAGAGGTGGAAGCTCCCCATGGTTGAGCCATTGCAGCAATTAGAGTTGAGATAGTGACTTGAGGGGGAAAATTTGTCACATGTAAAGTTTAAGTTTTCCAAATAGTAGGGTGGGAGTTGACTGGGTTTCCTTCAAAGGAGATGAAGGTCTACTTTTTACTTTTCTCCTAGACCCTGTAAGGTTTGGTTGAGAAGTTAAGGTCTTGTAATTATTGAAATATAGAATCAGGGATACCTTCCCTTTTTTGAGATCTATTGTATAGTCTATAGAATACAAATTCCAATTTTCCCAACAATGGTTCACAGACTAAGATATTTGGGATTCTTGGTTTCTAGAGGTTATTCAATTTTGTCTTTGTCTTTGTTGTTGTTTTTTTCTAAGAACATCATCTATATCTTCTTCCTCCTTGAGAACTCTACTAGCTCTACATGCTAATCTTCTCGAGTTCTCCTAGACTGCCAAGCAAGAATATTTAACTGAATAAGAATATCTTCTTTCTTGTCGTGAAAACCAATATTGGGTTCCAACATAGGTATAATATTTTCATGTACTTTTTAAAGAAGCTTTGAAAAGGCCCTAAAACCTATATCTAACCCAAGGAGAAACCTATTTATGCTTGGAGGAACCCTAATCAAGGGTTGGCAACTCATTTCTTGTACGAATTCATACTGTTGGAATGTATGTAGCAGACTGTGATTGTTTTAGCATAGATTTTACTGGTTTTTTATCTTCTTTGGAGGAAAATCACATGGCTATTATCATTTTGTTGCATGTTGTAGTTTTCTTATTGTTTTTTTTCCATTTTCCATGAATTAGTTATAGTTTGTGACCAAGTTTTGAAAGGTTTTGTAAATTTTTTCAAAGATACCTTTTTGCTGCCAATTATGGAGTTGTATATCATGAAAGGGTTGTAAGTCTTGTCTCCACCGTGGAAATTCAATGGTCTTGTAGATTTCAAGGCTACATACCCTAATGTATTATATTATGCAAGAAAGATCCCTAAAAGTGAGTGCAAAGAATTATTTGACCAAGCCCTAGGTGAGCTAAGCAATGCCCGACTAGGGACTGTCAGCAAAGAAAGAGCTCTTGAGAGAAACGCTTGAAGAATGAAGACTTTCCCTTCAGAGGGATCAAAGAGGGATAGGAGGAGGTTCTAACCCATGGAGGAGGAGTCTTGATGAAGTGTGTAAGGTGTCTTAAAAGTGGGCACAATAGGCATCCAAGAAAACCCTATCAATCCCTCAATTTTTCTATTTTTGTTGTACGACCTATTTGCACCCTGAGACCATAAAAATCCTTGAACATGGGTCCTATGTATCAATTTTTCTTAAGGTCAGAGGTGTTGAAACTCTAAGAAAAAGGAGCTATTGGCCCTAGATATCCGGGTGGAGGCCTAATTAGGGGCTCTCTTTGTAGCCCTTTTGTGAAGAAATCTTGAAATTGTGTACAAACCCATTGTTTTTATCCATTCAAGCATAGTACAAGTGTTCCAATAACACCTTAGGACATAATGGAAACCTTGGTTGGACTAGGGAGTGCTATGGTACTCTAGTAGACCTATAAAACCTTTGGAGGGATACTATTCCTAGAAGAGTAAGGGAGTGATACTGCAGGTTTGGATCAATTAACCTGGTGAGGAGGTTGGGCAAGGTCAGGGGATGTTCTAAGTAATAAGAGATCCTATAAACCACATAGGTGTAAAGAAAAAACTAAGATCCACATATAATATACAAGGTTGCACGAGGACGGGGGTACTTGGGGTACTTAGGGTACAGGTACGGGTACAAGTACAAGTACAACTATTTTTTATAATAGGGGATAGGGGTACTTGGGTATGTCAAAATTTATTTTTACTTATACTTTTATATTTATAGAAAACTTGAATTTATGAGTCATGACAATGATTTTTCAAATCAAGAACAGTGATAAAGTTTACAAATGTAATTTATTGTTTTCAGTTTTAGATTTTTTATATGTTTGTAATAATAATTTATGATAAAGTTTTAGATGCATAATATAGAAGATAGGCTTTAAACATGAACAAGAAGATCATAAATTATATGACAATGACATATTGCAAATGATAAATTTTTGGCTTTAACACTAATAAAGTTTATTGTTGATCAATATTGTATCAAAGTTTCAAATTGATTAGATATTGAATTAAGCTTGATTAAAAAATAATAAAGAAGGAAAACTTTTAACATGAACAAGATCATAAATCATATGATGATGACATATTGGAAATGATAAACTTATGCTTTAACAGTGATAAAGTTTATTGTTAATCAATATTCTATCAAAGTTTCAAACTAATTAGGTATTGAATTAAGCTCGATAAACAACGAGCTGATACACAAACAAAAAATTGAAAAAAAATAATCTAAAATCTTAATCAAGGTCCTTAGCTATGATGCTCTCCACCAAGTACCCAGTACTTGTGATACGTGTACTTGATACTTAGGTATGTGGGTATGAGTACTAAGGGTGTGGGTACAAGTACCCATGTAACCGCATAATATATTATGATAACCAATTATGTCATACATGAACGAACATATAATATATTATGATAACCAATAATGTCATACATGAACGAACATATAATATATTATGTTAACCAATAATGTCATACATGAACATATAATATATTATGATAACCAATAATGTCATACATGAACAAACATATAATATAAAATGATAACCAATAATATCATACATTAACAAACACATAATATATTATGATAACCAATAATGTCATACATGAACAAAAATATCATATATTAACCAATAATATCATAAGTCTAATAATGTCATGCATCAAATAAATGTCACACATCAAATATAAAATGTCATATATACATCAAATGTGTATCGAATATGAAATGTGATCAAATTAGTTTATTATAATTGTAATTTACCTATGTGTCAATGCCAAATGTTGCATTCAAGAACTGATCAGTGACTAGCCCATCATCCACATTATCTACAACATGATTGTCAAATGTGCATAAGGATTTGCATGATGTGCACATGTGACCGTGATGCACAGAGGACTCCTCCTCAACTAATGGACTCGTGCAATGAATGAGGGTCTACGTCAAAGCATTAATAGTCCCTAGAGTGTTGGCCTCTACATGTTCCTTCACAACTAAAGGAATAGTCACATGCTCACCGTGTGGCTTGACCACAGGTGCCCTAACTACATTAGGGTCACAATGTGCCCTCAACCTCTCAAATGATGACCCCTCACCTCTATCCTAAGATTCTTATACATCAAAATAATTGGGGATCTCCCCAAGGACAAACTCACAATACAATTTCTTTAAGAAATACATTGGGACCTTGTGATTATTGTAGGGAGGGGCATCAAAAACCATCCACCATCTATCCCAAAAATTATTTCTAATACCATCATGTATGCACCAATGGATGGGGAACTGTTTAGTTGTCTCTCTAACAATATTTTGTTCACCAGGCTTTCTAAACAATGCACAAATGCTACCTTTTGGTTTTTCTTTTTCTTTTTTTAACATCTTGCTATGATAATTTCTTTGCATAATATCTTTTTTGTTCATCCCTCTTAACCTGCCAAATATCCAACTAACCACTAATAGAAGCTACATGGGTCATAATGGACTCGAGTGAGGATGCCAATTGAGCTCTCATTGGATTGGTTTGTCCACAAGCTTTCAACCTACTAATGAGTGCTTCTAATTCATTTTTTCCTCTTTCTGTTTCATCTATTATGTTGTCTTGTGTGCTAGGAGGAGGTCTTCCAAATGGTGTAGGTTGCAAAATTTTTTGTTCTTGTTGTTGAGGGTTTTGATTCTCATCTTGTTGAGGGTTTTGGTTTGGATCTTGTTGAGGGTTTTGGTTTTGATCTTGTTGGAGATTTGTCGGTTCATTATTCACATTTTTTGATAAGAAAATAATTGTAATTTAAATAAATAAACAAATTTAAAGTAAAATTGAAAAAAACCTACAAAATAATACAAAAACATATAAAACAATGCAAAAAGAAGGCTAGGCAACATATGGCATGATTGTTATCTCAAATTTCAACGAAGAGGAGGCATATTGACGAGGCAAGTGGTGAAAATCTTCAATTTTTTGAATTCGTGTATGCATTTTGAGGACAAGAAGTTGAAAAATAATGAAAAAATGAATGGCTTATGGGCTTGTAGCCCATTTATAATATTTTGGGGTTTTAAAAAGAGCGTACGTGCTATAGCACATGTGTGCTATTCAAAGTTAGAAAAAAAAAAGGGTGTCATCTTTTTGCCACCACAACTTGGTGCACTTACCCCTCTTTCAAACCATAGAAATGATTATAATATGTCTCTATGGGTCCTATGACCCCTAGAGACATGTTTTAAGGAAATATGTCGAAACGGGTCATAGGTTATCCTATGACCCCTTTCAACCCATATAAATGATTCTAATATGTCCCTAGGGGTCCTAGGGCCAATAGAGACTTATTTTCATGAAATATGTTGAAAAGGGTCATAGGTTATCCTATGACCACTTTCGACCCATATGAATGATCATAATATGTCCCTAGGGGTCTTAGACATATGTTGTAATGAAATGTGTCAAAAGGGGTCATAGGTCATCTTATGGGCCCTTTCGACCCATATAAATGATTATAATATGTTCCTAGACTCATATAAATGATTATAATATGTCCCTAGGGGTCCTAAGACCCCTAAAGAGATATGTTGCAATGAAATGTGTCGAAAGGGGTCATAGCTTTTTCGATGACCCCTTTCGACCCATGTAAATGATTATAATATGTCCCTAGAAATCCTAGGACCCCTAGAGACATTTTTTGTCATGAATTTTGTCTAAAGGAGTTATATGTTATCCTATAACCCATTTCAACCCATATAAATGATTATAATATGTCCCTAGGGGTCTTGGGGCCCCTAAAGACATATATTGTCATGAGATGTGTCGAAATGGGTCATAGGTTATCCTATAACCCCTTTTGACTCATATAAATGATTCTAATATGTCCCTAAGGGTCCTAGGACCCCTAGAGACATATTTTGTCATGAGATGTGTTAAAAGGGGTCATAGGCTATCCTATAACCCCTTTTGACCTATATAAATGATTCTAATATGTTCCTAGGTGTCCTAGGATTCCTAGAGACATGTTGTAATGAAATGTGTTGAAAGAGGTCATAGGTCATCCTATGGCCCCTTTTGACTCATATAAATGATTATAATATGTTCCTAGGAGTCCTAAGACCCCTAACAACACATGTTATCATGAAACATGTCAAAGGGGGTCATCAGGTTATACTATGACTCCTTTCGACCCATATAAATTATTAGAATATGTCCCTAAGGGTCCTAAGACCCCTAGAGACATATGTTGTAATGTAATGTGTTTAAAGGGGTCATAGGTTATACTACGACCCCTTTCAAACCATAGAAATGATTATAATATGTCCCTACCAATCCTAAGAACCCTAGAGGCATATGTTGTAATAAAATGTGTCAAAAGGGGTCATAGGTTATACTATGAACCCTTTAAAATCATAGAAATGATTATAATATGTCCCTAAGGGTCCTATGACCCCTAGAGACATATGTTATAATGAAATATGTGAAAAGAGGTCATAGGTTATCCTATGACCCCTTTCGACTCATATAAATGATTCTAATATGTCCCTTGGGATCCTTGGACCTATAGAGATATATGTTGTCATGAAATGTGTCAAACCTTTCAACCTATATAAACGATTATAGTATGTCCCTAGGGGTCTTAAGACCCCTAGAGACATATGGTGTAATGAAATGTGTCGAAAGGGGTCATAGGTCATCCTATAGCCCCTTTCAACTTATATAAATGATCATAATATATTCCTAGGGTCCTGGGACCCCTAAAGACATATGTTGTTATGAAATGTGTCGAAAGGGGTCATAGGTTATCTTATGATCGCTTTTGACTTGTATAAATGATTATAATATGTCCCTAGGGGTCCTAGGACCTCTAAAGACATGTATTGTAATGAAATTTGTTGAAAAGGATCATAACTTTATCGATGACCCTTTTCAACCCATATAAATGATTATAATATGACCCTAGAAGTCCTGGGACCCCTAGACACATTTTTTGTCATCAAATGTGTCAAAACTTATGACCCCTTTTGACTCATATAAATGATTATAATATGTCCCTAGGGGTCCTGGGGCCCTTAAAGACATATGTTGTAATGAAATATGTTGAAATGGGTCATAGTTTATCCTATAACCCCTTCCAACCCATATAAATGATTCTAATATGTCCCTAGGGTTCTTGGGACCCCTAGTGGCATATGTTGTCATGAGATGTGTTGAAAGGGGTCATAGGTTATCCTATGACCCCTTTTGACCCATATAAATGATTCTAATATGTCCCTAGGGGTCCTGGGACCCCTAGAGACATATGTTATCATGAAATGTGTCGAAAGGGGTCATAGGTTATCCTATGACCCCTTTCGACCTATATAAATGATTGTAATATGTCCCTAAGGGTCCTAGGATGCCTAGAGACATATATTGTAATGAAATGTGTAGAAATGGGTCATAGGTCATCCTGTGGCCCCTTTCGACCCATATAAATGATTATATTATGTTCCTAAGAGTCCTAGAACCCCTAGGGACATATGTTGTCATGAAACATGTCAAAAGGGATCATCAGGCTATCCTACGACTCTGTTTGATCCATATAAATGATTATAATATGTCTTTATGGATCCTAAGACCCCTAGAGACATATGTTTTAATGAAATGTGTCGAAAGGGGTCATAAGTTATACTATGACCCCTTTCAAACCATAGAAATGACCATAATATGTCCCTAGGGGTCCTATGACCCGTAGAGACATATGTTGTAATGAAATATGTTGAAAGGGGTCATAGGTCATCTTATGACCCATTTCAAACCATATAAATGAATCTTCTATTATGTCCCTATGGCTCTTGGGACCCATAGAGACATATGTTGTAATGAAATGTGTCGAGAGAGGTCATAGGTTTTAAGATTACCCATTTCAATCCATATAAATGATTACAATATGTCCCTAGGGGTCCTGTGACCGGTAGAGACATATGTTGTCATGATATGTGTCGAAAGTGGTCATAAGTTATCCTATAACCCATTTTGACCCATATAAACAATTATAATATATCCCTAGGGGTCTTGGGACCCCTAAAGACATATCTTGTAATGAAATGTATTGCAAGGGGTCATAGGACATCCTATGGCCCATTTTGACACATATAAATGATTATAATATGTCCCTAAGGGTAGGACCCCTAGAGACATATGTTGTAATGAAATGTGTCGAAAGGGATCATAAGATAACTTATGACCCCTTTCCACCCATATAAATGATTATAATATGTCCCTAAGGGTTTTGAGACCCCTAGAGACATAGGTTGTAATGAAATGTGTCGAAAGGGGTTATAGGTTATTCAATGACCCCTTTCGACCCATATAAATGATTCTAATATGTCTATAGGGGTCCTGGGACCCCTAGAGACATATGTAGTAATGAAATATGTCAAAATAGGTCATAGGTTATCCTATGACTCCTTTCAACCCATATAAACGATTATAATTTGTCCCTAGGGGTCCTAGGACTCCTAGAGACATATGTTGTAATGAAATGTGTTGAAAGGGGTCATAGATCATCCTATGCCCCTTTCGACCCATATAAATGATTATAATAAGTTCCTAGAGTCCTGAGACTCCTAGAGACACATGTTGTCATGAAATGTGTCGAAAGGGGTCATAGGTTATTCTATGACCCCTTTTGATCCATATAAATGATTATAATATGTCCCTAGGGGTCCTAGAACCCCTAGAGACATATGTTGTAATGAAATGTGTCGAAAGGGGTCATAGGTTATCCTATGACCCCTTTCAACCCATATAAATGATTATAATATGTCCTTAGGGCTCCCTGGACCCCTAAAGACATATGTTGTAATAACATATGTCGAACAAGGTCATAGGTTATACAATGACCCCCTTCAAACCATAGAAATGATTGTAATATGTCCCTAGGGGTCCTATGACCCCTAGAGACATATGTTATAATGAAATATGTTGAAAGGGGTCATATGTTATCCTATGATCCCTTTTGACCCATATAAATGATTATAATATATCCCTAGGGGTCTTAAGACCCCTACAGACATATGTTGTAATGAAATGTGTCTAAAGACTCCTTTTGACCCATATAAATGATGATAATTTATGTCCTTGTGGGTCCTAGGACCCCTAGAGACATATGTTGTCATTTAATGGATCAAAATAGGTCATAGGTTACCCTATGACCCCTTTCAACCCATTTAAACATGTGATTTATGTCCCTAGGGGTTCTATGACCCCTAAGAACATATATTGTCATATAATGTGTTGAAAGGGGTCATGGGGTACTCTATGACCCCTTTCGATGCATTTGAACACATGATATATTTTCTTAGGGGTTATAGGACCCTATCAACATATGCTATAATTTAATAGGTCAAAAGGGGTCATAGGGAATCCTATGACCCCTTTCATCCTATTCAACAAACACATGATGTATGTTCCTAGGCAACCTAGGACCCTTAGGGACATATATGATGTGTTATAATGGGTAAAAAGGGGTCATAGGGCATGTCATGACACATTTGGACCTATTACATGACAAGATATGTTCATAGGGTTTGTAGGACCCCTAAGGACATGCATGTTGTGTTCCAATGGATTGAATTGGGTTAAATGATATCCTATGACCAATTTCGACCCTTTACATGACAAAATATGTTCTTGTGCGTCCTAAGACCTCTAGTGAAAAGCATGTTGTGTTGAAATGGGTTGAAAGGGGTCATAGGATAGCCTATGACCCATTTCAATCAAATACATGTCAACTTATGTTCCTAGGGATCCTAGGGCCCCTAGGGACATATATGTTTTGTTCCAATGGATAGAAAGGGGTAATAGGGTATCCTATGACCCCTAGGGACATACCTCTTATATTCCAATGGGTAGAAAGGGGTCATAGTGTATTCTATGACTCCTTTTGAAACATTACACGAGAACATATGTTTCTAGGGGTCTCAGGACCCTTATTATCGTGTATGTTGTGATCCAATGGGTCAAATTTTGACCCATTACATGATAACATATGTTCATAGGGCCATACATGTTGTGTTCCAATGGGTCAAAAGGGGTCATCAAATACTCTATGACCCCTTTCATCCCATTACATGACAACATATGTTCCTACAGGTCCTATGACCCCTACGAACACATGTTATCATGTATTAGGTCAAACTGGGTCATAGGATACTCCATAACCCCTTTCTACACATTAAAACACAAGATATATGTCCCTAGGCATCCTTTGACCCTTAGGAAGATATGTTATCATATAATCGATCAAAATGGGTCATAGGGTATCCCGTGATTCATTTGGACTCATTGGAATACATGCATGTCCCTAGTGAGGCCCGTAGGAACATATATCATCATATAGTTTATTAACTTAGGTTACTAATATATAATATATTATAATAATATATATGGTATATAATTAGGGTATCCCATGACCCATTTGGACTCATTGGAACACATGTATGTCCCTAGGGGGACCCCTAGGAACATACATCATCATATAGTTTGTTAATTTAGGTTAGTAATATATATAATATAAAATAATAATATATATGTTATATAATTATATAATAATATATAATAAATAATAACTATATATAAAATAATTATATAATAAATAATATTTTTATATATAATAAGTAATAACTATATATAAAATAATCATATAATAAATTATTATTATTATTTAATACTATATAATAAATTTTAGCAACTATATATAATAACTGATCCACCGCCCCCCCCCAACCCGCAATTATACTATAACTATATTATATTAGAACTCGATACAACTTAAAAATTGGTCCCCCCTTTTAGTTTGGTAAATAAAAATCATTATTTATCTTAAAAATTGGTCCCCACTCCCTTTACATTTGGATTTGGTGCCATAATTTGAGAACATAAATCGGATACCCATTCCCAAATTGGATATTCGTTCTCAAATTGGATACCCATTCTCAAATCAGATATCCATTCTCAAATTGGGTACCTAATTAGGCAAGGTATTACATTTTTGGTTTGGTACTAGGATGGGTGGGAAAATGGTCAAAGCGCATTTTGAAATGCTTTCAGGCATTTCAAAACTACATTTTTTGCACATCACCACTTTTTGGCACACCATGATCCTGCACATACCCAATAAATAAATATAGCTTAACTAGAGGTAGAAGCATCTCCCATAGAAAGAGATTAAATGAACAATCTAAAGAAGATAATGCAGGAATCCAATCATTAGATGAAATCTTCTCTTCAGTTAATGCACTGGGATTGAGTATTCATTCAACAAAATTCCTTAGCTCACATTCTTAGAGTTTATGCAATTTTTGGTTTTCAAAATGTGGTATTTTGTATGCTAATGTTTCTCGACCTAAAGTTGGGAAAACCAAATCGTTGAATAACATTCATTTAAACATCCATCACCAAAAATAAGATGTCTTTTTTTGGGCATTGATAACTTGACTAGAAAATCTAAAATTCGCCCCTTATTCCATTTTCACATCATCTGACACCGTCAAACTGCCATAATAATCTGGTGGCAAGTCTCCTACTAATAAACCTATCGGCTTGAAAATGAAAAAAACATATTTTAATTGTGTTACATTGAAAATGCAAAAAATATGTGTGTTACAATGCATTAGACAATGTGTTTATCAAGAGGCTTAAATAATTTTTCTATGCTATCTGCCAACGGATTTGGATGATGATGTTGGATACAATTAAGTAATTGTGTATTGTCTTTGATGTTACACAAATGTCATATCAGTTATCAGATAGAGTCTACCGAGTTCTATCAACCAGGAAAACAGTTTACAGAGTCTACCGAGCTCAGTTGGTCAGTAAAAGCCTTTTGCAGTGTATACCGAGCATTCCGGTATGTCACACGGTGAGTTAGTGTTAACCGAGTTCACTCGGTAAGCTAAGGAAAATTTAGTTCTTACCGAGATCACTCGGGTATCAAAGGATTTTGTAATGAACGGTTAAGTGTTAACCGAGTTCACTCGGTAAGCTAAGGAAAGTTTAGATCTTACCGAGATCACTCGAGTATCAAAAGATTTTGTAACGAACGGTTAAGTGTTAACCGAGTTCGCACGGTAAGCTAAAGAAAGCTGAGTTTTCACCGAGCTTACTCGGTAGTCGAAGACAGCTTTTACCGAGTCCAGTCAGTTTCCAAAGGAAGTGGCAGGATTACCGAATTTCCCGGTAATTGTAGTTCTTACCGAGTTCTGTCGGTTAACACAGGAAGGAAGTTTTTGTTCTGTATTGACCGAGCAGCGTCGGCCAGTGAAAGTTTTTTTTTAAGCTGACTTTAGAATATGTTTAGTCAAGTTGGTTGGGCAAGCCGACTTTGGAATTATTTTAACAAATTGGTTGGGCCGATCTGGTATTATAAATAATATATAAAGAGGTGCTCAAGATGAGAAAGAGAAGAGGAGAGAATGAATATACGAAAAATGCAAGGAAGTGCAAGGAAGAGACTTGCGTGTGCCTAAGCAAAATTGAGCAGAGGGAAATCTTGGAGCAGCAGAGATATATATTTGATCAGTAAGGATCTCGTGGAGCTAAACTGAGATCTGTATTCAGCAAGATAAGTTGCATGTATTTTCAAATCATTCATTTTTTCTTTCTAACCATTGTAACAGTGATTCCAAAATCTCCTAACAGAGTTGGTTTAACAGCCATTTCATAAATCCTTTAACAGGGTGGCAATTCAGTTGAATTGTTCAAAAAGACCTCTTACAAGGCCACTCCTAACAGGGTGATTAAATCCTCTAACAGGGTCACACCTAATAGTGTGTTTTGTAACCTTTAACAGGGTTGGCTCCTAATAGGGCTCACTTCAAAAGAGTGAAAATTGGTGACTAGTTGCTGGTGGTTTTTCCCATATTGGGTTTCCACGTAAATTTAGTGTCTACTGTGTTAATGATTACTTACTTTTGCATAGTCGCTTATTTCAGTAAATGCTTCATAAATTAACTAAACACCTATCAAGTTTTAAGCTGTGATTTTTGTAGCAGCAGCAACTAAGTTTAAGGCATCTTTGGGACTTTTGAAAATGTTTTTGTGGTAACTGATTCACCCCTCCCCTCTCAGTTACACCATCTTCATTTTCCAACAATTGGTATCAGAGCGTTTGGTGCTTGCAGGAGAAGATTTCAAAGATCTAAGCCAAAGATCAAGATGTCTTATAAGAGGGAAATCCCAAGGCTTAACCGAAACAACTTCTCAGCATGGCAGGGATTAATGAGACTTCATCTAGCTTCCATTGGTGACACTGATCTGAAATATCTTGATGAGAAATATGTAGAACCATCAGGTACATTATCAATCAATGACATTGCTATAAAGAAGACTCATAACATTATGATGATTGATATTGCATCTGCCTTGAGTTATGAAGAGTTTGATGATGTCAAGGACTGCACTACTGCCTATGAAATGTGGGAAAGACTGAAAGAGATCTATGGTGGAGATGACAATGTAAGAAGAGCCAAAGCTGAAAGTCTGAGAGGACAGTTCGATCAGATGAAAATGAAAGAAGATGAAAATATTGCCAAATATGTTGAAAGAATTAAAGCATGTGTCAGTGCTATCAAAGCTTCTGGAGGAAGTATCAGTGAAGAGACAGTCATAAGTAAAGTTCTTAGAACTCTACTTCCAGTTTATGCCATCAAGGTATCAGCCATTCAAGAAAGAAGGTGTGAGGCCAATCACAAGATAAACCTAGAGGCCATAGTTGGAAGATTGACAGCATTTGAATTAGATAATTTTGATAATTATGTTCCAGCTGCAAAGAACATTGAGTCTGCATTTGAAGCCAAGCTCTCACTCAAAGACAAAGGCAAAAAGAAGAAGGAATCTCAGTCAGAAAGTGAAGATCAATCAGATTAGAGCTCTGACAGCGACCTTGAAGTAATTGAAGCCCTACTTGCAAAGAAATATTCAAGAGGAAGAGGTAAATACAGAGGTAAAGTACCCCTAATCTATTTTTCATGTGAAGAAGTCGGTCATATTGCTACAAGGTGTCCAAACAAGAAAGATAAAGATGAAAAGAAAGATAATAAATGGAACAGTAAGAAAGATTTCAAATCATTTAAAGATAAAAGTAAGAAATCATGTTTTATGGCTAAAGATTCTAATGATTCTAATGATGAAGAAGAGGATGAGATTGTTTACATTGCTGTAAAAGATGAATCTGACAATGAAGAAATGGCACTCATCTCTCACATAAGTAAGAATGATACATGGATCATTGATAGTGGCTGCTCACATCATATGACTGGAGATAAAACAAAGTTTGATCAATTTGAAGAGTATGATGGTGGCAGTGTAAGATTTGAAAACAATGAACCTTGTTGCATCAAAGGAAAAGGAAGAATCACTCTAACCCAGGAACTTGTATGTGATAATTCTTATTGGGTAGAAGGACTAAAGCACAATTTATTGAGTGTGGCACAGTTACTCAACAATGGACTCAAAGTAGAATTCATCCAAGGCAAAGCAAGACTGCTGAACGGTGAAGGAAAGCTGATTGGATCTGGTATTCAAACTAAAGGTAACTTGTTCTATCTTGAACTTGATGAACATTCATGTTTTATTGTTCAAATAGAAGAGAGTTGGTTATGGCATAAAAGATTATGTCATGTGAATTTTGACAATCTGGTAAAGATAAGCAAATTCAAGAAAGTGAGAGGCATTCCTGATTTAAAGAAACCAGAGGTCGGTTTATGCAAGAATTGTCAAATTGGAAAGATGGGTAAGTCTAGTTTCAAAAGCAAAAATTATCAGTCTGAAGATTTATTAGAAATTGTGCATACTGACTTATGTGGACCTATTGAAACTGAAAGCTATACTGGTGAAAAATATTTCATTCTTTTTGTTGATGATTATTCAAGAATGATGACCATCATGTACCTAAGGAACAAATCAGAAGCATTTGAAAAGTTTAAATGGTATTTGGCAAGAGTAGAAAAAGAAATAGGGAAAAGATTGAAATGCCTAAGGTCAGACAGAGGTGGTGAATTTATTTCACATGAATTTAATAACTTTTGTATCGAAAGAGGAATCAAAAGACAGGTTTCAGCACCAGGTACACCTGAACAAAATGGCATAGCTGAAAGAAGGAACAGATCCATCATGGATTGTGCAAGAACCTTGATGATAGAAAAGAATGTTGCTATCAAATACTGGAAGAAGGCTATCAGTACAGCAGTTCATACCTTAAACTGAGTACAGTTAAAAAAGGACTCATTCAAAACTCCCTACGAAATATGGTATGGCTATAAACCCAATGTAAGTTATCTGAAAGTATTTGGAAGCAAATCTTATATCTTGAAAGAATCTAGAAAAGGAAAATTTGATGTAAAAGGTGATGAAGGTATATTTCTTGGATACTCATGTAAGAGTAAAGCATATAGATGCTTAAACTTATCTACTCACAAAGTCATAGAAAGTATACATGTGAAAGTTGATGAATTTGCAGAAAAGACTGAAGAAGAAAGTAGAAAAGAACCAGAAGATTACAAAAGATTCATCTTCAGTGATTCGGATATAATATCAACTGCATCTGAGAATTAGAAATCCTCTTCTACCGAGTCATCACTAACCGAGTTGCAGGAAACATCTACCGAGCCAACATCTACCGAGCCAACGTCTACCAAGTCAGAAAATACCGAGTTAGAGATTACCGAGCTTGAGGTAACCGAGCAGGTACATACCGTGCCAGTTGATATCGAGCCAGACCAAACCGAGCAAAGAGGAGAAATGCAAGAAGATAACAACAAAAATCATCCAAAAGAAAAAGAACCTGTTCTAGCCAAATATGTCAGGAGACATCATTCAGCATATCAGATCATTGGAAATAAATCTAATGGAACCATCACAAGAAGTAAGTTGAAGGGTACTTGTTTACTTGCTGATTTTGAACCTAGAACTGTCAAAGATGCATTAGAAAATGATAATTGGATTGAAGCAATGAATGAAGAAATAGAGCAGATAGAGAAAAACAAAACATGGACTCTTATACCCAGGCCTAAAGACAAAAATGTAATCGGTACAAAGTGGGTTTTCAGAAATAAGTTGGATGAAAATGGTAAAGTATCAAGAAACAAAGCTAGATTAGTGTGCAAAAGATATTCTCAAGAAGAAGGCATAGATTATGGAGAAACTTTCGCTCCCGTTGCTAGATTGGAAGGTGTTGGAACCTTACTAGCATATGCTGCCTACAAAGGATTTAAATTTTATCAGATGGATGTCAAGTCAGCATTTCTAAATGATATACTGGATGAAGAGGTCTACATTGAACAACCTGAAGGTTTTATTGATCCAGATAAAAAGAACATGGTTTGCAAATTGCACAAGGCATTGTATGGTCTGAAACAAGCCCCTAGAGCATGGTATGAAAGATTGCATAGCTATCTTATTCAAATTAGATTTCAAAGAAATAATGATAACAGTAGTTTGTATATCAAGGAAGGACCAGAAAATAAGATTGTCCTGGCAGAAATATTTGTAGATGATACTATTTTTACAGGGAATGATGATCTTTGCAAAGAATTTTCAGAACAAATGAGCAAGGAATTTGAAATGTCAATGTTCAGTGAAATCAAATTCTTTGTGGGACTTCAAATTCAACAGAACAAGAATGGCATCTACATCACTCAAGCAAAATATATCAAAGAGATATTGAAAAAGTTTGGTATGGAAGACTGTAAACCAGTTGGAACTCCCATGTGTACTGGACTAAAACTTACCAAAGAAGATGATTCAAAGGAAATAGATAAGACATTGTACAGATCTATAATTGGAAAGTTGCAATATGTAGTTCATACTAGGCCAGATATTGCTCTTGCAGTTGGAATTGTGGCAAGATTTTCAGCCAAACCAAGAGAAAATCACATGATGGCAATCAAGAGAATAATGAGATATCTGAAAGGAACTGAAGATTATGGATTATGGTATAAACTTGGAGGAAACCTAGACTTAAAAGTGTTTACTGATGCTGATTGGGCAGGAAACCTTGACGACAGAAAAAGCACAAGTGGAGGTGCATTCTTTCTTGGAAAGAGGTTGGTTTCTTGGATAAGCAAAAAGCAAAACTGTACAGCTCAATCAACAGCAGAGGCAGAGTATGTTGCTGCAGCAGTAAACTGTTCTAATATTGTTTGGTTCAAGCAATTGCTACAAGGCATGAAGATGGAAATCAAGGAACCAGTCATCATGTTTTGTGATAACACAAGTGCAATTAATATATCTAAAAATCCAATAATGCATTCTAAGACTAAGCACATTGCAATCAAGTATCACTTTGTCAGAGAATTGGTGCAGGACAAGGAAATCAGATTCGAATATGTACATACAAAGGAACAGATTGCTGACATATTTACAAAGCCTTTACCTAAGGATGCATTTTTGTATCTCAGAGGTAAGTTAGGGGTTATTCCCCTATCTAAAGTTCACTAAAATAAGTTTTAGTGATTCATCAGCTCTTACAAAATTGAACAATCATCAGTTGATGCAGCAAATCAAGGAAATATTGCATATGAATCAGTACTAAAGGTACCATGAAATTCATGGTCTTTGGCATGTGTTGTCAAAGAGGGAGAGTTTTACTGTCATATCTTTTCCGAAATTTGAAATTTGATTAAGTAATTTCTTCACAGAGGGAGATTACTGTAAGAGGGAGAGTTCTCTATCTTAGAGGGAGAATTGTTAATTGTGTTGTGTTGCAGTAGACTTGCTTTCAAATTTCATTTCTGCTATGACATGTTGTGTTGCCATCAATGCCAAAGAGGGAGATTGTTGGATACAATTAAGTAATTGTGTATTGTCTTTGATGTTACACAAATGTCATATCAGTTATCAGACAGAGTCTACCGAGTTCTATCAACTAGGAAAATAGTTTACAGAGTCTACCGAGCTCAGTTGGTCAGTAAAAGCCTTTTGCAGTGTATACCGAGCATTCTGGTATGTCACACGGTGAGTTAGTGTTAACCGAGTTCACTCGGTAAGCTAAAGAAAATTTAGTTCTTACCGAGATCACTCGGGTATCAAAGGATTTTGTAACGAACGGTTAAGTGTTAACCGAGTTCACTCGATAAGCTAAGGAAAGTTTAGTTCTTACCGAGATCACTCGGGTATCAAAGGATTTTGTAACGAACGGTTAAGTGTTAACCGAGTTCGCACGGTAAGCTAAGGAAAGCTGAGTTTTCACCGAGCTTACTCGGTAGTCGAAGACAGCTTTTACCGAGTCCAGTCGGTTTCCAAAGGAAGTGGCAGGATTACCGAATTTCTCGGTAATTGTAGTTCTTACCGAGTTCTGCCGGTTAACACAGGAAGGAAGTTTTTGTTCTGTATTGACCGAGCAGCATCGGCCAGTGAAAGTTTTTTTTTAAGCCGACTTTAGAATATGTTTAGTCAAGTTGGTTGGGCAAGCCGACTTTGGAATTATTTTAACAAATTGGTTGGGCCGACCTGGTATTATAAATAATATATAAAGAGGTGCTCAAGATGAGAAAGAGAAGAGGAGAGAATGAATATACGAAAAATGCAAGGAAGTGCAAGGAAGAGACTTGCGTGTGCCTAAGAAAAATTGAGCAGAGGGAAATCTTGGAGCAACAGAGATATATATTTGATCAGTAAGGATCTCGTGGAGCTAAACTGAGATCTGTATTCAGCAAGATAAGTTGCATGTATTTTCAAATCATTCATTGTTGCTTTCTAACCATTGTAACAGTGATTCCAAAATCTCCTAACAGAGTTGGTTTAACAGCCATTTCATAAATCCTTTAACAGGGTGGCAATTCAGTTGAATTGTTCAAAAAGATCTCTTACAAGGCCACTCCTAACAGGGTGATTAAATCCTCTAACAGGGTCACACCTAACAGTGTGTTTTGTAACCTTTAACAAGGTTGGCTCCTAAAAGGGCTCACTTCAGAAGAGTGAAAATTGGTGACTAGTTGCTGGTGGTTTTTCCCATATTGGGTTTCCACGTAAATCTGTTGTCTACTGTGTTAATGATTACTTACTTTTGCATAGTCGCTTATTTCAGTAAATGCTTCATAAATTAACTAAACACCTATCAAGTTTTAAGCTGTGATTTTTGTAGCAGCAGCAACTAAGTTTAAGGCATCTTTGGGACTTTTGAAAATGTTTTTGTGGTAACTGATTCACCCCTCCCATCTCAGTTACACCATCTTCATTTTCCAACAGGTGATGTGTTCTCTCTTATTGGTATGTGTGTGTTAATCCCTTCAAGAAGTAACATCCTAATGAAAATAAAATATTGATTATTATTTATTACAATTGATTAAAGTCTGAGCAAATTGTGTATAATGAACATTGGAAAGAAAATTAATGCATGGAAAATCAAAAAATCTTATTGACTAAAGTAAATAATGTTAATAATTTTTTAAGCATGAGTCTCCCCTATAGTCCCTGGTAGGAAGTAATAAATAAAAAAATAGTTTTTATATTAAAGCAACCAAAACTAGGGGGTTGGCCCTTAAACAATACAATAGTAGTCTAGAATCAACAAACTACCAACCAGTAGAGAAATATCACCAAACCACCGTTAATCCTTAATATCAAAAAAAAAAATAGCCTCTGAGTCACCCACAACATTAAGTTCATCATAATCATAATACCAACACTATAAAAGAAAGCATAGTTACAAAACTACCTTTACCACATTAACTTATCTAAAACATAGAGTCTAAAAGCATTTAAAATTTAAAGCCATACAAGGCCAATATAAAGTATCACAAGTTGGAACATGCTAGCGTAACTAGATAACCAAAAGTAAAATAGACACCTAAGAAGGCCTAAACCTTAGCATTCTCCTTTACCTTCTACGAGCTACACATTATCACAATCTTTAGCGAGGAACCCATATGAAAATGTGGAATCCTCAGAACCAAGGTTGTCGTCTTCTTTCTTGCAACAATAGTTGGAGGATAGTGGTTGCAGCAAGACTCACTTTTGTAGAAAATTTGATCAAGGTTCTGAAGCTCTCATCCAAAGAACAAAACTTGGATTTAAGCTCATTTAATTCCCTACTAGTATCTACCACATTATCAATTAGGCTTTGGAAATCCACAGAATTACCTATGGGGATCTCTGTCTTCTTAACATGTAACATAGTGGGGTTAGAAAAAAAATTATCTTTATATTTTTTATCATTCCTCCCAAGGGAAGAGGTAGTCATAGGTGAGATATCCTTAGAGGTCTAGGAACCCAGGTGGGAGTCAGGAATGAGTTTGTAAGGCTTCATGGTAAAGTTGGCAAAGACATGGGAGGGATCCTTACTCATAGCTTCCATCCTAATGTAGCACACCTCTAATGAATCCAAGGTCTCCTCCCTAGTATCCACATCTTTCTCCTCCTCTTCCCCACCATTAAACTTCCTCGTAGCCTTCCCCTTTCTTCTAGGATTCTTCTTCTCACTTTCTCCAAACTCCAAAACCTTCTCATCCACATCCAAGTGCTTATTTTCCTTTTGCTTTTTCCTGGCCTAGAATTTTTCCAATCTTCCTAACCTTCTATGTCCTCCACCAATCTCCTCTTTTAAATTCCCAAGATGAATATATCCATTATTTTTTCAATTTTGGGTTTTTTTACCAACGACTTGGCTACTAGATATGACAAGTTTTTTTTTTTTTGAGTTACCCGACAGGGTAGGGGAAGGTGAAGGTTGGGGGTGGGGGCCCTATATCTACTACCACAATCAAGTCTTAGAGGATTTGGTGGGGTTGGGATATTCTCGACAACAACACACCTATGTGGGCAAACAACAAGATGGAAATTACACAGGTGGAGAAGATGCCCCTAATGAAGAATGGTGAACTTCATGCCCTTTCTCTTTTTGTCCCTAACATCTAAAATCATATCTTCAAAATTATGCAACAAAAAGGGATACATAATATAGCATGATTACAAAAACGATTCAATAAAGGAAAGTGATAATAGTAGCAAACCCCAAATCTACTCTCCAAAGTAAGATATTGCATAATAATTAGGCATACCTCATTCCATTGTTTGGAGATATTTTCACGAAGGAAACCACCTCTATGTCTATTTGGCTCCTCATCATCTCTAAAAAAAAATTTCAGACTTGTCTCATCTAAAACTTTAGTCAGCTTTTGCCACTTTCTTCCTTCCATGGAAAGCTTCGTCGCCATTAGCAATAATTTCCTCGTTCACCTAAAAGGAAACCCCATAATCGTCAATCTCCTGTCCGTTCAAGAACTAACAAATGCAAAGAGAAATTCTTGTCATAACTTGTCATAGGTTCCATAAAGGGAACCAACCCTTCTCTTTTAGCATAATATAGGTGCAAGGCTTCCTCGCATATTGGTAGGCTCAACACTAATGATATCACCATCCATATCTTCCTCCAAACCAAAGCACTCCAAAGTCTCCATATTTATAGACTTAAGAAAATACTTACACTGGAAGCCAAGATAGAACTTTAAATCTCCTTCAGAATAAAAGAAACCTATGTATTAGTAATTCCAAAAAGTCCTAAGTTCTCATAATAATAATTGTGTGTGGTGATAAAGTTTTTGTCACCTCTCCACAAGTTTTCCATGTGAGTATCACAAATCCCGCCTTACTAATTAATCCAATTTAAACAAAATCAACCTTAATCTTTTATGTAAGCTTGCCATAAGGTCTCATTATTAGTTTGCCTCCCCACTTCTAGTTATTAGTCAAATCCTTCATCTTTTTCCTCAACTCATTTGAAATCCTCATCCTAACACATTTCATCCTAACTCCCTCATTGAAATTATCATTACAATTAAAATGATAATCATAGTTTTATAATGAAACTTCATTCTTCCCTATGTGAATTATTTTCCTCCCTTTCCATGAAGGTGGGGATATTTGCTGGCAAGGTTGTCATGTTTTGCCAACACCTTAAACCTTGGACATCCAACCCCAAACTTGCCATGGAGTTAGCAACCTCATTGTCTTCTCTATAAATGTGTTGCATGATTAGCAACCTCATTGTCTTCTCTATAAATGTGTTGCATGATCATAAGTATCATAAATAAAAAAATGTTATACTAATATGTTAAAAAACAATTAGATAATCTTAACCATTCTATCCTCCACAATTAACATTTTTCTGTATCTTTTTAGGTCATATAGGAAAATCATCATCAACTAATTTAAATAATCAATATGTCAAATAATAATTTAGAAGTGCATGTTTTATTGTCATTTAGTTTATTGTAGTTTGATTATTGACCAAGTTAATGAAACAAGCTTCCATATATATACTATATACTATGAGTTCCAAATACTTGATCTTATTGAATAAACCTCATTTATTTTATTATCTAAAACTTCATTTATGCTTTAAAACTGAAGACCTATAGATCCTTTACACCTCTTCCACATAAGTGCTAGTAGTTATTCCTTGTCAATTGAAGAGTTGTATGGAACTAAAAAAAGCAAACGATACCCAATGATGCACATTCATAGATAGTCTCCCTGCATGTTTTTATTTCCTGTCCACTACTTTAATAACAAGAGCTCTTAGTGAGATGGAGTCCCTGCCTTTTGAAATTGGAATTGAGGCTTGCGAACATAAAAATAGTATACAAATATAGTAAGTAGCAAGTACATGATAGGAACATTTTTAGTTTGGATAGAGAAATTAGTCATATTTAAAATTTTGAAATTTGTAGTGCAACTAGATAGAAGAATAGTTAAAATAAATTATATATTTTAAAATAGTGATTAGACATGTGTGAAAGTTGTAAGAGTGTAAAATTATAATTGTACAATAATAAAATTATTCATAAATAAATTAGTTATATAAAAATGTAATCATAATAATATGAAATATTTGAATTTTGAATTTGTAAAATTAAATGTTGAATACTATAATGTGAAATCTTGTGTTAAAATAGAAAGCAAGCAAACGTAAGAAAAAATTCAACTATAAAAATATAAGTGTAAAATTAAAAAGAAGAATTATATAGTCAATATTATAAATTTATTTGAAATGGGGAAATAAATTTACATAATTATATTATAGATTTATCTTTAAATAAGTAAAGTATAATTAAAAGAGAAATAAATTTGCATAGTCAATATTTCATGTTTAAATTAAATTGTTAAATTAAAAAATAGAATGATTAAATAGATTTATAATTGATTAATTTATAGAATTTTGAATATTAAAAAATATCAATTATATAATTTATCATTTAAATTATTCACCAACAAATTCATTTTAGATTTGAAAAGATGTAGTATGATAAATATTTTTCTCCACTCATCAACAAATCAAGAATATAAATTAATAAATCTATTGTTCACTTACTACACTAAATACACCACCTAAGTATGTACAACCAAGAAACATAATTTACCAATACTAGATATCACCTATCATAATACCTAGGCACACCAAATAATTAATAATTAACAAATAAGTAAGTGCACTCTTAGATCCAATGCCACTTGACTGTGCACGTTAGATGGCCAAAGGACGCAACCCTTTAAACAAGGGAGTATAAAATAAAGTCCAAAACTATATGACATGGCACAAAGCAAAGGAGTAAGACAGAAAGGAAAGAAATATTACAAATAAATAAATCAAAAGGATCAAACCATTTTTGGGCCCACCCATTAATATATGGAAGAAATATAATGTCATGCGAAAGGAGATAGCCCTCCATTGCCATTGAACATGGCAAAAGAATTATTAAAACTATCCACCATATTTATATCCATTACAAGCTCTGTAGCTACTACACCACACATGGCGTATAGTTAGATAAAGTTCACCACTGCAATTAATGCAAGCTTGTCTATTTTTATTTTTTTTCTTATTTTTCTTATTTAAAAAATAGTTAAAATCTCAGAAAATTTACTATGAATCAATAAGAAATAAAGAATTAATTTACAAAATATATTTTAAAAATAAAATTCACCAAACTTTAGATTTTTGAATTGTTTCTAAATCAAAAATTAATTAAGGAAGGTCTAATGAAAACATTAGTCCCAAATAGCAGGGACTAATAATAAGTGGGCATTCTCCGTTACAGCTCAACCCCAACAGCTCGAAGTACGGAACGCTATTTGTGACAGAAAATATATGGTGCCTATGCAATGCTTTAGAGAATGCTATCGTACATGTAAAATAAGAATAAAATATGTGCTCGGTAACTCCAAAACTTCTACAATAAAGTGGAACAAATGGCCATTGCCTTCATTCCTAAGTAAACCTTTTATTCCTCATCATGATCAGCCACTTTATAGTATTTCATATACCTGGGAGGATTGTAGCATTGTATTTCAGGAGTTACTTGGATTTCTTGCTGTTAAATCACCATGTTTGGTTCACAGTCATAGCCATTAAAGAGCAACAGTAGACAGTGGAATAGGAATAACAAAAACAACAGAAATGCTAACTGGAAATCCTCTAGTCCTAGGGGCAATAATCGCTTCTACGCATCTCACCTTCAATCTGAAGGACAAATGGAGAGGTGGGTGAATGAGCAAGATGGGATTCCCACGACCCATCTCATTTCTTATCTCAGTTCAAACGAAGGACGCCATGCTCTCCCACAGATTGTTGACAACCGCAATCTGCCCTTCCACATTGTTCTCAAGTTAGCTAAGCTTGTAACTAGAGATGACATTAGAGGTAGTTTGCAGAAACACGACACAAATAGAATTTATGGAGTGTTTGCGGGCTCTGCGTTTCTGATGCAGATTCAAGCACATGTTACGAACTGAAGGCAAAGAGAGACAAATACACAGAGATAATAACTGATTTTATTGCCTTACTACCTTGCACAAATGCATTACATAAGGCCTCTATTTATAGAGGGTATGAGAACTCTCTACACACAACATATTTTACACATGTTACACTATATTAAATATAATATTACATATATTAAAAATATGGGTGGCTGGAACGGCAGAGTGTCTGCTATGTAATTTATTAAGGACGGTGTTGGACGACAGAGTTGTGGGCTAGAGTGTTGACTGTGGACGGCTGAGTTGGGTTGGTTGTCTGTTTTTAATGACAGAAATTACTACTACTAACTACCACCAACACTCCCCCTTAATTTTTGTCATTAACAAATTTTGCATCAGTAATACCTAATTTCTTTCTCAAATATTCAAAGTTATTCGTTGGCAATGGCTTAGTGAATATATCTGCCAATTGATCTTCAGATTTGCAGAACTCAAGGTGGATTTCTCCATTATTGACCAATTCTCTGATGAAGTGGTACCTTGTATCAATATGTTTGCTCCTCTTATGAAATACATGATTTTTAGATAATGCTATTGTTGATTTGTTATCACAAAGAATTGGTGTTGGTTCTTCCTGATGATGGTGAAGATCGAACAAAATTTGACACATCCATACTGCTTGACATGCTGTGGAAGTGGCAGCTACATATTCTGCTTCAGCTGATGAGATTGTCACTATAGGTTGCTTCTTTGATGCCCATGATACAACTCCTAATCCAAGGTGAAAGATATATCCAGAAGTGCTCTTCCTGTCATCAATGCTACCTGCAAAATCACTGTCAGTATAACCAATCAAACCAAGATTGTTAGCTTTGGAATATAGAATTCCATATCCCATTGTTCCTGCAATATATCTCAATATCCTTTTTCCAACTTGCCAATGAGAATTTTGTGGTGATTCCATGAACCTTGAGATTAAACTGACACTATACATGATGTCTGGCCTTGTAGCTGTCATATACATTAAACTTCCAACAAGTCTTTTAAACATAGTTGGATCAACATTTGAGCCCTTTTCTTCCTTGCTAAGTTTTGTTCCTGTTGCAACTGGAGTTGACACTGGATTGCAATTCACCATTTTAAATCTCTTTAAAACATCCTTTATATACTTAGATTGACAAATGAAGATACCTTTGTCACATTGAATAACTTCAATACCTAAGAAATATCTCATCAACCCCAAATCTGTCATTTCAAATTCTTTCATCATTTCTGACTTGAACATGTCTACTGATAGATTTCCAGTGAATATTAAGTCATCAACATACAAGCATACAATCAAAATCTGACCTTCCTTATTAGTCTTAACATATAACGTGGGCTCATTGTTACTTCTATTGAATTGATTACTTATCATGTATGAATCAATCCTCTTATACCAAGCCTTAGGAGCTTGTTTCAAACCATAAAGTGCCTTGTTTAGTTTATATACTTTGTTTTCATGCCCACTAACCTCATAACCAGGTGGTTGTTTAATATATACCTCTTCATCAAGAAAACCATTCAAAAAAGCTGATTTTACATCCATTTGATACACTTTCCAATCATTTTGTGCTGCTATTGCTAAAATAGTTCGAACTGTGCCAAGTCTAGCAACTGGAGCAAATGTTTCATTATAATCAACTCCATATTGTTGTGAAAAACCTTTAGCAACTAGTCTTGCCTTGTGCTTAACAATTTCACCTTTTTCATCAAATTTGGTTTTGTAAACCCATTTGACTCCTATACATTCTTTTCCTTTAGGTAAATCCATTAATTCCCATGTGTTATTTCTTTCAATAGAGTCAATTTCTTCATTCATTGCCTTGATCCATTTATCTTCTTTAATTGCTTCATCAAAATACAATGGATCACAAGAAAATAAAGCAAAATTTGAGTAAATATCTACATTCTCTTCTTCTTGATCATATATTTCTTTTAAGCTTCTTGTCTTCTTACCTTTGTAACCTGGTGTTGAGAATGTTGAATTAGATTTATCACTTACATTTGAACTTGGAGGTGAGGCACCTTGCACAAAGTTCCTTGGTGGAGTATTGGGTGTTGATTGAGTCCCTTGTTCCTTTAATTCATCATCACCTTGTAATATTGGTGCTCCTCTTGTGACTTGTTTGTTATCATTTTCATGTCATGAATCTTCTTCTTCAAATTTAACATCCCTGCTAATGATCAATTTCTTTGAAATGGGATTATACAATCTATAAGCCTTTGATTCTTCACTATAACCAATAAAGATGCATTTTTCACTTTTATCATCCAATTTCTTTCTCAATTCAGATGGAACTAACGAATAAGCAACACAGCCAAAAACTCTAAAATGGGATACTATATGTTTCTTACCATTCCATGCTTCTTGTGGAATTGTGTTCTTAACACTCTTTGTAGGACTCCTGTTCAAAATGTATACAACACATGCTACTGCTTCTGCCCAAAACTCATTGGATAGATTTTTGGCCTTCAACATACTCCTTGCCATTTCCATTATGGTTTTGTTCTTCCTTTCTGCTACACCATTTTGTTGTGGTGTGTACCTTGTGGTAAACTGCTTCTTAATTCCATGAAATCTGCAAAATTCTAGAAAATCATTAGAACTGAATTCACCACCTCTATCAGATCGCAATACCTTGATGTAGTGACCACTTTGTTTTTCAACCAAATTTTTGAAATCCTTGAACTTTTCAAAAGCTTCACTTTTTTGTTTGAGAAAGTATATCCAAATCTTCCTACTAAAATCATCAATAAATGTTAGGAAATATATACTTCCTCCTAAAGATGGAGTTTGCATAGGTCCACATATATCAGTGTGAACTAATTCCAATGGTGTTCTTGCTCTATATGAACCTTCTACTGGGAAGCTTTCTCTATGTTGTTTTGCCAAAATACAACTTTCACATGAACTTGGTGGTTTCAATATTTGAGGCAATCCTTTCACCATATTCTTCTTTTGTAATAAGCTTAAAGCATCAAAATGAAGATGACCATACCTCAAATGCCATAGCCACGACTGATCTGAGTATACTGTCTTGAAACTAACTTCTTTTCCTCCTTGAATGAAATGAATCTAAAGGGGGAACATTCAATTTTGTGTCATGTTGACCCTTGCAATTAACCTGCCACTAGGATTTCTATCCAAGATTGTGCAAACATCATTATCAAAAGAAACTTTGTAACCCTTTTGTACTAGTTGACCAACACTCATGAGATTGTGTTTTAATCCAAGCACAAAATACACATCAGGAATATATCTTTTTCCTCCATTTTTTGTCAAGACATTTATAACACCTTTTCCCATTACAGAGACTTTACTATCATTTCCTAGCTTTACTTCAGATTTTACAAAATCATCCAAGCTAGCAAACAAATCTTTATTTCCAGTCATATGGTTACTACATCCACTATCTAGGAACCATATATCACTAGAGCTTTCTTGAGCAACATTACAAGTTATAAATAAACTTCCTGAATTGTTATCAGATACATCTGAGTAATTAGCACCATTCTTTTCAATATCCTCTTGTTTCTTTCTACATTCACTTGCAATATGACCAAATCTCTTACAATAATGACACTGAATTCGAGATTTATCAAACCTTGATGATGGGTGTTGGAATGAACTTCTGCCATGTCCTCTATTAGAACTCTGAATGGATTGATTTGTTCTCTCTTCTTGATTTGGACTTCCACGTCCATCTATGCTTCTACCTCTTCCTCTTCCTCTATAGTTTGATCTTCCTCTTCCTCTGCCAAAAGATACCTGCGATCTAAATGCATTCTCCAAAGAAGAATTTTTATTTCTGTTCATTCTTGATTCATGAGATAAAAGTGAGCCCATCAATTCATCAATAGATAGTATTGTCAAATCTTTAGATTCTTCAATGGCAACAACAATGGCATCAAATTTTCTAGGCAAACAACGAAGTATCTTTTCAACAACCTTTTGATCTGTCAAATCATCACCATATGATCTAATTTGATTAACCACATTCATTACTTGATTTAGAAATTGATCAACTGAGTCTGAATCTTTCATACACAAATTTTCAAAATCACGCCTTAAAGTTTGCAATTTAGCAATCTTAACTTTTGATGTCCCTTGATATGCTGTTTCTAAAATATCCCATGCAATTTTAGACTTTTTAGCAGCACAAACCTTAGGAAAAATTGATTCATCTAAAGACTGTTGAATTAGAAACAACGCTTTAGCATCTTTTTTCCTGTTATCTTGTAATTTATCCTTTTCATCTTGTGTTAATGTAGACTCATCTTGTGGTTCAATAAAACCCTTTTCAATAAGATCCCATATGCCTTGAGAACAAAATAGTGTCTTCATTTTTATAGCCCAAAATTCATAATTTTTACCAGAAAATATTGGAATTTGTGGTTGATCTATACTACTTCCTGAAGCCATATTAATACACAGTTACAACTGCACCTTACAATTTTAAACTTTACTTTACAAAGAAAATCCACCAAACAAGTCTAAGCCAATGACATATAGCTTAAACAAACAACATTATAATGCTTATTTTCCCCTTTTAACAATTTTTTTTTTTAAACATTAGACTTCACTCCAAGAAATTAGCTCATACCTTCTTCAAATATTAAACTGAGATCTTTTTCTTCTCTCAATCTTGGCAGCCACTAGTCTCCAACTTTAGAAGCTGATAATTATCTGCAATCAAGAAAACATTAGAAGCTCCATTCACTGCTATAGCAGTTATATATATCAACACATAATTCTTTTGCTCCTAGGCCCAGCTCTTCATACTCTAATACCAATTTGAAGGCAAAGAGAGACAAATACACAGAGATAATAACTGATTTTATTGCTTTACTGCCTTGCACAAATGCATTACATAAGGCCTCTATTTATAGAGGGTATGAGAACTCTCTACACACAACATATTTTACACATGTTACACTATATTAAATATAATATTACATATATTAAAAATATGGGCAGCTGGAACGACAGAGTGTCTGCTATGTAATTTATTAAGGACGGTGTTGGACGACAGAGTTGTGGGCTGGAGTGTTGACTGTGGATGGCTGAGTTGGGTTGGTTGTCTGCTTTTAATGACAGAAATTACTACTACTAACTACCGCCAACACGAACATGGTCCGACCCAAGGCAAAGGAAATATGGCCGTTCCTTCAGCTCTACCATGAACTGTAGAGCCGAACTGAAGATGGGTGGAAGTTTGTTGCAGTTGAAGCTCTCAAAGACGCACTAGATGGGCTTCCTGAAGGTGATGAGAAGCATGAAATCTATGCCGAGTTTTTGAAGGTTGTCGAGTATCAGGATAAATTGAAACGCCTTCAGTTTCTTGCAAAGTTGGAAGAGGCTCCTCAGGTGAGATTTGTGCTCACTTAAAGCCAAGCATATAATGAATTTATAGATTGGCAAGTTTCTTTCAATAGCTAGCAGATAGGTTTAGAGAATAAAGAGTTAAAAGAAGATAAAAGATATTTTACTCAATGTTTGAATGTTTGATATGTAGAGAAATGTCAGAATACACAAAAATTATGTGCAATTGAAAGGAAATGTTCGTTAGGGGACTGTTTAAACATCACACTAAGGTTTAATTCTAAAGCTAAAAGTGTTAAATAATCAAAGTTGACTTATTTTTTCAAACTTAATTTCCTCCTTAATGTGATCATTAGTTAGAGATGTCTTATGTGATTATTAGTTAGAGATGTATTTTTGAATCAGTCTATAATTTATTACGTCTTCCTGAATTGTGTCAAATAGTCCATTTTAGATTATTAAAAAAATCTCAAAAGTGGTAAAAATGATGGATAGCTTTGAACATATATTTTTTATCATTTAATATTTTAATAAAACTTATATATGATACTTTACTTGAATAGTAAAGTTTATGTTCTCTTAACTTTTGTTATCACTAATATGCATACTTTGAGATAACGTTTTTTGATATGACATGTCTTTATATCACCAAACAATTTTTTATAAAAAGAAATTAGAATTGAGTAGCAAATTTTTCTTTTGCTTTATTGTAACAATGTTATGATTATGCTCTCATATTCTTATTTACTTTTGTTGTTTTATTTGTTCTTATACTTTATTATTGAAGTCTATTGTTATATTATCATTTTTTTAAGTCTTAAAAATTGATTCATTGTTCAACTTTCCTTTTTGATTTGTTATACTATTGAACCAACCTATATGCTTGCTACTATTTTTTAGTTTTTATCAAAAAGTCCACACAAACTTTAGATGATTGAAAAATATTCAAAAGCAGTAAAAATGATGGGTAGCTTTAATAAGATATTTTTAATCATTTAGTTTCTTTAAGCTACCAACCAACAAAGGCCATCACTCAAATGATTCAAGAGTGGGATAATTTTTTTGATATAACATGTCTTTTTTAGGTATATTATGTGAATATTTTTTATAACATCACCAATTAATTAATAATTAAAAATAGAGAAAGAAATGAGAATTGAGTAGAAAACTATTCTTTTGTTTTATTGCAACAATTTTATGATTATGCTATTTTTTCTTATACTTTCTAATTGAACTCCATTCTTATACTTGTTAGCTCTAAAAGTTGCACCCAGACTGAATCCTAAAACTCAGTCACTCTAAGAAATATGGAAACACTCCTAGGTAGTGGGTGTACCAGGAATAGGAGTGAATCTCCAGATTCTAAGCTGATTTCTTATGATGCTTCACATATTTACTCTTCAAACATACATTTAAAACTTGGGAAGGAAAGGGATGAAAGGTTTTAACTGCATGAAACTTAAATACTGAAAGGTAAACTTTACTGAAACTTAAGGTGATGCACCAAAACTTTTAAGATGAGAAGATTATCAACTCTACACAATAAAGCTTAACTGATTAGTTGAAGGTTGGCACAACATTGACCTCAGAAAACTCATACATAAATATTTCACAAGAAGGATAGACCTTAAGCAGGATGCTAACATGGATAATGATACTCATAGTTAGCAACCTAAAATGAAGCACAATTTCACAACTTGTAACATATATAAGTATTCCAAAATTCAGTTTGCAAATAAAAACTAAGACATAAACTTGAGGATTCAAAAAAAAAGAATCACAAAAGTTACATCAGATCAGTGGCTTACACAACAAGAGCTTCCAAACTGTTCCTTATTCTAGCTTTAGAGTAGCACAATAATACTCATCAATCTAGTTAGAAAGTAATATGTAGAAAATATCATGAAGGCCTCCTAAGAGATCACATCAAGACTACTTCTACATAAAAACTAGAACCTCCACTCCACATCTTGGAAATCTTTAAATAGGGAAGGATAGCAATAAGCTTTAGATGGAAGTAAACATGTCAAAACTTGACTGAAAGAATGAATACAGAGATATCAATAGTGTTATACTTAAACATTTTTTGTATTAGGAAAAAACTTGGATAGTAGTTGCAAAATCAGCATGGTGACACTTGCTGCAAAAGTCTTTCATTTAATTCGACTTGTCCTCCACTGCCTTGGCTATCACGAATTTCAACTACTTCTACTGGTAGAGTCTACATCTCTCCAATCTATCTCCAAGACGTTGAATTCCCTCATGATGGGTCATGCAGTGTACCTCATTTCATCTAAGTTTCTTACTGCATTACTTCACCCTGAAGATCAAATCTCCATCATCATTGTATAGATCGAGCACCAATGCTCATCTCTCTTGGTTGACCAGTGCTAACCTATTTCCTACAAATTTGAATTTTAAACTCAGCATTCTCTACCACCTTAGTGGAATGTCAATATAACTTGTTCAACTTTGCATGCCTTGTACTTTTCTCAAATTTGATTGGTCGGGGGCCCTATGTCATTTTGTGTCTTTAGAGATATACCAACACATGCTTGATTTATTTATGCCCATGCACCTGGGCCTACTCAACTTGACATTTCCCTACGTATGATCTTACAATGACAACTTATTACAAGATCAAAACACTGAATTTCATATCCTCTTTATGGTTGCGACCTTGCGAGATGGGCCATTTTAACTATTTCATGGTTTTGTGACCATATCTTTTTATTGACTATGTGACCTTGCAAAGTTACGCCCAACCCTTTCTGTGCCATACAATCTCTCGCAATTGTCCATCATTCTGATTCCCTAGCACATGCAACCTTATGATGATCATAAACTGACTAATTCACATCTTCATGGTAGTTTAGAACTTAACATTTCTTGTATCTGGGATGCCTTTATCATTAACTATGTTGCTTCTTCGCAACTACTAGATACAAAGCTTACTTAACTACATGGCATTGTGATCACTGCTAACTCTTTTCGCAGCTTTGCAACCAAAAATCATAATTGGAGATGAATCCTTGCGATTGCACTAGCCGCCTTGGTCTTAACATTTTCCTTGTTCACAACCTTGCTACTCAAAAATCTAACCACCCCATTAACCTAATGAAGATGTAAACAAAGTGTTTTGCAAATTCACAGCATTGACTAGGGGTTAACCCTAACTCTGAGTGATGTTGTGAATTCCTAGGCCTTAACTATCTTGATCACCTTCTCACATGTTCACAACTTAAACCACTTCATTTTGAGCCCTTGCAATTGTGCAATGATTATTCCCTTTAACTATTAGACACTCCTCCCAACTTCCCAACTTTAGATCTTTGTTCAAAGCCTAACTGTGTGATACTACAACCATGAGTTTTTCGTTGTCTCACAACTCTAATGTCAATTCAATCTTGACCTCATGAAGATGTGATCACCTTGACTCAACTGCTACTACTCCCTTTTAGCAACTTCATGACTTGAACTTAGGGTCTCTCTAACTTTGAGCAATGTTGCAATAATGGTGACCTTAACTACTAATTTTAACTTTCACACTATTGAAATATGTTTTCCTTATTGACGATATTGGCTTGTGAGGCTGCGAAGACCAACCTAATTGTTGCTCGCCACTTTGCAATTGCAAACTATTTCCTTTTCCTAACTATTGTGAAACAATGATAGCCGCTTGAGTACCCTCATCTCATCCTCACAACTTTAAAAACTAAAGCTTTTCAATGAAGTGATATTGATTCAATTTATCTTCTTTTATTTGACAAGGAACTCCTTCAAAAACCAATTGCATTGACCTTCCTCCTAACCTTGTGATGATGCAATGAAGGATCTCTTATGAATTAGGCCCATCAAGACACATGTCCAATTCTCATATTCCTACTTTGGCTATTCTTCATGCAACTTTGAAAAGTGACAAAGTGATAGATGTTGATCTGTTGAAATATAATAGCTAGGAAGATACATCATTTTACATTACTTGGAAACAAGAGAGGGGGCCATAGAGACAGGTGTTGACTTGTCACTTTCTCACAACCTGAAACTAGATTTTAGCATTTAACTCTACAAAAATATGACCAAAGTATTTTGATGGTTCGCAGCCTTAATCCTAGGTTAACCTTGATTGCATACGAAGATGCAAAAACCATCAATCGTAGCTTCGTAACTTAAAATCCCTTAATGCATAGCTGGTATGCAATTATGTAGTTGACTACTTTCGCTCTCTCGTAACATGACCTTGGCCATTAGCATCAACCGTTGTGAAGTCAAGCTAACTATGAACTTCACTATTTTGCATTCTCGCAACCCATTTGATAGTTAGATCACAAACTAGAGCGGCAAGGTGATTGAAAGGATTTCACACCATCACGACTTGAAATACTAATAGAGATATTGACATACAATATGAAAGATAGTTAAGGAATCTTGGGATATAAAGAAAGAAGATCTAACCAAAGTTTTACATATCCCTTCTATGCATGCATGGCATTTATAAATAATTCAAGAAATGTAGGGCATGGCTATCACCCTAGGTTTTTCATGAGACTGGCAACATTGGAACAAATAAGGGGGCAAAAAATGGCTAACAATACTATCATTTTTTGAGTCTTAAAAACTGATTGAATGTTCAACTTTTGTTTTTAGTCTTAAGTGGGCTTCTATTATTTAACTAGCTGATATGCTTGCTACTCTTTTTTATTTTTTATCTTACTTGTTTGTCTTAATATACAATCAATTCATTTTTAATAAAATTCTATAGGGTCTTCAGGACATATAAGTTATTTCCAAGGAAATTTAATTGGAAACTTTTTGTGTAGTAAATTATATTTTTCATTTATAACCTATTAGCCCTAAAGACTTGTTATTATTCTTGAGATCAAAAGATATGAGAAGGAAAGATGCTAGTAATAGCTTTATCATAGTAACAAATGGATATGTAGAAGAACACTTACAATTAAGTTTTAATCTCCCATAAATCATGCAAATAACACTAATCTTCTCTAACCATATATATGAGAGAAAGCTAGCAATGGTTGTCAAGTACAATTCAATGCAAAAGTAGTCACTTTATTTTAATTCACAAATTAATCCAAGTTGGACCCAATAATTGGAAAGAAGAACACAAGCTAGTAGGATTTTATAAATAGAATGTCAGTTAAGAATTAAAAAAATCATGGATAATTTCTTTGTCAAAACCTATCAAGTAACATTTCTAGCTCTACAAAATCTAAATTGACATATTTGCATAATGATACTTTGAAAACTCTTAACCAATAGACATATGGTCCATTTTTTTAAAGAGAATGTGTCTCGAATGTGTGAGACTAAGGTTGGGATTATGGGTTTATGATGAAGAGATGTTGTGTCAGCTCCCTCATTAAGTAGATGCCTAGAGATACCAAGATATCCCATGGAAGCTGACATGTACATAGATGTTTCTCCTTGACTACTTTTTGCATTAATCTCTGCTCCTTTACCCATCAAAAAGTGAACAACCTCTTTCCTTCCACCTTTAATAGTGCAATGTAGTGGAGTATGACCCTCTACATCTTCAATCCTAACATTTTCTCCAAACTCAATTAGTTTTACTAGTATATCAACATGCCCTTTTAGTGTGGCACAATGTAGGGAAATCTACCCATATATATTGCTTATGGTTATAGGTGCACCCCTCATTTAGACATGCAATGAAAACTCCTAGATCCCCTCTTCTCACAGTAGTCAAAATCTCATACCCCACTTCTGAAGACAAAGAGGAAGACAAATATACATAGAAAAAAACTAATCATATTCCATTGCCAAATACATTACATAAAGCCTCTATTTATAGAGGTCCTAGAACTCTCTAAAATATCAAATACACTACTATGTATATTTAATATTAAATATTAAATATTGCAGTTCCCTACAGGTGGCCAATAATAATGGGTGGTTGATGGTGACTTCTAGACGACATTGAACACTTTTTCCCTCAAATGGGGAGGGGAATGACCAGCTATTTAAAGGTTAAGAATTGGTGTAACAAACAATGGGGGTAAGTTAAGGGCTTTAGGAAAATGGCTTTTATATATGGTTACTATCAAGAGTGCCCAAGATAGAGATTACACTCTAAATAGTGGCCCATATATGCTTGAGGGTAAGGGTTTCTATATGAAACCATGGGTGACAAACTTTGATCCAACGAAGGAGGTTGTTCAAACTTATCCAATTAAGGTAGGCTTGAGAAAATTGCCACAGGAGTATTGTAATGATGAATCTTATATTCTCATAGGGAATAAGCTTGGAAGATCTATAAAATTTATGGATGGTGATAGTGTAATGTTTTAGATGTTTCCTCGCATCTATATTGAATGGAATGCATGACATCTGATGCCAGAGATGGTAGAAATGCGCTCATTTGAAGGGATGTGGAAACAATCCCTTTTGATAGAGGAACAGTTACTAGTTTTCCTAAAATACCTTAGTGAAGAACATGAATTAGAGGGATGTCTCATTATGGTTAAAGGAAAAGAACTAGTGGAGGAAAATTTATTTAAGCGTGATGTTTTTCTATTAGAAAGCTATTGTGGGTAGGCATAAACAACCTATAAGGAAAGTCTTGAAAGGTTAGTTAAATGGGAGTGTGATATCATAGCTAAGGAAGGCTTAGTAGCTGAAGTGGGGGATGAAAATAAATGAAAAGATGAACTTATGTTTGAATAGGAATGAGGCCAAGATGGGGGCTCTCTTAAAGAGTGGTTGATTGGGGAGGGTATCCTAGAGAAAGTTTATTTGAAACAGGACAAGGTTTTGGAGAGCTTGGAATGCCCAGTTACAGAGGATGGACATTTTGGCTCTCTTGCCTCAAATAGGGAAATGAGTTTAGGTCAAAACTTGGGTGAGCCACAACCTAAAAAATTGTGCCATAGCCTAGAAGGAAAAATGTTATTGAAAGAAGATGTTTAACGATAATTAACTCTTTAGTCTTGCAAGATGAAGAAGCCAAAAAAGTAAGGTCGAGAAGGAGGGGAGTGGGTGGTTGATAGGGAGAAGATAAGTATGGTAGAAGATGATGATACGAGGTTTAGTAATGTTAAAGACATCCAAATTTCTCCTATTAGAAATCTAGAAAGCTCATTTAACTCGATCAAGGAATCCAATGGAGATATTGTAGAATTTGAATCGGAAGTGGACTTAAAGGATGGTCATGATGAGGATTTTTTAGGTTTGTAGGATGATTTGATGCTCTGTGATAAATGAAAATTATATTAGATAGATTTAAGGAATCCTAAATTCAAAGTGGGAGAACAAAGGAAAAGAGGTTGTAACAATATAAAAACTCTATTATTACAAGTAGGAATTGTTGTTGGTCAGAGTAAACTTAGATTGGGATGAGGCTGTGCCTCCTCCTAAATGCAATGAAGTTGATATTATGGAATGTCAGGGGTGCAATGCCCCTAACATATTTCACTTGATCAAGTGTGGGTTTGATCAAGTAATACCTAATATTAAATTTTTTACAAGAACCAAAAATTAAATAGGAAAATTTTGATATGATGAAAATATGTTTTAGTAGATGGAAAAGCTCTTGGATGGAGGATCAAGGATCATTTGGGTGTTTGGGTGTCTTGTGGAAGGCAGATATGGTGGTCTTAGATTTGTTTCAACAAGATTATCACTAGAAATGGGTGAGAGTTAGCTCAAATTGGGAGCGAATTTCAATTTGTTCAAGATTTATTGACCAATTTAGGACAGATTTCAAAGAGATCTTTGGAGGATTCTTTTAGGAGTGTTGTGAGATTTGATTGATAAAATTGTCTCATTATGGGGAGGGGGGATTTTAATGTCATCCTCAATCCAATAGAAAAGAAGGGCAAAAGAGGATGGGTATATCCTAGTCAAGTTGATTTTAGTAACTATGTGGTGGACAATGGGTTGTTTGATATCACTTTCAATTTAGAGGGAAGTTTACTTGGACTAATCAAAGCGCGGGCTTCATTAACATAGAAGAGAAATTGCATAGTTTTTTTCTAGCATGAAATTGGGCTAGTTTTCATTGGATATGTTAGGCTAAAATTCTACTAGTGCATGGCTCATATCACTTTCCAATTGGTTTTCATCTACATGAGGATTCTTCTCTAGAAAGGTACCCCTTTAAGTCTAAAGCAATGTGGTTGAGAAAAAATGGTTTCTCAAATTTGGTAAAGAATTGGTGGTTGAACTCTCCTAATGTGGAAGGTAATAAACCCTTTATTTTATTTAAGAGATTATAGCTTTGAAATAAAAAATGAATATCTAGAATAGGGAATACTTTTGAAATATTTCAATCAAAAGTTGAAGCTAGAAGAATCTTTAAAAAAGTTAAATTACAATGTTATATTAAATGGGATGCATGAAGACGACTTTAAACTAGAAAAACTTTAAGAAAAGAGTATGTGGAGGTCTTAGCTAGGGAAGAGATCTTTTGGAGGAAAATTCAGGGGAGACATTGTTAAATGAGGGTGACCATAATATAAAGTTGTTTTCATAACTCAATGAAGATGTGCAAGTTTCGTAATAAAATTTACTACATCGAGGATGGAGTAGGTAAGGTTTTACATAATTTAGAGAAGATAAATGAGGAGACTTACCTTTTTCAAAAGAAAAAGACAAGAAGAGGTTGTGGATTGTGAGGAGGTTGACCGAGTGCTTAATGGCATCCCACGTAGAATTTTTGTAGAATAGAATAGCATGCTAATGGAAAAAGTTTCAATGGAGAAAGTTAGGTAGGATTTATGGGGCTTGGTATAGATAAGACCCCAGGACTAGATGAGTGTTTAACACTTTTCTTTCAAGCCTTTTGGGAATATTTAACAATAGATATCTTGGAGGTTGTTGAAGAGTCCCGTAGAGGGGTTTTTTTTTTGAAATATTTAAATAATACATTTATTGCATTGATTCCCACAAAATATTTTGTGAAAACTTTTGAGAATTTTAGTTTGATTGCCCTATGTAACACAATGTATAAGATTATTTCAAAAGTCATGGAAAATAGATTGAAGAAGGTTTTAGATGTTAATATCTCAACTAAGAAAAGTGGTTTCTCCCTAGGTCATTCCATCTATGAAGGGGTGAACATAGCTCATGAAATTATCCACTCTAATAGGATTGCAAAGTTAGGAAAAATGATGATTAAGTTGAATATCAAATAGGCTTATGACAAGGTGGATCACGATTTCTGATTGTAAGTGTTAGTCAATTTTGGGTTTGATTCAAAATGGGTAGAGTGGGTGAGAATTTGTAGATCTACAACTTATTTTTCAACTTTGGTAAATGACAGTTTGCAAGGTTTTTTTTTTTGGATAATGGCATTTGTCAAGGTGTTCATTTTTCCTCTTTCTTATTTATTATTATGGCTGAAGTGCTTAGGAGATTGGTATTTTGTAGGAGACGGGATGGATCCTGGAAAGGTGTGAAGGTGGCTAAGGGTATTGAGCATGTGTCACATCTTCAATTTGTGGATGATACTTTTTTAGTAGATGAAGCCTTGGAATGAGTGGGGAGGGTTATGATAAAAACTATGAATTTTTAAGGAAGAGTTTCTGGATGAAAGATCAATTGGAAGAAATTTGAGGTTTTCTTCTTTACAACCTCTCTGCACAAATAGAGGGCTATTTGTATAATTCTTGATATAAGGTGTGACTCTCTTCCGTGTAGATATCTTGAGATTCTTTTTCTTCAAGATCAAAATAACGTTGACCTATGGAATTTTCTTGTAGATAAATTCCTAAGAGATACGAAAGGTTGGAAGGGAAGAGGGTTATCTTCTATAGGCTGTGTCTTGGTATTGAAATCTATTATTCCTATTGTCCCTATATTTTCTATGATGTGCCTAAATATTCCCAAATAAATTATTAAGGTGATAGGGCATAAAATGAGAAAGGTTTTTGGAATATAATAGAGGATGAAGATAAGCTTCCCTCATTAGCATGGAAGAAGATTTTTAAATTTAAGGATCAAGGAGGAGCTTGGATTAAGAGATTGGTCAGAATGTGCTTGATGAGGCTCTCAGAACTAAGCTCATTTGGAGAATTTATCAATTCCCTAATCAATTATGGGTGAAAATCCTCCAAGCAAAATACTTGGACTCGAGAGAAGCTAACAATTTTTTGACTATTCAAAATCCTCCAGCAAGTTTAGCTATATGGAATTTTTTTTATGTCATGTAAAATTTTATCTCAACCCATATATCTTGGATGGTTGAGAATAGTTTAAGGGCTAAATTTTGGGAGGATTCTTGGAATTGTTACCCAGTCTTGGTTAATTCTCTATAATATGTGGAAATTAAAGAGATTCTTAGTGAGTTATGGGGGGATAAAATAGTTGATTACATGGAGGTGGAGGGCCCTCTAGGTGGAGGTTGGAAGTGGAAGAATAGTAGAGTGTACAAGTTGTCAACAAAACAAGAAGAGATGTTAAGTAATATTTTCAAGAATAGGAAAGTTTGTAGATTGCGAAAGGAAGATGTGGTGTTTTGGTGTGATTCTTCTTCGTGAGAGTACTCGATGAAGTTGGGGTATGGCATGTTGACTAGAAGGGGAGAGAACAAATTTGAAGTTGGTGATTTGTGTTGGTATAAGGATTGTCTTCCAAAGGCTAATTCCTTTACATGGTTGGCCATGCAGGAAAGAATTACAATTGGGGAGTAGAGGAGGAGATTAGGGTTTTGTGGTTTGACTAGACATGTTATGTATAAACAACATTAGGAATTGGTTGATTATCTTATACTTAATTACTCAAAAACAACGACATCTTGGGAAATGGTAAGATATGGATTAGGGTGGAAAAGTCCATGGATGCCTATTGTAAAAATATTTTTTGAATGATGGCCAAGGCTCACCATGAAATTTGTTCTCTCGAGTGTTTGGAAGGTTATTCCTTCAATTGTGATGTGAGGGATTTAGAAGGAGAGGAACAAGCACATTTTTCAGGAGAAAGAGGAATCCTTGGAGAATCTATTGTGGTGCATAGACCACTTAATTGAAGAAATTATGAGTGTTGATATTCTTAGGGGTGGCCTATCCATGGTTACCTTCTCAAAAGTTGATAGTTTGATTTAGAAACAATGGCCAGGTATTAAGATTATGAATGTATATTGTTGATAGCAGAGGTACAGTAAATCAGATGAGGTGGATATAGTGAAATGAGAGGCACCAAAAGAAGGGTGGGTTAAAGTGATTTTTGATGGAGCTACAAAAGAGAACACTAGCCCATCAAGTGCAAGAGTTATAGCTTAAAATCATGTAGGGGAAACTCTTATTCTAGTGCTATAAGACTAGAATATGAGACAATAATGTAGCAGAGATGAAGGCTACAATGTTGGTTATTTAGTGTGCCAAAAAAATAGGAGTGGCTAAGCTACATTTAGAAGAGGATTCTATGGTTGTTGTTGAGGCAATTAGGCAAAACATGATTACTACTTGGCACTTAGAGAACTTTTTTTTGTAGATTAGAGATCTTTTACATGAATTTGAGGACTTTGTTATAATTCATATAAATAGGGAGGGGAATTCTAAGGCAATTTCTTTATCTAAGTTGGAAATTGGGTTTAGTGAGATTAGAAGGTTTGAATTTTAATTTTAATTGGGTTTATCTAAGGCCCTAGTGCCATCTACAATCATGAGAACCACTTTTCAATTTTCTTAGTTTAGTTTTCTCTTCCCCTAAATGAGAAGATACATCACTAACTCATTATGACCTGGAAGATTTCAAGGAAAGAGATAGGAATCTTGAGTAGTCTCCCTTTTTGGAGAAAACTATTAATAGTGGACTTGATGAAGCTACTACATTCTCTTCATTTGTGTTATGTCTTGAATTGATCCATGAATGTATAAATAGGTAGTGATTCCCATCACAAATGCATTAGGAAGGTCAACTTCGATGTTTTGGTTTTTATCAATGGGGAAACCATTATGACCTTCATGAAAATCCCTATGAAGTTGGCCTACTCAGACAATACTATTACATTGTTTGGTTCTTCATTCATGGAGAAGGTCACAATATAGAAATGTTATATCTAGGAATTGGTTGTTGATGTTTCAGGAGGGCAATTCTAGGTTACCTATGTTGGTGAAGCTGATTTAACAAATTTAAAATTAATACTAGGGAAACAATAAATAACATAATACCTAGTGTTTAGCTACTTCCCATGCTTGGTACATCCTATTTGAGCCTAGATCAACTTAACAAAGCACTTATGCTTTCTACTCTTTAGGATCTACTAAACCAAGGTAGATCAGCCTAAGGATTTGACAATTTATGTATAATGTTTTTCTTTCACAAATCCACTACAGCAGATTTTGATTTTGAAACTTGAAATTGCAAATTAAATGACAAATCAATAATAGCCAATAATAAACTTGACAAGTTATTGCAACAAGTGATGACCGACTTTATATTCCATTCTGACAACAACTCTAAATGAATTTTTATTTATAAAATTTAGTTCATGCTAAGATAAGATTTATTTTCTTGATTCTTCAACTAAATGACCAGTGACTTAATCCATTTCCAAAATAGAGTCATATCAGTCAATGTTAATAGATCTATTTAATTGACTTGCAATTAAATGTCTCAATTTTTTGACCTCCAAATTTAATACTTATCATATCCCTTTCATACTCTAAATGACCCTATCATTTCATAGAAGAATTTACTTAATTCCTTAAACTATAAGTAAGGTTGAAATGACATACAACTCATTGAAATTATATTTGAATTAAATGAAACTTTTTCATTCATTCTCAAAGTCATAAAAGCATGAAAAATGAAGACATAATTTTGAGACACAGATATCCTGCAATGTTCCTTGTATTAATCTCTTTAAAAATGATACATATTTCTGATATGAGATTTATGAAAAAATATAAGACTAAAACCATACTTTTATCAACTCCAAACTTCTATAGAAAATAAGCTAAATACATCAAGTCTTAACATAAAATACTAGACCGACTCAAATGATATTGTTCATCACAAAGTTCTAATTCAGAACCTTCTTTCCAATCTCAAAAACCCTTTTATAAAATAAGGATTGCAAAAAGCTTTAGATATGGGAAGACACATGTCATTACATGACTCAAAATCAAGTTACAGACAAGACAAAAACCACTACAAACATTCTCTGCAACTAGAAAGAAATGGGAAATAGCTCAAAATTTGATAGCTAGCATCTTCATGTTCAGTTATAGCCTTTGTTTGTAATGTATGTGTATCTGCAAAAAGTAAATGTAAAGGTAAGATACCTTGATATGATTCCTATCCTTCCTCTATTTTTTTTTTTTTTGTCTTCATCAACATGTCTTGTAACTACTTCCCATAGGCAAGGTTTTATTTCACCAACTTCTTCCCACACATTAACTTATCCTTTTGCTGGCCACTTTCTGCCTCTAATAACTTCTAGATAACTAACATACTTGTTCCATGGGGCATATGTGATAGCCTTTGATTCTATTACAAATCTATTCATATCCAATTCAATTTTGAACAAGGAATCAATTAGATCATAGAACAAGTTGTCATCAACATCCCCATCAAAAATAGTTGCAACCTTTTCTAATGTCATGATGTGATTAGAGGATGTTGACCACTCTTTCCAATCCTTTAACTTATTTTCATTATCAAAAATGGGGAGAATAAAAATATTAATGCCTTCACTCATTATCTTCACTTTACCTTGGATCACCTGTGACTTGCTAGTAAAGAAACCCATCAATTCTTTCACCATCTCCAAGGCCTCCTTTACCATGAAAAAATAATCTAGAAACTCTTTCTTTTTAGCCATCAAAATAATTAATCTATCAAAGCATTAGATGTATGGACCCCTTTGATTAAAAGTAGGGAGAGCCATGTCAAAGCTTCATTACATACATACTTTGCACTTTGTAAGGAGATGAAGATACTATGAACATGCTAGGATATTCTTTTCAATACCTCTAATATGTGATTCAACATTCCCTTTAGTGCATCCACCTTCAATTGATTATTCTGACTTGGAGCTTCAATCTCCACCACAATAACTACCTACTCAATCCTAGCTTCTTTATCTTATGTCATGGGAGCAATTTGTTCATTTTCTCCTTCTGATTCTTGGGTGAAAGTACAAAGTTGTGTCACCTTTCAAGTCGACTTATCAAAATGTTTGAATCTGGGTATTTCTATCTAAAAGTTAATTTTTTTCAAACATATGATCTAGATAAATTCACTAGATAGCTAAGTTTTATATGGTCTCACTTTCCAATTGGAAATATCTATTAAATGCATGTTTTATAATAGTTTGTATCTAATTACTAAAAATATTAAATTATTTCATAAAACTAACATTGCAATAACTCTTACTATTTTTTGTGATATTTTTTAATAACATATAAATACCATTTTATAGAGCTCAAAGTCAAGAATATTCTCATATAGATTTTATAGTGTTTTAATTAGATATAGAATATTATAATTACAAAATTCTACAAGTATGTATTTTAACACTCGAGACAATGTCAATTTTGAGAACGAAAAAAATATTAAATCATATAAAAAAATTAAAAATCATATGACGTTCTAGAGGAGAGAGTCCTCTTCTAGAATGTATAACTTTTCTTTTGGTTAGAATAGATTTGTTTTGACAAATGTGGTGGGAGATGAAAACTATCGATTTCATGTGAGTTGAAATTTGAATTGTTATAAAAGATTAATTATAGGCCAAAAGCCGATTTTTATTTTTGATTGTTCTATCTATTCACATTATCTATAACATAATCTAGATCAAAGGGAAATAATTTTATTTCCATATAATTTTGTGGTGGGACTTAGACCCCTAATTTTTAGCATTTTTTAGCAACTCAAATATTGACTTTAATAATTAGGAAAATATATCAATTCTTATTCCAAATAATTATTAAAAATTATAATCCTAAACTTCATCTATTTCTACACATTTCACTAGTTTACTTTATTTTCAAATTCTAAATAATACTACTAGCTTAATATTGATCATTAAAGATGAACAATTATACTTTTGTTAGCCTTTTCTTTTGCAAAAGGGTGACATAGGTTTGTACCTTTACCCTCTTTAGCCATCATTTCACTTTTATTTTATTCCATAGCTTTGAGTTATTCATTTAAAGTGGCAATATCACTTTCTAACTATTGTATTTTATCCTCTAGCTCCTTCACCCTTTGTTTTAACACATAACTCTTCTTGAGCACCTCTTCATACAACTTTCTGGTGTCAATGTGCTCTCTAAAAATTTGGGCAAGCTGATCTTCAATTTTTCCAACCTTGGTCTTATTCATGAAATAAAAGTGCTTGAAAGTACTTGAGATCTTACTACCAGTGGTAGAATCCAGTGTCCATATTATGGCACTACCTTGACTCATGTGTCTTGCACATCCATCAATCGTAGCTTATTTGTTTTAGGAAAAAAGCTCCATACAACTAATGTCTTATTTTCAATAATAAAACCAAAGCCTCTTTGTAAACCCTATGCTCTAAAGGGTTCATAAGAAATTATTTTTCTTGCCTTCTTATCTGATCCAACACAAATGTTGTTCCCAAGTCCCATCCATGCACTAGGAGCATACCACTTCTTTGTATGAGGTCTCATGTCTCACTCACTATCATGGTTTCACTGTTAGGGTCACAAGTTAACAAATTCTCAATTAGTTCTTTGGTTTTCTCCTCTAACTCCCCTAGCTTTAACATCAATGCTAGCTCACTTTACTTAACCTTATACAAGAAGCTTTTGAATTCTTTTGATTTGATAAATTCATCATCTTCCAGGAAGTTCTTTACTTGAATGATCTTCTCATCGAACCTTATTGTATTCAATTGCAAGTTTGTCAAGGAACTTTCAGTTGCCTTTACCCTTTCTTGTAAGAAACTTTGTCTCATGTCAGAAAAATATTGTCTCTTGCCAGACATTAATTGCAATATTCTTTCCTTAATCTTTTTAGGCATATGGACAATTTTCTGCCTCTTGTTTCCCTTTGGTACCCATGTGGATGTATTAGGTTGATCTTCTATTTCTTCTAGTTCTACATCTAGTTCAAGAGTATCTAGGTTTATCTTCTCTTCTTCTCCTAGTGAGTCTTGTGGAAATTGAGACATGATGTAATAATAATTTTTCAATAATTTTTCAAGTTTGAAAGGGTGGGCAACATCTAAACAAAAACTCTTGAAATCAAGGTCACTCTTCTTCAACTCCCTTTCTACCATTTGAATGTCTTAAAATTTTATTAGTCTCTCCTCTACATCACTCTCAATCAAATTGTTTCTGATTATGTCTTCTTGAGGCAATTCTTTATTATTTGGGAGAGTATTAATTCTTATCTCTTTTAGGGCATTCCTAACTACATTCTTAGGATCATATATTATGTATGGTGTAGAAGACAAATTATAATGTCTCAAGAATTCATGAATTTGATCAAAAGCTTCTTTTCTAATTGTAAAATATTGATAGGAAGTTTCCTTTGTGCAATTTAGGGCCTAGATATTCCCTATCCATCATGATGAGTTGCTACAAGAATTTCATTATTCCTAACCTAGTACCTGTATATATCTTTGCAATATATGTAGGGGTTGAGGGCAAGAATAAACTATCATGATTGAAATCTTTTGAAACAATAATGCATCTCCCCAATTATGATCTAATTTAGCATCATCTTTTAAATAAATAGGCCTCAACACTCTCCTTATAATTTCTGGAATCCTATTTTGTTGGGCACCTAACATTTTCATAATAGAACTATAATTATTGAAAGATGATATAGACCTAGAGTAATGGTAATGCCTATCCCATACCTGAAGGATTTGAACAATAAAAATTCACAAAACCTGAAGAACACCTGTATGCAAGAGCATGTCACAAAGAAGAAAAGACAAAGAAGAGGCAAGGATTTTTCTCTGAAAATATGGAAAATCATATTAACAGACTGAAAATATGAATAAAATTTACAATTGATCAATCGTTATAGAAGGAGATCGAAAAATCTAAAAGGAAAACCCTAAGAGGTAAGTGGCTTTTAATAATTACTATTTAATTATTAAATGGGAATGCAAGTGCATAAAGGGAAATCTTAAGAAGGGAGTAAAGGTAATTTAATAAATTAAATTAAATTAACGCTTTACTCTAATGTCCCCCCTTAAGAAAAGCAACAATGCAACATAAATAATGAATGAAAATGAAAGCAAACTAAAATGTTGAAAGCAAACTTGGGTCTCAACAACAAGGCCTAATCAGGTACCCAATCACAACCATAACTCTATGAAATAGAGAAATAGGGAAAACCATGTGAGAAAAACTTTGCTCCAAAAAGAGATAGAAAGAAAAAGTACAAATGATATGTCTCAAGAAACTCTCTCAAAACCATAAGTACAATGAAACCACCCATGATAGAGGCTTGAGACTCCATAGACCCCTTAGAATGGCATAACTCTTGTGTCGATGAACAAATCAATGTGGCTCCAATCTAAAAGAAAAAAAGGTAGTGGACAACAAGGATGAAGTTCACCTAACTGTAAGATGAAGTTGAAAGTCCTAGCTGATGCTCAAAGGAGAATGCATGAGAATCTTGAAATGGAATTTGCAATGGAGGTGGGATAACAGGTGTGTTGAATCTGTCATCTAAGAGGAGATGTGTGTCTTATGATATATCCTCAACAACTAGAGTAGGTGGCTTGATGAATGGAGCTACAATGGTAGGCAATACTGAAGAGTAATCCTATGAGGTGGAATCTAAACAGGAGGTGGAGGTGTAGAAGCCACAACACTAGTCTCAGGAATAACACATAAGTTCAAGTGGTCTGACTTCACCTCAGTAGTCACTTGTAAAGAAGGAGAGTGGGTCTCTGATAGTAGAGATGGTGGACCAAAATGAGAGAAAGAGTATAGGTGGGAAGAATGGTCAAAAATTCCTGTAGAATTAATATTGCATGTTTCACTATCTCTGATCTACACTAAATCTTGTTTAAACTCAACTATCTTTGTTGTCACAATGTGTGTAATATGATAAATAGAGAGAAGGTTAGAGGAAAAATATGGAACACATAGTACATCATGAAATGTACCATCATCAATGTCAACAAAACCTTTCCTACATACAATCATAACGATGTTGTTCCCCATCAAAATGTTGGAGTGGGAGAAGCCTCAAAAGAAGAGAACAAATCTTGAGAAGATGCCAAATGGTGTGAAGCACCTGAATCTAGTAACCATCTAGAAGAATGTGGAGTAGTAGTTGCACATAGTGCATGACCCTTTCCTATGTCTTTACCATCTGATTGAAATGATGATGATGATGAAGTTCTGTGAGAAGTAGAAGAAATATTAATGTTTCTCTTCTGAAGGAGAGCTATCAAATCTGAAACCTATTTGGCATACTCATCTAACTTATTCTCATAGCAATGTGACTCATCATGATTGGGCTTATTATAATAAGCACACTTTGGTCTATCTAGCTTTGATTTATTCCCCTCGGGAGGAGGTGGGTTTGATGAGATGTGAGGGCTAGAATCAATCTGAGACTCTATAGGATGTGATTTATGTTTCTTCTCCTTCTTCATAGAAGATGGTTGAGTTACCAATGCATAAGTTTGTGAGCTTGTGAGAGAATCCAACTGAGAGAGCTTAGCTTGCTCTCGAGTCAAATGATCACAAAAAACCTCAAAGGATGGTAGGGTAAATGTAGTACCCAAAGCATCCATGGTGGAATGGAAAGTAGAAGCAAAAAAATGAAAGTTTTCACAAAGCTTAAAAAGAATCAGGTAAATGCACTCAGTGTCAGTCTTGGTTTTCCCACAACCCTACAATAAAGATCTCTATTGTTTAAACTTCATCAACAAGTCCTTAATGGAAAGAAAAGAATGTAGTACAAGAGAGGTAAGCTTCGCCTTAATCTAAAGTTCCCTAAACTCATTCACTATATCGAACAAGTCATCAAGCTTGGTCCACATAGCTAGAGGGGTATTGCACCCATAGAGATGAAACTATAGATTGTCAGATACCTATAAAGAAATCAACCCCATTGCCTCATCCATCTTATTCCTATGTTGTATGACCTCAAAAGGCCTCTGTAAGATTGGTTGAACTGTGTCTAAACAAGACCACAACCTTTTTGACTACAGAAGTCATGTTATTAAGGATTTCCATGTGTGATAGTTATGAGGGATTAGAAGTTCTAGACAAGAAGAGGTCTCGGCCATTGTATTAGAAGGTGTTGGATTTTTTTTTAATGTATAGTTTACTGATGTAATTAATAGAAACAATAATATAAAACACCTCATATAATGCAAAAAATTGAACCCCAGCGACTAGAAGGAATGTCTATATAAGAAAAGAGCAAAAAAGATTCAGTTTGAGATTCACATGTACCTTTGAAAACTTATGATGGAAATAATAGATAATCTAGAGAGTGTTCGAGAAGAGCTTTTCGACACTTCTTTTAGATCAAAACACGGAGCTAAAAAAAGCAAGTTATGCCCCCCAGAAGATAGGAAGCATCTATCTTTGAGCAAAAAAAATAGGTACCAAACTAGGGGAAAAAAAAAAACACCTTCACCATCATGTCTATCTTGGAATCAACTTTCTAGTGCTTTTTTTTGGATCCAAAAAACACCTCTGTACGCTCAAGTTAGAGCCAAAAAGCCAACAAGTACTCTTTAATTAAAAAAAATAAATTTGAGCCCAAAAATTTCCTATAAGGTGCTAAAATTTAAGACCCCTGGCCTCGTCACATGACCATAGGCTAGCGGAGGGAGGTGAGCGGCTTGATAGTGGAGGACTGGTGATGCTACTAGGAGGAGAAAAGCATCAGAACTGAGCGTGATGGAGCGATAGCCCAGGGTGGAGTGGCAGCGCGGGGTTGAGCAGCGACACAGGGTGAGCGGTGTTGAGGTGATGTCTTTGTAGTTATGTTGAAGCCGTAGGTGGTTAGAGGAACACTGCCACATGGTTAGTAAATTGTCGCGCAATTGAAAATTGCTTTTTTAATTAAAAAATATCATATGCCTCAGATTGTGTGCCAAAGGTTGTTACAACCTTCTTATGCAAAACAAAATATTCCTTCCTAGTCAACAGTGTCCAAAATCAAAAAAAATTATATGAAAGTAGGGGTTTTGATGTCTTTTGGATCCAACTGTGAGGTTTGTTTGGCCTCAAAATGCTCTGAAATTCAAAGAACCCCATATTTTCACAGGAAAAAAAAAAAAAAAACAAAAGCCAAATCTATTTTGTCAAACCCTCATTCTTCTTTTTTTCCAAATAAGAACAAGCTACAGCAGGTCAGGCTCTGATACCATGAAGGATTTGAACAATACAAATCCACAAAATTGGAAGAACGCCTGCATGCAAGAACCTATCATAGAGAAGAAAAGATAAAGAAGAGGCAAGGGGGAAACCCTAAGAGGTAAATGACATTTAATAATTACTATTTAATTATTAAATATGAATGCAAGTGCAAAAAGGGAAATCTTAAGAAGGGAATAAAGGTAATTTAATAAATTAAATTAAATTAACCCTTTACTCTAACAATGCCTGGGTCCAAAGTTACACTGCAAAATCTTCATCAAGATCTAAACTCTGATCTATGAAGTCTATGCTAAAGTAGCCAATATTCTTGTACAAAATGAGATACATCAGCAATGAATAATTATGGAATTTGAAGTTTCCAAATTCTCCCCTCTAAGCAGCTACAATTTGTTCTTGCATTTTCTCAATGACATATTTCACATAATCATATTCAATATTTGTGAAACAGTCTTGAATATTTAGAGTCATGAGGTAAGGTCCTCCATACACCATATCTGAACCATCATTCTTGAGTGCCTTATGCAAGCCATAAATTGTATTCTACTTATAATTTTGGAACTTGTTCACAAGGAGCATCTTATCCACCTTCTTGGGGATGTCTTCAACTAATTTGAGCTAATATGGAATGTGGTGGGTCATCACCTTGCCAGTATAAAACTTGAAATTGTTTTCAAACTTCTCCTAGAAATCCTAGATGTCAACCTCTACACTCATCTGACCTCCAAGCCCAAAAGCTTCAATAAAAGAAGCATGATCAAGTGTACACAATATGTTCCTATCCTGTTCATGGAAGATTTTTTTTGTAGGGTTATAGGATGTTATGAGGGCTTTCAGTAGATCTAGATCTACATATACCTCTGGGAATATGAGCTTTTCCAAATTCCTCTGCCATGGGTTTGAGACTAGGCTTCTTTAATTTGTTGCTATAGAAAAACATGAACAACTCATACCCATTTGTGTCTAATATATATATATATATATATTGGATTGTTGAAACTGTGGTCATTTGCTGAAATGGCATTCGATGATCCAAGTAGGAGCTGAGCCCATTCATTTGCATATTTATTCATCTTTCTCTGCCTAGTTTTGCCCATTTTTGAAGCTGATGCTTGGACTATCTCCATGCCCTTGGATTGTCCGTCATCACCTCTAGTCTTAGACATTTTTCTTTGCAAATTAACCTTGGATTCTGAAATTCACAAGAAATGATTTAGGAGTTTGATAGCTTGAACACTCGGCAACCCAATGATTTCTCTAACTTGGGCAAATGGTAGTTTTCTTGATCATAGAGAATGCCTTTATGTATGAGCATGCTTCATCAACTTCATTTACTCCATTAAATGTTTGCATGCATAATGATCCAAATTTTACATTAGGAGTGTCACTTTAGAACTTTAGTGACATTAACAACCAACTAAGCCTTCTTATTTTATGCCAAAATTTATGATTGGCTAGAAACTCTTGTCCTTCTTTATTTTGTGAAATCACTTTATGCACTTTTGTCTTGTTAGGGTTCCATTCTTACACTCCACTAGATCTTTCTTCTCATCATAACCCTGTGAACCTTATTGCTAGAGACCTCTGATCTTACGTTCAAGAATTTATCATATAGTCAGAGAGCTTAACTGCTATATCCCCCTTGAAGCTGCGAACCTATGCTGGCGGTTAGCATCTTTTCATTGTAGCATTGGAATTGTTTGAAAATGATCCTCTAGTATTACATTCAACTTCAGTCGTAACTTCCAAAAGCATTAAAATGAACCTTACGGTCTTACACTTAACCTTTAATTGTAGCATCGAACAACCTTTATAACACACCTATGATTCTACACTTTCCTTTGGAATGTAAGATCAAGAGACTTCATACCCTAAGGGAATTACCTTTTATGCACTTACACTCAAACCCTAATTGTATCTTTGGATGACTCTTGCAACATAACTTATGCACTAAGGTTTTCCCTTTAGATTGTATCACCAGACTCGCTTTTAAACATAAGGACTTCAACTTACAAACCTATGCTTAGCCCTTGGAATGTAATATCAAGAAATAATTTCACCTTCACAAAATAAACTTATGATGATACGCTTCAGCCTTAGGCGTAAGGTCGGGACATTTGTTTCATAAATTAAATGCCAAATACAGATGAATTAAATAAATGCCAAATACACCTCGTACAGTGGGTTATGTCGGCTAGAGGAGAATGCAATGCATTGGCCGTAGAGAGACCAGCAGGGCATACTGTCAATCCACCATCCTCACCTTTCAAAAGTCTGGATACATGAAATTGAGATCCAAGCCAAAGGTTGTCCGGAGAACTAATTATTTCAGCTCTATGCATAATGAAACTATCCTCAAAATCAAAATAAAAACACAAACCCTTCTATGACATCCACCTAAATGATATTTAAAAAGCTAGCCCAGTACGTGGAGAACCATATAAAGCACCAATAGTTCCTCCAATGTCATTCCCCTGCATGAGTCTATTCTTCATTTGTTTTGTTTTTTAAGGAATAGTTTAGTACCGGTTTCTAACATAAAAATATAAACTATTTGTGAAACTAACAAGTTTCAAGTTTCATACAAAATTGAAAATAATAAAGATGCTTTCAAGGACAGAGGTGATGACGCTCTGAGAACCAAATTTATTTCTTATAGCTCAACTCCAAAGCTTAACAATGCTAAGTACCTAACATTGTACCCGAATGTGCCATGACAATTAACTATGTTTTAGTTATGATCTTTGGTTTTATGTTCACAAAATCTAAAATGAACTTCTTAGTTGTCAAATTATGCATTGAAGCAAAACTATTATGGCCTGTATTGTTATGGTGTTTCTTGATTTCAATTTTATCACTGGTTGGATGTGGGCAGGAATCTATTAGGACGTGTGCAATAATACCAAGTGAGGAGGAAATAGCTTGCCCTCGTCCCAGAAAAGTACCAATAAATCGAGTGTGTGAGAGTTACAATAGCGTGGATGAATATCTGTCAACACAATTCCATTTGATCCGTGAAGATTGCTTCACATCAGTAAGACGGGCAATTCAGGATTTCCGCAAGAATTTAATCCCAAGCAACATAAGAAGGTATAGAAAAGTAAAATTCATTCGATTACAGGTGGGGAATGAGGGTGTGGAACATTGCATTTCATTAGATATCTCTAAGAATAAAGCAGTTAAGTGGAGTTTATCAGACCGGCTCTTATTTGGTTCTCTGCTCTGCATTTCCTGTGACGGTTTCCGTACCTATTTATGGGGAATCGTCAAGGAACGACAAGAAAAGGGAATTCTTGCTCTGAAGCTCATCCCAAGCAGCGAAGAGGGCCCCGTGGATTTACAAATTGAAAAAACATATGAAATGATTGAGTCCACTTCAGCTTATTTTGAAGCCTATCACCATGTCTTGAAATGTCTTCAAAGGCCTGAAATGGAAGAGCTTCCTTTCTCGGAGCATTTGTTATCATTGCAACCTCGTGTCTTGGAACCTTCTTATGTCAAACAGAGGAAACAACAGGATGCTTATGATTTCAAGAGTACATTTCCAAACATCAGTAGCTGCTTGGGAACAGGCATTGTTTGGATCTTGAGAGAGGTATGGCCTCACTGGGATTGTAGCCTGGATGAAAGCCAGATGGAAGCTGTAAAACAGGGCATAACAAAAAGGCTGGCTCTTATCCAAGGCCCTCCTGGTACTGGGAAAACTTATGTTGGCTTGAAGATTGCCAGCATTCTTCTTTCTAATGTGAAGCAGGGACCTATACTGGTGATTTGTTATACAAACCATGCACTTGATCAGTTCCTGGAATCCATTTACCCCATTGAACCGAACATGATTCGACTTGGAAGTAGGTCTTCAAGTGAAATTATGCAGAAACGAACCTTGAAGGAAGTCAGACGTGGAGTCACCATTCCCCCCTCACTTCGCACAAGGTACAGAGAACTTGTAGACACAAAAATCAACTTGCAGCAGCAGATTCAACGCTGCTTGGGCCTTCTGAACGAACAGCATCACTCCAAGAAAATGCTAAGGAACATGTCCTTAAAGCAATGTATTCAATCCCTCAATTCTAATGATGAGATATCTCAAAACCTACAAAGAATGTGGTTAGAAGAGATTGCAGAACAAACTGAGCAAAGGAACCACCAAAGTAAGGGGAAGCAAAAGGTTGCAGAAACCATGGCTCTAGACACATGCAATACTTTTGCTTCGCTTGTAGACCAGCCTGATGAGGTTACTGAATCTGGTGGACACGGTAGTGAATGCTCCAGTATCTATGAAGAATCTAGAGATTATGCAACTGCTGAAGGGTTAATGGTGGCAGATGAAGATGCTGCTGCTGAGGAGGCATTGCCAGCAGATGAAGAGGCTGCTGCTAGTGCTGTGGGGGTAATGCCAGCAGATGAAGATACCACTGCTGAGGAGGCATTGCCAGCAGATGAAGAGGCTGCTGCTAGTGCTGTGGGGGCAATGCCAGCAGATGAAGATACCACTGCTGATGAGGCATTGCCAGCAGATGAAGATGCCTGTTCTAGTGGTCTGGGCGTAGTGCAAGCAGATGAATATTCCATAGATGTTCCCTCGGATGAAAGTCTATGGTCTAAGAATGACTGGATTTTATCTGAAAATTCAAAAAATAAGCTTCTTCAATACTGGTTGGACCAAATTAGAGAAAGAAATAAAGCAGAATTTCAGCATTTAACGGAAGCTTATAAGAACGTATGTAGTCAGATGCAACAGCTGGAGGATGAGATCTCTCTCCATATTTTAAGAAAATCCAATGTAATAGGTATGACAACCACAGCAGCTGCTAAAAGCTATGACATTCTTCAGGGCCTGAGAGCAGAAATAGTTATAATAGAAGAGGCCGCTGAGGTTTTAGAAGCAAGCATTTTGCCATGTATTGGGTTTTTCACCAAACATCTCATTCTGTTGGGAGATCACTTGCAATTGCGTCCGTCTGTTGCAGAGTATGAATTGGCCACCAAGCACAAGCTGGAGATATCTCTCTTTGAGCGATTGATAATGGGTGGGGTGGAGCATGTGGCTCTTCGATGTCAAAGAAGAATGAGGCCTTCAATTTCTGCACTAATATCAGACCTCTATCCCTTCTTGCAAGATCATGAGAGCGTAAAGAATTTTGAGAATATTAAAGGCATTCAAAACAATGTCTTTTTCTTGGATCATAAAGCTATGGAGTCAGAGACAAGTAAGGCCAGCAGCAAGGTAAATGTGCAGGAAGCTTGGCTCATCGTGGAATTTTGCCTTTATCTCCTAAAACAAGGTTATGAAAACAGCGACATAACAATTCTGACCATGTATAAAGGTCAGATGAGTGAGATTCAGAAAAATCTCAAGGACCGTATTCTTAGTCGGACTAATATAGAGAGGATGGGCCCTGAATCATTGAAGAGTCCACGAGTATGTTCTGTGGATAATTACCAGGGAGAAGAATGCAAAATTATAATATTATCTCTGGTAAGGAGCAATAAAATGTTTGAGGTGGGAGGCTCCAAGGGAAATATTGGGTTTCTGAAAGTAGTAAACAGAGTGTGTGTGGCGTTGTCAAGAGCCAAAATGGGGCTATATATCTTTGGGAATGCGGAGCTATTAGCCTCTAAAAGTGATATATGGGAATCAGTTATTCAGAAGTTGGGGACTGCCAAATCCATTGGACCTGCCCTTTCACTGGCTTGTCATAACCATCCCCAAACAGAAACAAAAGTTTCAAAAGCTGAAGATTTCAGGCTAGTGGAAGATGGAGGCTGTAGCAGGCCCTGTGAATATCAGTTGAAGTGTGGGCATGCTTGCCCAAGGAGGTGTCACCCCTCAAATCACGACAGAATAATTTACCCCAAGCCTTGTCCTAACAAATTTGAAAACTCATGCGGTCATCAGTGTACAATGATTTGTCACTACCCTGAATATTGTCCTCCATGCAGGGTTCCAGTACCCAAAGTTTTTCCTAAATGTGGTCATCAATTAGTTCTCCATTGCTCTAGTCCTGCGGAGAATGCCCTCTGCATTGAGCCATGTGATGTTATATTTGATTGTGGTCACCTATGCCGGTCAAAATGTGGACGCCCCTGCCCACCATGTTTGAAATTAGTTAAAAAGGATTTGCCTTGCGGCCATAAGGCAACTTTGCTTTGCTGTGAAGACCCTGCTAATTTCTCCTGTGAAAAGCCTTGTGGTAAGATTCTAAGTCCTGGTTGTGGGCATATATGCAGAGGAACTTGTGGGGCATGTAAACAAGGCACTTCTCACATTCCCTGCAAGGAAAGATGCTCCAGGGACCTTCCCTGTGGTCACCAATGCATGGCTGGTTGCTTAGAAACATGTCCGCCATGCATGCATCCTTGTGAGAAGCGGTGCTTGCACAGTCGTTGTACTCGTCTATGTGGAACACTGTGCATTCCGTGCAAGGAGAAATGCGAATGGAATTGCCAACATTATACTTGTGATCGTTTCTGCCATGAGATCTGCTCAAGAGATCCGTGTGATGAGCCATGCCAGGAAATTCTAAGCTGTGGACACCCGTGTATAGGCCTTTGTGGGGAGCCCTGTCCCAGGTTTTGCAGGACCTGCAATCCCAAGCATGTTGATGTCATTACTCAGATGACTTTGGAGGAGTATGAAATCACAGATAGATTCGTTCAGCTTATAGACTGTGAGCATGTATTTGAAGTAAGCGGACTTGATACATGGATGAATATGGACGAGAGAGTCCTTGAAGCTGAGCCTGGCGCAGTTGCTATTAAGCTTAAACAATGGTGAGTTTAATTTCCCGAGTTTAAGTTTCTATATTCAAAACTCGTGTTTGATTAGGTTTGGTATGCACTTTGTGTAAATTCTTGATTAGTATTCATATTATTTGCGAAATGGTTTGCACTTTGCAGTCCTGAATGTAGAACACCCATAAGAAAATCACTGCGGTATTCAAACATTGTGAAGGGAAAGCTGCAGCAGATTGAAGAAGTCAAGAAGTTAATTCTAGGGTTTGAAAACCTGAACAAGGGCAACAGAATGTTGAAGGAAAAATCTTATAACAAAGCAATTCAAGAATTCAATAACGTATTCCGGTACAATCCGGGGTCTCTTGAAGCCCATTTGGGAATGGCTAAAGCCCTCAGTGGACTAAGGGATTATGAGCGGGCCACAGAGCATCTGTTCTTCATTTTAGAACGCAGTTCATATAGATCCCGAATCCAAGAAAAGCTTCCAAAACTAATTTCAAAATTTGCTTCCAGCAAAAATAATCTGAATTTCAGCAGCAGCAATGATCGAAATATCCTAGCTGAAAATGAGTTAGCCATTGATTCACTGCTGCAGTGGGTGTCAGTTTGCTATTCCTGCAAAGACTTTAGAACAGGGTTGACGAATTGCGAAATTATTCTGGAGCAAAACCCTGGTCACTCGAAAACTGAAGAAATCAAAAGAAACTTGGAGGGTGGAGTTGTAGAAGAGGTGGTGAATGTGATGACGAGGGAAGTAGGAGGAAGAGGGCACTGGTATAAATGCCCAAATGGCCATTACTATGTTGTCGGGGAATGCGGCGGTCCAATGCAAAGATCAAAATGCCCAGATTGCAAAGAAGTGGTTGGAGGAGAATCTCACAGACCTGCTGAAGGGAACAGTTATGCTGATATCGATGGCAGTTCTCATCCTGCCTGGAGCGACGCAACCGGTCCTGCTGGTTTGGACCATCTGCTTCAAGCTCTGGTTTGAAGTTAAGATCTTAAAACGAGCTATACATCTCCGGAGCAGTTTAAACCACGGGTTTCTTGGTGGGGGATATTACGTTGAGCTTTATTTAATGGGGTTTTTTATGGAAGAGCATGGAATCTGCTGTTGAGAAGCAGGGTAATTACGAACAACTTGTATTCTCTAAAGCGTTTTTTTTTTCTAAATTTAGAACTTTGATGGACAAGCATAGTAATAGCTTTCTTTACATTTACTAAAGATGTCTAATAGTGATGATGCTCAGTAGCTTTCCATTAATAGTGGTGAAATAAATATCATTCTAATGGATTCTATTATCTGTAGTTAATTAGATTCCTCGAGTTCCAAGAGATTTTTTATTGATTATTTTAAGACTGGGTATTTTACTATTAATAAATTTAAAAGAATTTTCATTTTTATATTAAATTTTGAATTCAGAGTGTGATGTCAATATATGCTACTATATGTTGATTAGAGCGAAGTCATATTGTTTGACTTAATTTTTGGAAGATATAATTTTTTTTAATTATAAAGGCATTTAATTTACATTTTAGAGTTGATAATTAGTCAATGGTAGGTTTGGGGTGCTTCAAAGATGTTATTTTCAAAATTTAGAACCTAAGAAATTACAAGTTAGATTCTAAATAATAGATTTGATGGTAAGCTTTTTGTGTTATAAATGTAGAACAAATTTTATGACTATATAGACAAACAAAGTAGATATATTTCTTCTTATTTAATGCAAATATCCTTAAAGCTTCCCATAAGTAGTGTTGAGATGAATACCGTTCTAATAAATTTCATTATTTAGAAAATACCTTTAGTTCAATAAATTTATTTAATTCTTCTCATGTTAATGATTCATTAATTGAAAGCACTTAAGTTGGCATATATTTAAAAGAAATCCTATTGTTATGATAAAATATGAATGAAGATTTTCATGTCAATAAATGCTATATACTGGTTGATTAGCATGTGACAATATTATTTTAGTTGATTTTATGCAAGATGTAATAGCTTTTAATTATAAAACTATTTAAATTATATTTTACATTTGAGAAAGAATGTGATGTTGAACTTGTTTTATTTTAAAAGTATGAGATATTTCCACAAGAAGTTAGATTGTGATAGCGATATTTCTGCTACCATTCAATTGTATAGTTTTTGAGTCAAACTCATTGACCTATGTTTCACAAGAACTCATCTATTGCAATAATGAATGAAATACTTGACATCATTGCATCTAGTTGATGATCACAAAAGTAAAGCATTGATACTTCTCGAGGATTCAACCATCCCAATACTAGTCCAACACAAACATGCTTAACCATGGCATTTCCTCCAAGGTTAACTCTAGTATGCTTGTGACCTCATTTATAGAACCTTTAGCAAGTGTTGGTGCATTGTTTCTAAATTTAGTTTTGTAGAATTTGTTTGCATCAATATATTGTATGGTGGATAATGGAATCTAATCTGAAATGTTGATATAAACATATACCTACATGGTTGAATCTATAAACAAGGCACTAACCATGATGGAACATGGAAATCTAATCTCTTGAAGTGACATTGCAGAAAACAAAAATAAAGGAATATTTAAATTTAAGAAAGAATTTAGAAGAATCAACCCAATTTATGTATTTGGATTAGTTCACTTTTACATAGTTCATTCTTTCTTTCTAAAGTCAATGTTCTACTATATTTGAACAAATCTTTTTTTTAAGTAACTTTTATATGTATTTCATTGTTATGAAGACAACTTTTGAATAAGGGGGATAACCTTTGTAAGTCATATCCAATGTGCATTTCATTTTTACGAAGACGCAATCTTCAAAGCCATTGTCCATGCTACATTGAGAATGTACCTTTGATTATAATTATTCATACTTGAAAATTAGAATAAACAAGTTTTTTAGTTTTATTAATATAAAATTAGTTAACAATTCATTTTTGTGCTACATAAATGTTACTATCTTCAAATGAGGGCATAACCTTTGTAAGTCATATTTGATGTGCATTTAATTTTTATGAAGATTCTACCTTCAAAGGAGTAAGATAACATTTGTAGATGATTTTAGATGTGCTTTATGATATTAACATGGCCTCTTTTGACAAAGAGGGCTTTTGTAAATAGCTATTTAAAATAGACAAGTTATAATGGGAGATTTGAAGTCCTTAGAATGTTTTGAATATTTTGAATTGTTAATTCTATATATATGATTAATTTGATTTTTGAAATTATCATTGGGCATGTTTTATTTTATAATCAAGTGTTATGATTTTGTCTTATATATTTTTAAAAAAACTTCTTATAGCATTCATTTTAATTGTTTAGATTTTGTGTAAATTTAGTAAGGTAAAGATCTAGTATTCATAATGCCTTGCCAAGGAACCCTTGGAGTATAGGGTTAAATACATGCACTATTTTTTTCAAACATAAACATAACATTATGAGTCATAAGTGCATCACCAAAATATTACAAAAACAAAAAAAGACAAAAACCATTATTATCATGTGATCGTGCATAAGAAAAGACTTAAAACCACTTCCAAGGGTTTCAAGACGACCTCATAGACTAACAAGAGAAAACATGGATACATTTCTTAGACACATGGTGAGAGTCTAAACAAAATCCACAAACCTTACAAGATAGAACTAGACCATTATCCATGGTTGCCCATAGGGGAGACAAAGTCCATCCTTGACATAGTCATTCACTAGTTTCATTTTTAAATGAAATGAAAAGTGAGCTAAATAATACTAAATCAACACATGAAAATGATCTCAAGAATGCAAGGAAGCCAAATTTAAAGTCCTTTAAATAACAAAAATACTTAAGGGAACATCAAACTATTACAAATGCATAGAAATATGACAAAGTACTAGGACAAATTTACATATCTTGTTGATTAAAAAGATGGAGCAAGAAATAAATGTGCTAGTACAAAACTGAATGCACAAAAGCATAGCCAAAAAATATATGCACAAAATCAGACGACACAATAGAAAAGAATGAATGTATAGAAACAATGAATGTATGTACAAGAGTGATAAATTTGTAAAATTGCAAGCAAAACCACCAACACACATTATAAAATATGGACCACCCTTAAACATCACACACTAAGGAACAAAATAAGCTTGGAAAAATAAGTCAACTTTGACTATTTAACAATTTTAACCTAGGTATCAAGTCTTAGTATGTGATGTTTCATTTGTTAAAAATGCCTTCTCCACCTAAGGAGTTTCACATAAATAGAAACAAGGACATACTCAGTCAATTTAATCAATCAATAATAGTGTTGATCTAATCTTTGAAGCATAACTATACATATGTATATGTATATATTTATGTATGTGTGTGTGTGTGTGTGTGTGTGTGTGTGTGTGTGTGTGTGTGTGTGTCTTTTGCCAACTATGGATACTATTAACAATTTTTTAAACTTGCATATAGATAATAAAACTGAAAAGTAAACATAAGCATAACATAATGCAACTCATAACACCATTATTTGTTAGCTAGGGAAAACTTAGCCAAGGGAGAACCCTAGTGAGGATGGTGCCCAAAAAATGATCCACTAATTAAAGTATATTGTAAAAGATATTGAGCCTATTAGGAGTTTATTACATTTGTTTAATGTATATGCCCTTGTTAGAGGACTAGGCCTAGTTAAAAGACTCAACCTGTTGCGAGTTGTTATTACAATGTAAAATAGTGACAGGTGAGCCCACTATTCAAACATGCATATATAATTGTATAATGCTACCAATAAAGATAAATACACAAACTTACAGTGTTGATATCTTCAATATTTGATCTACCTTTGTAGCTATTTCTTTAAAAGTTGATCATAAAACTATACTGTTATGTGCTAGCATCAAATTTGCATGTATTCCAATCATATAAAGTGCACATACAAATATTATATCATTATAATGCAATGCCACACTTCACTTAACAAAATGATATGTCTTTATACCCAATAACTTAGTCTTGTTGGCCTTGTTGCTTGATACTTTGCTCTAGATCTTTTTAAATAATCTTTTTTCATTTGTGGATTAACATATATCATCCCAACATTGTTAAGCAATTGTTTTAGTAAACCAAAACAATGCCTTAATCAAAATGTCACTATACCAAAGTTTTATGTGTCTTGTCCTATCAAACTATACTTAATGAATTCATCATAACTCATTTTGTACATAACAATATCTTAAGCACTTTTACCCGTGTGTCAAATGGAGTTCTTACTACCTTTTTGTAAGAGCACACATTCTCAAGTGCCTCCAATGAACTGTGTAAAACAAAATAAGTTAACTATAAATTGTTTCCCTTTACCAAACTTAGACAATTTTCTAAGTTTCTATACTTCAAATTTATTCTTATATTTTGCCATCCCAAAATAGGCTATATGTTTTCATAAATGAAAACCTTAATACATTGCCTTAGCCAAATTTCCAACAATATCCCCCTTTGGCATTCATGGTTGTTGGAATTACAATAAGAAAGGTAAACTTCTCAGAGGGGGGGTGGGTGAGTCAACAGTTTAAACTTGGACCCATAAAACTTTCACCATGCATCAATCTCTTGCATTCAATAGATAAACTAAAATAAAATGTAAAGTACATACATCTAAATCATGCAAACATATAAGCATTCACACACATAACATCAGATATGATTACCTAGAAACCCTCCAAGTGAGAAGGTAAAACTAGGGTGGGGATGACACCCACAAATCTTCACTACTGTAGTAATAAAGTGTATCCAACAAAGGTTACAATGTTTTGATCATGAGTCATGATCTACCCTGTTAAAGGTTTACAAAGAATGTTAGGTCTCACCTTTTTAGAGGATTTCAACACCCTGTTAGAAGTGTGCCTTGCTAAAGGACTTTAACTCACAACTAAGTAAGCAACCTATTAAAGGATACAACTTGTTAGGACTACTTTGTTAAGAGATTTTGACTGAAATCACTTGTTAGAATGTCACAGCATTGATCCTGTGATTAGCACTTGATTTCTTGATAACATATCACCTCTAAACAATGTATTATTGATCCTTCTTGATCAGATGTCTCTTTGTTGTATACTCTTCTCTTTCCTCTGTTTTGCTCTGAGTAGTTCTATAATGCAATCTCACTTCATAACTCCTTAGTCACCATGAATGTTCTGTTTGTGCATGCAAACTTCTCTCTTTGCTCCTTCAACAACTTACACATACACAAGAGAGTTTAGGGTTTGTCCTCCTTAAGAAGACTAGGGTGGCTTAGGGTTAGGTATGAATCTACGATTGAGATTCATCCATTTTGTTGCTTAAACCTTCCCATTTTCTAATTGGTTGCATGTAATTGCCTTAGGAATCCAACTTAAGATTCGTCCTTATCTCCAAAATATTGTAATTCATCCTTAAGTTGGCTCAAAAATGGTTTACATAGTTGTTCGGATCATTATAAACAAATATGTCAAACTATCTCACTCAACACCTGAAGTCTCTAATGCTCGACATAAACTAATCTTTCTACTGTGACTTAGCACCTATATCACTCGACATCCATTGTTCACTCAACTCCTATATTACTCGACACATGAGTGGCTCAACACTCATTATGAACTCAACATGGTTTATGTTTTGCTCGGCATATGTTACTTGTTTGGCATGAACTAAGTAAGTAACTTAAGTGTGTTGACACTCAATTGTCAAAACCAATTTGAGATCAACAATCTCCCCCTTTGACATGAGTGTCAAAAACAATTGAGTATGCAATAATATCGTTAATCTCATGAGCATAACATAGTTTAACTCAGCTTATATACAAAACTTCAAAATTTCAAAATTTTGTAACAACTTATATACCTCAAAATTTGATATCTCCCTTTGAGTTAATATGTCTGGTCTATAACTAAAATTTTGTACTCTTGCTAAGTGAATGTGTCTCTACTGATACACTTTGACTTCATCTTGTTTTGTACTTGCTCCCTCTTAGCTTGATCTGACTTTTCTATGTTTCTTATTTCTTTATTGCTCACTCTCCTCACAAAATTCTCTCCTTATAATCTCTCTCAAAATTTGTATTCTCCCCCAAAAATATTTCTCCCCCTTTGTCTTATTCTCTCCCTTTTTAACACTCATGTCAATGGGTTATACTCTTATAGTGTGTTTGTCCAGAAAAGATTTATGGACATCCAATATCATCTTGAGAGTTGCATCCTAGTTCTCACATGCTACATCCAGTGACTTGATTTAGATAGCAAGCTCGGTAGTAAGGTGGACTAGACCATCTAAGGTAGAAAGATTGGGGTCTTTCTTCATTAGGCTTTCAACATAGCCTAGTTCCTTTTGCAAAATTTCCATATGGGGGGTGAGAATTGTCTTGATACTAATCAGTTTAGCCCTTATGTTGGCCTCATCTGGTAATAGTGCAACTAACTAATTATGGGTTTGAAGCAATGTATTGAAGTGCTTCTTACTCTAAGCTAGATTCATAGGCAACTTTGTACCTAATAAATAAATTTTACTTTCTAGGCTCAAGATGTGACTTCTAGTCTCTTAGGTGAAGAGTGATGGATTGTACAATTTAGTGTACAATGAGAATATATTCTCAAGTACCTTCTTCACATCCTCAACCTTAGTTGCCAATGCAACTTGTGTCAATGCTATATCACCTAATATCTTTTCATTCACTTTGTTTTGGAATTTCTTTTCTAACCATTCTAGTAGTTTAGCATTAGTATCTAGGTCTTCATTACTAACCTTCTCCACTATGTCTGTCAGCTATTCCATTAGTGGCTTGGTCTCATCCAAAGTTGGCAGACTAAATGCATCCAAAAAGATGTCTTTAATATCTTGTAGTGCCTAGTTTTGCCTGTGCTCCCTTCTAAGCATTTCTTGATGCTTCTTCCTTGCTAGGGCCTGTTGGAGTATACCTATTTTTTATATGGTCATTGTATCATAATCATACTTGGGAGAAATGATCTCCTCATTGAGGCTCACATCTCCATATTAAATTACTTCTTCAGCCTATGATGAACTCAGGCTCAACAATAAGATCTGTAATGGAGTTGCATCTGTGCTCGACTTTTGAAGAGTGTTAGTGGAAGGAGTGCCAAATATTGGTAAGGATACTAGGGCTTGAATGGAAACTTACTCCTTCACCTTAGGTGTCATCGCACTCACTTCAGGCTTGCCCTTGGCTTCCACAATGTCTTGACTTGCATCTCGATCTTGTGTTATAGGTGTAGATAACTCTATTTAACCCATTTCTTCTGTCCTTGAGTAGCAACTTGTGTTTCCATTGTGCTCTTCTCTATTGTATCAACCTTAGTAGTTGTATGAACCTTGTTAGATGTGTCTTTTGATATTTGGATCAAAGGTTGTACATTAGTGACTAGAGGGATGATAGAAGGTGGTTCTTGTGGATTCACCTTTACCATTGCATTATCAATCACTATCTTTTGTAGTTCATCCACACTGACCAGTACAAGATTTTCACAAAGTTTTTCCTGTAATGTGGACTGATCTAGGATCTTCTTGAGATATTCCTCTATTAGGGTATTGATGTTATGTGTTGTGATATCAAAAACATCCTTAACAGTTACTATTTTAGTATTTTCACCTGTTACACGTTGAGGACTGACACTTGACAATTGTGTGTCTTGCACACTTTGTTCTTCATGCTACTCTTCCTCAGCTGTTGCCTTGTCATCTATGTTCATTTTTGTTCCTCCCTCAACATTATCTTAATTCTTATCATCTTCTTCATCATCCTCTTCTTCTTTTTCTTCATCCTGCTCGGCACCCTCTCCAAATTTAGCCTTTAATTTCTTCAACAACCTATCTTTCTTCTTGATAACTAAAGTAGTCTTTCGTTCCATGGTGATTTTGGACTTTGCCAATTCATAATTTCCAAATATCTTTGCACTTTTATCCACCTCTTCTGCAAGTAATGTAGTAATAGCCGCAGAGGCTTCATCCACATTTATTTCATAACTTGAGGGTCTCAACCATCTCACCCTTGGTGTAGCAGCTTGTAGAAAAGTATAATCAACATCCTCTAGGAAACAAATGTCATCATAGTGTTTCTCTACTAGTGATACTAATATTCTGAACCTCTCCATTGACTTCTTGAAGTCTTCAAAATAACCTGTCATTAAGGATTCAAAATTCTCACTTAATTGCTCAATATACTCACCAATCTATACTATAGCTGATCTATTGGCTTTCCATCCCATTGTGCCAAATGAAGGGAATGTGTTTTGCACATAAAAGAATATGCATATCAATACTGAACCAAATTTACATTGTGCACTCTTTATCTTTCTGATTGCTCCAAGGTTCTCCATTAATTGTTGCAATTGTAGCTCTGTTAGATCATATGTATGATCTTTCTTAACAATTTTATATCCCACATCCACGGCTATACATGACACACTATTTAATCTAGTAGATTGATAGAACTTGTGTGATATAACCCTTATAGAAAAGTCTATTAATGGATCAGTGATTGTAACAATTTTTATGCCTCTCTTGTTCCATACAACTCTAGTATTTTTCTCAATCACCTCCGGGTATGTGTAGGATCATGGTGTGCCAAAAAGTGGTGATTTGAAAAATATGTAGTTCTGAAATATCTCAAACCATTTCAAAATCTATTCCAATTTTTTTCCCACCCACCCTTATACTAAATGAAAACAATTAATATCTTTATAAGGTCTACTACATCTTTTCATACTAACCCTATATGCTCAACTTTAAAAACATCCTTAAAATGTGTTTTTGGTCTATTTTTATGTGATTTTTATTTTAAACATATACTTGACGATTTTTTTTCACCAAAATTTGATAAAATGGAAAGGGTTTCTTAAGAACATTCTTATCTTTCCATAAATGTAATGTTTGTCAAATTATGAGTTTAGTAAGTAATTATTACTTATTTTCTAATGGATTTATGTATAAAGTGTTGACTGATACACTACTTGAAAAACAACTATAACTTTCAAATGGTACACCATTTTTTAAATCCAAAAAATGCATCACATTCTATGTTTCTTCTACTATAAGGAAATAAAATGAAAAATTAAATTTTGTAGAGTTTTGAATTAGTTAAGGTGGTTAGACATGAAATTTTTTTATTTCCAAAAATACTAAATTCAAAAATTAATTAATTATTATTTATTTAGAATAAAATACCCAATAATATGTGTCACATCCAAGCATGAGTCTACTACTTATATCTAGAATATTATTAAAAAATATTATCATTTGATTTTGATTAAGGTGGTTAGACATACACCTACTTCTTATTTTTGTTCTAAATTTTTTGTAATATTGCATTAAAATTCAAAATTTTGACCAATCAATTTTTTTTTTTTTGAGATAAGTCCTAGTAGTTTTGAAACTAGATTCAATTTTCTAGAGATTATTTTCTCTCAACTTTTTGATATAAAGTTAATAACAAGTAGAAAATTGCACGTCAAGTTGACATAACCCTCACTTTCTAATTTTTTATTGCCACTTAAGAGCATAGTTTGGTTGACCATGATCCTACACATACCTGTCCTTTGAATCACTTCTCAGTGTCTTAGGCCGATCTAGGTTTGGGTAACTAGTAACCCTATGAATTATCCTTTTAGTAATTTTGATAGGTCTATTCTCCAACCATAGTAAACCATCATGAATTCGGCTAAGTACTATCCTAATCCATTCTATTTCAAACACATTTGGAAAATCTAGGGCTCGTGTCAATCCCTTCTTCTCTATGATTTTGAATTCTTCCTTCAATACACCATTATCACATAGTCTATCATATGCTTCCCTGATCTCTAGTTCTCCAATGCTACCAATTTCATAGTTATAGCACTTTCTCACATCTTGCACCATTAAAACATTCAATGGAATCATGGATAATGCGTCAGAAGGGTCTTGCTTGTAAGAAATGTTAGGAATAACTCTGAAAATGGGTTGTTTAACTTCATTACTCACTAACTGAACATTCAAAACTTCCTTCCCTTCAACATTCTTTGAACTTGATGCCATAATGTGAAACTAGGGTTTACAAAAAACTAAAACTGCGTAGCTCAACTCTTGATAAATACCTTATGAAATCTAATGAACTGGTGTGAAATCACTACTAAAACCTTCTATAACTACTTTGAATGGATTTTGAGGTCACCTTCTTCTTTTCTCACTCTTTCTCAAATTTGAAATGATGAAAAATGAGCTAAAATTGATCAAATAACCTTTGAAAACCTTTTAATAAATGTTGAGTGCTTACATAGTTGTAAGCTTGGCATCAACCAATTTTAGGCTCATTTGACATCCATTAACATTTCAACCACTTGGCAACCACTATGAGCTTGGCATCAACTAGCCAGTTTGTTAGCTCGACATCTTTTAGCATTTCACTTGGCACACATAGGAGATATTTCATGCTTGGTAGTAACATGAAAAACTTAAAGATTTATCTTGGATTTCTAATAACATCTTTCATCTTAATTCATGCTAATTTAATATTTTTAGTACTAACTCCTTTTAGAACTGGTGTATGATATAACCTTTAAATATCAGTCCCACATGCCTCTTGATTGCCTAGTTTGATGAGGTGTGATCACCTAACCCATTGGGTGAAGTTATCCCTTCTCCATTTGATGTGTTGCAAACATTTTTTTTATTTCATGTATTGTTCATTTCATTTTTGACATTTTCAACATCTGCCTTGCCTTTGCCTTTGTCAAATTCACAACTTGGTGCCTTTGACTTTGTTGGAGAATACCTGTTGATGTGACCAGTCTTGAAATAGCTAAAACATGTGGTTTGACTCAACCACCTCTTGTAGCCACCTTTGAAGTGTTTCCTAATACAATTCTTAGGAATATGTCTATATTCTTGACAATAATGAAAGCTATATCTTGTATTATAATCCCAGTTATAAGCGTTGTCATTGTTCCTTACCTTTGTTTGCCTGTTCGATGACCACATGGATTTGGATCTACATTCAAAAGCTTAATGTCCATACTTATGATAGTTGTAGCAATATCCTTCAAATATTTGTGTGTGCATGGTCTTGATTCTACATTCATGTGCTTGATGACCTTGTTTGTTGCACTTATGACAGTGAACCATGCTCTTATGATTGACATTCTGACTTGTAGTCTTTCTCCTACACACATTATTAATATGTGATTTCTTACCACAATTATGACAAGTAGGTTTGGATTTCTTACCTTTATTGCTCCTTGCTTCAACACTTTTGGATTATTCTCCTTCTTTAGTACTTGTATATCCCAGTTTTGATGTGTCATTATTAGATCTAGGGGATCTCATTAGTTGCTCAAAGTATTTGATGGCTTCACTTAGTTTGTTAAAACTTTCAACAGATCATTTTTCCTTTTTTAGGTCACTCTGCAATTGTTCATTCTACAACTTCAATGTTGTTATCTCAATGTCCTTAACATTCAACTCATAGTTTGTATTCATCATTTGACTTAGAGTATCCAATTGCATGTTGGAAATCTTGATTAATGCTAATGATTTATCTTCTAGTCTTTTGGCCAAAACTCTTTTGTCTTCTTCAATCATAGCTTTGTATTCCATGGCTTTCTTCTTTTGTTCAGTCATTTCACATAGCAGTATGGCTTGTGATTCTTGCTCTAATTTGAGATTACTGATTTCTTCAACTTGGACTTTGTTCTTTTCTATTAGATCGACAACTGTTGCATCAAATTCATTGGAGTCTCAATTACCAAATAGCTTAGTAGTGTCCATCTCTTTGTATTGTGTGTCATTCTCCTTAATGGCAATTTCCTTCCTTCTTTTCAAGGATTTATTTAAGGCTTCTTGTGCTTCATTTAGTTGATATAGAATAAGATGTATTTCAATCTCCTGATTCTCAATAATCTTTTCCAACTTGTAGACTTCCATTTCCAAGATGTTTCCTCAAAGCTGCAAATCTTCTCTTTTAGAGAACAAAGCTCTGATACCAATTGTTGGAATTACAAAAGGAAAGGTAAATTTCTGAGACAGGAGGGTGAATCAATAGTTTAAATTTGGACCCATAAAACTTTCACCATACATCCATCTCTTGCATTCAATAGATAAATTGAAATAACATGCAAAGTACATACATCTAAATCATGTAAACATATAAGCATTCACACACATAACACTAGATATGATTACCCAGAAACCCTCCAAGTGAGAAGGTAAAACTGGGGTAGGGATGACACCCACAAATCTTCACTACTACAGTAATAAAGTATATCCAATAAAGTTTACAATGATTTGATCATGAGTCGTGATCTACCCTATGAAAGGTATGCCCTATTAAAGGTATACAAAGACTATTAGGTCTCACCTTGTTAGAGGATTTCAACACCCTATTAGAAGTGTGCCTTGCTAAAGGACTTTAACTCACAACTAAGTAAGAACCCTATTAAAGGATTTCATACAGCTTGTTAGGACTACTCTGTTAAGAGATTTTGACTAAAATCACCTGTTAGAATGTCTCAACATTGATATTGTGATTAGCACTTGATTGCTTGATAACTAATCACCTCTAAACAATGTCTTCTTGATCCTTCTTGATCAGATGTCTCTTTGATGTATACTCTTCTCTTTCCTTTGTTCTACTCTAACTGGTTATATAATGCAATCTCACTTCATAAATCCTTAGTCACCATGAATGCTCTTGTTTGTGCATGCAAACTTCTCTCTTCGCTCCTTCAACAACTTACCCATACACTAGAGAGTTTAGGGTTTTTCCTCCTTAAGAAGACTAGGGTGACTTAGGTTTAGGTATGAATCTATGGCTAAGATTCATCCATTTTTCCACTTAAACCTTTCCATTTTTTGATTGGTTGCATGTAATTACATTGGGAATCCAACTTAAGATTCATCCTTATCTCCAAAATATCATAATTCATCCTTAAGTTGGCTCAAAAATAATTTTGCATAGTTGTTTGTGCCATTACAAACAAATATGTGAAAACTGTCTCACTCGAAACCTAAAGTCTCTGATGCTCAGCATACACTAATCTTTCTACTATTACTTGGCACCTGTATCACTTGACATCCACTAATCACTCGACTCCTATATTACTTGACACATGAGTGGCTCAGCGCTCACTATGAACTTGGCATGGTCTATGTTTTGCTTGGCATATGTTACTTGTTCAACATGAACTAAGTAAGTAACTTAAGTGTGTTGACACTCACTTTTCAAAACCAATCTAAGATCAAAAATGGTAATATATAAGGAAAATTGACCAAGTCTCCAAAATTCCAAAAATTGTGAAGTGTTTCACATGGCAATTAAATTCAAAATTTGTGGATCATATTATTAATCTATTTATGCTAGCAATATGGCTAAGTATGATAAGTTGGAATAGTATTAGAGTTTTCATTTGTGGCAACATATACTTTGTGTAAAGAAGATACTATGTACAAATGAAGATTCCAAAGTTAGACATGGAAAATTGTTTAAGTATCATATAGTTATCTAGTAGAATAGAGGCAATTTTGATGTGTATGGATGACATAGACACTATTAGCACAAGCACAGTTGGGTATAGGTAGTACACAATGTCAAGATGATGTATGTTAGAGTGCAAGTTGGTATGAAAAGTACATGAGGAGTTATGGCAATTTTACCTGCTACGACAATATACAGGCAAAAAAGAAACATAATAGTAAATGGGTAATTATGAGTTAGGAATTGTTTTATTTACAAAATAATTACTTGACTAATTTAGGATGACATCCTAGATGTTAACCCTAAGAGAGCAAGAATTAATTTTGTATTTTCAAAACACATGAAAGCTTGAAGGTCGACTAGATAGTTTTGTAAAATGTAAAGGTATAAAGGAAAGATAATGATATGAAGATTCATGTGAATGTTTTAAGTAATATGCAAACTTATATGAAGGCTATATGTATGAATGGTGAAATATATGATATGTGAATTCTAATGTATAATCTTAGATATGTGAAGAGCGAGAAAGGAAAGACCAGTTATTGAAGATATCATCATTGTAAAGAGGCTTTTGTATCTATCTCTTTTGTATAAAGGAACTACATTATATATTGCATATTTGGGTAGGTGGCTCATCTTGCATACATTTTGTAATTACATATATCAACTCCTAACATGATTGAGGCTTTTAACATGGCCTAGTCCTCTAACATGGACAGAGACATTATATGTATGTAATAGACTCCTAAAAGGGTCAACATCTTAACTAGATACTTTTGTTTAGTGGATAATTTTGTGGGTACCATCCCCACCAAGGTTTTCCCTTGGCTAGGGTTTCCCTAGTTAAAAAAATATAGTGTTATGAATTCTCTTTGTGTATGGTTATTCTTATTGTTCAACATTGTTAGTTTATTTTCATATGCATGTTACAAGGTAATTAATAATATTTAGTATGGATATGGAATATTTGCAAAACAATCTTGAAGAATCTCTTGAGAAGATTGATCTTCTTACTAAAGAAAGAGATAACCTGAAAGAGATATATGAAGATGAAAAAGAATACATTGGGAAATTGAAAGAAAATATTGATCATCTCAAATCTAAAAAGGAACCTAAAGATCAGATGAAAGACAATGGTCAAGTATCAAAATTGAAGAAAGAAAATGAGATTCTAAAACATGAGTTGAAAACCATTGAACTAAAGCTAAGCTTGAAGAAAGAAGATAGCAAGGATGAATCGGATCTAAAATCTAAAAATTTAGATATTAGATATCATCTTACTAAAGTAACATCTAAATTTGAATCTATCAAGATAAAGAATGTAGAACTTGAGAAGTACAATACTATTATGAAAGGAGAGTTAACATAGACCAAGCAACAATTAGAAAATTTATATTCTAGTAGTTAGAAAATTGATGAGCAACTATATTTTTAGAGACCTTCCTATGATAAGATAGGTCTTGGATATTTCGTTGGAGAAAAGTCAACAAAGAAATCTGAAGTAAGAAAGGAGCTAGATCCAGTTGTTGAAATCCCTGAACATAAGAAGGATGATCAAGATAAGATTGAATTAAGTCAATCTAAAGATGCACCAAAAGAAGTTGAGCAAGCAAGTCAACCTAAGAAAAGTTATGAACCTAATCAAACAGAGCAAGTTGAATCACCTAAAGAGGTAAGGTATGAATTCAAAGGTATATTTTTTATATGTAATGAAGTTGGTCATATGAAGAGAAATTGTATAGGTAAGTCATTCAAACCTATTACTAATTTTTATTGTAATAATTGTCATGGTTTTGGTCATAAAACAGTTGATTGTAAGAAACCTAGATTTGATAGTAATAATAGTAATGGTAGAATGTTTAGAGATACTAACCTTTCAGGTAATGACAGAAAGAGATCCAGTGAAAGGACATCTAGCAGATCCAATGAAGGAGAAAGATCTAATGGAACAACGAGTAACATTTTGTGTTACGAGTGTAATAACTTTGGACACGTTGCCAGAAATTGTAGAGCACTAGTTAATCAATTTGGACCTAATTAGAGAAGAAATACACCAATATGTCAACTATGAAATTTTTTTAGTCATATAGAAAGATTTTGTAGAATGGACAAGAGGAACATCAACAGGAACTAAAATTTTAGAAGAAATAATAACTGAAATTTCAAATGAATGGTAGCAGCAATAATAGTCAGAAAGATGAATTGAGAGTACCTGTGGAAGAATTCAAAGAGGTATTTTTCAAAGAAAGAGATCCATCAAGTTCACATGTAGTTTTAGAAGAACAATATTTTGATGCACCTAATGAAAGTTTGAAATCAACTATTGTGTGTGCTTCATCCTATTTGAATTAAGCACCTATTTGTTGACAATTGAGTATCAGAAAGATGAAACAATAGTTAGAGATTGAGTTAAGAGTTGTGAAGTTAACTTGAGATAGAAGATGATTTGTGGAAGCTATTGTTAAGAGTAGATGTCATTTGGAGATCACACATTTGTGCACAAATTAAATCAAGCTTACTAGCAACCAAGAATAACTTTTTTTGAGTTGTGTACTTGCACAATTAATGCTGAGATCATTTTGGTAAGAGATGAGCCATGCAAGAAATATTGTGTGTATCATTTGATTGTGTGAAGAGTTACAAAGGTGTTAAGAGTGATTTGAAAATGAATTGAAGGAGAATTGAAGTGTTTTCAAGTGTGAATTGAAAGAAGCCCTAGTTATGTAAAATCTAGGTATTTTTGAATTTAAAGTTGTGTTTCAAAGATTTGAATCAGTTTAAGTGGAGAAATCCATAGTGTGTGATGTAAGTGAGAGACCTAGGTACACATTCAAGAAGCACCCTTATGTATAATTGGAGGATGATCCTTTAGGAGCATTTTCACAAGTTATGCCCAATGTATTGCACATAGAAGACATTAGAGCTTATATGCATTGCAAGTTTGAGAGCATTGGAGACAATGCCATTCATTAAGACCTAGACCTAGTATGTAATGGTAACCTATCACTAAAGCAAGAGTTTACACGTTTGAATGATTTGAACATAGTCTAGCATATATTTTACATGGATTTTGATAACCATGAATGGAGCATAATCATTTTGAGTAGAATTCATGAAGGAATGTTTTGGGTAGGAGACATCCCTGTAATGATAGATAATGACATGATCCATAAGCTCATTGGTTTGAGTAATGAAGGTAGCAATCCAGTAAATGAGAAGAATGTAAAGAATTTGGTTAAAACTAACCTAAAAACAAAATCAGATGACAAAAATATGAGGATTGATTTGATGACACAAATTGATGTTAGGGTTATTAGTAAAACCATTTGCTAAAAAATAAACTATAGTTCCTGAGTGAATTTTGTACCTAATGGATTTATCCATGTGGTATATTTGATGAGAAAAGGGAAGGAAAGAGTAAATATGTGTGAAACTATGAAGCAATAGTTGATGGACAATATTGAGAAATTGAAGAAGACAAAGAATGTTGTGTTTAGATTTGAATTCCTTCTAACACATCTATTTTTTCAAGTGGTCAGTCAATTCCCTGGTATGCCAGACCATGAATTATATAGTGATTAGTGCACAATGAGATTAATAACTCATTACTACATGATGCAATCAGAAGAAAAGATAAGATAAAACATCTCAAGAATAATGAAAATTTTCTAGTCTAAAATGAAGCATAGATTTAGAATTCCACCTACTCTAGTGGAGAAGTATAAAAATGACATGTTTCATGGTTGAAACATATGTCACATGTACGGAAGTAGTAGAACCTAGAGTGAAATTTATAGACCCAATGGGCTAGAAAATGACAGAAGAAATAATTGAGGGTTATATGAAGATTATCTTGCAATCAAAAAAAGATATTGAATGTCTTAAATGGGGGACATATGAAGAAAAATTCAAAGAATTTTATAGCAAACTTCATGGAAAAGACATCAAGAAGAAAGTTGAGAAGACAACTGATACAATTCTTAAAGAGGTGGGCATGACAAGAGAAGAATACAGAGAGGCAACATGTATAGCTATGGAAATGAGAGTGAGTTGACAAATAGAAGTCTTGGTAGCTACACCTTTGGTATTTGCAGAAGTAGTAGAAGGAGTCATAGTAGCTAGACCTTCCACTAATATACCTAGTGCACCTTATGCCATTGTAGCATAGGTACAACCTACTATTGTACAACCTATTCATAAGAAGAAGGATGAAGAAGAAGTAAGGATAATAGGAGAACAAAAAATTACCTCTCTTAGCACAAGGAAATTAGAGAAACTCACCAAAGTAAAACAAGAGGTAGTAAAGTCAGCTCCCAAGAAGAGAACCAAGCAAATATCTAGTGGACCAGGAAAAAGAAGAAAAACACTGCAAATGACTGAGTCAAATGAATATGAGGAAGAATCATATGATAGACCTATTGAGAAGTTTGTAACTGAAATAAAGACAACTTTTGGTAAGAATCCCGAAAAACCAAAAGTTCAAAATTTGAATATTCAGAGTATTGATAATAATAGTTTTGTACAGTTAAAAAGTTTTACCATCTATATAGTAATATGGACATAATGCAATTAGAAAATGTAGTAGTTAGACATATAATTCTGACAAAGAATAAATTTGAACATATTCAAAAAGACATACCACAAGACTTGTATAATAGGTTGATTAATAGAAAAAGAAGAGTGGTAGAATAGAATAGAGGAATAAGATAAAATCAGATAAGAAAACATTTTGAGATTAATGGAAATAAAAAAATGAAAAGGATAATGAAGGGTATTGAGCCCTTGTTGAGAAATAAAAGAAGACAAACTTTTTTTATGGGTAGGAACTATGAAGAGGTGAAGAAAGAAACTGAATTGGCCATTGTCAAATTCATGACCTCTATACCATTGTTGCAAAGCAAAGAAAGGACTTAGGAGGAGCAATTCCTATAATAAAAAAAAAGAGTGTACCTCCTAAGTCTATGAAAAAGGGTACTAAGAGTCTACCAATAGATACATTAGTGACAAAGGTAGCTAAGGATATTGTGATGATTGAGTCATCACCACAAATTACCATTAGTACTGATACCATGCAAGTGGACATTACATATATAACAATTTATGATAAGGAAGATCTTTTTAAAATCTATGGTATAAAAGTTTTGTTGGAATTATTACTAGCTACTCTAGTTTAGAAGAGAAAGTAGAAGAAGAAGAGTAGAAAAGAAAGAGTGAAGAGGAAGAGAAAAGAAAGAAAGAAAAGGAGAAAGGAAGGAGGAATAGGAGAAAAGGAAGAAGGGAGAAGAAAGCAAGAGAAAAGAAGAAGAGGAAAAGAAAATGAAGGAAGATGAAGAGAATAAGAAGGAACAAGAACAAAAGAAAAAGAAAGAAGAAGAAGAAGAGAAAAGAAAGGAACAAGAAAAGAGAAGGAAAGCTAAGCTAGAGGAAGATGAAATAATAACGCACAACTGGAAGGTTGTGATGCATGAATCAACATTCAAACCCCAACTCAAACATGTTACAACATAATATGACAAAATTATGTTTCAACATGAGGCTGATATTCTATTGCCTACAACTAAGAAAGGAAAATCTTATATGATAACAATGCTATATATTGCATTAGATGATGATGATGATTAGAAAGGACTTATATCATCACTAAGCAAGCCATTAGATAAGAACAAGAAAATTATAAATTTAGAGAAGACCTTGGAAGAGGTTCTTGAGAAACTGTAGAGAACAATCATGACCATGGTGATAGAGAACATCTTACAGTTGAAGGAAAAGGAGTTAGTGAAATTCTTTGATGTGGAATTCATCACTATTCTATCAGACATTGCATTAGTACAAGCTCATATCAATCATGATGCATAATTATTTGCTACAATATGCAATAACATAAGAAATTATTTGCAGACTATTGACACTAGCATCAAGGAGTTATGAAAAATGTCTAGAGGTAGGAAGGAAGTTGTAGGGCAATGCACTATGTCACACACTTATCTAAAATATATGAATGATGAAACTAGTTCAAAGGTAAGTGAACTTCAATCACTTACATCAATATTGTAGTAGTTGGACACTATTATTGAAGATCTTGAGGCAGCAGTATCAAAAGTTCATGATGACATCAGAATCATTGAGCTTACAAAAGAAAGGGTGACAAAACTGTTCTCACTACTCAGAGAACACCTAACACTGAAGTTTAGAAATGTGCAAAAGAAGCTAGAAGAATGTCTTGCAGCCAAGGAATCTTATGAGAAATTTTCATATATAGATTTGAATGCAATTGAAGTAGCTTCACATGGACTATGATCACTACTTAGCACAACAGAGGTAGTAAGAGATACACGACAGACGAAATTTGAGTTGTTAAAGACAAATTTTGTAGATTGTCTATCTAGAATCTCAAATTCAGCTTGAGAAGATGTAACAATTTTGACTTGTACATTAAATTTTGACACCTTTGTCATTGATGTCAAAGGGGGAGTAATATATGACAACTAGATAAAGTAAAATGTAATGGGGAGTAACAATAACAGAATTAGTATATGATGTATGTGGAAATGGGGAGTAGTAAATATGTGAAGTATTGTAATAGGATATACATGAAGTATTGTAACAAGAGATATAAGGAAAGATGGTTATAAATTTAATGATCCACAAATCTTGTAAATTTTGCAAAGGCCAAGTTTTGAAGAAAGTTTTTGAACAACATTTTTGGACTTAGCCACTTTTCCCATATGTTGTCATTACTGCCAAAGGGGGAGCTTTTTGGAAATATGGCTAAGAAGTATAAGTTGGAATAGTATTAGAGTTTTCATTTATGGAAACATATACTTTGTGTAAAGAAGATACTATGTACAGATGAAGATTTCACAGTTAGACATGGAAAATTGTCTAGGTATCAGATGGTTATCTAGCATAACATAGATAGTTTTGATGTGTAGGAATTTTAGAGACACTATTGGCACATGAAAATTTGGATACAGATAGTACACAGTGTCAAGATGACATATGTCAGAGTGCAAGTTAGTACAGATAGTATGGAAGGAGTTATGACAACTTTACCAGTTGAGTCAGTATATAGGCAGAACATAGCATAACAATAAATGGGTAATTATGAGTTAAGGAATTTTTTTTATGGAATAACTACTTGACTAATTAGGGATGACATCCTAGATGTTAACCCTAAGAGAGAAATAATTAATTTTGTATTTCATCAAGTGTGTGAAAGCTTGAAGGCTGACTGGACAATTTTGTAAAAAGAAAAGATGATGATATGCGGAGTCATGTGAATGTTGTAAGTAATATGAAAAATTATGTGAAGGCTATATGCATGATATTCAAGCCAAATGAAATGTGAATTTTGATGTATGATTAGAGGTATACAAAGAGAAACAAAGGAAAGATCTAATATTGAAGATATTGACATTATAAAAAGGTTTTTGTATCTATCTATTTTGTATAAAGGAACTGCATTGTATATTGCATGTTTGGGATATGGGATCATCTTGCATAAATTATGTAATTGTATATATCAACTCCTAACAGGTTTGGAACAACTCCCAACAAGGTTGAGGCTTTTAACAAGGCCTAGTCCTCTAACAAGGACCAAGACACTATATGTATGTAATAGACTCCTAATAGGGTCAACATCCTTATCCAGATACTTTTTTTTAGTGGATCATTATGTGGGTACCATCCTTGTTGAGGTTTTACCTGGGCTAGGGTTTTCCTAGTTAACAAAATATGGTGTTATGAGTTCTCTTTGTGTATGGTTATTCTTACTATTCAACATTATTAGTTTACTTTCATAAGCATGTTACACAGAGATTGACAATATCCAATTTTTGGAAAAAGTTTTGTAGAATACTGATTCAAGCTCCCCTTAGTATTCTCAATTTCTAAAAAATTATCCTAATTGTCCTTTACTGCATCTACAACACTAGTCAATTCACATAGTCCATAAGCTACAAGTTCAGTTGCATTCAAATTAGGATAAGTAAAGTTTTCATATGAATCCTTTGCCTCTAAGTATGTGTCCAACTACCTCTAAACTATATCAATCTTCAATTTTAAGTGTTCTCTTAATAATGGGAATATTTTCAAGATTCTTTCCCTGTTTATCTCAAGAGTCCTTAACTCATAATTAGTTTTTTAATATTCTCCTCAATCTTTATGATTTTAGATTTTGAATTCTTCAATTCATCCACCACTTTCTCCAATTCTGCATGATTGTCCTTGATTGAATAAGAAATATTTTGTGTGATTTTATGTGTCAAGATACATTTTTCATATAGTTATTTTCATTCAAAAATACATCCTCTCAACTCCTTGATACATATATCTAAGGTTGTCAAGTCATTCCTTCTATTTTCACACATTGTGCTAAACAAGTTAGCATCATGCTCTGCTTGGGATTTCATATCAAGGATGCAATTAAAAGTGTTGTAAAGTGACTATCAAATACCTTAGCCACTTTTTCTTCTCTTTTTTCTAAATCTTATTTAGTGACTTGAATTGGTATGGTACTCTATAATCTATCTATCACTTTCTCCAAGGTTCTTTGTGCTTGATTTCTCAACCTATTTAAATTTTCTACAATCTTTTATAATGAATAGGTTTTGATATTAATTTACTTTTATATATCCATATCCTCAGATATAAATCTAGGTGTACTGCTAGTCATAGTACTCAATAGTGATGCAAGTAGGAGATGATAACTATGTTTCACATTACTTACTCTAATTACTAGGCTTCTTCCAAGCCTACCAAGCATATCATATGATATCCCTTAGGATTCTCCAAGGTTAGAGACCATGTGATTGGCCTATTCCTTATGCCACCTCGCCTATTCCAAATGTCTCTAGCTAACCCTTCACAAACTCAACCAACTACCTCTCACAACACCCAAGACCTCCACTACCTTACACCCTCTAGGATCTTCCACAACACCATATTCCAAACTAATTCTAAAGACTTATTTCATCACAAATAAAGTGGTTTCAAACTGTCATAAGGTCCAATACACCTTGGTGGGCTTCAAACATCCATTCTCACAAATTATCCTAATGAGATTCTCCCTTGTAGCCCTACCTTGGTATTTAGGTAAGAAATCCAACTCTTCTAAACATATACCAAAACCAAAGACAGATTCAAACACTCAATACTAAGATTGACTTAATTCAAAAATCTTGGATTCCCAACAATTCAATAAAACATATAACTTGCAGGCCCTAGTCTAGATAAATAGGCCTAAAACACACCTTCTAACTCCAAACTCACTAAACTCTCAAAGAACAATAAAAAATGAACTTGAATTCACAATTACCTTACAAAAAACTCTCAAATTTTTTTCTTTTAGGTTCCTAATTCTTGAGGAATTGGTAGGTTCTTCAAGCCCTTGTCATAGTGAGGGTTTCATTGCTGAATAACATGACTAGTTTCCAAACTCCAATATCCCACCTTTTCTTCCCATCCAACTAGTTCTACCACATCCTAAGACCAAAGGAAATCTTCCAAACATTCATGTAGCTCATACACACACCTCTGCCACGTCCTTACTTGCAGATTCTCAGTATCTCCCTTGCAACAACAAGTAATTATTAATTCTCGGGCATCTCCATTACAAGAAGCAAAAAATACAATTTCAAATCAAAAGATGGCACACGAAAACTATGAAAAGGAACCTTTAACTCTTCTCCAACTTTCTAAAATGAGAATATGCAACTATTTACCTCAAAGATATATGCAACTTACTATTTAATCTGTGAATAGATAATACTTTACTCATAACCCGTGATGTTAGATATATATGCTACATTAGTATTGAACCTAGACTTCATTACTATATATAAGGAAAATAAAACAAATCACAACCACAAATCCAAGGAGAAGATGCCAAGACAACATTCAAATTCTAGTGAATGTGCAAATTTTTCAGAAAACAACAACAAACTTTTATTATCAAAATCATACCATAACCTGCATTTTCCTACTCCACATCTCTCCTCTCTATCTTCTACATGAGGATGTAATGTTTTTATACAAAAAAAATACCTTTCATCTCCCCTAAGAGGTCATCCAAGATGGATGACTGTCCATCTTCCTAAAACTTATGATTTTGCAAAAAATTGCTAACAACTACTTTTTGACAATTTTTACAATTTTTCCACATTTTTGCATTTTATGAGTTCTCATTCTTTCTAGACAACCTAAATAAGTCCAAAATCTCAACATGACATTTTAACACTTGATTATACTCCATTTATGCCCTTGCATGACATTTTCCACATTTTGACTCACTTTGACCCACATTTCTTAAAACATGAAATTGATCAACATGACCTTAATTGAACACTTAACAACATGAATTGAAATAAATAATCCTCTAATCTAACATGACTCACAAGCATACTAATTGTGACTCAAAGTCCCATGGGTATGGTCAAGGTACTCCTGCACCATACTCCCCTTGTTGAAAAAACACAAGTCCCTTGAGTTTACTATTGGGACTTTGTCTGGTGTTGATGTTGCCCCCTTGTTTAGGTGCTTGACACTTTGTCCATCCATTTCCCTTTTTCTTCTACATCTTCACATTGTTCCAATTGATTCTACTTTCTGTAATTTTAATTGGAGGCTAAACTAAAATCTATTTTGCATCTGCTACCATAGTTTGTTCTTCCATTAGTACACATGTGCCAATGTTTAGTGACATCTTAGTCTCAAATAAATTGGCTCCACTTGAACCAATTGGCTTCATTTTGACACAAGGTTGACTTTTTCTTGTTGCCAAGAATACAACATATTTATTACTCATCATCCCAATTGTCAACAATGGTGGCTTCTCCCAATTCCAGTGGTTTCTTCTTGTTTTCCTACACTTTGGTTACTGTCCATAAATAATTTCTTGTTTCTTCATAAGAAGAGTCTATACCTACATTGTTTGAGGTCTTACTCTAATCTATCACAATATTCATGCTATTATGAATCATGGAAGTTAGCTTTGCAACTTCATTCTTGTGATTGTATGCCATCTCTTTCATTGATCCAATCTTCAACTTGCCTTTCTCTTTACTACTGTCATTAGCATTTTTAGTCATAGTGCTGACTATCTACCCCATTTTTCCTTCATGCTGTAGGGACTTCATTTCCACATCATGTTCCCAATCTTCTTGTATGTCTTCTTCACCCTTATTGTCCTTTTTTTTGGACATTAGTTATCCCCTTGGCTTTGTGATTTGGTATAACTCAATGACCATATCTTCTCCATCTATCTAATCCTCTATCTTAATCAGTTTCTCAATTTGTTTATCCTCTTGACTATCAAATTTCTCTTCAGCTTCTTCCTACTACATTATTAATACCTCTAGTCTCCTTCCCCTTTCTTCATTCTTTGCTAGTGCCTCCTTCAAACTTCTAATCTCCTCTAACATTCTTTCATCCTCTTCTCTCTATCTTCTCTTTCTCTTTACATCTTCCCTTTGTCTTCTCAAGGTATATTTGTAACATACCCATGCCTTTCATACTTCTTATTATTGGTGTAATTAAGTATTTACTAATTACAATTTACTTAAGTTTACTTAGGTTAATGCATTAGCATATGAGTTGTCATGTAGACACCTAGGAGTTTGTAGATTCATATGAGTTGTCATGTTTTCAACATAGTAGTTTGCACTCCAATTGAGCACTTGTTGCCTACTACATCTCTTTATAAGATACACCTTTACATTATTATCCTCTCATTATTGCATGTACATTCATACACAATGGAGGATAATCCACTCTTGGTGGACATGTGCTTAGTTGTTATGCTTATCTCTTTTCTGACTCCTAGACATATTAGTTGCCTTTATATACAAGGCACTTCTATAATGTATTCATTCAATTATTTGATATCCAATTATCTGATAACCACTCATCTAATATCTAATCATATGATATCCATTTTCATTTTATCATTATTTGTCTCTATTGTGCTATCTATTGAGCTTCTTGATCTTGGCGTTGAATTATTGCCTTAGGAAAATTCTTACATGGTATTAAAGCTATATCAAATTCTTACATGGTATTAGATCTATACCAAATTCTTACATTGTAGCAAAGCCAGAGGAGTTTCATTGCATAGCCATTAGAGAGATTTTTTTTATAGGTCAAGATTGGAGCTTGTTGGTGCAAATCAAATGTTGGCATCACATTCAAAATCTCAAAAAAACCCCAAATTGACTTTTGTTTCATCAAAATCGAACATCTGAGGTGAAATCTAGAGTCATTTTATTTTTGGAGGTGCAATGGTGACAATTCAGAAAAAATAATTACAGAGGTTTTTTCTGATCTCTATTCTTGAATTTTTCTAAAATTTACCAATCTCAATTTTTACAACTTCAGAGGCTTCATTTGGGCTAATATGGACACATATTCAGGAGCTATTTTTTTTGATAGTGCATAATTTTTTGTCTACTTTCTAGATTTGATATCGGTTTGGTGTAATTTTGAGTAGTCATAGTAGTCATAGTACTTTCATCATTTGGTCATTTTTGGCCTATTTTGGCACTTGTAATTAATTAGATCCTTGAGAGATCTTATGTCTTATCTTAATGATTCATATATAGCTTCATATTTTTTGTTGTAACTATCAAAATTAGAAGTCCACTTTGGTTCATTTTTACAAGTGCCCAATTATACACGCACTTAGTATAAAGTGCTAAAAATCTATTTAGGGGGGTTGCATTGATTAGTACATCATGAATGAGGAAGATTTAATTACCTTGACAACACAAAACTACAAGCAATGGAGTGAAGTAGTTCTCATTTATCTTAGTGAGCATAATGAATTACCATATGTGAAAGCACTTTCATACAATGGTGACATTGTTACAATCATTTGTCATGCACTCTTTCTACATATAGATATGGAGGTTATGGATTCACTTGTTGACATGAAATCAACTTATTTTTATGATATTCGGATCTATCTTTAGGAGATATATGGAGATCCATATATTCCTTCATTCTCGAAAGATCTTTTACCTCTAGTTGTAGTTACTAATTCTCCTATTGATATTGCATCTATTGTTGCTCTTTATGATGCTTGTATTCACATAGTCTTGGACTCGCATGATTTAGAGCAGCAAGATATTCATCATCTTCCAGACTCAGCTCCTTGGGATGACTTCTTGATAGACATTGTAGGTTTGTTTTTGGAGTCCTACATTGAGGATATGAGAGACATTATTGATTATATGCATCTTCTCTTTATTGAGGATGACCCTTCTTCAATTGTTGTGAGAGAACACTCTAACCCTCATGATTCTCCACTTGATCTTTCTATTGATTTTGACATGATTTTGGATACTTTATTAAAACATTTGTAGGATGTCCCTTTCACTTCAAAGAATAAATTTGAGTCTTTGAACATTGCGTTACATATATCTCAAACTTCACTTGAGATGTCAGATTGCATGGTTGATCATACTCATGTGTTGTAGATTTCTATGCAATTTCTTGAGAAAAATTACTTATGAGAGTTCTTCCTATTTATTAGGGAGGATTCTTTTGTACACCCATGCCACCATTTCTTCCTCAAGGGAGAAATATCATTCAATTTTCATGGTGCTACTTCCACACTGATCCAGGAGCACATTTCATGGGTACAAATTCTATGTTGACAAGGGGCTTCTTTATTTCTCTTCCTACTTTTGTTGAGGAGGCATCTTGGTCTTTGGAGTTTGATCCACATTGCTATATGGAGCATTTACCATTGATTCCTTATCTATCACCTTCTTCTATTGGACTTGATCTTGATTGGTTCATGACATCTTCAGTATTCAAGGACATGGTGACACATCTTCAAACTTTAGAGACAACATATTTCATATAGATTCCCCTTCCATCTTCCTATCTATAATGGGAATCCTTCTTGCATTTTTATATGGTGCATCTTCTTCTTAAATGGAGAAATGTTGTTTGTAGGCATTGGATTCTCTTTTTTCTTCAAGCACTCATCATTCTTGTAGGACATCATTCACTATGGGGGGAATTTCATTTCTCCTTATTTTCTTCTTATGGAGGGATTCCCTATTGTATATGCATGATGTATGTCATAATGGGGGGGGGGGGTGTCTTGATTATTCCATCCATACATGCATCTTACTTTATTTTCCTTTTCTCTTTTTGGGGGAGGGTTTTCCCCATGTGGTTTTTCCTCTTTTTCCACTTTATGAGAGATTGCATTGCATATCATTTGCACTTGTATATTGTACATGGATACCTAACATGGTCTAGTAGCCGAGACCCATCTTGCATTATCATCTAGCTTTTGTGAGCTTAAGTACATTTCCCTAAGTTGTACTTATGGGGGGGGTTTGGTGTGATTAAGTATTTACTAATTACACCTTACTTAAGTTTACTTAGGTTAATACAGTAGCATATTAGTTGTCATGTAGACACCTAGGAGTTTGTAGATTCATATGACAACATAGTAGTTTGCACTCCAATTGAGCACTTGTTGTCTACTACATCTCTTTATGAGATACACCTTTACATTCTTATCCTCTCATTGTTGCACATACATTCATGCACAATGGAGGATAATCCACTCTTGGTGGACATATGCTTAGTTGTTATTCTTATCTCTTTCTTGACTCTTAGTCATATCAGTTCCCTTTATATATAAGGCACTTCTATAATGTATTCATCCAATTATTTGATATCCAATCATCTGATATCCATTTTCAGTTGATCATCATTTGGCTTTCTTGTGCTATCTATTGAGCTTCTTGATCTTGGCATTGAATTATTGCCTTAGGAAAATTCTTACATGGTATTAGAGCTATACCAAATTCTTACACTTGTTGTTGTGGTGTTATCCTTGGTGACTCTCAAATAGAAAAAAATCACTTCAACAACAAACTAAACCAAAACCTTGTCCACTTCTATCAAACTTCTGCAACCGACACAACTATGCTCTCCAATATGATGCAATCATGCTCTGATACCAAATATGATACAAGTAGGAGGTAATAAATATGCTTTACATTACTAAGTCTAATTACTAGGCTTCTTCCAAGCCTACCAAGCATATCATATGCTATCTCTTAGGATTCTCCAAGGTTAGAGACCATGTGATTGGTCTATGCCTTATACCACCTCACCTATTCCAAATGTCACTACCTAACCCTTCACAAAATCAATCAACTACCTCTCACAACACCCAAAAGCTCCACTACCTTACACCCTCTAAGATCTTTTACAACACCATATTCCAAACTACTTCAAAAGGCTTAATTCATCACAAATAAAGTGGTTTCAAATTGTCACAAGGTTCAATACACCTTGGTGGGCTTCAAACATCCATTATCACAACCCTTCCTAATGAGACTCTCCCTTGTAGCCCTACCTAGGATTTAGGTAAGAAATCCAACTCTTTTAAACATCTACCAAAACCAAAGGTAGATTCAAACACCCAATACTAAGATTGACTTAATTCCAAAATCTTGGATTCCCAACTATTTGATAAAACATATAACTTGTAGGCCTAAGTCTAGATAAATAGGCCTAAAACACACCTTCTAACTCCAAACTCATTAAACTCTCAAAGAACAATAACAAATGAACTTGACTTCATAATTACCTTACAAAGAGCTCTCAAACTCTTTCCTTTCAGGTTCTTCATCCTTGAGGAATTGGTAGGTTCTTCAAACCCTTGTCAAAGTGAGGGTTTCATTGTTGAATGGCATGATTGGCTTCCAAACTCCAATATCCCACCTTTTCTTCCCATCCAATTGGTTCTACCACATCCTAAGACTAAAGGCAATCTTCCTATTGGTGTAAATAAGTATTTACTATTTAAACTTACTTAAGTGTACTTAGGTTAATGCATATTTATTATTATTTATTTATTAGTCACCTAAGAGTATGTGCACTCTTGTGAGTTATCATGTTGACAACATAGGATTTTGCACCTCTTTTATGCACACGGTGTCTACAACATAGGAGTTAGCACACTAATTAAGCACACAATGTCTACAACTTTGTCATTCTTATCCACTCATCTAGAATGATGGATAAGGCATGTGCTTAGTTTTCGTGATGCTTATCTTATCTCTTGATTCTTTCTAGAGACATTTTAGGTGCTTCCTAAGAGGCCTTTATATACAGGCACTCCTAGTGTGTGCAATCATCATACACTAAATAGAGAAATGTATTAGGACATACTCTGATTAATTGATCATATCCATTTTTGGTCTATAGTTGTGCTTGTGTTTGAGTTCTTAGTTCTTGGGTGAATTTTTCCCTAAGGTAAGTTCTTACATGGTATCAGAGCTCTTGGGGACTTTCTCATCACATAGTTTTTTAAGACCATCCTTGCTTCAGCAGCTCAGCCCAAATCCAGAGTACAATAGAAATTGGGAGAGTCTAGAGCCAGATCTAACCTTGCCATTGCATTTAGAATGCTGAATTGATGAAGATTGACTATAAACTCGGCTACCTTGGCCCAAAGTCAATTTTGAGAAAAAAAAATTTTTGCAAACTGGCACCCGAAGGATCAATTTGTAGCATTGGTATGATCATTTCAGATCTGTATATTTAATTTTTAGATCTGCATTTTTTTCATTTGTATCTCTGCTATTTTTTTGGATCTGCATTATTTTTCAAATTTTTTTTTGGCCATAGGGCCATAGGAGAGATTTTTTGCAAGTGAAGATTGGAGCTTGCTGGTGCAAATCAAATATTTGTATCACATTCAAAAGGTCCAAAAAACCCCAAATCAGATTTTGTTTCATCCAAATTGGACGTCTAAGGTAAAATCTAGAGCCATTTTTTTTGAGGCACGACAGTAATTCAAAAAAAATAACAGCAGCAACAATTTTCAAGCAGCAATATCTCCCTCATACAGACTCCTTTTTGTGAGCAATTTTTTTTTGTTTTAGGGTAGGATTTTGTGATCTACACATTGGTGTAGGAAGTTTGACATCTATGTTCTTGAATTTTTTTGCAACTTGCAAATCCCAAATTTTTCCACTTAAAATATTTTGTACGGGCTCATCTAGACACATAATGAGGTTCCATTTTTTTGAAAGTGCATTTTTTGTCTACTTTCTAGATCTGTAATCATATTATAGGTTCTATAGATAGAAATACTACTTTCAAAAATAGGCCCTAAATTGGCTAGTGACTATCAAGTGCCTAAATCATACATTGGGGGGGTTCTTTGATTCATTATTCTTGTATTTTGGGGGTTCATTGATTGATCTCATGGAAGAGGAGTATTTTCCACATGTTGATATGGCATTAGACCCAAGTTGACAAACAACAACTATCACACATGGAGTGATACACTTCATGATCATCTTAGAAGAGAGCATAAGGAAGTATTTCCTTATTTATGTTCTAACAACTTGATCACTAATGAATTATAGGAACCTGTTGATAGACTAATTTGTATCATTCTTAACAGTCTCTCTTCTTCTGATCATTATAACCTGGTTACCAAGATATGGCCACCACATGATTATTGGATGTATCTTTGGGAGACATATGGAGATCCAAACATTCCTCCATTCCTAGAAGATATCTTACCTCCAGTTATTGCTACATCCTTTTCAGATGAGATCACACCTCTAGCTCCTGTTATTCCTACTAATCCTATTTCAGCCTCAGATGCTTCAGATTTAGTGTAGCAGGACCCTTTAAGTCTTCATACTCTACCTTCATGCGATGACTTCCTTTCTACACTTGTAGGCCTATTTATGGAGTCTCACATTGAAGATGTGGGAGATACTCTTGAGGATATTCATCTTCTCTTTGAGGAAAATTCTTCATTCATTGCTGCAATGATAGATTCATGTACTTCAGTGCAACTGGGTACACATGGTCCTCTAGGTGATGACTTCTTGCTTGACATTTCAGCTCTATTCTTGGAGTCACACACAGCCAATTTGGAAGACTTCTTTGATAATATATCGCTTCTCTCTATTGAGGATGATCCTTCTATAGTTGTTGTGAGGGCCCACTCTAACCCTCATGTCCATTCTCTACATGATCAATCTTCATAGGTTGGTGTGATTGTGGATCCTTATGTACAACATCTACAGGAGGTCTCTTTGTCATTTGAAAATATTGTTGGTTTCTTGAAATAGGTTCTACACCACTCCTTGTTCAATCTGCACTTCTTCTTAGTAGTTTTGGAGGAAGCCATCATCAACATCAACATAGGGACACTTGAACAGGTTTTAGAGAGACTGTTCATCTTAGAGATTTCTTCTCCATATAGGGGATGCATCTCCTTTGTACCCTTTCCATTGTTTCTTCCAAAGGGAGGAACATCATTCAATGGTCATGGATTAGCTTCTACATTGGAGCATTTCTCACTGGTTGGCACACTACTTTTGGGGGGGGGGGCGGGGGGAGGTGGGAGGCTACCTCGTCTCCTTCTTCTCCTTTTTGGGGGGGCCTTTTTCTTCTTAGGGGGTTTTGCCCTTCTCTATTTTTCTCTTGTATATACTAGATGTATGTCATAATGAGGGAGTCTTGATTACTCCATCCATCCATGCATCCCTTTTCATCTCTCTTTTTGGGGGAGGGTTTTTCCCATGAGGTTTTCCCTCTTTCTCCACTTTATGAGAGATTTTCATATCATTATGTACATGGGTACCTAACATGGCCTAATAGCTGGGACCCATCATGCATTTCATCCTAGTTTTTGTAAGCTTAAGGGCATTCCCCTAAGTTGCACTTAAGGGGGGATGTTGGTGTAAATGTATTTACTATTTATATTTACTTAAGTTTACTTAGGTTAATGCATATTTATTATTATTTATTTATTAGTCACCTAGGAGTATGTGCACTCTTGTGAGTTGTCATGTTGTCAACATAGGAGTCCACACCTCTTTTATGCACATGGTGTCTACAACATAGGAGTTAGCACACTAATTAAGCACATGGTGTCTACAACCTTGTCATTCTTATCCACTCATCTAGAATGATGGATAAGGCATGTGCTTAGTTTTCATGATGCTTACCTTATCTCCTAGTTCTTTCTAGAGACATTCTAGGTGCTTGCTGAGAGGCCTTTATATACAAGCACTCCTAGTGTGTACAATCATCATATATTGAACATAGCAATGTATTAGGACATACTTTGATTAATTGATCATATCCATTTTTGGTCTATAGTTGTGCTTGTGTTTGAGTTATTAGTTCTTGGGTGAATTTTTCCCTAAGGAAAATTCTTATGTGGTATCAGAGCTATACCAAATTTTTACACTTCCAACTGCTCATGCAGCTCATACACACACCTCTGCCATGTCCTTACTTGTAGATTTTTAGTATCTCCCTTGTAATAACACGTAATTACTGATTCTTGAGAATCTCCATTAAAAGAAGTAAAAAATATGGTTTCAACTCATAAGATGGCGCACCAAAACTAGCAAAAGGAACCTAACTCTTCTCCAACTTTCTATAATGAGAATATGCAGCTATTTACCCCGAAGATATATGTAACTTACTATTTAATCTATGAATACACAATACTTTACTTAGAACCCATGATGTTAGATATATATGTTGCATTAGTATTAAATCTAGCCTTCATTACTATATATAATGAAACTCAAAAATCATCACAACCATGAATAAGGAGAAGATGCCAAGACAACATTCAAATTCTATTGTATGTGTGGATTTTTCACAAAACAACAACAAACTTTTATTATCAAAATCATACCATAAACTGCATTTTCCTACTCCACATCTCTCCTCTCTATCTACTACATGAGGATGTAATTTTTTCATACAAACACAAGACCTTTAATCTCCAGTAAGAGGTCATCTAAGATGGATGACTGCCCATCTTCCTAAAACTTGTCATTTTGCAAAAAATTGCTGACAACAACTTTTTGACATTTTTAACATTCTTTTCCCCATTTTTTGCATTTTATGATTTCTTATAATTTTGAGACACCCTAAATACATCTAACATCTCAACATGACATTTTAACACTTCATTATACTCCATTTATGCCATTGCATGACATTTTCCATATTTTGACTCACTTTGACCCACATTGCTTAAAACATGAAATTGGTCAACATGACCTTCATTGAACACTTGACAACATGAATTGAAATAACTAATCCTCTAATATAACATGACTCACAAGAAGCTCAAATTTTCATGGGTAAGGTCAAGGTGCTCCTACACCAAATAGTTTATCAAATGATGATTTAGAAGTGGTAGGTGTAGATTGATCAACTTCCTTAATAGGTGTAATCAATTGCATTTGAGTGTCCTCCTATGTTATTTGACTATTCTTAGTCTTTTCCTCTTCTTCTTGATCATGTTCCTTCTTTTCTAATGTTCCCTCTAATTGTGGTAATGAAATTGTAACTATTGTGACCTCCTGTACAACACTTTACCACTGTGCTTTCCAATCAACACTTATAGGAATAGGTGGTAAAGATAAAACTTAAGGTGATTCTTGACTGTGCGCAACTCCCATGTCATTAATTTTTTGTATATCCCAATTAGGTTCATCAGTAGAATATGATTCCACATTTCTAGCGACTAAATTTCCAACAATAATGTCTAACTGATCCTTAAATGGATCTTTTGTTGCATCTATTGTGATCATTATTCCTGCAATGGTCATGGTTTCATCTAGTACATCCAATTGACCTAAAGTATCCATGGTATAAATGGTGTCATCATGGTGTGTTGATGTTGTTGGTATTGTGATATCAACTATATAAGGCTTACTTAAAACTTTGTAAGTTGCATTTTTTGTCTCTTCTCTTCTTCATAAAGTCCACCCATAATTCTTATAACTCTCATTATTTCTCTCTCAAAAGTGGATTTAGCTTTTGTTTGATTCTTTCTAATTTCTCATAATTCTCTATAACACAACATTTGTTAATACATATCTCTCTTACCTTTTTCTCTTCCTCTACTTCCCTCAATCTTGATGAGTTTAACCTCTCATACATTTTATCAAGTAACCTTCCATGTAGACTAATAATGGGTGTTTTAAACTCAATTATGTATTTTATGACAAACACTTATAAGTTTATCTTTTGCATAGCATCATAGTTGTCACAAAATCATTTCAACTTAATCAAATTACCTTTAGCCATAATTAAGTCATTCATCTTACCTATTTCAAGATTTCATTTCCTCTTTGTATTGTTGTTCCTTTCTTTTTGTTGTTGTGGTTGATCTTGAGGTGGTGAGATTTGTCCTCTCATCTTTTTGATTGGAATTTCCTCTACTAAATTTTTCTTTCCTATGTATGAGACCACCAACTTAGGCTTCTTTCTTGGTCCTAGTCCTAGTGACATCTCTACTCTTTTTAATCTTTTAGGAGTTTCCTCCTCCTTTTCTTTGTTGACCTTGATCTCTAGTGCTTGCACAACTGCTCGACAATACCTTGTAGGAATAACATGTGTAATTGTCACTTCCTTCTCTATTGTAGTTTGAATAGGTGTTAAAGGTAAAATTGGAGTAGTTGCAACTAATGATGTGCTAACTAATGTATGGGTGCTAGGTGAAACTTCCATTGACATTGGTTGACTAATAAGATGTTGGATTTCCCACTAGCCTTAACTTCCAAGGTTGTCTTCTTAGCCTCAACAAACTCTTCTTTTGACATCTATGTATCCTTAAGTATGTTCTTTATCACACTATCAACCTTCTTCCAGTTTCTTTAGTCATCTATGACCATTGTATATTAGTCAATTTATCCTTAAATGTACCCCATCTATCATAATTTTCATCTATATTAAATTCTAATATCTCCTTGGCATAGTCATCTAGCATCTCCTCAGTCACCTCATATATTAATGACTCAACAAAATTACCCTAGCCTCTACAAACTTCACACATGTTTTATTAGTTTCTATCATAAAACATATTTCATCCTTATACTTGTCTACAATAGATTTGGGAATTCTCATCCTCTTCTTCGTCTCAAGCTGATATGAATTTATCATATATTTGATATATTGTTGGCTATATACTCTTTCGAAGACTTCCAAAAATAATGACTTACCAACTCCATGGTGCATTTATCAAAATTCCATTAGGATGATGTCATGTTAGGAAAGCTTTTCAAGACATGAAAAAAAAAAGATAAATAGGTAATGATTCAAATCTAAAACTTGCATATTTGTTCTTCTTGATCCTTTCAAAGTTAACAAACAATTCTTTTTTGGAATTTCACGAAGGTTTACATCCACTCTATCCATACATTTTCTCTAAGCAGCATGAATAAATCTTCCTAATAACCCATTCTCTCTTGATTTGGAATTTTTTTTGTAAGCTAGAATTTTACTAAGAACCTTACATCATTCTTCTCAATCTAACTCAAAATAATTCCTCTTCCATCCCAACTAGAACTTTTTATGTTCTGTTGTACCAAGTCCTTAACATTTTTCTCATTGATAGGAATTATGCCCTTTTTGCTCAATCTTGCTACCTCATAAATTAGGTGACTAGTAATTTTAATTTGTTCATCCCTAATCTAAAACATGTTGTAATGTACTTAGCTCAATATGGTTCCTACCCATTCTTCATCCTCAAACTCATGATAGAATATGTACTATGCAAACTTAAGTTTCCCTAGGTTCTCAAAACCATCTTTAAACGACTTATCTTTCTTATAAACATTATCAAATTAACTCATGATACCTAGGTCTCCTATAGTCTGAAATTTGCAATGTATATATGCCCTAACATCCTCCATGGACAAAACTCCTAGATTTTGCACAAATGCCCCAACAATACCATCTTAACAAAGGTAATAAAGGGTTTTTTCTAAAATTTGTGTTTAAGATTCTCCAAAATGTCATGAACCAGTGAAGGATCTATTTCCATGATATTTGGTTTCAAATTTACTTTATAAATTAACCTTGCAAATAGAAAATACCTCTGAAATCACAAATTTGGGGTTTCACAGAATTTTGATCAAATCTTTTTTGAAATACTCCAGATCACCTTTTAATATTTATGCTAAGTCACTCTAAGCTTCAATTGATGAAATTATGTCTAAACAATCAAGTCTTAACCCTTAATTTAGCAAAAATCAAATTAGCATTAATTGTTCAAGTACACACACTCCAAAAAGCTGATATCAATCCTATAATCTTGATTTCCTCTGTGACTTCACATATTAAAATATTTATTTTTTCCAACTCAACCATAGCTTCACTTTATCCATTCCAAGCTTCAATTAACTTCGCAAAACTAAATTCTTCATTTAAGGAGTCTAATGAATATCTGGTGCATTATCCCCTATTTTCTTTATAAAGATGATTGTTCAAGTTGATAAGGAAATTACAATAATAATTAATGATTTCATCTTACTCTCTAATGTTTCTATTGCCTTTTCAACCCATACCTTAGTTCTTGTAGGTGTTCCCTCTCTAAAAAATATTTTATTAAGACTTTCAACTTGTTTTCCTTCCATACTTTCATTCCTTCTTGCATTGGTGTTCCCATTTTTTTAGGATTCATATTTGGTGTTCTCATGTTATGTGTTCTCATGTTGTCCATAATGGAAAATCTTGTTGTATATCCCAAATTGTTACAAATATGACATGCTATAATTATATTTCCATATCTAGGTCCAAATCGATTAGTCTGTAGTCCACAATCTCTAGCAATATGCCCAAAATTGTTGCACTTATAATATATAACTCTTTTTTTTGTGACATTTGTTACTCCCAAAGGTTTACTAGCTTGAGGTTAGTAGTTCCATGCATTCTATTATCATTATTAAATCTAGGTTTCCTACATTCATTAGATTTATGTCCATAAGCAAAAAAATTATAACAATAACCAGAAAAAAGGTTTAGAATACTTATATGTAGAGTCCTTCTTCATGTGTCCAATCTAATTACATATAAAGCATCTATCATTGAATTTTGTGTTTACTTCTCTAGATTATTTAGGTTGACTAGGTACTTCTTTTTTCAGATCTTCTTTGTTGTATAGGTTGTTGGTTCAATAGATCTTATTCCTTAGTAACTTTAGATCCTTTAGATGATTCTTCTTCAACATATCCAATCCTTATTTTGCCTCCAATAGGTCTTTGTGCCACAATATGCTTATCAAGCTTCTCAATGCTTGAATATAACTTCTCAAGATTTTTTATCCTTTAATAGTCATCTCTTCCTCCACGATATTAGTCTTTTCCATCAAATCTATAATAGTTATCTCAACTTACTTTAAATCAACACTTCCCTATGATAGTTGTTCAATGCTATGCAAGCTTATCTTTAGTTGTTCTAACAATTTCTTCCTTATGGAAAATAAGACCTTTATCTTGTCTTTCAAATCTTGTATCTGTGCATTTTCTTCTTACAAAGCATCTTCCAAATATTTTTCCTAATTCCTAAACCTTTTCATCTTCCTATATCTACTCTCAAGATCTTAAACTTTCCTCCATAGAACCAATAATTTGGTACCAATTATTAAAAGGATAGTTACTGGGGGTTGAATCAATACTAAAAATCAATTCACATAATTAAACTTTGACCATAAATTTGAATTGATATTCATTAACCTTTAACTTGTAGTAATATAAACCAATTTATCTATTTGCTGAAATGTTAAGCAATAAATAAATGAACCATAACAAATCATGCACACACACATAACACCATGAGTTTTGGTCTTGTAGAAACCCTTGGTTAGAGGAAAAAGTATGGTGGGGATGACACCCATAAAATTTCACTACAATAGAAAGGGTTTCCCTATCAAGAGCTGCAATTATCACCTTCTAAGCGAGTCACCCTATTAAAAGTGACTGATACATTGTTAGATGCATTTGAAGTCCTATTATAGACTACCTTGATAAGGGATTTTATCTCACTATTACATTGTTCAACTTGTTAAGGGATTTATAGACCAGTCTTGTTAAGAACTACCTTGTTAAAGGATTTTACAAACACTTGTTGAAACTATTAGGAAAACAATTGTAATCACTCATTTTTGTTCTAGTAAACTATAAGATCCCTTTTTGAATTATTCAATTAAGTTAAAATACTAGATCACTATTATGCATTAGATCAATTTTTCATAATTAATTAATAAAATAATAAAGCCCCTTTATCCTAAGTGCACATGAAAACCACTTTTCTAAAATTTAAAAAAATCCCACCAATTAAAGTGCACTTTCTAATGAGTGGAATCTTTGACTTTCGCAAAAAATATTTTGCATCTTTATCTCAACCATTCACTATTGCCTCTCTATCTTAGCCTTTTCTTTTAGCACTAAAGATATGAGCACATGGGTCAACCAAGATTTAATCTCCACGGTTGCTCATTCTTTTGCCTCTTAATCTTGATTGTCTTCTTATTTCCAAATTCTTTAAAAGGAGGCTCTCTTCTCATTCTCTATATAGTACCTTGATTTGTGCTATTGTTATGTTGTTACTTTATCATTTAATTTCTTGAGCTCTTGGATTATCATTTAATTTAGCTTGTTATTTCCTTTCTTGCATTTAACTTAGATAATAAGTAATCTTTCATCCATGTTAGCATAGATCTTACTTGCATTTTTCTTAGCTTTACTTGCTCTTTATCATGCATGTATTCATGGAGATCTTTGGGTGCTTGCAATACCATTGCTTTACATATCTTTTTGAATCTTTCATATCATAGTGCACTTGGCAATGGTCTTTCTTTCTCTAGATCTAAGAGCAATCTTCACCATCATTGGATCTTTGTATGCTATGACTAGGAAGCTATAAGCCGCCATTTGGAGATTCAAATTCATTGAATTTTTCAACTATAAGGGTTTATAGAAGTATCCAACATTTTTGATCCATAATAAAAAGATAAAAGTAACCTATAATTGTCTTCTCTAAAAGTTGTATAGATCCCTTATGTCATGTCTCTTCATTCAATCCTTCTGTAGACTCTTTGTGATCAAATTTATGACTGCTCCTCAATTATTCATCAATTATTCACTCATTCTTTATGATGCATGATTCCTTTCAATATCTTCTTACCTTTGACAAGAAAACTTAATTAAGGTTTTAGAATATTCTATAGTTTTCTTAAGAATCTATCTTATTCTCAAACTTTCCAAAATATTCTACCGTGTCGATTGGATTTAACATTATTTTATAAATGGGAATATGGTGCATAAATAATTGAGGGTAAATGAGTTATATAGGATTAAGGAATTTATATAGAGTTCAATTGTCTTTAGATTACTCGCAATTCCTTCAATTTACTATACAAATCCTAGCCTATATCACTTATAAAATAAAATGCATGTTTATATTTGTAATTCTATTATTTTATTTATTTATGATTTACTATACTCTAGTACATATCCTTTAAGATGGTATTAGAAACATGGATTCCATTTGTTGGTGAGCTGAAATATCAAATCTTTTTCTTGTGGGTGTTGTTTTGTGCATGGATATATTTGAGGGTGTTGAAATGAGTAGGATATTTTGTCGAGTGCCTTAGGGGCACTATTTATGAGAGACGATTTGGCTCAAAAATTTCTTGTCCTTACTACTATCAAATTTTAGAAAGAAGTAGCAAGTTCTAAAAAAGAAATTAATTTTTTTTGGGGTTTCATGTATGTGTGAATGATCAAGCACAAAAAACTAGTAATTTTTTATTTAACATAAATAATTAGATTTTTTTAAGTTGATATAAATATTAGGTTCTCAATAAATTCTTTTAAAAAATTATTTTCAAATTTTTAAATCTATAATTATTGGAAACTTACAATTTGAACAATTGTTTCTTTTTCATTGATGCTAAATCTATGGATGAGACATATTGCTACCTAATCTAAATGTCATTTCTGTTTGATTGATGAAGAGGATTTGAGAAGTTACTCATAACTATAGCACCTAGAGGAAAGGTTGAAGTTATGAAAATGAAGTTACAATGGACATTTGATTAGATAGACTTTGATAAAAAAAAGTAATTATTTATGTCAAGAAAGCTAAGCTAAGCTAAGAAAAAGAGAAAAATACTAAGGAGTGTCAAGTAATGCTAGTGTCAACCGAGCTATAGTTAGTGCCAAGAAAATCTAGTGTTGACTGAGCATTAGCATCAATCGAGCAAGTTAATTGATGTTGAGCTAAAAAAATTTATAACGATCGAGTATTTCAGTGTTGACTGAGTATCAAAATTTTAGAGGTTGTCAAGTGATAGTAAGAGAATAAATTCAAATAAATCGTAAGATGAAGCTGAATCAATTGATTTCTTAGGAGATGTAAAATGTGTTGAAGATAAGATTGATGAGTTAGATCATTAAATTCAAGGAGGTGATTAGGTAAAGACCTAACAAATGGATTGTAGAGAAGTTTCTAGAGGATAATCAAGAAGATAGACATATACATTGAATTGAGTTGAATTTGATGGTAAACCAACCTAAGATCTATAGTGGATGTAGAAAATGGTAAAGAAAAAATTTCCTATTTAAAGAGATACAGAACCAAATATTTGGTGCCATGTCCAGTCAAGCCCAACTGAGCCTAGCCAGTGTGTATGAGTGATTTTGTATGTGAAGATAGAGATACAAAGCAAGCTTTATCATAAACACACAAGTGAGTGAATGTGAAGCTAAAGGAGAAATCTTGCAAATATGATGTTGTTATTGATAAGTGAATTAGATCAAAAGGCTTAAGTGTTGATGAGAAGAGTGGACTGATTGCTTGAAGGGTGACCAAGCAGACTAAGATCAAAGATGACAATGGAAGGCTTATCAATAAACCAACATAAGGAATGAACAGAGATATGAACCTACAAAAGTGAGTTGTAATCACATATATCAGACCTATTATTTTCTTTCTTATCATTGTAAATAGTTTTTATTGAAATCCTTTTAACAGAGGTTGACCTAACAGTTATTTGAAGACTTAATAGTCTGTATAAATCCTTTAACTGGGTGACATTCTAAATGGAATGATCAAAGTCCTCTTACAAGGCCACTCCTAATAGGGTGATTGAGTCCTCTAGCCAGGTCACATTTAACAGTGTGTATTGTAAACTTTAATAGGGTTGAGTCCTAATAGAGCTCACTTTGAAAGAGTGAAAAATAGTGGCATGTTGCTAGTGGTTTTTCCCAAGTTGGGTTCCCATGTAAAATCCTAGTGTCAAATTATGGTGAATGTTTTATGAATTTTTACAATTGATCATGTTTTCATTATGGAATGCAAGTTATAGTTTATGACACTTTTACAGAAGGGATTGAGCAACAATAGGATAAGAAGAATAGTGAAGTGTTTAATGTTTAATTGTTTAAGTGGTACATATAGACCTTGATCAATTGATTCACCCCCCTCCCCCTCAATTATTCTAATCATTTCTAACAATTGGTATTAGAGCTTAGTGCTTACAAGAAAATTTTGAAGGTACTTAAAGATAAAGATCATGATGAAGAAGAGAGACGTACCCAACCTGAACAAGGAGAACTTTCCTACATGGAAGACCTTAATGAAGTTGCACATATCTAGTATTAGTGATTTTGCTATCAAATTTTTGGACAATGAATATGTAGAAGTAACAACATCTCCTCTGATTACTAATGAACTAAGATAGAAGTTAGATCATAATCATCAATGTTTGAGATTTCCTTAGCCCTAAGCTATGTTGATTTTGATGACCTAAAAGATTGTAGTACTACAAAGAAGATGTGGGACAGATTGAAAACCATATATGGAGGTGATGATAATGTTCTAAGAGCTAAATTAGAAAGCCTAAGGGGTAAATTTGATGACATGAGAATGATGGAAGGTGAGAACATAGTATAATATTGCACAAGAGTTAAAGAGATTGTTAATTCTATTCATGGTGCAAATGGAGAAATCAAAGATGAAACAGTGATAAGTAAGGTATTGAGGACTCTACTCCCTATCTATGCCATTAGAGTCTTTGCAATCCAAGAATTGAGATGCACACCATGTAACAACTTGACATTAGAAGGTGTAATTGGTAGACTTACTACTTTTGAGATGTCTAACTTTGATAACTACACACTTTCTACCATTGAATATGCTTTCAAGTCACAACTTGTTCTTAGTGAGAAGAAAGGGAAACATGTGAAGAGTGAAAGTGATAGTTCTAATGATGAGATTGATGAATTGAAGCCCTCATTGCAAAAAGGTTTGGAAGAGGAAGAGGTAAACACAAAGGTAAATTACCTATCATTTGTTTTTCATGCAACAAAGTTGGTCATATTGTTGCTAGATGTCCTAATAGAGAAGATAAGGATGAAAGGAAGGAAAAAAAGTACAAAGGAAGAAGAGATGACAAAGACTATAGGAGAAGAAAGGATGAAAAAGGTAAGAAATATTGTTTAATTGCTAAAGAAAGACTGATAATGAATTTGAGAGTAATGATGATGAAGTTATCTATGTTGCTATGAAAGAAGATTCTGATGAAGATGAGAAAATTGCATCAATTTCTTATGTGAACAAAACTAATAAATGGATAATTGATAGTGAATGTTCCAATCATATGACTAGCGATAAAGAAAAATTTGAAGATATTGGTCCATACAATGGTGGATGTGTTAAATTTGGTAATGATATCCCTTATGTTATAAAAGGTAAAGGCACTATTCAACTAACTGACAAGATAACACATGACAATATTTATTGGGTTGAAGGTCTTAACTATAATTTATTGAGTGTTTCATAACTGAAAAAATTAGGTTACATAGTTGAATTCCACAATAGAAAGGCCAAAATACATGATGGTGATGGTAAGCTAATTGGAACTGGTGAGCAAACAAGAGGTAACTTATTCTATCTGGACCTATCAAGTGAGACATGTATGTTTGCACTATAAGAAGATGTTTGGTTATGGCACAAAAGATTATGTCATGTGAAATTTGACAATCTAGTGAATATCAAAAAGATGAAGAAAGTACGAGGATTTCCTAAACTAAAGAAGCTTGACAATGCTATGTGTAAATAATGTCAATTAGGAAAGATGACAAAGTCTAGTTTCAAGAGCAAAACATATACTGCTAGTGATATTTTGGAATTGGTTCATACTGACCTATGTGGACCCATTGGTGTTAAAATTTACTATGGAGACCAATATTTAATTATATTTGGAGATGAATATTCTAGAATGATGAATGTGATGTTTTTTAAAGCTAAATCTAACATTTTTCAGTTATTTAAGTGGTATTTAGATAGAGTAGAAAAAGAAATAGGGAAGAGTATGTAGTGTTTGAGATCTGAAAAAGGTTGTGAATTCATCTCACATACATTCAATACATTCTATAATGATAGAGGAATCAAAAGATAGATGTTAGCACCAAGGACCCCTCCTCAGAATGGGATAGTTGAAAGGAGAAATAGATCAATAATGGATTGTACAAGATCACTGATGATGGAGAAGAACATGTCACATAAATATTAAAGAGGAGTGGTTAGAATTGTTGTCTATACCCTAAATAGAGTTCAAGTAAAGAAATATACAAATGCTACACCTTTTGAACTATGGTATGGTTATGCTTCCAATGTTAGATATTTAAAAATCTTTGGTAGTAGATGATATATACTGAAAGATAATAGGAACAGAAAGCTTGATGCAAAAAGTGATGAAGGCATATTCCTAGGTTATTCAACTAAAAAAAAATCTTATAAGTGTTTAAATTCTAAGACTAACAAAGTTGTGGAAAGTGCAAATTTGAGAGTTGATGAGTTTGCAGAAAGAGATGATACTTCATGTAACAAAGAACCTAAAGACTATAGTACATTCACCTATGTGGATGATGATCCTCCCAACACTCAAAGTCAACAAACAAGTCAAGTTGCAAGTTCCCATCATACAAGAAATGATGGAGTGCAAAATCAAATTTCCAAACAATAGAGAGTGGGTGTTGAGCAACAAACTAAAGATATAGAGTCATGGATAGGCATTACCAACCATTAGCTAATGAATTTTGAGCATTAAGAACCTAAACCTGAACCTGAACAAGGAAAAGGAAGTGAGCTTGAGATTATTTTTTCAAATGAACCTAAAGAAGAACCAAGAAGGAAACTACCGATGTTAGCAAAATATGTAAGAAGACATCATAAATCTGATCAAATCATTAGTGATGTAGAATCAAGTGTAATGACAAGAAGAAGACTAAAAGGTGATACATTCTTATTATGTGAGTTTGAGCCCAAGTCAATAAAGGATGCCTTAGACAATGAAGATTGGATTTAGGCATTGAATGAAGAAATTGACCTCATTTTGAAGAACAATACTTGGACCTTAGTGCCAATACCTAAAGACAAAAATGTCATTGGGAAAAAGCAAGTTTTTAGGAACAAGCTCAATGAAAATGATGAAGTAGAAAGAAACAAGGAAATATTGGTATGTAAGGGTTATGCACAAGAAGGAGTTGATTATGGAGAAACTTTTTCTCTTGTAGCTAGACTTGAAGGAGTCAAAACTCTTCTTGCATACTCACCTTACAAGAATTTCAAAGTATATCAAATGGATGTCAAATCTACATTTTTAAATGGTAAACTATAGGAAGTATTATACATTGAACAACTAAAGGATTTGTAGATCTAGACAAAAGGAACATGTATGTAGACTAAAATAAGCTCTTTATGGATTGAAGCAAGCCCCAAGAGCATGGTATGAAAGGCTACATAACTACTTAGTGAAAATTGGTTTTGAAAGGACAAATGATAACAATGACCTATATTTGAAGAATGGTAAAAACAATGAAGTACTTTTATTTGAGATATTTGTTGATGATATCATATTTGGAGGAAGAGAAGAATTATGTAAATCATTTGGTGATGAAATGAAAAAGGAATTTGAAATGTCTATGTTTGGTGAAATCAAATTCTTTTTTGCATTACAAGTGTTGGTGTAAATAAGCATATACTATTTACAATTTACTCAAGTTTACTTAGGTTAATGCATTATTTTATTATTTATTTAGGTAAGACACTTAGGATTTTTCATACTCTCATGAGTTGTCATGTTGGAGTAAGAAACTCTAATTCAGCACATGGTGTCTACAACATTGGAGTTTGCATAATTAAGTTGTCATGTAGACAACACAAATATTCACACTCCTATTTTAGCACATGTTGTCTACAACATTATTTTGTGTGCTACACCTTTGTAGGCTTATCCTCTCATCATTGCACTTACTCCCATGCTTAATGGAGGATAACCCATATCTGGTGGGCATGTGCCTAGTTGTATGACTTATCATGTTGTTGACTTCTGTGCATTCTAGAAACTTTCTAGAGGCCTTTATATACAGGCACTCCTAGTGTACTTTACAATGGAATATTGAATGAATAATCATTATTCTGATCATACTCTCTTTGTTCTACTATTGTGCTTGTGCTTGAGTTCCTTCATCTTGGGTGAATTTTCCCTAGGTCAAATTCTTACATGGTATCAGAGCTTTAGGACATTCTCATCACATAGTTGTTAGAGACCATTCGTGCTTCAGTACCTCGACCCAATTTTAGAGAATCTACAAAAATTGGGAGCATCTAGAGCTAAATTAGACTTTCCATTACATTTAGAACATTGATTTGGTGAAGATCAGCTATAAATTTGCCTATATTGAGCTAAAATCGATCATGAGGCAAATTTTTTTTACAAACTAACACCCAAAGGCATAGATTTGCAATTTGGGTATGGTCTTTTAATCGATCTATTTGTTTATTTCTCAAATTTACAATTTTATTCTCTGTAATTTTTGTGGAAATTCTCAGAAATTTTTTTGCCCAGTCAGGCTATCAGAGAAAAAAAATTGTAGAATAGGGTAGTCACACCCTGGCCTTGCAATTTGGGAGGAATATTTTTTTATTTCAAAGAATATTCTAATCAGCGAGCTTCAATCATCTAAATTTGGTGGCTAACAATTCCAAATCCAACCAAATTCAGGCTAAAGCAACATGCTTCATCAATCCACTGGCCGCATTAAACCTCTGAGCGAACACAAATTAGGCATGCACCCACATAGTCGGCAGCTTTGTTAGTTACCCTCCACGACTGTAGGCTTAAATCCATGTTGAAACTCACCACTCCCACCAATGTGGGATAAATGGTGAAGTTCCTGACATCAAAAATTAGTTTTTGAGAAATGTAACATGCTCTCTGGCAACAAAAGTTCAACTCTGGCCCCCACTATGACATAGCCACATGGCCTAGTGCAATCCATGCCACAATGCCATTTTACTCACCTAGGCTGCCACATAGAACTGCTAGCTATACCACCTCATCACAAAGACACGTGGTGACATGTTAGCACCACCTCAGACCCATACAATACATGCATGCCAAAGACATGTCAAATTTCTCATACACTATGTTGTACAATTTTGTACAAGTTCAAATGCTGACATCATCATTATGTCGTGCTAACATCATCCAAGGGTGGAGTTTTTGCTGACATCATCAAGTTCTTGAGCCTAAATTTGATGGTCATTTGACCACCATTTAGGGGCATAATAGAACTACTATGATGTTCATATGACCATCAAATTTAACCCCATTTTTTGCTAATCCAACCCCTCTCTAAATTTATTCTTGATTTTGTAGTCCAACTTTGGGAGGCCATATCTCAGTCATTTGGACTCCAAATTAAGTCTGATTTTTTAAAAATTGTGTAGAATTTCCTAAAAAATTTAGTGGTGTAGCTCTTTTCTAGTTTTGGTAAATGAATTTGTTAGAAATTGCATCTTTTGGTGATTGTACCTATCCAATCCTACATTTTGCAACTTCAAATGCTCCGTACAGGCTCATTTAGCCATGAAAATAAGTTCTATTTTTTTTTTTAAGTGCATTATTTTTGGTCTACTTTCTAGATCTAGAATCAAATTTTAGGGTTGTGTGGAAAAAAGTGTCACTTTTAGAATTAGGTCATTTTTTGCATTGTAATACTTTGATATATCTTAAGAATTGTTGTATATCTGAGATACATTGTAATGTTCCAATTTTGAACTCTATAAGGAGGTCGTAAAAGGAAAAATTAGAAGTCCACTAAGGCTAAAATTGGCAAGTAGCCATTGTAAACACACTACATATAAAGTGCCAAAAGCATCTTTTTTGGGGGGGTTTCTTGATTGAGTGAAAGGGGGGGGGGGGGTGTTATTGGTGTTATGTTTCTGTTTTTCTATATAGTTTTCTTTCATTTTCTACATCATGGGAAATTTTAAGTTTCCAAAATTAATTCCACATAACTATGCTACATGGTCTATTAAAATGTGGTTTCATTTAATGCATAAAGGAGTTTCTCAATATGTAGATGGTACCATTCCTAAACCAACAGGTGATCAAGTATCTACCAGTGAAATCACTTATTAGAAAATAATGGATAGGAAAGCCCTCGGTGATTTTTTTTGGGGGTTGATGACAAGATCATGTATCAAATCCAAAAGTCTCATACATGCAAGGAAGCTTGGGATACCCTCCAAAACCTATATGGTAAAGTGTCTGAGGAAGATGTTTTCAAAATTGAAGATGACCTTGTCTCCTTAGATCCAAAGGCATTTGACTCCGTGCAGGATTTTATCATCAAGGTGAATGAATTAAGAACAAAACTAGATGATTGTGGGAGTCCTATTAAAGATGATGGGTTAATCTATCTCATTCATAATAAGCTGCCATCTGAGTACTCCACATTTGTTTCTACTTATAACACCTCAAAGACTACATTAGGGTCTGCCTATCAGAAAGTATCTTTTGATCATTATATGAAACTATTAGATAAAGAAGAGAAGAAGTTGAAATCAATGGGGATTCTCAATTTGCTAAAGTCTATGACACTAGTGGCCAATAATGAGGGTTCTCAAAATTTAGCTAGTCAATTTTCAAATAAAGGAAAGGGAAAGAATAAGAAATGGAAGACTAAAAAATCAGAGGATGTAGAAAAGGCAACACGACAATCAAATCAACAAGTCAAGTCTTCGAATTCAAATAAGAAGGGAGACAATAATAAGGACAAGAATAAGTATGCTTATTGCAAGAAATTGGGTCATGAAGAACATGTGTTATCATAAGAAGATTGATGAGTTGACCAATATCATGAAGAAACGTAATGTTCCACTGCCTAATGCTTATAAGGAGAAATGATCTTCTTCAAATTCAAAGGGCAAAGGGAAAACACTCATGCCAACTTCAAATTCTTCAACAGAATGGATTCTTGACTCAGGTGCCTCATATCATATGGGTTCTTCAAAAGGGGGTTTTTCTTCATTGAACCAATCTAAGGTACTATACATCTTTGTGGGAGACGATACAGAAATGGAAGTTGAAGGGAAAAAGAAATGTGGAGATGGAAAATGGAGAGTTCAAAGATGTTCTCTATGTTCCAAACCTAAGTTCAAATCTCCTCTCAATTTATCAGATCACTCACCTTAGAGATGGTCATAAAGTTGAGTTCCTTCTTGATTTAGTAAAGGTACACAGTCTAAAAGATGACTCATTGGTTACAGTGGGGAGAGTTAATCATGACAAAAAGATTGTATTATTTCTCCCACTTTGTTCCCAAGTCTCCTTCACAAGCCTTGTTGACTCAATCTAATTCACAAATTCAATTATGGCATGAGCGGTATGGTCATCTTCCCTTATGCTATCTTTAGCAAATTTTCTCAAACAAAATGGTCAAAGGTCTACCTACAATTAACTTTTCCATAGGTGAATTTTCAACAGGTTTAGTGGATATGCATCTAGAGGAGAAGTTACAGAAAGGGAAGTCTTCAAGAGCACTAGTTGTTCTTTAGTTGGTTCACATGGTACTAGTAGGTCCTTTTGTAGTGACATCAGTTAGTCAGGGTCACTACATACTTACTTTCATTGAAGACTTTTCATGATACACTTGGGTCTACTTTATTCATCACAAGAATGAAGTGTTGGATAAGTTTCTAACTTTCAAGACTCATGTTGAATAGAAATTGAAGAAAGCCATCAAATTTCTAAGGATGGAAAATGAAACTAGTTATGTGAACAAAAGACTTAAAGACTTTTGCAAACTTGAAGCTATTGATCTTTAGAATCAACCAGCATTTAGTTCCCACAAGACAGATGTTGCAACATTGAAGATACAAACTCTTAAGTCCATGGAAAGTTGCATGATACAAGCCAAGTCTCTAGATCCATCACTTGAAGTCGAAGAAATTAATAGTGCCAATCACATACTTAATAGATCTCCTCATCCTACTTTAGATGGAAAGACTCCTTTTGAGGCATGGTGTGGTAGAAAACTAGTAGTGACACACTTCAAAGTCTTTAGTTATCCAACATGGACAAACATATCTTTCAGGGGAAGCAAGGCACCTAGGCCTTGTACTTTCATTGGATATGAAGACAATGTGAAGGCATATATACTTATGGATCTTGAGATACATGAGATCTTTTTGGAGAAGGATGTACATTTTGAGGAAAGTTTACCTAGCTTATCCTCTAATCCTCTCCACACATCATACATTGTCGAACTAATAGTGACACTAGTGATAGTGCTTCAATAGATTTAGATACATGGAGTTCTATTCACAATTACATCAAGAGGTCATGACATTAGACATTCCACATGCATATATTTCCATAGTAATAGGTCTAGCAAAGTAGGGTACACCTAGTCTTCTAGCTCTAGCAATAGAGGATGACTACATAGCAGATATTTCAAGTTTGTTTGTGGAGTCATACACAGCAGATTTGGAGGACAGCATTGATGATATACATCTTCTCTTTGATGGAGATGATCCTTCTATAGTTGTTGCGAGGGCTCACTTTGACCTTCATGTCCATTCTCTACATGATCAATCTTCACAAGTTGATGTGATTGTGGATACTTATGTATAGCAATTGCAAAAGGTCTCTTTATTAGTTGAGGAGACAATATGTTCTTTGGGACAAGTTCTACATTCATCCTTGAGAGGGACAATTGAATAGGTTTTAGAGGCATCACTGATCATCAGGATTCTTTCCACCCACAATGGAAGCATATCACTTGTACCTATGGTATTGTTTGTTCCAAAGGGGAGGAACACTATTCTATAGTCTTGGATCAGCTTCTACATCGGAGCAACTATCACTAAGCAACACTCTTCATTTGGGGGAGGAGACTACCTTGTCTCTCTTCTTTTTCTCTCTTGTGGGGGGGACCTTTTCCTCTTTTGGGATAGTGTTCTTCTCACATTTCTCTATTGTATATACTTGATGTATGTCGTAATGAGTGGGGGGGGGCATCCATCCATGCATCTAGTTTTTTCATCTCTCTTTTTGGAAGAGGGTTTTTGATGAGGTTTTCCCTCTTTCTCCGCTTTATGAGAGATTGCATTTCATTATGTACATGTGTACCTAACATGGCCTAGTAGCTAGGACCCATCATGAATTTCAGTGCATTCCCCTAAGTTGCACTTAAGGGCGGTGGGGGTGGGTGTTGGTGTAAATAAGTATTTACTATTTACACTTTACTTAAGTGTACTTATGTTAATGCATTATTTTATTATTTATTTAGGTGAGACACTTAAGATTTTGTGTACTCTCATGAGTTGTCATGTTGATAACACTAGAGTAAGAAACTCTAATTCAGCACATGGTGTCTACAACACTAGAGTTTGCATAATTAATTGAGTTATCATGTAGACAACACAATTATTCACACTCCCATTTTAGCACATGTTGTCTACAACGTTATTTTTTGTGCTACATTTTTTTGGGCTTATCCTCTTATCATCACACTTACTCCTATGCTTAATGGAGGATAACTCATATCTGGTGGACATGTGCCTGGTTGCATGACTTATCATGTTGCTAACTTCTATGCATTTAGAAGCTTTCCAAAGGCCTTTATATATAGGCACTCCTAGTGTACTTTACAATGGAATATTGAATGAATATATCATCATTCTGATCATACTCTCTTTGGTCTACTATTATGCTTGTGTTTGAGTTCCTTGGTCTTTGGTGAATTTTTCCCTAAGAAAAATTCTTAGAAGTATGTCAAATAAAATTTGGTATTTCATTTCACAATCCAAATACATCAAGAAAATATTAAAGACTTTTGGTATAAAAGATTCAAGGCTAGTGAGTAAACCTATGTCTACAAGACATAAGCTATCTAAGTCTGATGATTCTACTAATGTGAACTAGACCCTATACAAATCCATGATAGGAAAATTGCAATATGTTGTTCACAATAGGAAAGATATTGCTTTGGTAGTTGAGATAGTTACTAGATTTTTTGAAAATCCTAAAGAGAATCACATGATGGTAGTAAAGAGGATATTGAGATATCTGAAAGGTATAGAAGACTATGGATTATATTATAAAAGAAAAGATAGATTTGAACTAGAGGTTTTCATTGACTTAGATTGAGTGGAAATATTGATGACATAAAAAGTACTAGTGGAGGTGCATTCTTTGTAGGAAAGAGATTGGTGTCATGGACAAGCAAGAAGCATAATTACATTTCCCAATCAACAACTGAAGATGAGTATGTGGTAGTTGCTAAGCCTATAAATTGTCATATCTATATCCACTTATTATAACACTTTACCCCATGGTTTCAATATAATCCCAAGTGATTTCCATACATTAACTTGATTAATGAAGCATTAACTATGATAAATGATTTATTGATTACCATTTGTATGTGTAGCTAGTCAATGCTAAATTATGATGATTTATTATGATAAATGGTTATTGTTGAATAATTATTATATTGAGATGATTAACATGTTTCTTGTGAGATATTTGAGTCATTCATGCATGTGTGAAGAAGGAGAAGCAAGTTGACACTTGTCAACATTCAACAGTTGCAAGAAATGCAGAAAAAGTCAAAAAGTCAGTTTCAATAAAAATGAGAATATCTCACTCAATTCTTAATAAAATTAAGACTAGCTTATAGATTTGGAAAGATAAAAACAAGGCACACAAACCCTTTTTAGTGTTTGAGTTAGTTCATAATAGTTAATGAGCACCACGGATAAAAAGTTGACTAAGTAAAATGTGGCACATTTTCAAACAACAGAAAACCACTTTCAATAAAATGATCATAACTTTCACATTTCTTAATGAAATTAAGATTTTTAAAATGATATAGAAAGATAAAAGGAGGAAAATAACCTAGTAAAAGGGTTTTTTCTAATTCATAATAATAAAGGAGAAACATGCATTTGAGTGGATAACTAAAAATGTGGAACAAAAAATCAACACACTTAGTCATTAGTTTTGTAATAAATCTCTTCCTTGTTTAAAGGAATGATGAGACACTAGTTAGATGGTTGTTAGATATTCAATAAGCTTATATATTTGAAATTTTAATCAAGTATTTGATATGGAGATATAGAGATAGATATATTGAAACTTGTATTTTGTAATGTACAATTCCTGCAGCCACTACTTTGTAGTTTCTTGTAGTTTATTGAAGCCATTATTGTATATTTAGATTTATTTCTAGCATTATTATTTTGCAGTAATAGAATAACTTCAAGAGTTTTATAGTGTATATACTTTGCAGACTTGTTTCGAGTATACATTCTCGGGTTGACAATTTAGATGATTCTTCTCCATAAGAAAAATAGCTACTCGTTTTAGATGTCCAATACATGAGTTGACTTCTTAAAGCCAAGTTGTTAATCTAATTGGGAAGCCAACATTTTTTGCATCATTTTTGGGGACAGGTCAAGCTATGAGAGTCTTTGAGTTTTTAGTAGGTAGAATCTTAGTTTCTTTTTAAAGCACTTAGGATTAGAAAAGTTTGTAGCAACACAATATGGATTTTAGATCCATGAAGAATAAGAATGAAGAGCCACTATCATTTGTAGTAAGTTTGGAAATCAATGACGATATTTTCTCTATCATCATAGAGAAATTTTGTTCACATGTTGATGATAGAATGTTGATTAATGAAGAGGCAAATAAAGACAACCTTGTTTTTCAAAATGAAGAAATCACCATACACAAGGTTGCTGCTGAAGATGAATGTGATGCCAGATTAGAATCCCTACTTCAAGAAGAGAGTTGCAATAAAGTGAAAATCAATCCTCTCACGCTAAAAAGTAAAGAAGATATCGAAGAAGATCATTTTTTGGATGATTTAGAGGAGTTTTTCTTAATAGTATATGTAAAACCAACATCTTTTGTAGAGAAAACTATGAGCCTTATGAAGATGGTGCAAAAATTTCTATACTTTTATCAAATCAGCCACACAAATTGGTTTTTAAAAGTCAAGAAAAGGATGAAGAAGCATCTCATCTACACAAAACCAATAAGGAGGTTTCAAAATTTTCTCTATCACAAGGGATTCCTATTAGACTTCTCATTCATATGGAGGTAAAGAAATCTTCATAAGCTATGCAAGAAGTTACAAGTGAAGATAAAGATAAATATGCAGCTGAAACTAGAGGAGAAATATTTCATCTTACTTATGCACTTCAATACGACAATATGTACTATCAACATGAAGTAGCAAGTGAGTTTTCTAATATCTTTCCAAAAGTTTTGTTTCATATTAAGTTTCTACTAATGCTACAACTATTTCTGATTGTTCATAAGCATGTGAAGCATTGGAAGATTTTGAGAAGAGGAAGATACTTCAAAGAACCAGTTAATGGTTTTGTTTAAGCAAGACATATTTTTGGTTAGTGTAGGTTAGGATATGTTAGGCTAGGTTTTCCATTCAATAAGTGTTCTTACACAATGTCTTAGAGTTACTAGTTGTCTAGTTTAGTTTTTTTTTGAGTTGTTCTTGTCTTGATGGCTATTCTGGAGGATAAAAGATGTAACACCCCGCTCAGGAACCCAAGAGAAATAAACCTAACATGTTACATGTTTATTGAACTATTTTTTTTTAAGGTTTGAACAACATCAAGGTAACATTAATGCGGAAGCAATATGAACATACACATCAAATACACATTAGCAATTATAGATACAGTTTCAATTCCTCAAGGGTTCCTTTATGTTGAGTCACATTTAAGAAGTTTAAATTAATTAGTTTAAGTTCCAAGTACAATGTCTCATGATCATAAGAAATAATAGATACATAATCACATAAGCAAAGCATAAGTATAACTAATACAATGAAAGTACATCTAATTAATAACATCCACTACACATGTTGCAGGGTATGTGAGAATAGATACAATACATTAGAATACATGATAACATATATACATCAACTGAAAATAAATCTCTAAGATAAGAAATAAGAATGATAAAGGTACATCTCCTACAATGAAAATCCAACAACTGACAATGTGAGAGGAACCCAAATGGTAAGAAGACACTACCTCCTGACCGTGTGGTTACCTACTCAGGCTTCCACTCTCACCGTGCAGGGAAGATAATGAACAATGCACATATGGCTAATCAATCATAAAACATTCCTAGACAAGGAATTCCTAATAGCCAAAAACTACCTCAAAGGTAACACATACTAATCAAGAAGACAAAATAATCCAAAAATAAAGAACACTCAATCTAATACCAACACCACATAACCAAACATCATACATGAACCAAGTATAAATCGAATACCAAGATCATAAGATAAAGTCAACAAAAGATATTCACCACAAGTCAAGAACCACATGTCAAAAGTACATCATCCATGAATCACCAATCATCATCAATGAAAGTAAATAACCACAATAACCACATCCAACAATAAGTACACCACCAGAGGTACAAAAAATCTATAGATGAGACTCATGCTACATACTAGGGAGTGTCATCACATGGTCAAACTACTTGAGTTACCCTGGACTGATCTCTCAATAGATCCCAGAACCTCAAGTGTTGAGTTACCTTGGACTGGTTACTCTGAACCCCAAACCCTCAACATAACACATGTGGAACTAGAAAAGCTTGTCAAGAAGACGAGACAAACTAGTCATACTATCATCCCACTCCCATCCTTAGTCTATACAAGCACTCAAGGCATGGGTCAGGAAAATATCTCTAACTTATCTTTTTAGTGTGTTTCCCCCCAAAATATTAATTACTAGATTATCACTAATTACATAACTTATAATAGGTTACCCTGGCACTGACCACTTTGGATCCTAGACCCCTACTTCAAGCCCCTCCCAAGTCATATACCTAGACAACCTCTCCTAAGAACATAAAACACAGTTGTGTCCCATACCACAACACCCATAATGATCAAACTTGGTTCCTTAACAGGCAACTTGAAAATAAGATGGTTCTCCCATCCAAGTACACAAAACTGTTCCACAAAGTAAACCTCATAAATATAATTTTCAATTTGAATCACAAGACACATTATGACATCTAGCTACATAAATGGTATAAAAATAAATCTTGCAAAACCTCTGGTGTACATCCTAGACTGGTCAACATCTAATCAACCCCAAAATCCCAAAGCATAGACAATACAAGCAAAATAGAATAGTTTCATAGTTTGGGTTTGATTTTGAAAATACACAATAGAGTTAAAAACAAAGTTTTAGTTTACGTTTTAATGTATATTCTAAGTGTAGAAGATTCTCAGTTTATCCCACCTAACAACCCATTCATTTATTCGACTTAAATATATATAAAATTATCCTCATTATAAAAATCATTTTCCTAAAAGAATAATCTAAGGATAATCAATTATTTATTTAAGTTATAAAAGTAACCATTATTAATTTTAAATAAATTAATTACAATTTTATTAAAATCAATATTATTAACTTTTAACATCAATGATTAAATGTACAACCTCATTAACAACTTCCATTGTTAATAAATCTTAATTAAATCATATTCATTTAATTAAAAAAATTAACTATATTTAAATGCATTACAACCATAAAACTTATTTAATAAATATTATTTAAATAATAATAAAGAATTATTCAAATCTTATTAATAATAATATTAAAACTTTTGAATAAATATTATTAATTAAAAATAATAATAAAATTAAATATTTTAAATAAAACTATAAACAAAATTGATTAAATTAAAAAATTTATTAAATAAAACTTCAATGTTATTAAACCAGTGGCCTTATTTAATAAGTCGTGCAGCCCTATTAAATAAGTCAAGGCCTCACCAATTGCACTCACTGTAATTAATGCAAGACAAACTGCCGAAACAAGAAAGGTAAGTTGGGGGAGTGGAACCCACCTCCTCCCAAGTTAATATAATTTTTTTTAAAATTGTTTTTTTTTAATAAAACTCATTTTCTATAAATGAAATAAGCCCCCCATTTACTAATAATTTTAGAATTAAAATAATTCTTATTTAAATAACCTTTTTTTAATAAATTAATTTATTTTAAAAGATTTATAAATATAGAAATTCCTCTCTTTAAAAATTATATTTATTTTTAAAATTATTTTTCAACATTAATATGATAGAGAAAATATTATTAACCAAGCGAATTTCCAACTTAGAATTTTCTTTTCTTTCAAACACTCTTCCCAATTTAATTTCTAAATTCTTTCATCTAGAACGAGGGTTTCAAATTGATTTATTCTTCCAATTCTAATATACAGATGAAATATGACATAATACCATAAGGTTCATAACAACAGAGCGAAAGATTCATTAAAAAATACCTAGAAATTTGATTAAAGATACTGAGAAATTCAATTTAACAATCACAAAGAAGACAAGATTGTCTAAATAAGATAATTCTACTGGGTGAATGAAACTCAAGAACCTACCTAGTTCTGATGCTAATACTCTGACAACTAGATGAAAATTCCTACTACAAGCAAAATCCTTCAAACCACGAAAATTCCCTTCTTTTGCAAACCCTCTGGGTTGCTCTACAAAACTTGTGTGTGCAATAATGACCCGAAAACCCTCTAATCTAAACTCTAATTACCTTTTAGGGTTTTTGTATCCACCAATTCTAAATTACAATTATTTTATCTAACTATTTCTTTCATGCACAATTAATTTTCTTTTTTAATTAAAATATTATTTTATTTTATTTTTCACTTGACTTCACTTTATTTTCAATTTATTAACTTTTAAATCTCATGCACACTTTATTAAAATATCTTTATTAAGTTCACATATTTTATGTTTTTAATTAATTTCCTATATTTTTAATCTCATGCAACCATCATGCGAAATTAAATCTTTTTCATAAATTAATATATTTTCACTTCTTACTTTATTTTTGAACATTTAATTTGATAAATATTTATTAACTTAAATAACAATAATATTTAGCATTTATTTAAAAATGAACTCTAAATATATTATTATTAAATTAAATTAATATTATCACGTTCTAAATTTATTCTTATAACTTTTATCTCTGAATTCAATTCTTTTTATTTAATTAATTTCTCAATTAATTAAATATAATTAAATATTAAAATATCATAATAATTTTCCATTAAATTAAATCATTAATTTAATATTTTAATTAGACTTAATTAATATAAAATTCCTCAAAGACTCATAAAACAACATACAAACAAAAGACTCATGGGTTTTAAAAAGGGTAGACAGTCTATTATGAGTCATCCTTGCAAGACAAGTATTTTAGGCTATGGCTGGGATTGGACTTGATCATTATCTTTCCATTCTCACCATTTGAGTGTTTGTAATTGGGCACGCTCATCCTGGCAATTAAGGGAAGTCGATGCCTGGTGCCTGCATCCTGCATAAAAGATGAGCATTTACATGTATATAAATATGTCTAAACTAAATAGGCAATGGCAGGGAGTGGTTCATCATGTAGATCCTGACTAGCAGGTGACTATGACTCCCTCCCTTAACCACATCAAACACATCAAGCAAAAAGATAAAATAAACACGTGCACCATACACATGCAAGTATGGGGTAAGTATCATAAAAATCACAAGTCTAACGTCAAATGCTCAGGTATAATACCACATTTACTGATTAGGAGTCATCAAGACATCATTAACATCATGTGAAATGCAATCAACTAAGAAATTATAATAGATATATTTGTAATCCAAGACATGAAATAATATCATAATATTGTAAATCCAATATCTCTAAAACTAATCAATGCATAAAATCGGTCTAAAAGAATTTGACAATCAGAACATAAAAGCAAACTACGGGTGGGCATTACATCCAACCCCCCTAAAATTAGGCTTACTCTTGGGAGCCCATTACAAAGAGACATGAATCAAACTCAAAAATTCAAAACTCAATATGTGGGTCCTCTTAGACTGTTCCCCACTATAAACTCAAAGGTTGCAGGCCTCTTACTCAAAACTAAGGTGCATACACAGGGCAATTGGTCACTTTATGACCATGTTTTCCACAAGAGTAGCAATCTCCACTAAAGCCTCCCTGAGCCCTAGGTGTATGCGATTGATGAAAACTACCAACACTAGCATCCTAACTATGACCCTGATGAACTCGATCCAACCCATTGCACATACTATGCTTCCAGTTGTGATAGTTCCCTAAATGTGAACCACCATTGTTACCATGGAAGAAATTTCTTCCTTTCTTTTCCTAATTACCCTTAGATAAGATAGGAGAATTTTTAGAACTTCCAGCTCCTTGAGACTGGTTATCCCTAGATGCTCCTGAATAAGATGACCCTCTAGCGTGAACACTTGGTAGGTCACCTTGACCCAAAGTCACACTCATCTCAACCAAAGTAGCTCGCAATATTGCATCCTTAAGGGTTTTAGGTTGGAAAATCTTAACACCCCCAATGATGTTAGTATCAAGTCCTCTAATAAAATGTTGGACCATCAATGGTGAGCTATCACTGATTCCTGCATAAATCATAAGCTCGAAGAACTTATGTTCATACTCCACCACAGTCTTGGTACCTTGTCTCAAGTCATGAAACTCATCTGCCCTCTGTAGTTACCACTACCCTAATAGAAATCACTCACGAAAGTGTTCAAGGAACAACTCCCATGTGACAGTTTGCATATTTATCCCAAGTTTCTTCTCCTCTATATTCCACCAAACTGCTGCGAAGAGCTCTAAGTGGGTGATGGCATATCTTGCTTTGATGTTGGAGTCAAAGTCTTGCATGGAAAACCATCTATCTAGTGTGATCAACCAATTCTTAGCATCATATCCAGTACCTTCTCCATTGAAAGGTTTGACTTTGACCTATAGGAGGTCCTTCATCTGGATGGACTGGCTAGACTGCCTCCTACTCTCTAGGTTCCTCCCTCCAGGACTCCTGGACCTATCTCTATCTCCATGCTCTGAATGATGATTTGTATCCTACAAGGGTAGGCATGTTGGGATCTCCTTAACCAACTCGTTAGTAACTGGTCCTTCTGTCTCAGCATGTTTCTTAACACTATCATCCCCTCTAGCCTCTTCTTGAATAGGGTCCCCTAAATAGACTAAGGAAGGGATATGGTGACTAGCTCTCCCATGACCTCTACCACGTCCTAAGCTACAACCCCTAGCAATGGATCTAGAACCAAAAGTAATCTCTCCTAAAACACCCAAACACAAGAATGACATCTAAGAATCCATCATAAACATAAGGTTGTAACTTATTGACATAAAGCAATAACTTAGAAAGTTTTATAAGTTTTCTAGTTCCATGTTTAGAATTTGTATTGTTTCAGAGTTTGTTGTTCAACAATTTGGTTTCAAGTTTGATGTCAATATAAGTTTTTTGTTTAAATAAGTTGCAAGTTTACTAATTACTCAAGTAATGGTGCACATTATGCCTAGAGTTCCCAATGTTGAAACTCAAGCTTTAATACCAAATGTAACCTCTCGCTCGAAAACCCAAGAAAAATAAACCTAACATGTTACATGTTTACTGAACTATTTTTTTTAAAGGTTTGAACAACATCAAAGTAACATTAATGCGGAAGCAATATGAACATACACATCAAATACACATTAGCAATTATAGATACAACTTCAATTCCTCAAGGGTTCCTTTACATTGAGTCACATTTAAGAAGTTTAAATTAATTAATTTAAGTTCCAAGTACAATGTCTCATGATCATAAGAAATAACAGATACATAATCACATAAGCAAAGCATAATTATAACTAATACAATGAAAGTACATCCGATTAATAACATCCATTGCACATGTCGTAAGGTATGTGAGAATAGATACAATACATCAAAATACATGATAACATATATACATCAACTAAAAAGAAATCTCTGAGATAAGAAATAAGAATGATAAAGGTACATCTCCTGCAATGAACATCCAATAGCTGGCAATGTGAGGGGAACCCAAATGGTAAGAAGACACTACCTCCCGACCGCATGGTTACCTAATCAGGCTTCCACTCCCACCATGCAGGGAAGATAATGAACGATCCACATATGGCTAATCAATCATAAAACATTCCTAGGAAAGAAATTCCTAATAGCCAAAACTACCTCAAAGGTAACACATACTACTCAAGAAGAAAAAATAATCCAAAAAGAAAGAACACTCAATCCAATACCAACACCACATAACCAAACATCATACATGAACCAAGTATAAATTGAATAGCAAGATCATAAGATAAAGTCAACGAAAGATATTCACCACAAGTCAATAACCACATGTCAAAAGTACATCATCCATGAATCACCAATCATCATCAATGAAAGTAAATAACCACAATAACCACATCAAACAATAAGTACACCACCAGAGGTACACAAAATCTATAGATGAGACTTAGGCTACATACTAGGGAGTGTCATCACATGGTCAAACTACTTGAGTTAGCCTGGACTAATCTCTCAATAGATCGTAGACCCTCAAGCGTTGAGTTACCCTAGACTGGTTATTCTTATTTAAATAACTTTTTTTAATAAATTAATTTATTTTAAAATATTTATAAATATATAAAACCCTCTCTTTAAAAATTATTTTTTATTTTATTTTAAATTATTTTCAACATTAATCTGATAGAATAAATATCATTAACCAAGCAAATTTCCAACTTAGAATTTTCTTTTCTTTCAAATGCTCTTCCCAATTTAATTTCTAAATTCTTTCATCTAGAACGAGAATTTCAAATTAATTTATTCTTCCAGTTCCAATATATGGATGAAATATGACATAATATCATAAGGTTCATAATAAGAGAGCGAAAGATCCATTCAAAAATACCCAAAAAATTTGATTAAAGATACCCAAAAATTTGATTTAACAATCACGAAGAAGACAGGATTATCTACATAAGATAATTCTACTGGGTGAATGAAAACTCAAGAACCTACATAGTTCTGATGCTAATACTTTGACAACTAGATGAAAATTTCTACTACAAGAAAAATCCTTCAAACCCTCTAATATAAACTCTAATTACCTTTTAGGGTTTTTGTCTCCACCAGTTCTAAATTAGAATTATTTTATTTAATTATTTCTTTCATGCACAATTAATTTTTTTTAATTAAAATATTATTTTATTTAATTTTCCACTTGACCTCACTTTATTTTCAATTTATTAACTTTTAAATCTCATGCACACTTTATTAAAATATCTTTATTAAGTTCACATATTTTATCTTTTTAATTAGTTTCCTATATTTTAATCTCATGCACGCATAATGCGAACTTAAATCTTTTTCATAAATTAATATATTTTCACTTCTTAATTTATTTTTGAATGTTTAATTTGATAAATATTTATTAACTTAAATAACAATAATATTTAGCATTTATTTAAAAATGAACTCTAAATATATTATTATTAAATTAAATAAATATTATCACGTTCTAAATTTATTCTTATAACTATTATCTCTAAATTTGATTCTTTTTATTTAATTAATTTCTCAATTAATTAAATATAATTAAATATTAAAATGTCATAATAATTTTTCATTAAATTAAATTATTAATTAAATCTTTTAATTAGACTTAATTAATAAAAAATTCCTCAAAGACTCATAAAACAACATACGCACAAAAGACTCACAAGTTTTTAAAAGGGTAGACAGTCTATTATGAGTCCTCCTTGCAGGACAAGTATTTTAGGCTATGGTTGGGATTGGACCTGATCATTATCTTCCCATTCTCACCATTTGAGTATTTTTAATTAGACACACTCATCTTGGCAATTGAGGGAAGTCGATGCCAAGTACCTGCATCCTGCATAAAAGATGAGCATGTAGATGTATATAAATATGTCTAAACTAAACAAGCAATGGCAGGGAGTGGTTCATCATATAGATCCCGACTAGCAGGTGACTACACTCCGTCCCTTAACCACATCAAACATGCTAGACAAAAAGATAAAATAAACACGTGCACCATACACATGCAAGTATGGGGTAAGTATCATAAAAATCACAAGTCTAACATCAAATGCTCAGGTATAATAACGCATCTCTATCAATACAAACATAGTCATCATTAAAGACATCACGTTAACATTGTTATGAAAGAAACCACATTTACTGATCAAAAGTCATCAAGACATCATATGAAATGAAATCAACTAAGCAATTATAACAAATATATTTGTAATCCAAGACATGAAATAATATCATAATATTGTAAATCCAATATCTCTAAAACTAATCAATGCATAAAATCGGTCTAAAAAGAACTTGACAATCAAAACATAAAAGAAAACTATGGGTGGACATTACAATTTACAACTGGTTCATTGGTCATATTTTAAATCATTTTTCCAAGGGTGCGAGTGACCCAAGTTTCTAATTGTGAAAGTGAGTCTTTACATATATTTTCAAAAAAAAGTTACATTGAGTAGTTGAGTCTTCATGATGTCAAGAATGTATATTCAATGATGGTGTCTAGTTGGTATTATTTGTAGGTTTCATGTTGTAACAACCAATCCTATAAAAATCATTGTCTAGTTTTAACAATAAGTCTTGTAGCCACTACTCTCTAATTTAATAGACAATCCTATAGCAACTACTATGTGATCCAAAAGACAATTTTTAGAAAGAATGAAGATAGGTCTATGTCTATTGATATTAAATATGCAACACTCTTGGAGGGACCTGATTATTCAACAATAAAGGAACCTGTACTTTCATCTATTTGCAAAGTTTGAAGCTTCTCACAACAAAAAATGCTACTATATTTAGGATTTTCATTAATTCATAATATTTATCATTTTTAGTAATTGATTATCTATACATTACATTTTGTTTCTCAATTATCATTGTTGTAATTATATGCTTCACAAGTGATTTGATGCTATCCTTATCCATACATTATCATTTGAGGATAAACAACCTTTTAGCTGAGGGTAACACATGTATGCTTGTTATTATTATCATATACCATAGCAGAATGACCTTGTATGTATATTTTTACACTACTTCTAACATTCTTGATGATTGATTAAATTTGTCACAAGATTTCATGCTAATAGCTTTCATGACTAACTAATGCCTATCCTCTGATTGAGGATAGACAAGATTTTAGTTGGGGGGAATGATGAGCCTATAAATTGTCATATCTATATCCATTTATTATAACACTTTACCCCACAATTTCAATATAATTGCAAGTGATTTCCATACATTAACTTGATTTATGAAGTATTAACTATGATAAATGATTTATTGATCAATATTTGTATGTGTAGCTAGTTAATACTAAATTATGATGATTTACTATGATAAATGGTTATTATTGAATAATTATTATATTGAGATGATTAACATGTTTCTTGTGAGATATTTGAGTCATTCATTCATGTGGGAAGAAGGAGAAGCAAGTTGACACTTGTCAACATTCAACAGTTGCAGGAAATGTATGAAAAGTCAAAAAGTTAGTTTGAGTAAAATGAGAATATCTCACTCAATTCTTAATGAAAGTAAGAATAAATTATGGATTTGGAAAGATGAAAACAAGTCACACAAATATTTTTTAGCATTTGAGTTAGTTCAAAATAGTTAATGAGCACCACAGATCAAAAGTTGACTGAGTAAAAGGTGGCACATTTTCATGCAATAGAAAACCACTTTCAATAAAATGATCATAAATTTCACGTTTCTAAATGAAATTCATATTTTCAAAATAATATGGAAATCTAAAAAGGAGGATAATAACATGGTAAAAGTGTTTGATCTAATTCGTAATAATAAAGGATAAACATGTGTTTGAGTGGACTATTGAAAGTGTGGAACAAAAAATCAACACACTTAGTCATTAGTTTTGTAATAAATCTCTTCCTTGTTTAAAGGAATGATGAGACACTTGTTAGATTTTTTTTAGAGAGACAATAAGATTATATATTTGAAATTGTAATCAAGTATTTAATATGGAGATATAGAGATATATAGATATATAGAAACTTGTAGTTTGTAATATACAGTTCTTATAGCCACTACTGTGCAATTTCTTGTAGTTTCCTATAGCCATTACTATGTATTTAGATTTATTTCCAGCATTATTATTTTGCAATAATAGAATAACTTAGAGATTTTTATAGTGCAAATACTTTGCAGACTTGTTTCAAGTATACATTCTTGGGTTGAAAATTTAAACAATTCTTCTCCATAAGAAAGATAGCTACTCATTTTGGATATCCAGTCCATGAGTTGAGTTCTTAGAACCAAGTTATTAATCTAATTGGGAAGCCAACAGAAGCTGTAGTGAATTGTTCAATCATAATGTGCATTAATAAATTATTGAAAGGTATGAAAGAAGAGATTATAGATCTAGTAGTTATCTATTGTGATAACACATGTGCTATCAAAATTTCAAAGTATCTAGTGTTGCACACTAAGACAAAGTGCTTTGCTACCAAGTATCACTACTTAAGAGAATTAGTTCTAGACAAAGAAGTGAAGCTAGAATATGTGAATACAAAGGAACATATTGCTGACATATTCACAAAACCATTACCCAAAGATGCTCATGAATATCTTAGAAGTAAACTAGGTGTGATTTCTCTAACTAAAGCTACTTAAGAAGACAAGGTGCATTACATCACATGTGCTAATTAGAATATTCTACATAGTGGTGCAATACAACTACACTTTGGGACATGCCTAAGGTAGAATAATTTAGTACAATATAAATAGACTAGTCATAGCCAAATGATAAGTATCAGCTAGACATGAAAAATCTACATAATTCAAATGTATGAAGAGTTTGGAGTTGAGACAACTACATGTCTTTGGAATTGTTATCAAACTGGGAGAGATTACTGAGAAACTAATATCTAAAGAGGGAGAGTATTAAGGAAGAGATTACTAAGAAGAGAAAGAAAGAAAAACCTTAGAGGGAAAGAATCATGAAAGTGAAGCAAACTGATAGCGGGAGTTTGCATGGATGAGAATTAGAATGGAACTAAGGATATTGGTCACTCATGGAAGTGAAATATTTTGGATTGTATGGTAATAGTATTCAAATGTTTGAGATGTCGCCATCAATCCCAAAGAGGGAGATTGTTGGAAACTTACAATTAGAACAATTGTTGTTTTGTCATTGATGTCAAATATATGGATGCGACATATTGCTACCTAATCTAAATGTCATATTTATTTTATTGATGAAGAGGATTTAAGAAGTTACTCATAACTATAGCACCTAGGATAAAGGTTGAAGTTATGAAAAGGAAGTTACAATGGAAATTTGATTAGATAGACTTTGATAAAGCAAAGTAATTGTTCATGTCAAGAAAACTAAGCTAAGTCAAGAAAAAGAGTAAAATACTAAGGAGTTTTGAGTAATTCTTGTGTCAACTGAGCTATAGTTAGTGCTAATAAAATCTAGTGTTGACTAAGCATTAGTATCACTTCAGCAAGTTAGTTGATGTCGAGCCAAAAATATTTATAGTGACCGAGTATTTTAGTGTTGATCGAGTATCAAAATTTTAGAGATTGTCGAGTGACAGTAATAAAATAAATTCAAAAAAATTGTAAGATCATATGCCGACACTGTTTATTTCTTGGGAGATGTAAAACATGTTGAAAATAAGATTGATGAGTTGGATTATTAAATTCAAGGAGGTCATTAAGTAAAGACCTAACAAACATAAATTAGAGAAGTTTCTAGAGGATGATCAAGAAGATAGACATATACATTGAATCGAGTTGAATCTAATCATAAACCCTACAATCTATGGTGGATGTAGAAAATAGTAAAGCATGAATTGACTATTTAAATAGATAAAGAACCAAACATTTGGTGTCGTGTCTAGTCAAGCCCAAATGAGCCCAGCTAGTGTGTGTATAAGTGAGTTTGTATGTGAAGAGAGACATACAAACCAAGGTTGATTAGAAACACACAAGTGAGTGAATGTGAAGCTAAAGGAGAAATCTTGCAGATATGATACTATTATTGATAAGTGAATTAGAGCATAAGACTTAAGTATTAATGAGAAGAGTGGACTGATTGCTTGAAGGGTGACCACGCAAATCAAGATCAAAGATGACAATGGAAGGCTTATCAGTAAACCAACATAAGGATTGAATAGATATTTGAACCTAAAAAAGTGATTTGTAATCACACAATCAAACCAACTATTTGCTTTCTTATCATTGCAAATAGTTTGTATTGAAATCCTTTTAATAAAGGTTGACCTAAGAGTCATTTGAAGACTTAACAATCTATTTAAATCCTTTAACTAGATGACATTATAAATGGAATGATCAAAATCCTCTTACAATGCCACTACTAATAGGGTGATTAAATCATGTAACCAAGTCACATTTAATAGTGTGTATTGTAGCCTTTAACAGGGTTGGCTCCTAACAAAGGTCACTTCAAAAGAGTGAAAAAGAGTAACATGTTGTTGGTGGTTTTTCCCAAATTGGGTTTCCATGTAAAATTCTAGTGCCAAACTATGATGAATGTTTTATGAATGTTTACATTTGATAATGTTTTCATTATGCAATGCAAGTTATAGTTTATGACAATTTTACTATAGAAACCAATCAACAATAAGATAATTAGAACAATGAAGTGTTTAATGTTTAGTTCAAGTGGTAAATATAGACCTTGAGCAAATGATTCACCCCCCTCCCCCCTCAATTATTCTAAACATTTCTAATAGTAATATGATAGATATGGATATTCTATTGTGTTTTAAAAAATAATGAAATTCTTAACATACATCAACTCAAAAAGATATAATGGTTGGTATAAACAAAATTTCAAGCATAATATTAATTATAAATAAATTATTTCCAACTATTGATTCTACTGGTTATGAATGAATACAAATTTGAAAGAAATTAAAGCAAGATAACAAGCATGACACACCACCACTACATTGCACATTGAGAGGCTTGAATTCCCACAATCATTTTTTAAGAAGTTTAAATAAAAAAATGACATTCTAATATAAAAAATAATGTTATTTATTTAAAGATAACATATTTTTACTGTTGGTGTAGAGAATATATCCCAAGTGAGATCCATCTCCACCACCAATACATATTTTTGGTGTGATGACAAAATCTACATGGTTTCAGAGAGTAGGTCATTGGTTCAAGTCCCTCAAGCCCTTTGACCCTTCGCCCAAGTAGGCTTGACCCTTCGCCCAAGTAGTGGGTGCAAATCCCACATGATTATTGGTTGTATTTGGCTTCATTGTGTGTGTGTGTGGAGCGGGTGGGTGGGGCGACAGGGGGTAGCAACTATATCCTTGATGACCCTCTCCACCACTAGTACGTGTTTTTGGTGTGAGTGGGAAATCTATTTTACAATATATGATAATGCTATAAGTAGTTTCTACATGTTATTGTATTTTAAACTTGGACATTAAAATTTTAAGTTTTTAATAACAACTCATTTTAAATTTTAATTCATCTTTTCCAATATAGTCAATTCTAACTTATCCTTCCACCTCTCGTATCTCTTCCAAAATTGTCCTTGTAGCACGTAAGAACTATGTTGCATTATAGCTCTTGTTAGGCTTGTTTATATTACTAGGACTTCTTAGTACTTGCCAAATTAAACTAAATATTAAAAAATAGTCATAACTCCAAGGTAACAACTCGAATAGCATAGCCCTAGAGTTCTAATGGTCACTTGTTGTCCATCAAATTTAATGTTCCTCTTGGCTCACTTGAAAGTGAAAGCATATAAAAATGTCCAAGTCCATTGGGCTCTTCTTTCATCATGAAAATTCGATTGCTAACGACAACAATGAAGCTAATAGATTGGCACCAATCCTCTATTGGAAGAGGTCCTATAATGTGCATCTTATCTTGACTATATTCAAATTCAATCAATCCCCTAGAGAGAGGAAATAAAAGAACCCAAATGTTGTTATGATGTGCAAACTATCAAACATATTCTCCATTCTTTTTAGCTTCTTGCCTAGGAATTAAAAACCTCAAAAATGGGAGAAGATCCTACTACAAAAAACTTACCATTGAAAAAAGAATTGTGAGATTTCATCATGGGGTGTTCATATTGAGGAGAGGATCCCATTTATCCTCCTCCACATTGTAAAGCACTCCATATGGGAACATGAAATTTGTAGCACAATATTTTATTTATCACACATATGTTATATATTATAAAATAATATATTTATATTACTAAATAAAATATTAGATTGCCTATAAAAAAATTTTATGGTTGATTATAAATTTTAAATGTAAAATTTATGGTTTTATAAAAATTAGCTTGTCAACATGTACAATCTAATCATTTTCCAGCCTATGATATATAGTTCAAAAATGAAAAAATGGCCAATACAATCATCAAATTTCAAACTTTCCTAGATCCAATGAGTGCTAAGTGTTCCATTTATTCTACTAAGAGATGGATTCGTGTTGACTAACTACTCATGAAATATGGGTCAATAAGTTTGACTCAAAAACTACACAGTTAAATCCTAATAGCAATATCATAATTTGACTTGCTATGGAAATTAGCTTTGATGAGCTTAAGGGGCTTTCTAATAAATGGACACAATGCTTGGTGAAGGTTTTGCAAATGGGGTTGCAAGAAGAATGGGTTTAACCATGGAGGAAACTCTGTATTTAAGCACGCTCAAGTTGGAGTAGTACTAGGATGGATGACCTCTCGGGAAGTCCCGATGCTTCACCTCTCTGAGCATCACCTAGATCCAACAAGTGCTAAGTGTTCCATTTATTCCCATGAGATATGGATTCATGTTGAATCACTACTCATGAAATATGGGTAAATAAGTTTGACTCAAAAACTACATAGTTAAATCTTGATAGCAGTATCATAGTTTACATTGTATCAATAATTATATTTTCAAATTTTATCTTGTAATAGTAATTGTATGCTTTTTTAATGCAATAGTACTCAATATTATTAGAACTATCATGTTGGATGACTACAACATCAACAAATTTTAAAGCTAACAAATAAAGAAGAAGAAGAAGAGTAAGTTAAGAAGAATAAAAGTTGAAATATCTATATGAAGAGGCATTAAATTCTTTTTTGGCAATAATTATATTTTAAAATTTGGTATTGCACCACTAATTACATGTTTTTTTTTATGTAGTAGTACTCATTATTAGTATAGTCATCATGTTGAATGACTACAACATAAACAAATTATCATGCCAAAAAATTAGGAAGAAGAAAAGTAAGACACGTGCCACATAATGGCTTATATTTGCCATCAAGTTATAATAGTTTAATTAGATAGAGTCATACATTAAACCTAATAATTAATAATTATAAGAAAACCAATTTATTGATTGGTAATGATAATGTTTAATATTGTTTAATTAAAATTTTAATATTGTTTAATTAAAATTTTAATATTTTCATAATACTTTAGATATTAAAAACTCTAATATTCAATTTTTAATTTTTAAAATTAATCATTCTATTTTTAAAAATGATTTCATATTAGGCAAAAGCCTACAACACAATGGTAACTTGTGAGCCTCTCATGTGGAACGTCTTAGATTTGAATCTACCCTCGCTTAAGATATAATAATAATTAATTCTAACAAATAATAATTACTCTAGGCTTCGGTCATTTACCGATCAAAAAAATAATTTAAGAAAAAGATTTCATATTTAAATATTTTTAAAAAAAAAATTATTAATATATAATATTTATTATTAAAATAATTTCTAATTTAATGTAATGTTAAAATTTTGAGTATTAATAATTTGTTTGATTTTATTTAAATTGAAAACTTATTAAATTATGTTTGATCTATTTCATATTTTCATATATCCTTACCGAAAATATTGCCTCATAATAGGGGCATGTTTCTTGGAAATCCACCCATATAAGACCCTAAAGGTATGAGCCAATAAAATTGAAGTGAAATAATTTTTTAGATTTTAGACATTAAAAATCTCTCATATACATATTTGAAAAATAAAAAATAGAACTTCAAAATAAAAATACTGAAATGTAATTGGTTGAAATAAATAAAATTAATCGCAACTTAAGTAAAAATGATTGTAATAGTATTAGCCTACGACAAATACAATAAAAGGAATACGAGTTTAATTATCTATATGAAGAGAAAGTTAATTTTTGGCAATACTTATATTTAAAGTTTTATATTATACTAATAATTGTGTAGTGTTTGCCCCTGGTTCGCATTTTGTTATCGTTGCTGAACTCTTTTAGAGCTAGTTTTATGTTGTTGGTTAGCAGCATTCTTTTGAGATTATCAAATATTGTGCTATGGATTCAGTTTATTATATGAGATTACTTAGATTTTGCATTTCATGTATGCATGATGATTATTTTTAGTGTTTGCAGTTATTAATGATGATTAGTAAGATAATTTATTATCATATGTGTTTTCTTATGGATACTTACTCCATACTTGCATGTGTATGGTGTGCGTGTTTTCTTTGCGTGTTTGCTTTTGTATGGCTTGTCTGATGTGGTTAAGGAAAGGAGTCGTAGTCACCTGCTAGTCGGGATCTACACGATGCACCACTTCCTGTCATTGTCTGTTTAGTTTAGTATATATTGTGCTTGTACATGCATGGTTTTTATGCAGGTTGCAAGTACTGGGTATCGACTTCCCTAAATTGCCAGGATGAGCGTACCCTATCACATTATCTCAATGATAAGAGAGGGGAGATAAATTCTCAAGTCCAAATCCCAACCCTTTAAGCCATTTGTCCTAATTGAAAAATTAGGACAAGTATCTGAGTTGAGTACCCTCTGAATACGTTGGATAACATAATTCGTGATATTAACCCTTGGTTTGATTTTGTATGTATTTTGGCCATGATGGGTTTTCATATTTTACCTTGAGAGTCTTTGATGTATTTTCTATTAATTAAGCCTAATTAAAAGATTTAATTAATGGTTTAATTTAATAGAAAATTAATATGATATTTTAATATTTATTTTATTTAATTAATTAGGAAATTAATTAAATAAAATAATTAAATTTGAAAATAAAAGTTAAAAGTTTAAATTTGGAATGTGACAATATTTATTTTAATAATAATATATTTGGAGTTTATTTTTAAATAAATGACTAAATAATATTATTATTAAAGCTAATAAATATTTTAGCAAATTAAGTTTTGAAAATGAAATTTAAAAGTGGAAAATATATTAAAATTATTAAAAGATTCTAAATTTCATGTGATTAAAATATAAATATATTAAGATTGAAAAGTGGAATTATTAAAGTTAGTGCATGAGATTTAATAAATAAATAAATTAAATTGGAAAGAGTAAAGTAAATATTATATTAATGATTGTGCATTATTTTAATGTTTGCTCACATAGGAGTTTGCAAATTCTCGAGAGTTGTCATGTAGACAACATAGGGGTTTGCACTCTAAGAATGCACTAGTTGTCTACACTTAGGAGTTAGCATTTTATTTGAGCACATGGTGTCATCAACCTTATGACTCATCTAGAAGGTTGGAGAAGACTCATGCTTGGTTGTCATGCTTATCTTCTAGTTGTTTCTAGAGACACTCTAGATGCATCTTAGAGGCCTTTAAATAGAGGCTCTCCTAGTGTGTTTGTACAAGCTACAAGCTTCAAGCTAAAATGGAAGCTTCAAAGCTTACATTCGTTAAGAAGCTCATATGCTTCTACATGCTCATATATTTCCTACATGCTCCTATGCTTCTTCTAGCACTTCTAGTCACTTGGAGGTTTTTGGTTGGCTTGGATCTTGGAGGAATTGCAAATGATGGAGAAGGAAGGGATTTTCTATGGACTTCTGAGGCATGGAGGATTAGCATCAGTGTTCAGGTGCACTCGTGATATTAACATATTCTCTTTGCACTATTTCTCTTCCTGTCTTCATCGTGTCTATTATATGTGTCTGAATACTCTTTGTGATTGAATCTACAATTTGAAATTGGAATCTAGATATGCTATTTGGTTGAGAAGAAAACATTAGAAAACCCTAGATCCAATTAAGGAGGAAATTAATTTTAACTCGGGTTTGGGTTCGAGCTATAATAGAATTGAGCACTTGATTTGGCAAGGGTTGGATTTGGAAATGGAATGGAATTTAAAATGGAGGTTCTAAGTTAAAATATGAAGGGTTGGTAGTAATCCCTCCATTAGATTATATTGGCAAATGATATTATTTCCATATATATAAATATAATGGTTTTATAGAGGGGAGTTTGTTTTTTTATAGCCATCATCAAAATTATGAATTTAATGCAGAGTTGAAAATTTTATTTATAAAGGGTGAGGAAGGAATTTGTTATATAGAATTTGAAAGGTTTTATATATTATATATATTCTTGTCAATAAAACAAATTAAATGAGAATTAAAAATTAAATAAAAACCCACTTAACTTACCCCGCTTACCATTAGTTTAATCTACTAAGCGTCGCATGAGTACACTATACTCTGTGCAGCCGCAGGCAACATACTACAAACAATCTTTTTTGAGAAAGGCCGCATGGCCATTTATTAAAGCCATCAACTTTTACAATGTTATAGGGATGTGCATTAGCATGTATTTTATAAGTTAATTTATATTTTATAAATTTAATATTATAATTGTGAATTTTATTATAGTCACAGCCTGTCTCAATCTGAACATGGACTCTTCTTTTGTAATCTCATACTCTCTTACCTAATAGGCTATCTATGTTAGATGTAAGCCTTCAATAAGGTGATCACAAGTAATATTGATAGTCCAACTCTGCTAACAGCGATCAATTCAGCCCTCCAAAGTGCTCTGTAACTTTGCAAATTCATTCGCAGGTGGAAAGGATTAATAACAACCTCAAGACCTATTAACTCCCAACTAATTGTTATACAAAAGCAATGCCATGGGTTTGAAACTAGCGATGGGCATGAAGAAATGTGAATGGTTTGAGATTAGCCATGATTTGTAGCTCAGTATGAAGATCAAATTCAATTGAAAAGAAAGATTATTATAGTTGCCAAATTTATATTCTGAGAAACGTTAAATGTAAAATATAATAATTATAGAGGGGCAAGTATACCACTCTCCTCTTACCCATTAGCATTTGTGGATTGCTATATTGTGCTGTACCTATGATATGCACTAATAGCCGCACGACCTTATGTGCCACCCTTTTAATTATTTAACGGCTTTAAAAGCTGGTGCGATTTTAAATCGCATGATATGTTTTTTTTTCATAAGTTTAATAATCTTTGTTAACACCAAACAAGCTTCAGTATTCTTTTCCATCAACCATATATTTTCCTCCAACAACAACGCTGTACTTTAATTGTCACACGACCTATCTACGAGTGGATGACTATATTGACAATGTCGTATTGACTTTACCAGCGGAATGTCAAGTCGATGCTTCCAACCGCCGCATGATTCTGTCTTCGACAATGCACATCCCTCCATTTGAAGCCGTAGCTTACCCATGGATTACGCTTTTCATGGCTTTCTGATTTCTTCTTTAATCATAATATTATCTGTGAACAAGTTTTAAATTGTTATGTCGCTCAATAATTAATTTACATTATTGGGTTTGTAATCAATGTGATAACATATTGCAATTATGTTTAAGTTAATTAAATAATAATTTTGATATGTATTATAATTTGTGTTACTACATCAACAACTTATTAATTTAATAATAAGTTGTTAATTATTAGTGTTTTTGAAAAGGAATATTATTATAAAGGTTTTCTTGATATCCATCAATCAATTTAATAGAAAAAAAAAAAAAAAAAAAAAAAAATATATATATATATATATATATATATATATATATATATATATATTGTTGATTAGACATAGTTAATGAGGAATTTGATTTGTGGATCTATTAGTTCTATAATGGTAGACAAGAATAGATTTCCACAATCAGATAAAGTATGAAGATGCGCATTCTGGATTCGATTGTGTGCCATTTTTTTGCATCAACGTTTCGAATCACACTCTGTGCTTCATCATCAGGATATGAATAGTTGGAGGAGAAAAAATGGTAGAGTGTGATTTCTCCTCCAGCTATTCATATCCTGATGATGAATCACAGAGTGTGATTCGAAACGTTGATGCAAAAAAATGGCACACAATCGAATCCAGAATGCGCATCTTCATAAGTTCTATAATGGTCAATTAATCTTAATTAAATACAATTTTAATTAAGAATAATTGGCTAATGGAATTATTAAATCATGAATGAAATCGATCCCTTATGAAGTGGCATTTATTTTATTTAAAATCAATAAGGACTACTTTAAATAAATGATTGTCCTCAGAGTGTTTCAAGGAGATCAATTTCAAAAAAAAATATTAGTGGTGATTCCGTAAACGAATGAGTTTTATTTATTGATAAATTGTTAAGTTCAACGATTTATTAATGAATGATATTATAAATAGTTTTATATAATTATTAAATAGTTTAAAATAAATTTTACTTAATTGAGACTAGTAATAATTGAAATGATTAAATAAATGAGATTTAATTGAGATCAAATTAGAGGGGAGAAATCAATGGAAATCGTTTCTTGGAATATATTGTCCTTAGTAATGCAATGATTTTATGAAATATCAATGGGAAATAGTTTGATGGTTTTAGAAAAAAAAATAATAATAAATAAATAAATTATTCTTCGATTGTTCTTAGAATATTATTTTAAATAATGGAAGAATAATGCTATCGGGGAAACAAATGGGTTGATTTGTAGGTCAAATGATGAAACTTAAGATACCTGAAAGTATACTTGCAAACAGAAAACTGGAAACCCCTACACATTATTCAACTATGTGAATTTAGTAAACCAAAATATGTGTTTGCATCGTGTATTCTATATGCTTCTTGTTTTGAGTTTTCGGTTGACTAGTGTTGACCAGTCTCAGGTTGTTACCAAAGGCTCGGGGGTTATGAGATATGATGGCATGTTGATCTTATTTGGTCTCGATCTTTATAAGCCCAACCATAGTTATGTGATCGTGTGCTCTATGAAATTTTTGTATTTACTAATTGTTATTGTTCATCAGTCTTCATGTGTGAAGCTGAGATGTATGTGTATGAGACACTTGAGCTAATCATTTTTGAGTCATCGATTAGTTATCCTTGGATTATTTTCTAGTCGCCATGATGGGATTGAAATGTGGATTTATTTCTTGATGATGTCATGTTGTGACATGTTTGACTCAACCATTTTGGAGTCTTCGATCAGTATGATTTGAGATATTCTTGGTTGCTTGTTGAGAACCAATGGATATTGTGATTTATTTTGAGATATATTTTGGTTATCGAGAACCAATTGATACTTATGATTATCAGTGATGCCTTCAGTTGCCAATAGAGAACTATTGTGGTCATGATTTTCTATGGATGCTTTTCAGATGCTCATGGAGATTTGATGATTCTTATCTTGGAGATTTGATGATTCTTATTATGGATATTTGATGCTTATATTGTGGATATTTGATGATTCTTTTTATATTATCTTTTGGATTTTCTTTACAGTCGCTTGTACAGGACTGTGGTGATTTTATGATTCCATGAGCTTAGGGTAGGTAATCTACTTGTAGTGTCGGGAAGTGGTTTGCAATGGGGGCCGAGGCTCTAAGTGGCTGCTAGGGTAACTCATTGTAAGTTTAGTTAATAAGTGATAACATTTACACACTAAATGGGGATTAAATGAACCTAAAAAGATAATTGTTTTGGTTCTCACCCATGCCTTGAGTGCTTGTACAGGCTAGGATGGGAGTAGTGAGAACGCATGGTTGCGACCATGCATTCCATAGTATGCCTCATCAGTATGAGAGGATACTAGTGGCCACATGAGATCAGTATGGACCCGTGGAGTTTAGCTAACTACCAGGGTAACTTGTACATGATAAATGCGATGACACTTTCTTGCTTGCATAGTAAGTTTCCTACATGTCTTTGTGTGCCTCTGGGAATTAGATGTCGGTTTTTGTGTGATGGAACCTTTGAGTTAGTATACTTTTAGGATTCCTAGACTTAGAGAGTAATTATGTTATGTGTTTTGGATAGCCTGTTTGGGACTTGAGATTATCTCCTCAGCACGGTGGGAGTGGACCACTTAGGTTCCACGTGGTCGGGTGGTAGTGTATTCTCCACTCTTATCATTTGAGATCCGTCTGAGACACCGTGGCTGATGCTTTCTTGGTTGGTATTTATCTTCATTATGATCTTGGAGCATTATGATAGATGATATACCTTATGATGGATGTATTTATTGGTATGTTTCTTATATTGATGATTTGCATACGTTAGATGATGGTATCCTATGCTTTACTTTGCACGTTAGTAGGATGTTTTAGGAGTGACATTCCTACTATGATAATACCGATGATTTCTTTGGTGCTTTGGAATGTTACGCACGGAGGGATGGCTAGGATCCACGATGGTCTAATGATGCTATTTACGGTTGGGAGGAATCGTGCACTTAGTTATTTATATTTGTGATATATGGTTATCTTTTATGATGGATGTTTATATCTTTATGATGATGATGTATCATGTATGATATGTGGTTTCATTTACTTTAATTGCATCATGGATTAATATTGGATGAAGATGTACTTTATTTACATGGATGTTTATTCTTTCAAGCTTTTCATACCTTGTAACATGTACAGTGGATGATTGAGCAATCTAAAATGTAATTACTTAAAGGACACTTGTATATTGTTTAAGAACATTGGATGTATCATTTTTATTTCATAAGAATGTGATGTTAGATGAATAGTTAGTTTAGATGTAATTCAACGTTAAGGGATCTTTAAAGAATGTAATCTGTTAAGTGTGTTATGTTTACTATTAGTTGGATGTTACTATTGCTTCCGCAAATGTAATGAATGGTTTTACTTTCATGTTTAAAAATTTAAAAAAAATTATTTGGTAAACTTAGTGAAATTCTTTGGATCCCTTGGCAGGGCATGACAAATTGCATATTTTTTCTATGTAATATTATTCATTATTATTATTGTTCCATGATTACAACAAATAATTTATCATGCAGGAAATTAGGAAGAAGAAGAGTTAGTTAAGGGGAATAGAAACAATAGTACTCATTATTATAATATCATCATATTCCATGGCTATAATGTATAAAAAAATTCATGTCTAAAAGAAGAAAAAAAAAGTAAGTTATAGAAATAAAGTTGGAAATATTAGCTATAAAAATTGGCAATAATTATATTTCAAAAGTTTATAGTATATTAGTTATTATATGATGTTTTCATCCAATGGCGAGTCTATAGAAATTCATCAAAAAAAAACATGGTGCAATAATTTGAATTTATTTTTGGGTCGATAATAGGTATGTATTTTATTGATATCAAAAGAAAGTGCATAGTTTCATCATCTTTACATCTGAGACATTATATTTTTTCATCACCCGAAACCCAACACTACTCCTACTATCTTCCCTAATTAAATCCTACATATCATCCATCATCAAACAATATTCATATCTAACTTAAACATAAAAACTAGTCTTAGTGGGTCACTTTGGCTACACTAGTTTACAAGATGCATTTCTTACAATGTCTACCATAGGCCACGATTGTCCATAGGTTCAAAATTGCATTAACTTTGTGCTTTAGCCTTCTGCTCTGTCACATTAATCGTCAAAGGACATACAAGTCATTTGAGCTTGACCCTATCATCATTTGGTTTGTTCCCTCTTTAAACTTAAGCACAAATCTTTATTGGGGTAAAAGTACAAATTTGTGTTACCTTTCAGACTAACTTATCAAAATGACTAAATGTGAGTATTTCTATCTAAGTACCAATTTTGTTCAAACCTGTGATCTAGATAAATTCATTCTAGCTAAATTATACATGTTCTCACACTTTTCCAATTGGAAATGTTTATTAAATGCATGATTTATACTAGTTTGTGTCCAAGTACTAAAGAAATTAAATTATTTCAGAAAATTAATGTTTCAATGACTCTTACTCTTTTTAATGATATTTTTAAAATAACATATAAACACTATTTTATAGAGCTCAAAGTCAAGAATATTCTCATATATGTATTTATAGTGTTTTAATTGGATATAGTATATATTGTAATTTAAAAATACTACAAGTACATATTTTAACACTTGAGAAGATGTTGATTTTGAGAAAAAAAAATAGTAAATCATATTTTTATTTTTTAAAGCATATGACGTTCTAGAGGAGATAGTAATCTTCTAGAATGTATAATTTTTCTTTTTCATTAGAATATATTTGTTTTGAAAAATGTGGTGGGAGATGAAAACTATCGATTTTAGGAGTTGAAATTTGAATTGTTACAAAAGCAAAAGTATCTAGGTCAAGAGCCAATTTTTATTTTTGATTGATCTAGCTATATATCTCACTATAAAATAATCTAAGATCAAAGGGGAAAAACTTTATTTCTATATAGTTTTGTGGTGGGAACTAGATCCCTAATTTTCTAGTATTTTTTAATAACTAAAAAATCAACCTTAAAAATTAGAAAAATATATCAATTCTTATTATAAATAATCATAAAAAATAATAATATTAAACTTCATCCATTTCTACACATTTCATTAGAACTTACTCCATTTTCAAATTCTAAATAATAATACTATTTTTTATGTCATTGAAGTTGATCAATTATACTTTTGTTAGCCTTTTCCTTTATAAAAGGGTGACATGGGTTTGTTCTTTTACCCATTGCATCTCGCTCCAAAATTCTCCTAAAATGAAAAAAATAGAAAAATATCCATCAACCCCAATCACACCTCCCCAACAACTTGCCTCCCCCAAGGGTTTCTCCTATGACAAGGGATGTTTCTCAACACTGCCCCAAGCCCCTCACATTCAATCATTTCAAACCTTATCAATTCCTCCTTCACTTGTTGCCAAGCCAAATTGGCCTTTTCATACATCAACAGTTTATCAACCTTAGCCCTCCACAACAAAATAATTTGAATTTTTAGTAAATAATATCTCTCAAAATTTTCAAGGAAACAACACAATAATTTTAATTTGTAGTAAATTATATCTATGAGATTTAGAAGTTACAAGGTTTAGAAATAAAAGTTAAAGATATTTCTTCTCATTATTTTCATCATTTTTAGTTTTTTTTATCGACATAGAACTATAGACTAGGATATACCATAACTGGTAGTTAAAAGTTTCAACTTTAGCCAATCAAAGTGTATCATTTTTATAGTTATATCACATGATGATTTTTTTATTCAAAAATTAATTTTCATCCTTCTTATTAGATACAAAAATTCAAAGATATGACATTTAAAGTCTATTAGACATAAAAATTGCCAATAATTATCTTTTAAAAGTTTATCTTATACTAGTCATTATATACTTGTATCATCCAATAACAAGTCTATAGAAATTTGTTAAAAAATAACGCAATAATTTTAATTTGTAGTAAATTATTTCAAGTTTAGCCTATCAAAGTATATTAATTTTATCATAATATTACATGATGATATTTTTTATTTGAGATTTAATTTTCCTCATTCTTATTGAATATTTTTTTTAAAGGATAAGATATACATTTAAACCATAGCACCAAAATCTAAATATACATTTCACACATTTCCATTAGTAAAACATAAAAAAATTATTGGTGCACATTTGTATTGGCTAATAATTTATTTTACTATATTTTTATTTAATTTTTGATATGTAAGGGTTTAGATTACTATCAAGAAATTATGAATTTAAAAATATACTTTTTTAATAATATTTATTTAATATATATGAAACATATTAATAAAAAATATTGAACTATTTGTCGCCAATTATTGTTTTAACAAATCAAATTTAAAATATTTTTCCTATTAAAAATTAATTATTATTTTTAAATATAAATACAAAAAAATTAACAAAATACAATTTCTAAATTAAATTAAATTATTTTCCTATGATAATTTTGATACACATGGGTGGCAACAAATATCTTATCTTAGAAATATGGTGTCATATTGGATGGATTTTATAGGTGGTTATAGCATTAATTTACTTTATATTAAATTTATTTATATCAAATATAAAATAATAATTTTATAAAGTAATATATATTTTTGAAATATGGTGTCATATTTGACAAATTTTGGTGGTTATACCATTAAATCATTTTCTATTAGTTAGTATTACAAATTACAAACTAATAATTTTAAAAGTTGGTGTGTACACCAAGATGGTTTGCAAAAATGTGAACACCGCTCAAAACAACAAAAACTTCAATAACCCGATTGAGTTATGAATACTCTAATTGAGTTATTTAAATTTTTGAAAAGCAGCCAGGCTTGGTAAATTAAAAAAACTTGGTCAAGTTCCAAGGGAAAAATTTTCTTCTAAACCCGATTGGGTTTCAAATTTTGATTATGTTCCAATGGAATTTTTTTATTCAAAACCTAATCGGGCTATGTAGAAGAGAAATCATAATCTTACTTCTTCAATACTCAATCAAGTTTTGAAGAAATAGAATTAGGCTCTACTCTGGAAGCCATAACTTTCACATTTGATGTCTAATTGACTATGTTCAAATGCATTGGAAAGCTATTGATGAGATCTACGACACAATGGAACTCAAATAATCCTAGGATAACAATATTTTAGCTTCTATCCACTTGAATCAAGTATGGGCTGAAATAGGTAATCATTATTTCCTAAGCATGCAACAAATAGGTAAATAAGAGTGCTCTCTCTCTCTCTCTCTCTCTCTAACCCCCCTCCCAAGAGAGAGTGGGGTTAGGGAGGACTCAAATGTTGAAAAAGGTTAAGGGGTTAGGTACAGAGAGAGACCTAGGAATTAGTTAGAGATAAAGAAAGGTTAAGGGTTATGATTTAGAGAGAGATTAGGAGTTAGTGAGAGAATGAAAGAGGTTAGAAGTTAGTAAGAGAAAGAGCTTATGAGTTTTTGTCTGTGTGTGTCTATGTTTCTATGTGAGAGAGAAAGGGTTAGGGTTAGTGTAAGAGAGAGAGGGATGAGAGAGAGAGAGAGAGAGCACTCTTATTTACCTATTTATTGCATCCTTAGGAAACAATGACTACCTATTCTAGCCCATATTTGATTCAAATGGATAGAAAATAAAATATTGTTAAGTGTTCTTTTGTTATTTTCTCATGTAGTAAAAGTAATATGGAAGCCTTCAAGAATAAATCTTCAATTAAAGGGTAAGTGCACCAAGATGGTGAACACAAATGTTAAGATTAAAGAGACAAAAATAACAATTATGTGTAAATATAACCAATATCACAAAGGAATAAATCACAAATAAGTGAACAAAAGACACAAAGACTTGACGTCGTTCACCCAATCTCTGGACTACATCCACCAAACAACAAGTCCAATATTATTATCTAAAAATTCCAAATTAATTACAATCTATAATCCCTAGCAACTCAATACCATAGAAAAAATCTACTAAATAATTATTCATCATAAAAATCCCTAAACCTAATCCATTTTCATTGAAAACTTCTAGTGATTACAAAATTAGGGGTAGAATATGTTGTTCAATAGAAAAATAAGTCCCAATGTCTTTTATAAAAATAAAATCATTTTTGATCTTGAGGGTGTTGCCCCTCAACCCTACCTTGTATTACGATATGGAGCACACATGGGGATCTATCTAAGGAACCTTCCTTGGGTGTTCCCCATGTACCTGGCAAGCAACACTTTTTTTTGACCCTACAAGGGGTGTTGCCACTTGAACCTATCACGGGGGAGCTACCCCTAAACCCCTATAGAAAACTTTTGGGGAGAACCATGCCAAAGGAAGTGGAAAACATTAACCTCTAAGTCTGATTATCCTCCACATAACAACAAAAAAGGGGGTATAAGCAGATATCTTTGTCCTCAAATCAAGTAAACCTATGCTTGGACAAGACATTTGAAGGTCATCCACTCAAAATGACAAGATGTGTAAAAACTATAAACTGTAAAACTATAAATGTAGTTTCTAAACTACTAAAGTTTATTTAAAATGGATAAGGTTAAGTTGGCCAAACCTCGAGAACATAATTTATTTCCCTAATTAAAGAAAAACATAAGGATCTTTTGTGTACTACCCAAAAGAAATAGTTAACTATAGTATTTTGTGAGTCCATTTGGTAGGATGATAACTAATAGTGATATTTGAAAGTTGTGTGGTTTTTTCAAATTTTTTGATGATCAACTTTTTTATGATTTTTTGAAGTGACCACATCCTAATATTTCAATACATATTCATGCATTGGGCATAACTTTCATCAAAATAATTGAAAATAAAAACCTTGTCTTTTAAAAGTATATAGAATCAAGTATAGAACAAAAATATTTAATTCATCTTGAATTTGGTTAAGTATATCAAAAGTTATTATAAAGGTAGAAATATATCTGTGAGGACTTTCAAGGCACTGGTAAAAATAATTAAAGTTTACAATGCTATTATTTTCCAAAAATAGAAATAATTTTATGGTTAGAAAGCTAAGAAGACTTGTGAGATTATGGTGGTGAATTTAGAGATACCCACTTAATAATTTGCAAACCTAATGAAGGAAAAGATGAAAATTCATCTTAGAAGATGAAAAAATGTCTTAAGGAATAAATATTGAGGAAAAAAGAGCACCCAAGCCTTTAGTTCAATTCATAGGTTGTTATCCATCTATAATATTATTTGGTTTCTAAAATTCAAATAACCTGATTGAGTTATGACAAGAAAAAAGTACATTCTCAATTGTCCATAACTCGATCAGTAATGAAACCTGATTGAGTTATGAAGAAATATTTTTTACTTCTCCAAAAACCAATGGGGTTATAAATAAATAAAATAAGCTCTACTAAAAAAGTCATAACTTTACATCCAAACTCTTATTTACTACTTTCAAAATGCATTGGAAATATTTTGATGAGCTCTACAAAATCTAAACTCATCTTAAGAATATAAAAAATTCCATCCATTTGAATCAAATATGCTTTAAAATAAAAATCATTTCTCAAACATGCAATGATAGATAAATAAAAATGCTATTGTGCTTTGAACTCTCTCTCTCTCTCTCTCTCTCTCTCTCTCTCTTTCTCACACACACACACATTTTTTTCAAGTTCAATAAATAATTCCCAAGTTTTCTTATCATTTTTAATGTATCTATATTCTCTCATTCATGATTTTGGTGTATTCTCTTAAATGCATTTGTCACTAGCTTGCAAATTGTAGCCATGTACAAGCTTCAATACATTATTGCAACATATGCTTTCAATACAAATTGTGCATCTGTATTTTCTTTTTAAAGATTGGGGCTATGTTTGGCAAAGCTATTCTTCCATATTTGTGATGGCTTGAATTAAAATTGTAGATATATGGATTGTTGACCTTATAGTCATATTGTAGCCTTCTTCAATGGTTTCTATTTCATTTGGGAATTTATCAAATGCAAATGAAATTCCATAGCCTTCTTTTTAAAGTTTGCATACAATGTTATTGACAATTGAGTTTAAGGTTTCATTTCTTCACGAAAGGGTTCAAGTATTGTAATATTTTTTATTGGTGGAAATGGAAAATTGTATCCAAAATGTCTTATTTGGGATCTTTTATATTGATTTGTATTATGGTGTTTGTGAAGTATGGCTATATCTGATTGTATCTTTTTTAGTTTCACATGCAACGTACATATTACGAAAGTATATAATACTTTTATTGCTTTGTTTTCCATAAGTAAGAGAATTTGTAACCCATATAAGGAAGTGGTCATATCCATTTCCTTAATTGTAAAATTTAGTTACTAGAAAATAGTCCAATACATTTTGAAAGAAAGAGAGATTTGCAAATATCAATTTCTCAAGTTCATTTATCTAATTTCTATAGTGATGTGCATAATTTATTGACTCTTTTTTAATGAGTTCATATTTACCAGGCTCTTCATTTATATTCAAATTTTATTGTGGTGTTAAATGGTGAGTGTTGTACTGTTGTTCAAGTGTGATGCAGGAGCATCTAGAGGTATAAGGGTAATCCTGTGTCACCCAAAAAAAAAAAAGTACTTAGACTTAGTTTCTATTTCATGTGTTTTCATTTCTGGATACCCATTTGGGTCAAATAAAGGTTCCAACTCTCACAGTTCCACTATCAGTGTTCTAGGATAGAGTATTTGAATGCCTTGGGATACGTGTAAATGTCAAAAAATAGGAGTATGTAATTGAGCCATCATTTTGGTGAACTAGAAGGTGTAAACTGGTTGGATGATTGTAATTGTAATTTAGAGCATTCCAAAAAAAGAATCAGGTCAAAAGGCCCCACGGTTTGAAAGTTATCGCAGTTTTTTGATTTTTGGAGACCTCCTAAGAATGCTTCAAAGTCAAGTTAGGGGCATTAAATGACCTCAAACAGGGCTGAAAAATGGGGGACGAGAAAAGCTTGTCCATAGGGCTATAGAGCGCTTCGAGAGCTTTCCAAAAATATAAACGATTCATCAATCGGAGCTACGATTCAAAAGTTATGCCTCCCAGAAGTTCGGTTACCATTTCTAGATTCTTCTAAATTTGTGCCGACTTATAATGTGAATTTTGGAGCCTTCTATTTGGTCAGTGGATGCCAACTAGCACTTTCTAGAATGTATTCCTAATCCTTAACCCTTCGAGGTCTATTTAAGAACATTTTTGGCATTGTAAAAGGCAGTTCGGAGTGGAGTTTGAGAGAAGGTACTGGGAGAAGAATTTATCTCCAAATTTATGCTATTGTAAGCCCTTAGGGCATGTTTTGGATTTTGTTTCTCTGCACTAAGTGTACTAGCATATTTTTACAGTTAATAAAATTTTCCCTTTGCTATTGTGTCCATTAGGTGCTTGGCTTGTGTCCCCATCAAAGTGTGTCTATTAGAGAGTTCTAATTTTATTTGTCACTATCAAAAATGAGGGGAAATGTTGGTGGTTCTAGTTGGCATATTATTGCAGATACCTTTGTTTTCAATTTTGTGTGTAGTGTGGATATATTCTTACTTTTGAAGTCAACATAATCAATGTTTGAGTTTCATATTTTTTCTAGGTTTGGTTTATGTTTGACCTCTTTTGCCAATAGATTTCATCCTTTAAGTTGTGTTTTTAAAATTCTTATCCACATCATAACTTTTTGTATGAGTATATTGATAATTATAAAAAATAGGTTGGTTTTGTGATAATAAAAGTGTCTATGAGAATGTAACAATTCCCACTATGCAATTTTTTGGTATGATACTTTTTTTTGCAAGGTCATAGTTATGCAAGGTACCAAAAAACAATGTTGGAAAAATTATTTCTTCTCTATTTTATCTTTAAATATTCCAATAAGGTATTGGTCGTATTTGTCATGTGTAGGTGCAATTTACAATATTTCTTCTTGTATTTTTGTGTATATTAATAGATTTTATAAATCCATGTAGCAATGTTTGACATGGTTCATGATTTATGTGATTTTTTGGTTTATTTCTATTCTAACAAATTTAATATTTTCCTCAACTTTAGTATTGGTTTGTAGAGCTTGTTTCCAATCTAAGTTTAGTTGCACATGTTACATTTTGCATAGTGTTGTTGTTGTCAGTTGTTGAAGAGCTTGCATGATAACATTTGGTCATACCATGCCCTTTTGGAGTACAATTTTGTATTCCCATCATATTTTTATAGAGTTAGTAGAATTTTTGTTATATTACTAGAAGATAGAGGAAAATCTATTTATACATCATTAGTGTCAACAAGATCTTTAATAATTGAACCTGACATACCCATTTGAGATCTTTCTTATCCTAGTTCCCAAATTTGGGCAAATGTGATTTGCAATAAAAAAAAGTCTCTCTTCTAATTGCATTATCATTTGTACATATTGCAATGACTTGTTCAATAGGATATTATGCAACATATCATATTGTGGGATCTTGGATTTCTTTAACACAAAATTTCTTTATTGGCTAAATTTGTTAATAAATTGATACTTGATTTCACTTGTTTGTAATAGATTTAGTTGTTACTCCTATATACATCAAATATTGGCATTAGTGCAAGAAGGCATGGTCAGTATGTATTGAAGATATTGGTCAATGAACATAGTTATCGGCCCACAATATAATGACCAAGCACATGAATTTACTGGGTTGAGTATGTACAAGTTAACCAAGTCAGAATAAATACCAAAATAATAGTTACTGAGTGATATATACACTAAAAGATATGTATTAACTGAGTGAATGTTTAATAGAGCAAGTCAAGCATTACTGAGCTATGTTGTAATTGAATATCAGCATCCATCCTGAGCAAGAACAAGGAGTTTACTAAGTTACACATGATGGACCTATGTCATATAATTTTATGTATTTCAATTCTACCAAGTGGGAAAACTTGTTTTCAAGATCGAGGAGAATATTTGGTAAGATTTATTGGGAGGATAGATTTGATTTTTTATGATATGAAGGAAGAATATATACTAATGAAATAAAAGGAAGGTAAATAAAATGATAACGATGAATGTAATTGTAGATATTGATCAAATGCATAAGCCAAAAGTTTCCTAAACCCTAATTAGGTTTTGCATTGAAAAGGCAAAATACTTATTTTTAAGGATTTATGTAGAAGAATAAGGTAGTTATTTCTATTATATTATGTTGGGAGGGGTATGTTATTGGAATGAAGAGATGATTAATATACTGCAAAGAAAAGTAATATGCATTAGAAAAGGAAAGGATTATGAAAGATCAGTCATAAGAGGTGATATAGTGTTGAGCCTAAGAGAGATCTAAACATCAAAGTAAGTTACATTCAATCAAATCAATTCACCATTAATTTCTTACCATTATAGAAGAAAAATCCTTTAAAAAGGTAGACCTAACAATATTCTTTGTAAATCTCTTAACTGAGTGAACACATTGTATAGGTGTTGCAAAATCCTTGAGAAAGGTGGATTCTAGCATATCCTATTATATTACTCCTAGAGAGTAAGTCACCAAAAGTGACACATTTGTAATCCCCAATAGGAAACCTCTTGTTGCAGTAGTGAAAGCTTTTTGGATGCCATCCTCATTATAATTTTCCCTCTAACCAAGGGATTTTTCATGACCAAATCATTATGTCAATGTGTTGCATATGTTAATAATTTGTGTTAATGTGTTTACGAAGAATTATATTAGTTATGTTTACTTTCATTTCAGTTTATAAAGTTATGAACATGCATGTTAACTAAGTACAAAAATATTAAGGGTTAATCTAATTTCAAAGGGTATAAAGTTTTCTATGATACTGATTCACCCCACATCTCAACATCTTGTCTTTCCTAAATATTCCAACAATTAGTATCAGAGATAGTTCTCTTGTTAGGGAGCTTTATCACTCTAAAGAAAAGATCCAAGAGATGGAAAGGTATAAGCCTAATAAGACTACTGAGAATCATAGGTTGTAACTAAGGATTTTCCTAGGTCAGATCAATGAAATGAAATAAAATTTGAAGCAACCATTGAATAGAAGAAAGGAATGATCACATCAAGTGAATGACACAACATACTAGGAAGAAGTTATTGAGGAACTATCTGATGGTAAAATATTTGATGAATCCATAGTTTCTATAGTAGATATGATGGAGAAGAACCAAACCCTAACCAAGTAGATGAAATCATTGAAGAGGGAACACAAAGCTCAATCTACAAGGATGTGTGAGATTTTGGAACAAAAGAGTTGAGAAAAGGATGAGAAAATATTGGTTGAAGATGATAAAAGATAGATTAGAACAAGATTGGATGTAAAGGATGATGAAATCATGAGATTGACTTAGAATCACTATAATTTGGTAAATCAACTACTCGGTCCAAACAATGAGATTGATAGAAAGATGGAAGAAATTGTTGATTTGAGATCTAAGAATGAAAAATTAGGGAATTAAATAAATACTAAGAAAGATACAAATTAAAGACTAAAAAGATCATAACAAAGCATGAGAAAACTTGATGAACAATTGAGAGGACAAATAAGACCGAGAGACACTATTGGGTTAGGCTTTACCAAGAACTCTACAACCAAGTAAGAAGAGTCATCAAAGAAATATGAACAAAGGAATGTTTATGGAAATCCTAAGCCAAAGAATCCTACATTGTATAACTATGGAAAATTTGGATGCACAACTAATTTCTATAATAGCAAGGTTAGTAAGACTAATTTTACTCCTAAATTTGATGGTTATTGTTATAATTGCAATAAGTATGGTAAAAATGCATATGAGTGTAGATCCAAGTTTAAATAGTCTCCTAATAAATATGAGTTTAATGGTTGCTTTTATACATGTAATAAGTGTGGACACAAGTCACAGGATTACATATCACAAAAAAGCCCATCTCAATATCGAGCAAGCAAGATAACATTATTAATTGGGATTTCAACACAATGACTACAAACATAGCATGTAAAAGATATGACCACATTGCAACCAATTGTATGAGGTTACACTTTGGATGTAGCCCTAGAAACTGAAGGAATATGGAATGTCATGTTTCTAGTCACAAGGTTGACCACTTAAGTAAAGATTGTAGATATCAAACATCATTACTAAATGAGGATGATACAAAAGGTAAGAGAAAGGTTAATGTCAGAGAGATTCAAAATCAAATTAGTAAGACTTGGAGAAAGAAAAAAGAAAGAAAGTGGGACTTCAATTTTAACACTCAGTGACACCTCATCCAATGGATTAAGTGAATCGACTACCACTAACTAAGCCATACATGAAGGTATGAGAACAACATTACAATTGTTATATCTTACACTAGTTCCTCATAATCTTGAAATTAAGTCCATATTTTCATATTTGAAGATGCATTAGGACAAATCATGTAAGGATGGAAGATAGTGAAGTCAATGAGTTCTAGCGAGCATGGCAGTCATTGAAAGCAAGAGATAACTGAGCATGTGAAGTATTTGGCACTAAATATGAGTAAACCAAGCTGGTTAGTAAAGTTTTTCTTGATTGAGTGTCACATGGACATCGAATGGAAATTGGCAACTTTGTGTTTAGAATGATTTTTTACTATACAACATTTATTATGCCTTACCTAACACAAATTGTTATAATTCTTTAGAATAATTGGGGTGGGGGGGTGAATTAGTTATTCAAGGTCCAATGTGACTTTTTCTACAAATCCTTAATGGCACATAACTGAAATTATCATGCATGCAATTGAATATTAAACAATTATGAAAAGTAAACATGCATCACGCCATAACACTAAGAATTTGATAACTCAGAAACTCTCCAAGAATAAGAAGGTAAAACTAGAGTGGGGATGATACCCACAAAATAACTTCACAATTGATTTCAATCACTTCTAATGGTCTGCCATGTTAAAGGCCTGCCCTATTAAAGGCTACAACACATTGTTAAATGTGACCTTGTTAGAGGATTTCACCATACTATTAGGAATGGGCCCGGTTAAAGGACTTTGGAACATTCACTTGGAATGTCACCCTGTTAAAGGATTTACAACATGGCTATTAAACCAACCTAAGTCGATAGGATTTATTCTAACTGTCACAATTGCTAGAGAGTAACAATAATGGCCTTTGATCTGACACAACTTTCAACATATCTTGTTGATTACAGGTCACACTTTAGTTCAATCCTTTGCTTGGCTTTTAATCACTACAGCTCTGGTAGCTTGTCATCTCAAGCTTCGTCACCTTGAGTCTTCTTGCTCATCATACCAACGCAATCATATCTATGGTCACCTATCAAAGTAGAGCACCTATGCTCTCTTTCACCTTAGCACCTTCTTCAGCACTTCATGCTTTCATGCTTGACCATCTCATTGCTTCGTGACCTTATGACTCCTTAAATAGAAATCTGGGATACCTTTCCTGCTCAATTTTCCCTCTCCAACTTTAGGGTTTCAATAGATTAGGTAGGATACAATGTATCTATCCCATATCTTGCTCTTATCTAAAAAATTCATCTAGAATCCAGTTGTATTTGCCAAAAACATTTTACATAGTGTTCTATGCCACTAGCTCATTATTCTTATCTTCTATCTGATTCACAAAATTCTAGATAACTACCATGTCGGCTCAGATCTGGCGAATCTTTGATTTTCAAAATAATGCAGCAACTTGGCATTATTGATTTACTGATGCTCAGCTTTTTCAGTGTTACTCGGCACTTGTATCTTGCTCGGCACTTGTATCTTCACTCAACACCTATTTCTTGCTTAGCATGTGAAGACTGCTCGGCACCTAAAGATCACTTGGCACATACTAAAAATTGAACTTGCTCAGCTTCAACTGAGAATTTGTTTGGCACTAACTAGAACTTAGTTAATCCTTGTGTCTTAGAGTATGTCATCAATACACTATTTCATCAATGGCTTAGCTAATCCTTATACTTCATTACAACATCATAACTTCAACCTTTCTCTAGGTACACTAGTTACATCTTATTTATTTCCACCTCCTTGTCAATCAACCAACTTATAGTATTTGGATCACTAAAGCAATTGTCATTCCTGCAATAGCAAGTTTGACATCAATGACAAAACAATGATTGAAAAAATTCTTTACCAATTCCATTACTTTTCATTCATGAGCTTTTCAATCATTTCCAACAATTTTACCTATAAATATGAGCTCGAACACTTTATTTCTCACCTTACATTTACAATTCTATAGAGAATCTTTTTGCAAATTTGACCTAATGTTGAGAAATATTGATTTTAGAGATAAAGTGAGTGAATTTGTTAGGGATTTGCATCATGCTAGTGGATTTGGTGAAGAAATGAGAAAACCAAAAATGTTTTATTTTTGTTCACCAAAACCCTAATTTCTTGAATTTCTGCAATGGCATCTATTTCTAAAAATGAAAAGATCTAAAAGGTTGAAAAGGTTAAATTGGTTCAAAATAAAGATTTTGAGGAACCTAAAAAAAATTTGCATCCTGAAGTAGTCACACAAATTGATGAGACTAGGGTTTTTCATCAATATACCCAAGGATTTTATTAGTTAGAGACATTTATAGATTTATGCATTGAAAAATTAGTGAAGTAGGAGATTATGAGTTGTAGCATACCTATAATGAATTGTGTGTGAATGGTCAACTCTAGGATGAGCACAAGAATTTGGAGATGAAAGTTTTGACCCATGTAATATGCTAATTATTGTTTCAATCCTATCATCAATAAATAAATATAAAATAATGTAGTTGTAATAATGCAAACTCTTAAAATAAAAACAATGGTATGAGAGATAGTTATTGTAACCATTCTCTCATAAAATAATCAAATTTAAGATACCTCTTCCGAGGGTCTTGCTTCAATCCATATAAATTATTCTTCAATCTGCAGACTATATTTTTTTTTACCTTTAAATGCAAATCCCTATGGCTATTCCATATATATTTCTTCATTCAAATCACCATGGAGAATTTTTTTTTTTAATATCAAGACATTCCAAATGTAAATCTTCAGTAGCCACAATACTTAAAATAATATGAATAGAAGTCATTTTAACAACTAGAGAAAACATCTCATCAAAATCAATGCCCTTTTTCTGTGTAAATCCTTTTACCACTAACTTGGCTTTAAATATTTTCTTACCTCCCTCGTCTTCTTTCTAGATGTAAACCCATTTTTTTGTAAGTCCTTTAACCTATAGGTAACATATGCAAATCTCAAGTCTAATCTTTTAGCAAGGAGTATATTTCATTTGTCATTGCAAACTCCCACTGAATCTTTGTATCCACCTACATAGCTTCATCATATCCTTCTAGTTCATCAACATATGTTAATGAAACACAATACAAAGAGGGGAAAAATATTTTTAGAGGTCTACTTAAATTTTTTAATCGTCTAACATTCATTGGGGTAGGTGGTGTTTTTTTTTCTATTGTCGCAGAGCATAATGAACCACTAGAAAATTCTCCTTTGAAGTATAATCCAATACTAAATAATCATTTTCTTCATTCTCATGTTATTGCAAAATATCTTTGTATAATGCTTTCTCATTGAATATGACATCCCTACTTCTTACAATTTTATGATTTTCAAAATACCAAAGTCTATATCCAAATTCATCAATCCATATTTAAAAAATACACATTTCTTAGATTTAGCTCCTAGAATGTTTCTAGTTTCAGAATCTATATGTGCAAATTCTTCACAACAAAAGGTTCTAAGAAAAGAATAACTCACATTCTTACTTGTTCATGCTTCCTCTGGAATATCACAAATCAAAGGAGTAGAGGGACCCTTATTAATTAACTATACAATAATAGTAATTTCCTCTATTCACATGTTTAAGGGTAGCCCAAAATGTAACCCCATACTCATTGGAAGATCCACTATTGCCATGTTCATGCATTTGGCCAATCCATTTTCTTGTGGAATCCTTGGAACAATCTTCTACCTATAAATACCATTAGAGGAAAAATAATATTTAAACTCTCTGGTGCAATACTCATGATCATTTTTAGATCTAATACATTTTAGTCTTTTACTAGTTTCACTTATACCCAATCTTTTCCATCTCTTAAAATTTTTAAATACATTAAATTTTTGTCTAAGAGAATAAATCCATACTTTATTAGTTGCATCATTAATAAATGTAACATAATACAGAGTGCCACTAAGGGAAGACACCTATGCTAGTCCCCGTGCATCTATATGCAAAAGTTATAATTTCTCATTTTTATTTTCCTTTCCACTCTTCACAAAACTCACTCTCTTTTATTTTCCATATGCACAACTTTCACAAAAACCCATGTTGATGCATTTTAGACATGGTGAAACTTTCCTTGAATGAAGTAATTTCATACCTTTTTCACTCATGTGCCTAAGTATGTTGTGTCGTAGAGTTGTTTTAGAATCTATAACAACAGTTTAATGTTCTTCCTATTCAATTTACCAATTGTTCTTGAACACTAATTTTTGTCTAAAATAACTAAAGTAAAAGGAATAGTATGACCTATACAAAGATATAAGGTGCCTATTTTCACACCTTTTTCTACTACTAAGGAACCTTTTGAAACCTTCCAATTTTTATCATTAAAAGTAACTATGCAAATCTCATCACCCATTTTCCCTAATAAAATTATACTCTTACTCATCCTTGAAGCATGTATTACCTTAATCTTAATTTGTTCCAACAATATGATGGTTTATTATCTCCCAAATAAACTAGCCAAAAATTCTCTTAGACATAATCAAGAAAATAACTTCTATGAGGTGTAGAATGAAACAAAAACCTTAAATCTAAAACCCATGAATCATTAACATTTTCTAATGAAAGAAGCAAAGAAACCTCTTGGGATTTATTACTTACCACATTTCGCTCCTTGTTTCCTTCTTGTTTTTCTCCTTCATTATTCTTTTGAGACCATCAATCTTTCTTCTTATCATGCAATTCCCTATCGTACCAACAATCTCTTGGTCCTCTAGATTGAGACCTATTTCCCTTTGACATTCCTCTTGATTTCTTACAATTTCCAAAATTAGTATCCCTTCTCACTCATTCTACCTCTTCTTTATGCATTCAAAACACTTCATGGTGTAGATCCACCTAAACTTCTACTATGAGTTTTATCACTCAAAATAATACCAATAACATCATCAAACTTTAGGGTATTAGAATGAAAAATAAAGTTACTCATAACCATTTCCAAGCCATTCCAGCTTTCAAGAGAAGAACACAAAATCAATATATCCCTAATTTCTTCATCAAAATTGACATTTATAGAAGATAACTAACTAGTAACAATTCTAAACTCATTCAAATGATCAACAATAGACTCGCCTTCTACCATCTTCATATTAAATAAATGGTTCACAAGAAATACATTGTTTGAAGAAAAAATGTTTTCATACAACTTTCATAGGGTTTCCATCAACTCTTTAGTCATCTTCACTTTTGTGATACTAAATGTCACCTATTTTGCCAAGAATAAATGAATACTTTCAAGTGCCTTCCTATCTAGAATATCTCAGCCCTTATCTGAAATATTTGGGTCCTTCTTAGATTTTTCTCTAATTCTCTCCATAAATCCTTTTGATAAAGATAATCCTCTATTTGCATTTTCCATAACTAAAAGTTCTGCCCATTAAAAATCTCAACCTTCAGCTTACCCTGTATTCCATTTCTTTCACTTAACCATGAGACTCCCACCAAACCATGAAACTTTCCAATAGAGGATAATTGAAACAACCTTTCTTTGATACCACTTGATAAGATTTATTACAAATAAATAAAAATTACATGAAAATATAACCAATATAAAAAAGGAATAAAGAACACATAAAATTAACATAAGACATATATTTAATTTGGTCCACCCAATCCCTAGGCTATGTCCACCAAGCAATGAGTCCAATATTATTATCTAGTAACTCTAACCTGTTACAATCTTAAATCTCCCTTATAACTCAATACTGCTACAAGAGGCTATATATTCACCTGAGAAAATCCTAATCCTAAGCCAATATTACATAACTTATGTCATCTTAACAAGTTAACCCTAAGCATACTTGACAAGTAAACCTTGAGAAATGGTTTACGAGTCAACTCAAAAATCCTTGACAATAATTTCTTGATTACTCATTGTGAATTATCAATTTATACTTGTGTAATTAACATATAAGACTGCAATTTTATGTTTCTCATAATTACAGGTAGTTTTAAGTAAAAAAATGTATTAAAGAACCATAATATCATATCGATATCTTGAAAGAATGTTGTTGAACTGGTCAAGAAGTTGACCTTAGAATAGTGCATCAATGACTTCCCCTGTAGTAACATTAAAAACCATTAAAATTATAGTATTCTTCTTTAATTTATTAGGATAAAGAATATGTTAATCCTTCACACAAGTACAAACAACTAAGAAATCTATTTGTTTCACTAGTATATTTGGGGTCAAATTGTAATGATAATTTGTGATGACGTTGTAATTTATGGTGATTTTCATGTTTTTCTTTTTGCAATTGTCCACAACACCATCACAATACTAAGTTTGACATTGTAATTGTGACACCCGTGTGAGCATAACCAAAAAAAACATCACATAAATCATTCCTGATTTCTTTTGATTGTGGAAAGATGTGTGTGAAAGAGGTGGAGAGCTCCAAACAAGGGTGGAAAATTGTAAACATTGGTGTGCCCTTGCAATCGCTACATTTTCTTGATGTGCCCTTGTGATCTTTGCATTTTTTTGCCTTTCCCTTGCTCTGTGATTTCATAACCATGTCATACCCTTGTGATCTACATGCCCTTTCTCTATGATTTTCTTCAAGGGTGAGAAGAGTTATGCATGTAAATGTTCTTTTATTTTCCTTCTAAACATGTATGTCTTTATATTTCCTTCTAAACATATATCTCTTTATATATTCAAAGATATCTTTTTTAAGGTGCTTATTACATATTAAATCACGATAGAAAAATTGAAATAGCTACATACATATTCCAAAATCAAAATAATAAAACAAAAAAACTCACTCAACCTATGCTAAGTGACTTATCTCAAGATCCTACACAAAAATAATGTAGACCACAAAAAATGGGTAGAGTTTGCAAGACATTTTACAAAAACATATCATAGAAGATATTTTTAGAAAGAAACATGCCATAACTTAGTTAAACTGGTCTAGTTTCTGATTGGTTGGGTTGATTACAAATTCCTATAGAACTATCATCAAATTAGGTACAATAGAATGAACAATTAGTTGTTCCCAACTAGCAAGATCAAATATAATTTTTGAAGGTGATAAAATTGCATATGGAGATGCATCACTTGCATGCTAGGCATGAAGTGCATTCCCCAACTTATAAAGAATGGTTGGATATAAAGGCTCCATATGTTGGCCCAACAATGGAAGCCAAGGATGTAACTATGCATGTATTAGAGTCTCCCTGCAAGGATCCCAAGTATCTATTGTTGTTGTTAATTTGGGCATCACTCTATGATCCAGAATGTTATGAAGTATTAAAGCCTATAGTAACTTCTCCCATGTCTGTAGAAAATGTAGCATAGGTTTAGGGTCCCTTGGCTCCCAAGAATTTATAGCAACTATTCTCACTGCTAGAAGAATAAATTTAGTGCAAAGTTGAGTGTAAGGAGTTGAATAAGCAAGTTTTGCTTATGTGTATAAATTCCATAATCATGAGGCTCATTCCCTTGTAGAAGCCTCTTCCATAATGACATTACCTCTAAACCATGCAAACAATGTTAAAGTGGTTCCCAACCTTGAAACACTCTTATAAGTAATGGCAAAGAAAATGCAGATGCAATACATAAAAAATTGCAGAGCTTGTAGTCTTTATATATATAGAGAGATATTTTTGAAGGTGCTCATTACATATTAACACAATAGAAAAATTGATCCAGTTGCATACAATCCAAATAATAAAACAATAAAACTCACTTTACCCATGCTAAGTGACTTGGCTCAAGATCCTGCACAAAAATAGAGTAGACAATGAAAAATGAGTAGAGTTTGCAAGAAATTTTACAAAAACATATCTTAGCAGATATTTTTAGAAAGAAATAGTCCATAACCTAGTTAAATTGGTCCAGTTTTTTATTAGCTATGTTGATTACAAATTCTTGTAGAACTATCATTAGATTAGGTACAATGAAATGAATAAGGTCCCAATGGAATATCATCTTAGATACAAATTTTCCCTGCATGATCAAGTGACAACCAAATCTAGGAAAGAACATTATTTGACTGCATCTAATTAGAGAACAAATATAGCCTCAAAATTTTCAAGAGAGTATGTTGACAATTAGTATGAATGAAAGTAATAGTCAACTATAGAAGAAACTCATATAGTTGAGTTACTATACCCTCCAAATTATTGCATTTAAGATATTAGAATATGTTGGTTTAAGCAAATGTAGATGTTATTTCTAAGGTGATAGTGACAGAACAAGAAAGAATGTAATTCCTACTATAGACTGGTCGAACAAAGATGAAGTTTTGATACAATAATGATTCATGTTTAACACCATTCACTGCACATAGATAAGTAATATAGATGGCTAAGTTGGAGGAAAAAATTATTCCATTGAAATATGAACTATTGAAAGATGTAGAAGAACTAAATGAGGAATCATGTGAACAACTCCCCGAATGTTCAAGAAAACAAGAAGGCAAAGACAAGAAGAATGGAGGGAGTGAAAAGGAGTTAAAAATAAGAGGAATGAAAAGGAAGGGAATAGAGGACAAGGAGCCACCTGAAAAGAAACAAAGGTCATCCTTATGTCCAAGTAAGCAAGAGATGTATTCCCCCTCTAATGAAATTAAAGAACAACATATTGAGAGACATTTTGTGGTCAACATTGAGGCCCTTTCAAATGATGATCAAATAGGGCCCTAAGGCACAAATATCTTGGAGATTAATCTGAGCACCCAAGATCGTGATTAAGGACTTCAAAGTCATGAGGATCAACTAGGTGAGATCACCTCCCTAACATGGCTATCGAAGTGAATGTGATGGGGACAAATATTGATAGCCCAACCCATTAGGAGTTAGCAAGGTGTTGGTGTTTGAAAACGTTGGAGGGTTTTCAATTATCCCATTGAGAAACTGACATATCTAGTGGCAGCTAACTCCCATTTTCAGCATGCCATTTCTGACAACAAGCCAACTACAAGGCATGACCCTTCTTCGAATTCAGGCTCTACTAAACCTAGGCAGGTAGACCTCAGATTCAAATGATACTGTACCAGTGAAAAAACATATCCCTAAATCTATTAAGCAGATGAAAACCCTTATATCTCCTAATAACTCATGAAATAACATCAATCTACAGTAGCTAAATGCAGATCTATGAATCTCAGGAGCTAAGTGAAGGTATTACATTTAGGTCCTTCAACATGAAAGGGAAAGAATGTTTAATTAATAATGTTGATTTCAAAAAACCCTCAGATATGCAGCAGTAAGAAACTAATGATCTTGTAGCTAATCAGTGCCTAATCCATTAGGCAAATCCATAAATCGAATGCATACATATGGATATCTAATACTTATACATATATTCAGATATTTGATTTATCTATTTAACTTGTAAATAGACATCTGTGCTCAATCTAAACCTCATTCTTACATGATATCCTCATTAGCAAACTTGCAACCCTATTATTTCCCTAAAGCATTTACATAACTACTTGAGTCATAAGCAACAATGAAATAACATACAGCCTTAAGGGACTGCAACTATGACCTCGGCTATTCGTTCAAAGGCCATAAAACATTGAAACTTACTGATAAAGGAGACAATATTCAAGATGAAACTCAATCTGTTGTTCCTTGTATTAATTTCCTTGAAATAATACAACCATATGCATGAAATAAAAGAATGAAAACACCTAACAGATCTGAACTATCTGTATTAACCATCCTACTGCTGTTCATACAAGAGAAATTTGCTGAAGAATGTGGTCACAGTCATGGGAATGCATCAAGAACTAGATCCAAAACCTTGGTATCATAGTAATGTGCCAATTTTCTCCAAAGAACTAGAACCCTTACAATGGAAGAAAGAAAGAATAATATAGGATGAAGATGAATTCCCAGATTGAATCTGCAATCGACATCTATCCACTTGAAATTCTTTTTCTTTTCCATTGGAAACCTCTTTCATCTTTCTACCATTGATCTGATTTAATTTCATCATTATTCTGTAATTGACTAGCAAAATATCTCTTGTTGAATGATGAAATCCCTTGTTGAGTCATCAAAATATCTGAAAGCTTATGAAATTCTAGTAAAATTTGAGTTTCAGATGACTTGAAAGTAGTTACAATTTACTCCAATTGCATTTTCACCATATTTTATGCTTAATCAGGTCATTACCATGTTATAAAAAAATTTTGAACTTTTTCACCTGAATGCGGTTACAAATTTGAAATCTAGAAGAAAACCTTGAATAACCTGAACACACTACTTCCTGTGCAAAAACTGTCTCTAGAATCAAAAAATTTAGATTCTCACAATTTCGGTGATATATAACATCGCCTATTTTTCCTCTTAGAAACCCATTCAATCTTAGTCTGAAAAATGCCCCTCTGTTAGAAAATTCAGGTCTGATCCATCCTTGAAATTTAAAATTTGAAAATTTTAAATTAATCTAAAGTAAGAGCTTTAGATTAAAATCCTTTTTGATTAAAAAAATGCACAAGACTTCAAATTTGGGAAATGATTAAAAAATTTGGTATTGTGACTATTTTCATATTCCCTTGCCCTTTGAATCTGGGGTCAACCTTTGGTTGACCAACTCCCATGTGGCAGTCTCCAATTGGTCCGACCCCTACCACATCATCATCCTTTCATTCGCTAGATGCACTGCCACCTCAGCACATTGATGGAATTGCCATGTCATTACACCTGAGACCCATTGCCACGTGTTGCAAGCCTGCATTCTCACATTACTTATATTTCTCGCAACTTATTATTGTGGGAATGCACATATCACAGGATGTGCCATGTGGTGGCACCCTGTGTATCGCTTTTGAACAGATTGTCTACACCACCTCATCGACAACTAGGATCCACGTCACCTTTCCTGGGCCCCACTGAGACATGTCATGTGCTTGCTTCCCCACATTATTTATCTAGTGCACACATTGTTTTTGCGGGGAAGCGAGCACCATCGAATCTCGCCACATGGAAGCATCTCCTTGCATCTAGGTTTTGGGCACCACATCATCCTACATGCATGTTTGTTTAAAAATATGCCAATGTCACATTGATTTCATCCTTAACTATCCTTCTGACTGACCACGGGCACATGCGTGGACTTGGCTTTCACAAAAGCCATATGTCTTATAGACAATAATTCTTTTCCAAGTGTTCTGCTTGTATTTTGCATTAGGCGTGGATGCTCTTTTTGATGTGGCTTTGCCTTAATTTCACTTGCTTTTTACACTATGGTTGCAGACTTCATTTGTTGCATCACTTCCTCTTTTATAGAGTTTGTGGGGTTCCTATTTGATGCATGAGTTCTTTTAAAACTTGCCTGCATGAGTGATCTCTGGTAGCTAACTACCCTGTTAGCATGGTCTTCCTTTTGGTGTGTAGGCTTTTATTCCCCATATTTCATCAATGTGCCTACCTTTTCTATTTGCTCCCATGGTTCTTAGTTTGCTGAGTCACTCTTCTTTATTTCAAACTTCACCATTCCCTGTAGCGCCCCCGCAAATTTGGTCATTGTTCACTCCTCTCCCACAAAAGAGAAAATGGTTCTTACTACTGAAAAGGCTTACTATGCAACATTTCCAACTTTGTCATACACTTCTTGAATGTTGTGAGCAATTTCAACAAGAATATGGCCATATGTTATTTCTGGGATTATGAGCTAAACCACAAATGGGGAGATTACTATTGCCAATCTCTATGTCAAGTAGAAATCCAATATTTAACTCCTGAAGAAAATGGCCATGTTCATCAAGAATTTGGGTATCTGCTCAACAAGGGTATCTATTATTGCTTTGAGAATTCTATTGTAGCTCTTGAATAGAAATCTTCATACGCTTTGAAATTGTCCCTGAGAAGACCCTATCAATAGGCAAGGAACCTTCCTTTGTTAGAAGCTAGAAACATACAACATTAAGGGTCTATTAGGGCCACAATCTTTGATTTGTTGGGTGATGTGACATGCTCCCCTACCCATAGGTGGTTAATTATGTGGTGTTCCATGTTCACTAACAGTCATGGCTTTTGGTGCAACAGCAAATGAGCCCTACAATTGGTATCAGAGCCTGGTTTTGGCTTGGTCATGGGTTCAAATCTCCTCGGTGCCTTCTCGACCCACGTAAGCACTTGGTATGCACATCAAGGGGGAGATTGTTGGGTGATGCGACGCACTCCCCTGCCCACAGGTGGTTAATTATGTGGTGTTCCATGTTCACTAACAGTCATGGCTTTTGGTGCAATGGCAAATGGGCCCTATATGATTGACTTGGTAAAGACACCATCCAAAGGCCCCTTATACAAATTCCCCCCACAGTATCTTTGGACCATGAAAGTGGATGCTAGATGGAAAATCATCATTTCAAGCATGGCATTACTTACAGGAAGTTAGTTTTGCATAACTTGCTTCATGAGGGCCTCTCTAACTAAATCCCTCTCTTCATCTTTCATTACAATCCCAAGCTTTTATGACATGGGCCACAACTTATCCCTCTCACTATTCTAGTAGAATTAGTTGGGCCCCAAAGTGGGTTCAGCTAAAAAAAAAATTTCAATTTCGAACACTTGAATCCACAAACTTACCCACTCATCACTTGATACTGATCCAAAATACATTTGACCTTCTGAACAATCAATTTGAGACTCATTTTACCACTTCCTATCAAACTATGAATTTCACGCTAGGAGGTCTATTTATTGCCTTTAAAAATTGATCCAAACACCTGACCAGGCTCTCAAAACTGGCACACTGACTCTTTGTTCCACATACTTTCACCCAGTCAGATCTTGTCTTATGACGAATTCGGGGTCAAAAGATATTGATAAAAAAAGTTGACTTCTCAAAACTACCTTTATAAAAACATTTCAGAAAGTAATAAACTGGGTTCGAAATCGGCTTTGCAAACTGGGCAAACTGACACTTGGGAGAATGAAAATTGGGGCATAGTTTCTCTGTCATGAGGACAATATGAATCTGTGATTTGGGCTTATGATGAATAACTGGGCGCAAATGGAAAACGGTCAAAGTAGGATACTTGGATTTTACAGATTTAAACAATGGCAAGATAACAATTTTTGCAAACGGAAATGACCTAGAAAAGTGTGCATACGAATTTGTCATGACTTACAAACTGACACACTTGAAACATTTTCAGAGGACAACATAGGGGTATAATCCATTTGACTTGACCAATCACAGATCGAGAGTTATTATGTCACAAACAGGGCTGCTAATCAATCTACAAATACTGACACCAGTAAAACTTTAGAAATTGTGTTTGGAATCGCATTTGAAAACTAAACAAAAGAATTTTTCATAAGCTAAAACTTGAAACATAACAAGTCTCTGACATTTATAATGCAATACAAAAATAAATTTCTCATTTGGGTCAACTGGTCAAAATTTATAACTCGTCAAACAGGGCTTCTCAAAATTATGTGCAAAGTGCATCAACATGAAAACATTAAATGACCAACTTTGAGGGATTCAAAACCTAGTCAAATGGACTCAAAATGACTCAAAATTTGAAACATAGGTTCATGGATATGGACACTAGACACTCCTAAAATGGTGAATTACAAAACATTTTTGGGTGTAAGATATTTACTAGCAAACACAACCTCATGTCGCTATTTGACACTTACGGTAAAATGCAAATTTGGAATTTGCTCAAAATGAGACTTCACAAAATGGCTCAGAATAATGATTTGACTTCATGGAATGCTTAGACAGGCTGAATACAGGGTGTTAGAAATATTAAACACCTCATGGGCCTCAAGGGTATAGCCAGGTACAATCTCATCAAAAAGCATTTATAGGGCTCAATTTCTTCAATGGTGCTCAAAATTGACCATGCAATTTTTAGCACCAATAGTGGCTCTATCTGGGGATCTAAAATCTTTCCATGCCCCTTGTGGGCATGGAAAGATTTCAGATCTCTGGCAGAAGCAGACCACACACCTAATAGCAAAAACTCTCTTGAACAGCTTTATTGAAAGCAAACAACAACTACAACTACTATATACACATGATGGCCACGGGCCACCTAACTTCAAAAAAAACCTTTACCTCTGTCATAAACCTGATTCTCATCTGAACTTTTATGAGGTAAACTGAAATTACTACTCATATTAGCTTCACCAATCAGATACACATCATAAAATGAATCACTTGGTAAAACAAAATCTACATCCTGACTTTCACAATGCATATAGAAACTTACTTCCTCTTCAACCACTTGCTCATCATGAAAATTTTGATCAGCATGCTTAAACATATCAGACTGAAACTGAAAATTCTCTTCATTTAATGACTCATGCATGCTATCATTCTCAAATATGAAGGCTTCATATTTAACTTGGGGAAATGGATCACACATACCTTCAAATTGTATATTCTTATGCATAACCGGATGATACTCATATGAACATTCTGACTTGTACTTACACATGTCATCAACGTCAGAATCTGAAGCTAATCCATAATCTTCAAATGGTTCTTCACAATCAAGAAATAGATTAGTCTTCACATCAAAGGGTTCATCATAAAACTCATTGCAAGGTGCATACTAATTTTTAGAAACAACTTCGTCAAACACCTTGTCATTTACCTCATCAAATGCAACATAATCATCAGTTTCACTATCATACTCGAAAGAAAAACATTCTAATCTCTTACAGTAGTAGGACAAGGTATCATCATCAAACTCATTCTCAACTAAATCTGAATTATCCATGTGCTCTTCAAAGAACAGGTTAACAAGTCCATGTAGTGATCCTCTTTAAACATTAGGACAAAAAATGGGCTGATCATTCTCAGGATTTTCATCCTATAGAGTGTTAGTATATACTTTAAAACCATTACCCATCTTGTCTTCATGGAGATTTTTAGCATGTGTAGAAAAATCAGAACTACATGTGGACTCACTTTCTACTCCATCAATGAAGCATGTAGAATATAAATCAAAGTTACTTTCATTGTCTTCATGTAGGTGATTCAAATGTCTTGCAAGTAAATCATCACTTATCTTACCAATAGGTGCTGATGCATTAATCTTAGGCTCACTTATATACTAATCATCACTACATGCATCCTCAAGGCATTCTTCTACACAATTAGGTAATGCATCCTTATGGATAACCTCTTTGTCTTCATATTGTGTAGAGACATTTTCTTCATAACTTTCAATCTCAAATTGATTTACACAATTCTAAAATGGAAATTTACTTTCAGATTTAGAAATAGTACTCATACCTTTACTAGCAAAAGAGTACTCACTTTCGTCATTACTCTCTTCTTCCCAACTCACATCTAATTCACATGAAGATGAACATACACTATGACTATCCTCTCCTTGGCTCGAGTAACAAATCTCGTCATCAGCTTCATATGATGCTTCTTCACAATACATTGGATCAGCAACTTCATTATCACTTGAAAGACACCTCTCATCTTTATCATACTCACAATGATATGATTGTCTTCCAACGTTAGATCTAATAATGCTTTCAACATGATGTAATCTCTCAATAAGATAATTCATTTCTTGCATATCCGATTGATCAACTAAATCTATCTTATCATCCATTCCTGAAACGTTATAAACATATGCACTATGTTCTTCTGACTGTGACTGAGATACATGTGATTTACATTCTTCATCTTGTGTCATCTCTCCATGGCATGTCGGATCAGCCACATCAAATTTGTGATCAAAGAGATAACTTTCAGCCTCTTCATCCTCATACTGAGATGAATACCTTTCCTCTTCCTGATTTGTTATGTTTTCAACATAATGCAAATCATCAATGGGAGAATGAATGACTAAACTTATATCTTGCATGCATAACTCATCAAGTGAATCAACTCTATTATCTACTATTGTAATACCATAAACATGTGCATTCAATTTAGCACGAATGGAATCATTTCTTCTTTGCAACAAAGAGATGTCATGTTCACATGTTTTTATTTCTGAATCTTCAACAAAACTATTTACAATAGCAGGGGTGCTTATTTGCTGATCTAAAAGCAAACACTCCTTATGACATTGACTTGTGCTTTGTACCTCATCTTTTCAGAAAACATTCCTAGAGAAGTGACTCCTGGTTAAGCCATATTTTATGTTATTCTAAATCTCTATCACTATCATGAATTCTTGATGCAAAGTCTTAGGTTCTTTATCTCTCAACAAATAGCTCATCTTCTTATCAAATGCACTGAGATAAACCACTAAACACATTTGATCATCCAGCTTGTAACTTTTAGGAATTTCATTTAAAATCTTTGCAAATCTGATATTAAATTCAAGAACTAACTCACCATTCCTGACTTGGATATTAAAAAACTTATCAAAATAATTAGAGATGCTTACTCTTTCCTTGAACTACATCATGAAGGCTGACAGTAATTCATCCCAGGATGAAATTGAACATGTTGGTAAAAATGAAAACTAGTCCCTAGCATCATCTTCTAAAGTCTGAACAAACAACTTCATCTGAACGTCTTCATGAGCAATTTCAAAATCACCAACCAAGTCATTGAATAACTGAACATGATGGTTAGCTGACCTTTCATGGTTTCCACCAAACTTAAGAAAATACTTTCTGAGGTTATAAGGCATAGTATTTGGGAAACCATGAATACCATTAAAATTTAATAGCATAGATCTGTTGGTAGAAATAGATCTAGAAACTTTATTGACCAACTGCATACTAGGTGAAATAAAACTCGACATTCTTTCCAAAATATGAAACTCATTCACCCATAATAAATTCTGATTTATAACTTGTAGGAGATCTACACAACCCTCTACCAAATGAACACTTCAAATACACTTCACAACTTTAAAACAACAAGCTGAAACTGAATCAATCAAGTGTATGAAACTTTTCAAACTATTATCCTCTTCTTAGTGTTGAAACTCACTTGATGGAGAACACATATGTAAAGCTTACTTTTATGGAAACAAAATCACATGAAATTGTAAAATACCTTTGGTGTTGCTGTTGAAAACATTGATCTACTGGTTGGCCTAGTGCTGATCTCAATTCCTCACACCATTTATCAAACTTTGTAGACCCGTCACCTCTTTGCAAGAGGAATATAATAATCACTACTATGATTCACTTTCTACACTTCAATTTCTTATAACAACATATTGCAAACAACACTTAAAAACTTATCAAGAATTCAAACTCCCTTTTCAAGAGACTGCCAAAAGCATTAGATCTGCCCATACAACTGAAAGTCCTTCAAAATTTTGCAATGATATCAACTAGGAACAAAATGGTATAGAGATTTGTAGAGTTGCCACTCACACTTTATGAGAAATAAAACATATTTTGTTACCTAAAAAATCTAAACCAGACTTTCAATGTAAGAGAAACTTGCAGATCATTATCATCTTGAAAAGAATTTACACTTTATAAATTGATTCTTGACTCTGAACTTTCTCAATAGCACTTGCTAAAACTAAATTGATTGAAGATAGACCTATAACAGTCATAGCACACAATTTACATCCAATTTCACAACCTACTATTATCCATGAATAAAGCTTGACTGGGGATCAAAAAACCTTGCATACAAAACTAAATATGCAAAATACATCAGAGGTTTCTAGCTCCATAATTCAGGCATTTACAACCTTGTCCGCAGCAGAGTCGCCATTTTGTTGGTGTTTGAAAATGTTGGAGGGTTTTCAATTATCCCACTAAGAAACTAGCATATCTAGGTCTAGCTAACTCCCATTTTTAACATGCCATTTCTGACAATAGGCCAACTATAAGGCATGATCATTCTTCTACTTCAGGCTTTGCTAAACCTAGGCAGGTAGACCTCAGATTCAAATGATACCACACCAGTGCAAAAACATATCCCCAAATCTATTAAGCAATGAAAACCCATATATCTCCTAATAACTCATGAAATAACATCAATCTACAATAGCTAAATGCAGATCTATGAATCTCAGGAGCTAAGTGAGGGTATTACATTTAGGTCCTCCAACATGAAAGGGAAAGAACATTTAATTAATAATGTTGATTTCAACAAACACTCAGATATGCAACAGTAAGAAACTAATGATCCTGTAGCTGATCAGTGCCTAATCCATTGGGCAAATCCATGAATCGAATGCATACATATGGATATCTAATACTTATACATATATTCAGATATTTGATCTATCTATTTAACTTGTAAATAGACATCTGTGCTCAATATAAACCTCATTTTTACATGATATCCTCATTAGCAAACTTGCAACCCTGTTATTTCCCTAAAGCATTTACATAACTACTTGAGTCATAAGCAACAATGAAACAACATACAGCCTTAAGAGACTGCAACTATGACCTAGGCTCTTTGTTCAAAGGCTATAAAACATTGAAACTTACTGATAAAGGAGACAAGATTCAAGATGAAACTCAATCTATTGTTCCTTATATTAATTTCCTTGAAATAATACAACCATATGCATGAAATGAAAGCATGAAAACACCTAACAAATCTAAACTATCTATATTAACCATCCTACTTATGTTCATACAAGAGAAATTTGTAGAAGAATGTGATCGCAATCATGGGAATGCATCAAGAACTGGATCCAAAACCTTGGTATCACAATAATGTGCCAATTTTCTCCAAAGAACTAGAACCCTTACAATGGAAGAAAGAAAGAATAATATAGGATGAAGATGAATTCCTAGATTGAATCTGCAATCAACATCTATCCACTTGAAATTCCTTTTCTTTTCCATTGGAAACCTCTTTCATCTTTCTACCATTGATCTAATTTAATCTTATCATTATTCTATAACTGACTAGCAAAATATCTCCTACTGAATGATGAAATCCCTTGTTGAGTCTTCAAAATATTTGAAATCTTATGAAATTCTAGTGAAATTTGAGTTTCAGATGGCTTGAAAGTAGTTACAATTTACCCCAACTGCATTTTCACCATATTTTATGCTTATTCAAGTCATTACCATGTTATAAAACAATTTTGAACTTCATCACCTGAATGCAGTTACAGATTTGAAATCTGGAAGAAAACCTTGAATAACCTGAACACACTACTTCCTGTGCAAAATCTGACTCCAGAATCAAAAATTTAGATTCTCACAATTTCGGCGATATATAACATCACCTATTTTTCTTCTTAGAAACCCATTAAATCTCAGTCTAAAAAATGCCCCTCTGTTAGAAAATTTAGGTCTAATGCATCTTTGAAATTAAAATTTTGAAAATTTTAAATTAATCTAAAGTAAGTAAGAGCTTTAGATTAAAATCCTTTTTGATTAAAAAAATGCACGAGACTTCAAATTTGGGAAATGATTAAAAAATTTGGTATTGTGATTATGTTCATATTCCCTTGCCCTTTGAATCTGGGGTCAACCTTTGGTTGACCAACTGCCATGTGGCAGTCTCCAATTGGTCTGATCCCTACCACATCATCATCCTTTCATTTGCTGCCTGCACTGCCACCTTAGCACACTGATGGAATTGCCATATCATTGCACCCGAGACCCATTGCCACGTGGCACAAGCTCGCATTCCCACATTACTTATCTTCCCCGCAACTTATTATTGTGAGAATGTGCCTGTCATAGGATGTGCCACGTGGTAGCATCCTGTGCGTCACTTTTGAATAGATCATCTACACCGCCTCATCAACAACTAGGATCCATGTCACCTTTCTCGGGCCCCACTGATACATGTTGCGTTCTCGCTTCCCTGCATTATTTATCTAGTGTGCACTTTATTTTTGTGAGGAAGCGGGCACCGTCGGATCTCGCCACATGGTAGCATCTCCTTACATCTGGGTTTTGGGTACCACATCATCCTACGTGCATGTTTGTTTAAAAATATGCCAATGTCATGCTGACATCATCCTTAACTGTCCTTTCGGCTGACCACGGGCCCACCCATGGACTTGGATTTCATAAAATCCATATGTCTTATAGACAATAATTCTACATTGTGCAATAGTATTTAAACTATAAAACATTTCCTCACCCACCCAATGTGGGATAAAGCGTTTTGACTGCCTCCTCTGTGCTAATCAATTTTTTTCTCCACAAGATCCATTGAATGCTTTATTAACAGCCTAAAATCAAGCATGGATTCCTTGCAAGGTGATTATCTCATCCACCATTTGTAACTCTATTCTAAAACCGTGGATGATCATCCTTTTTATTGACTGCATGTTCCCTTTTAAAAAAACCATGGGTGCACTTTTCTTGTTGATTGACCCTTTTTCTTCCTTTAAAACATGAGTTCCTTCAAACCAAAAGACACCTCCTTTGCTCTTCAATCTAGCTGTGACCTGCGATTTTCTTTTAAAACTTCTTTGCCCACATGGGTGGTGATCTTCAATGTTGCGTGGGTCTTTTAGATAGCTCCCCTTATTGAAAGTCATGGGCCTCTGTTCCAAGTGTTCTGCTTGCATTTTGCATTGGGCATGGATGCTCTTTTTGATGCGGCTTTGCCTTAATTTCACTTGCTTTTTACACTGTGGCTGCGGACTTCATTTGTTGCATCATTTCCACTTTTATAGAGTGCATGGGGTTGCTATTTGATGCATGGGCTCTTTTAAAACTTGCCTACGTGAGTGATCTCTAGTGGCTAACTACCCTGTTAGCATGGTCTTCCTTTTGGTGTGTGGGCTTTTTTTTATTCCCCAGATTTCATCAACGTGCCTACCTTTTCTATTTGCTCCCGTGGCTCTTAGTTTGCTAAGTCTCTCTTCTTTATTTCAAACTTCCCTGTAGTGCCCCCATAAATTTGGTCATTGTTCACTCCTCTCCCACAAAAGATAAAATGGTTCTTACTACTGAAAGGTTTACTCTACAACATTTTCGGCTCTATCATAAACTTCTTGAATGTTGTGAGCAATTTCAACAAGAATATGGCCATATGTTATTTTCGGGATTATGAGCTAAACCACAAAAGGGGAGATTACTATTGTCAATCTCTATGTCAAGTAGAAATCCAATATGTAACTCCTAAAGAAAATGGCCATGTTCATCAAGAAGTTGGGTATCTTCTCAAAAAGGGTATCTATTATTGCTCTGAGAATTCTACTGTAGCTCTTGAATAGAAATCTTCATATGCTTTGAAATTGTCCCTGAGAAGACCCTACCAATAGGCAAGGAAACTCCCTTTGTTAGAAGCTGGAAACATACAACATTAAGGGTCTATCAGGGCCACAATCTTTGACTGCCTTGGTAAAGACACCATCCAGAGGCCCCTTATACAAATTCCCTGCACGATATCTCTGGACCATGAAAGTGGATGGTAGATGGAAAACCATCATTTCAAGCATGTCATTACTTGCAGGAAGTTAGTTTTGCATAACTTACTTCATGAGGGCCTCTCTAACTAAATCCCTCTCTTCATCTTCCATTGCAATCCCAAGCTTTTACAACATGGGCCACAACTTATCCCTCTCACTATTCTAGTAGAATTAGTCGAACCCCAAAGTGGGTTTAGCTAAAAAAAAATTCAATTTCGAACACTTGAATTGACAAACTTACCCACTCATCACCTAATACTGATCCAAAATACATTCGACCTTCTGAACAATCAATTTGAAACTCATTTTACCACTTCCTATCAAACTATGAATTTCATGCTAGGAGGTCTATTTACTGCCTTTAAAAACTGATCCAAACACCTGACCAAGCTCTGAAAACTAGCACTCTGACTCTTTGTTCCACATACTTTCACCCGGTCAGATCTCGTCTTATGAAGAATTTGGGGTCAACAAATATTGATCAAAAAAGTTGACTTCTCAGAACTACCTGTATAAAAACATGTCAGAAAGTAATAAACTAGGTTTGGAATTGGCTTTGCAAACTAAGCAAACTGACACTTGGGAGAACAAAAACTGGGGCATAGTTTCTCTATCATGAGGACAATATGAATCTGTGATTTGGGCTTATGATGAATAATTGGGCACAAATGGTGAATGGTCAAAGTAGGATACTTGGATTTTACAGATTTAAACAATGGCAAGATAACAATTTTTGCAAATGGAAATGACCTGGAAAAGTGTGCATACGAATTCGTCATGACTTGCAAACTAACACACTTGAAGCATTTTCAAAGGACAACATAGGGTTACAATCCAATTGACTTGACCAATCATAGATCGGGAGTTATAATGTCACGAACAGGGCTGCTAATCAGTCTGCAAATACTGACACCAGTATAACTTTAGAAATTGTTTTTGGAATCACATTTGAAAATTGATCAAATGGATTTGTCATCAGCTAAAACTTGAAACATGACAATTATCTAATGTCTATAATGCAATGCAAAAAGAATTTTCTCATTTGGGTCAGCATGAAAACATTAAATGACCAACTTTGAGGGATTCAAAACCTAGTCAAACGGACTCAAAAAGACTCAAAATCTGAAACATAGGTTCTTGGATATGGACACTAGACACTCCCAAATTGTTGAATCACAAAACATTTTTGGGTGTGAGATATTCACTAGCAAACACAACCTCATGTCGTTATTTAACACTTTGGGTAAAATGCAGATTTAGAATTTTCTCAAAACGAGACTTCACAGAATGGCTCGGAATGATGATTTGACTTCATGGAATGCTTAGATAGGCTGAATACAGGGTGTTAGAAACATTAAACACCTCACGGGACTCAAGGGTATAGCCGGGTACAATCTCATCAAAAAGCATTTATAGGGCTTAATTTCTTCAATGGTGCTCAAAATTGACCATGCAATTTTTAGTGCCAACACAAGGTAGATCTAATAGTTACCTTTGGATTTGGTTTTCATGCAACCTTATTTACCAAAAAACTTTCATGGATTCTATCCAGTGCTCCCATAATATCCTTTCTGTTGTCTAATTATTGTTTGTGTCATGCAGTCTCTTTCTAAAGTCACTCGTTCTCCTTCTAGCATATTGCCACAGACTATCTCTCATGTCTTAAATTTTGATCAAACTTCTAAATATCTGCCTCTACCATATCTAAAATCAATTTCACATTATGTTGTAACTCTGTCATAGGTATTTGATCCTTGATAGATTTCACTTCAGGATTCAAGTTTTCAAGATTGTTCAACACCTCACTTGCAAACCTCTCATGTCAAGCACTTCTTGTATTGTTTCAACACCATGTTCTTGCTTCTAAGCTAACAATTCTTTAGGTGCATTTTCTTGTAAAACATTAATTTTGTTGAACAATTGTAAACTCTTAGAAAATGCATTCTTGTTTTCTATTACCATTGATGGGCTTCCCTTGAACAAAATCAAAATGAAGAGGCATAAATACACCAAATTTTTCTTTCAAAACCATATGTGCAGATATAAGCATTAAGTACAACATGTCCATTATTTTTTAGATATGCATATTAATTACACCAAATTTTACTTTCAAAACAATATGTGCAGATATAAACATTAAGTACAACATCTCCAATATTTTTGCAGATATACACATTAATTACACCAAATTTTTCTTTTGAAATCGTATGTGCAAATATGAACATTAAGTACAACATGTCCAATATTTTTGCAAATATCACATTAATTACACCAAATTTTTCTTTCAAACCATATGTGCAGATATAAACATTAAGTACAACCAACTCGATAAGGGTACAAGAATAAGTTATTCCCATGAAGAAGGATCATGTCAAATAATACAAGGGAGTTTGATCAAAATATGGAGACAATTGCTAGATTGTTGTCTAACTTTCAAAGAGAAGGCGATGAACAATGTTATTTTCCTTGCAAACATTGTAACAACTTAAAGACAAGAAGAATCAAAATCAAAATAGCTAAGAGACATTGTGGGGAGAATGGTCACACTGAAGGGGGATTTTATTATCATCCATTGGTAAGTTGTTTGTTATGTTTTTTTGCAATTAATATACATATGAACCATAGAATGGGGGTTTTATTAACATCATTTTTATATAGGTTGATCTCCTCAGGGTAGTACACGATATGCACCAACACATCTCAGAGGAACATGGAGGTGTGAATATTGAAGGAGAAGATCATGATCACATGAAAGATTATGATCATGCACCAAAAAACACATGTGAAGATGATGGTATAAATGCATTGATCCATGACACATTTGGTACTAGTATTGTTGTTGCTACTGATGATGATGATTATGATGAGGATGACATTGAGGTCATCCATGATATACCTCGACTTGAGAAGACAAACATAGCCTTTTAGAAAGGATCCTTATCAACTCTTCTCTCTATTGTATTGTTGCTACTGAAGTTGAAGGTTATGAATGGTTTATCCAACATAACAATGTCACACATGCTAAGGTTTGTGATATACATCATTATAGTCTATAAATGGTGAAATGTGTACCATTGATATTTTTTATACTAATGAATTATATTTTTTGTTGTAGATTGATAGGTGACTATTTGTTACCACTATCAAATGTTCTCCCTCACTTGTACCGAGAATTATGTACCACTATGAAACATATTGGAATGGAGTATCAATCAATAGATGCATGTCCTAAAGATAATGTAATTTATCATAAAAAAACATAAAAATCTAATAAAATGCCCTGAATGACATACAATTAGTTATCAAGATGATCAAGTGACAAAAAAGGTGCCTCGTAAGGTTCTTTGTTACATCCCCATTATTCCACATCTTAAATGATTATTTAGGTGCAGTAGTTTGGCAAAATTTATGGATTACCAACCACACAATAGAAGTCAAGATAGCATTATTCAAATTCTTGCAAATGGTTCAACATTTATGGACATAGAGGAAAGGTGGCCACACTTTAAAGAAGAACCTCAAATTCTCAGGCTTTCTCTAGCAACTGGCAGTGTCAACCCATTTGGAGAGATGAGATACATTTACTCGATGTAGCCTATTTTTGTTATCAATAATAACCTTCCTCCATGGATGTCAATAAAGAGGGAGCACATTATGTTGGCAATTATTTTTGAGGTATTTTATTATTTAATTGCTACCTAAATGTAATTATAAGTCTAGGAGTGAAATGACCACATTAGTTATCTGATGTTGTTCGTTCAACTAGGTAAGTACCAAGTGAAAGATATGAATGTATATATTGCACCTCTTATCGATATTTTTTGGTGTTATGGAATGGTTTCACTATGTATGATATCTCTAGACCAATTAGACAAAAACAATTTCAATTCCATGCAATGCATGTGTAGACAATTCACCCTAGGGTTGACAGATTTTTGTGGTATGTTATGCTGAAATCTAGTTGTACACGACAATACTAATTCCAAAAATGAACATATTTAATCCAATTGTATTGTTATCTTGTAGCTCTTTAAACAAATGGAAAATTTTCATGTCCAATGTGTGGTCCAAAGATGCAATCTCATCATTCCAAAAGTTTAAGAAAGCAGGTGTTTGATGAGAATAGACACTTTCTCCACAAAAATCATAAGTATCAAAGTGCCACAAAATATCTTGTCAATAGAAAAGAAGAGACTAAATCAAAGCCACGAAGAATGACACCTCACCTATGGTAGTTGGAATATAATAAAATTATAGGTCATTAAGGCATCATTACTGACCACCTTCCAAAGGGACTAAAATTTTATCCCATAGAATTTAGTAGGTAGCGCTACTATGAGTAGCTACAAATTGTGCATTTATTTGGTACTATGCATACTAGAAGAATGTAATAGAGACACTATGTAAAATATTGGATGGAAGTTGTGACAAAGAAAACTTGCCAAAATTTGTAGTGACATTCATGATGCCAATCATGCAATGAAAAATATTATTGAATCAAATAGCAATGGAGACAGATTAATGCAAGTGCCCTTCCTTGGTTATTAATGGAGCAACAAAGTAATTCCATAAAAGAAGTCATACAAAAAAATTGATTTCCTATAGGATTTGCTGCCAATATAAGAAGTTTCATATCAAAGAAAAGTGAATTTCGCCCAGGGCTGAAAACACATGATTGGCATGCCTTCATCAAGGTAAGTCACGATCTTTTGTATTTACAATATATATTTGTGAAGCTACATTCAATTTTCATTGTATTACATCTAAAAAGAATGAAATGATCAGTTGACAATTGTTACAGTATGTGCTACCCCTATTGCTCCCAAATAACTTCAACAATAATATCAAATAAGTGATATATGATATTGGAAAATACATGAGATAAGAAGTGACATTTGTTCAATATATCAAACAAATAATATATTGTGAAGTTTTGTATTTATATGTTTTTTTTGTCTTGAATCCCTTGTAGGTGGTTTTCATATAAAGAAATCTATAAAGAAGATATAAAATATTGGAAGAAAATAATTTATCTATTAATGTGTGAAATGCAAAAGTGTTTACCTTCAACTTTTTTCAATGCACAAGAACACTACCTCATACACCAAATTGAGCAGATTAAATTGTGTGGACCTATACAGCCTTGGTCAATGTGGATGGTTGAGAGAGAGTTAAAAAATTTGAAGGGTTTGGTTCAACAAAGAGCATGTCATGAGGGTTCTATGATTGAGGGATATATAGTATACCAGATGATGGTGTATATTACTCAATATGTTCCTAATCTTGCAGCAAAGACCCATATAGATTGCATTTGGGATCTCAACTCCATTAAAAATTTCAAAAGGGAGTACTTGGTGGGGAATGGTAGATTTAGGAAAGTGAAAGGTAATAAATTATGAGATGTTATTGTAATTAATTAATTCTTAATCTTCAAAATAAATCTATTGTAAGTCATCTATTTATTTTTGTACAACTGCTAAAGAGTGTGATGAAATATAGTTGTTTATTGCAAAAAAGCAAGATTGGATGATGATATGGATTGAACAATGTCAACAATTTGGTCATAGATTAAAATGGGAATCCATGTCTTCATTGGTTAAACAAGATCATTATAATGGAGATCCCAATGTTACACAAAAGGAAATAGATTTAGCATATGGTTTAAGAGATCTCTGGGTACTTATAAATTTGTTAATCAACAATATGTTTTTGAACTCATGATGCAATAATTTATACATGTTTGACATTATTGTAGGTGAAACACCACAAGGCTATGTTATGAATTGGTTATAAATTTTACATCAAAGATTTAGATGACACAAAGAGAACTTGTGATTCTGGGATAAGTGCAGTCTTCCAAGTGATCAATATTTCATCTAGAAATGTCTTACATCCTCGAGAATCTCAAAATTGATACTATGGAATTACAGTTGATATACTTGACTGTGACTTTAATTCCTTCAAATTAGTCATCTTTTTCATCAAATGGTACAGACTATGACTCAATCAACATGATCTTGATAGAACTATTATTGAGCATGAGAATGGATTTCCAATGATTAATACAAAGTTGCTTGAGCTAGCTACAGATGAGCCCTATGTCCTTCCAAGCCAATGTGAGCAAGTATTTTACTCAGAGGTTGCATATAAACTAGGTTGGTCATTTTTTGTTAGACATGATCCAAGGGGAAAGCCAATAAGTATAATGCAATGGAAGAAGAAGATACCGAGGAAGAGTAAGAAGTGGATCACAATCAAGAGATAGTTGATGATGTTCCTGATGCAAATGATGTTACTACTAATCACGATGATGATGCTTCTACTAATCATGATGATGATGATGATGAGGAGGAGGAGGAGGAGGAGGATGCTGATGATGACAATGATGACTAGGATAGTAGTGGTGATGATGTCAATGACGATGATGATCCTGATGATGAGATGGATGAAGAATAATATCAATGATGAGGGGTTTGATTAGCTAATGTTGGAGGGGAGTTTTATTATCAATGAGAAGAATAAAATGTATAGTTATGTGATCAATGCTTATGCTATTCAATATTCATTTCTTGATAGATCAATGATTAATTTGATTAACTTGTCATGTACCTTTTACTATTTATAATTCATATATGATGCTAATATGTGATTTAATTTTGAGTAAATTTATCATGAAGTTTTTAGCTAACATAAGACAACTAATTTACTATTGTATATATCCAATGCCATTTTATGAGCATCCCACATAGTCTCATGGATCATCAGGTATAAGTTAGTACACCCCATAGAGATTAATGTCTTTTACCATTTGTAAAATATCTCTCTCATTTCTATCTATCTCTCTTATTTTGTGGAGTGCAAGTACTAGTGAATATGTATTTTCCAAATTTGTCTTCCTTGAGCAAGAAAAATGTAGGAATGGAAGAAGAAAGTGAGACATTTAGTATGTCTAAATCAAGGAGATCAACTCAAAGTCAAAATTTCATAAAGAAATTCAATAAGCACGTGAAATTTTTCGTTGATCAAGGGGAGCATGTTCTTATGATGATGAGAGTGAAGGTGACTCCAATGTTCCCTTTAGGTACAAACATATATAGAAAGAATGGGTCCCTAATGAACTTCCTCCATTAAACATTGATTTTTGTGTTGGAGAGAGGATATATCATATAACACCATCCTCAATGCATGGTTTGGGCCTATTTTCCATGGATGGCATAAAGGTCTCTTACAAAAAGATTATTGAATTGATGGAGTATGTCAAACCTTGCTATGATTATAGTAGTTGGATGCAGATTATTAGATATTAAAAAAAGTATGTGTAGATATGCAATTGCAAAAAAATATATACAACAAAAAGTTAGTGAAAAAAGTAAAACAATAGCTAACAAATTGCACCAGACACTCTTCAATTGTAGCCTGAAAAGACTTGTTCTAGTTGTTTATATCATCACTGAGATTGGAAGCCTCATAAGTACAATGCATGCTCTTGTGCATGAAAAAATTAAACTAATAGCTAACAAATTGCACCAGACACTCTTCAATTGCAGCCTGAAAAGACTTGTTCTAGTTGTTTATATCATCACTGAGATTAGAAGCCTCATAAGTACAATGCATACTCTTGTGCAAATGCCTTGCCAAATTAGACATGGCACCAACCATTGCTATAAAAGCTTGTTATTTTGACTATTGTGCAAGGATAAAAAAAATTTCAATGATATTAATCTGCATTTGAGGTTGTTGCACCACATTCTTGTGATCAAGATGTTTAATGAGCATGGATAATAGAAAATGAGTAGAATGGCTTGCAAATTGACTAGCAAAAAAGCATGAAATATCATAAAATATTAAAATGAAAAGGTGAACTTGGAATTTGGAAATAGTAAATAAAATATTTACATATAAATTATAATTTAACCAAAGTATTTTGAAAGTAAAATTCAAAATTAAAATCAGTAGTTATCATTTATAAACCTAGAGATGTAGCCAAAAAAGGTGATAAATTTAAAAGTTCATTTCCTTTATTAAATACACATGTTGTTAGTATAAGAATTTTCCTTAGGGAAAAATTCACCCAAGAACTAAGAACTCAAAGACAATAAAACTATTGACCAGAAAGATTATGATCAGAATATCGATATGTATTTGATTCAATATGAACGAAAGTACACTAGGAGTGCCTGTATATAAAGCCCTTTGAGATGCATCTACAATGCCTAGGAATCAACATCATGACAAGTCATACAACTAGGCACATGTCCACCAGATATGGGTTATCCTCCATTAAGCACAAAAGTAAGTGTGATGATGAGAGGATAAGCCTACAAGGGTGTAACATGAAAATTTATATTATAGACAACATGTGCTAAAATGGGAGTGTGAATAACTGTGTTGTCTACATGACAACTCAGTTAATGATGCAAACTCTAGTGTTGTTATAGACACCATGTTCTGAATTAGAGTTGCATACTTCTATGTTGTCAACATGACAACTCATAAAGATATGCAAACTCCTAAGTGTCTCACAAAATAAATAATAACATAATGCATTAACCTAAGTAAACTTAAGTGTAAATAGTAAATACATATTTTTACCAACACCCTGCCTTAAGTGAAACTTAGGGGAATGCCCTTAAGCTTACAAAAACTAGGATGAAATGCATAATGGGTCTCGACTACTAGGCCATTTTAGGTACCCATGTACATAATGAAATGCAATCTCTCATAAAGTAGAGAAAGAGGGAAAACCTCATCGGAAAAACCCTCCCCCAAAAAGAGAGATGAAAAGACTAGATGCATGGATGGATGGAGTCATCAAGAACCCTTAATTACGACATACATCAAGTATATACAATAGTGAAGAATGAGAAGAACAAGACCTCGTAAGAGGAAAAATTCTCCCTCATAAGAAAGAAGAGGAAGAGAGACAAGGTAGTCCCCCCTAATGAAGAATGTTGACCAATGATTGCTACTCCAAGGAAGAAGTTGGTCCAAGAGTGTTGAATGATGTTCCTCCCCTTTGGAAGAAACAAAGGCAAATGTGCAATCCTGAAGATGTATGATGGCCCTAAAACCTGCTCAAGTGGCCTTATGTCGATATTGATGGTCTCCCCTTCCAGCACTAATGAAAAGAACAAATGTAGATCTAGCAAGGATATCTATAGAACCTATCCCATTGAGCCATCTATCTCCTCAACTATTAAAGAGACCTCTAACAACTACTCTTCATAAGGATCAACAATCATGTCAACCTATAAAGATTGATCATGTAGAGAATGGACATGAGGGTCAGAGTGAGCCCTCAAAAAAACTATAGAAGGATCATCTTTATCAAAGAGAAGAGGTAAATCATCAAGGTTGTCTCCCGCAGTGTGTGACTCCATGAAAAAACTTACAATGTCTACCAAGAAGTCATTAACTGAAGCTAGAGCTAGAAGACAAGAGGTAGCCTATTGTGTCGAACCTATCACCATGGCAATGTATGCATGTGGACTATACTAATTCCATGACCTCTTGTTGTAACTGTCAATAGAACCCAACGTGTTTGAATTTTTTGAAGCATTATCACCAATGTCACTATCAGTTTCCACAATGTATGAAGTGTAGAGAGGATTAGAGGATAAGTTGGGTGAACTTTACTTCAAGTGTACATCCTTCTCCACAAATATCTCATGATTCTCTGGATCCATAAGTCTGTAAGCCTTAACACCGTCTTCATACCCAATGAAAGTACAAGGCCTAGGTAGTGGTGCCTTGCATCCTCTAGAAGATAGGTTTTCCCATGCTGGATAATTGAAGACTCTAAAGTGACTCACAACTAGTTTTCTACCACACCATGCGTCAAAAGGAGTCTTACCATCTAAGGCTTTATGAGAAGACCTGTTAAGTATGTGAGTAGCACTACTAATGGCTTCAACTTCAAGTGTAGGATCAAAAGACTTAGCATTAATCATGCAACTTGCCATGGTCTTAAGAGTTCTAATCCTCATAGCTACAACATATGTCTTGCGCAGACTGAATGCTAGTGGATTCTGAAGATCAATTCCCTCAAGTTTGCAAAAGTCTTTAAGTCTTTTGTCCACATATCTACTTTCATTATCCATCTATAGAACATTGATGGCTTTCCTTGATTTATGTTCAACATAACTCTTAAAGGCTTGAAGCTTATCAACCACTTCATTCTTATGATAACAAAAGTAGACCCATGTGAAGCGTGAAAATTTATCAACAAAAATAAGGATGTAGTGGCCTTAGCTGACTGATGTTACTGCAAAAGGTCCTGCTAAAACCATGTGAACCAACTAAAGAACAACTAGTGCTCTTAAATATTTCCCTTTATCATACTTCTCCTTGAGATTCATATCCATTGAACATGATGAACACTCACCCTTAGAAAATTTGATGTTAGGTAGACCTTTGACCATGTGTGTTGAGTAAAGTTGTTGAAGATAGCAGAAGGCAAGATGACCAAACCACTCATGCCATAGTTTGATTTGTGAATTAGATTGAGTTAACAAGGCATGTAAAGGAGACTTAGGCACAAAGTAGGAGAAGGAATAAAGCCTCTTGTCATGATTGGCTTTCCCCACTGCAACCAATGAATCATCTTTTAGACTTCGCACCATCACTGAATCTGGAAGGAACTCAACTTTGTGACCATCTCCAAGGTGAGTGATTTGGTAAACTAAGAGGAGTTTGGAGCTAAGGTTTGGAACAAAGAACATCTTTGAGTTTCCCATTTTCCATTTCCACATGTCCTTTACCTTCAACTACCATTTTGGTATCATCTCTAACAAAGATGTGTGGTACTTGTGACTACTTCAATAAAGAAAAGTCTCCCTTTGAAGAACCCATATGATAGGAGGCACCTAAATCAAGAATCCATTTTGATGAAGAACTTACATTTGCCATAAGTACTTGCCCTTTTCACTTTGAAGAGATTGGAGTTGAATTCTTGGAGGTACCTAGCACTTGAATTTTCTTCTTTCTGAGTAGGTTTTCCAACTCATTGATTCTCTTAGTCTTGCAATGATGCTCATCATGATTTATCTTTTTGCAATATGCACAAAAAGTTTGTCCTTCTTTTCATTACTTTCCTTCTTGTTGGAAGAAGAATTGCCTTGCTGTAAGGAGGATTATTGTGTCTCAGACTATGATTTCTGCTTCCACTACTTCTTCTTCTTGTTGCTAGAACTTTTCCCTCCTTGACTTGATTGTCCTCATCACTAGATACCAATGCTTTGGTCTTTGATTATGTGAGAAGTCCCAAATCTATCAAGTGAGATTGTTCAACAATCAACATCTCTGTAAATGCATCAAATATAGGCTTTGGGAAAGCACTTCCAATGGTCAACCTGTGAGTATTATAACTTGAAACAAAGGAAGCATACTCTAAAGGTAGCCTCTTTAGGATGAGATGAATCAACTTGTCATCCTTCATGGGATTTCCACAATCTTTAAGTATTTCCCTTTACTCATTGGCTTTGTTCATATAATCCTAAATTTTCTCAAAGTTCTTTGGATCCAAGAGGAGTAGATCATTCTCAATCTAGAATCCCTTTTCCTCATCCACCTTACCATACAATGATTCAAGTTTATCACAAGCAAGGTTTTGCTTCCATGAAACTGGCAATGTTGAAGAAGAGATCTCTATGTACACAACTCTTGATAATTCCTAAAGCCCGATTATCTATAATTTTTCAATCAATGAGTTCTTTAGCATCAGTGAGTTTTGGAATTGTACCATCAACATAAAGATTTAGACCTTTTGCCATTAATCTACTCTATACAATATCTTTCTATGTAGAATAATTGTGTGAAGTTAGAAGTGGACCTTTAGATGAACCCATGATGCAGAAAAGTAAAAGAACACAAGAGAGACACACGAAAAAATATAGTACACACCCCCCCTTTTCACTCAATCAAAAGACCCCCCCAAGAAAGATGCTTTTGGTACTTTATATGTAGTGTGTGTACAATAGGCCACTTGTCAAAAAGTACAAAGTGGACTTTTGATTTTTTTGTATACAACTACCTTTTGAGGCCCAAATATCTCACTAAGCACTGTAGCTCAAATGTACAACAATTTTGAAAAGTAATCAAAGCATTACAATGTAGAAAAAGCCCTAGTTTTGAAAGTGAGATTTTTGTCCACACAACCCTAGAATTTGACTATAGATCTAGAAAGTAGACAAAAAATAATGCACTTTCAAAAAATGGAACCTATTTTTGTGTCCAGATGAGCTCGTACGAAGAGTTTGAAGTTACAATATGTAGGATTGAATAGGTACAGTAACCAAAAAATACAATTTCTAAAAAATCCTTGCATCAAAACCAGAAAAGAACACCACCATTAAAAATTTAGGAAATTCTACCCAAAATCAAAAAAATTTGCACCTTATTTGGAGTCTAGTTGAGAGGGGTCTCGATAGAAAACTATGAGCTTAAATTTAATGGTCAAACAATCATTGTAGTAGTTAAAAAATTCCTAGAAATCACAGTTAGATGGCCATCAATTTTAACCTTGTGTCTGGCTAAAATCAACAAAAAAATAATTGTCTAGTGATGTGGTAGCTGATTAGACTACTGATTGGGTGTACAATCGCATGGTACAGTGACATGTGGCTGTACAAAAATTAGCACATGGTAACTGCACATCATAGATGATGTGTCAAGGTCAGCAAATAAAGATGTTGACCTCACAATATACTTGTTGTTGACTAGGTGAACACACGTGTTGCTCTGCTAGTGGTGAGGTGTACAACTTGTCCATGTGTACAGACAAGGTAGGTGGCTAGGTCCACTAGTGGGGGAACATGTATCTTCATGTAGAGAGGCCACATGTTAGGCCAAAAAGAATATGCAGATGCAAGGGCCAAAACTTGCAACGATGTCAATGTCACAAAAGTGGACCACCAGGTAGATTTGCGTGTGCAGCAGTGTTGTCGACGATAAACTAAAGTAGTGACTAGAACTTGCTTTCCAAGCTACCGAAAGAATTAAACATTTTCCAATTTTGTGAGATTTAATCCCACATGGGTGGGAATTGTAACGAGTTGAGTGATGAAAAGGGTGAGCCTGCAGATGTTAATACATAGAGCCTGTCAGTGGTGGGTTTGTCTACCATGTTGTGTCTGTCACTGGCATCTGGCCACTAGTGGAGTCATGGCTAGACTTTGAATTGGTCGATCTTTAGCTTGGATGAATTTTGATTGTCATGTACCCATACTATAATGAATGCCCACTGAAATAGAATATTCCAACAACCGTATAAAGTTGGGGTGTGATTGCCTAGTACCTATAAAAAAAATTCTTTGCTAGCCCGACTGGGCAAAAAAAAATCCAAAAATAGAAGAATTTGAAAATACAAAGAAATAATTAGATCTAAAAATTAATTAAATAGATTTGAAAAATGACCATACTCGAATTGCAAATTGAGGCCTCTGGGTACCGATTTGCAAAAAAGAATTGCCTCACAATCAACTTTAGCCTAGGGTAGCCGAATTTATAGCTGATCTTCACTGAATCAACATTTTGGATGTAATGGTGAGGTCTGTTCTAGCTTTAGATGCTCCCAATTTATGCGGTACTCCAGATCTGGGTTGAGGTGTTGAAGCAACAATGGTCTCAAATGACTATGTGTAGAGAAATTGTCCAAGCTCTGATACCATGTAAGAATTTTCCTCAGGAAAAATTCACCCAAGAACTAAGAACTCAAACACAAGCAAAACTGTAGACTACAAAGACCATGATTAGAATACCGATATGTATTTGATTCAACATGAATGAAAGTACACTAGGAGTGTCTGTATATAAAGGCCTCTAAGTTGTCTCTAGAATGCCTAGGAATCAGCATCATGATAAGTCATATAACCAGGCACATGTCCACCAGATATGGGTTATCCTCCATTAAGCATGGAAGTAAGTGTGATGATGAGAGGATAAGCCTACAAGGATGTAACATGCAAATTTATGTTGTAGACAACATGTGCTAAAATGGGAGTGCAAATAACTGTGTTATCTACATGACAACTCAATGAATGATGCAAACTCCAGTGTTGTAGACACCATGTGCTAAATTAGAGTTGTGTAGTTTTTTATTGTCAACATGACAACTCATAAAGGTATGCAAACTCCTAAGTGTCTCACAAAATAAATAATATAATAATGCTATATAATAAAATAATGCATTAACCTAAGTAAACTTAAGTAAGTGTAAATAGTAAATACATATTTACACCAACAATTAGAAACATATGAAATTAGTATTAAATATCCACTAAAATATAGTGTTGATTAATATAATTATAAAGTTCAACTTGTTTAGATACAATCCTAAAGAGGTGCCAAGAAATTGTCTGAAAGAATAAGAAATGCCTATAGACAAGGAAAGTGGAGTTTTTGCTAGCAAAACATAGATGTTAGATAGTAAAGGAGTTTCATCACACTAACTTGTAACTCTAGGGTTGAAATATTATGTTTTCCTTTACAAGTTATTGCCTAAGTATATTGTGTATTTCTTTACTTGGACACAAAAGTTGGATTACGGAAAATGCTTTCCTTAGGAGTTAGATTATTTATCACAACCTTGTAAAGGCATGGTCAAATTTGGCAAGTTGAAGAAAATGGATATCTATTTGTTTATGCTAATTGATGGTAGATTCTAAATGTGCAACAATGATTACAATGTGTGGGATTCATCACTAAACTATACTTATGTTCTTGTTGACCTATAACTTCAGTACAACATATATGTATAAGCTTCAAGAAGAGATGCACAACATTGTACTTGTACCCTTTCCATGTGATAATTTAAACATATTCAATCCTTGTGATACCACTTATTCCATTGGCACAATTAAAAACTGAAATAAGAGCACTACTTTCTAATTAATTTTTGTGATCTGATTTCAATTAACCTTTGTTGAATATTAGTTTGATCTATGTTCATTCACTAGGGAAAAGACATTTTTTATATTTTCTTAATGAAGTGTGGATGTAGATGGAACTATTTTAAAGAGGTCAGGATTCCTTGTTTGTCAACATGGTTGTTGCATCTTGTCAATGAGCCTTGTCACAACATACTAATTCAGAGATGGAATATATGTGCTTGTAGAGTTCAAATCATAGTACACTAATTTCAAGTTTCCATCTTTCTTTCACATTGACGAGCATTGCTCTTGATCATGAAAGTAAGTATTTATTTTTAAACTGCTTTAGTTATTTGAGGACCTTCTATATGAACCTAATGCATGTCATTGCCAATGGACTTAATCAGCACAAATAATTTTCTATGATATGTTTGATATTTTTATCTCAAAGTATGGCATCCAATGGTTTAGTGAATAGCTGACTCCAAATATATTTATGATCTATGTATTAAATATATGTTGTTTAACTCAAAAAAAACATACAAAAGTTATGTTTGGCCTTATTTGAGAAATCTTGTATGTTCAAGTGGTAGAAAATGTGATCCAAAGGATGTGATCATTACACCAGTGTGGTCCTTATTTTCCTTAAGACTTAAGTCATGCTTTTCTTTTTAAAATTTTGATGTAATGTTGTTATGCATTGTTTAAGTCTCCAATATGATCCATATTATTTCAATGACTTCAATCATGCTTTAAAAGATATTAAAATGTTAATTCAAGGCTTGTCCTCTAGCCCACGGATCAAAAGGAGATTTAGGGCGGGTTTGCGTGCATGGAGACCTCAACCAAGTTGGAAAAATCTAAGAGGTGGAAGGATAAAACTTTATTCAATCTATGCATTGTCCTAAAATTTTACCTTGCATCTAAAATAACTACTCACAGGACACTTTATCAAACAATCCAATACCTCATTCCTACCACAACTAGAATGGAGAGAAGAATTTTAAGTGAGAGATCTACATATGTTGCACACCTGCTATTTAGAATTTGTTCTACCAACTTCTTCATTTTTTCACTACCAAATATTTATAAGTGAATTCCATGATGATAGATGAAATAGGAAATTGAAACCATGTGGAAGTATGTGAAGATAGTTGTGTCAATTTGGGGTATTTAGCTAAAATGGTATGCAAACCAAATTTATGATTCCACATTTTGGATGAATGCCTATGAGAGCATAGTCATGAGGTACTGGCTAAAATAATTCATACATAATAGCTTTTCCATCCTAACTAGTGGGTTTATAGCCATTTGCAGAGCTCAGGGATACTTGGTCATTCATCCCATATACACATTCAAATATTCCATCCATTGTTGATTGTACCTGCACATGCAGAGAATTCACTCTTTATCTTATTTATTGTCATTTCAAATGCATCAGCATATAACAATGCAAAATGTCAAAGCTCAAAATGGAACATGAGTAGGAACTAACAATAGAATACCAGAACTACCACTTTTTTTTTTATAATTCAACAAGCCATAAAAATTGCGATGACTTATCTAATCGGTAGTCATTGCTCCAACAACATTGTCATTGCATACCATCACAATTGTGATGGACACTTCTAATAGATGGTCATCAGTCTAATAGCATTTTTGTTGCATACCATTATTGTTGCAACATCCCCTTCTGATAGATGGGCGTTGGCCTTGTAACACATTCGTCACACTTGCAATGGTAGACCGAAAACATTGTTGGAATTCTTTAGAATAACTGGGGGGGTGAATCACCTATCCAAGGTCTAGATGTACAATTAAAAAATCTAAATGTCTATTAGACCCATATCATAAAACCTTATCATGCATGTATTCATTATATCATACAATACTTAAACTTTGTAGGTTACTGTCCTAGGTCAAAATTGTTGGAAATATAAGGTAGGCTAGGGAACTAAGAGGGGAGGGGTGAATTGGGAACTAATAAAACTTTAACTCACTTCACCAGTTAATCCTTCATATATAATTTTGTTCTAACTGCATGCATGAAAGAATGAAAGTGATAAAACTTTCATAACACTTTGATACAAGATATGGTGACCCAAAAACCTTCCAAATAGAAAGTAATACTAGGGTGAGGATGATACCCACAAGCTTTAGTACTGCAGCATAAAGTTGGCTTGTTAAGGGTTACAATTGACCATTTCTAGTGATCTGCCCTGTTAGGAAAAATAAGGATTGTTAGGTCCACCTTGTTAAAAGATTTGCAAACATACAATGAAGTATGCACTCTGTTAGGAGATTTAGCAAAAGACTATTAAGTCTACCCAGTTAAAGGATTTGATTGATGCACATGTTAGGATAAATTAGTGGCTAATCTTTGATCTAAAACTTTGATTTTCTAAATGAGATTCCTTGAATTTCAATGATCACCTTACTATGATAGATAAGTCTTTTTGTCCCTTATACTGCTTGTAGCCTTCTTCAGTTTGCACTAATCTTCTTTTACTTCTTCACATACTCATACTTCTCTGTATTGGACATGGTATAACACATTACATATATATATATATATATATATATCAATCCACTTTATTACTTCTAGATTTGGCTACAATACCAAATTCATCATAATTCACAAATTCAGCCCATTATTGTAACTTAGGTTCTAAAAAAAACTTGGTGATGTTCTGACACTTAGCAAACACTATCAACACTCAACAAACTTTGGCACTTGATTGAAGTTGAAGCTTGGTCCATGTTGATCACTTTGAGTAGTACAAACTTGGTTAGCACTGTATGACTTGGTGAACACTAAGAAACTTGGTAAATACTAAATCACTTGATTGACACTGCATGACTTGTTCAACATTGGATTCTCTTTGTTAACACTATGAGCTCAATAGACACTAATATACTTGGTTGAGACTACAGGGCTCAGTTAACACTAAGATCTTCATCACTTCTTCTAGATAGCTCAATAGACTCTACTATGCTTGGGCAATAGCATAAACTATCCTAAATGGTTGGTAGATACTATGAAGCTCGGCATGAACTACAACGTGATTGTCTAGCTCAGTAGCAATTGAAACACTTGGTTAACACTTCTAGAACTATGATAAGTTCGATAGCAACTAAAGAGCTCAGTAGCAATGTAACCAATTGACTAAGTGGTAAGTTAGTTATAGAAAATTGACCTTAATGTCAATAATCTCCCCCTTTGGCATTAGTGACAAAAATACTTATCATACAAAAAAATTGATTCCTCAAAATTACAAGTCAAAAACTTCCTTTATCAACATTTTGATTCTTCAACTTGGTTTCAACTTATTGTTGTTGTAGCTTAGTAAATTACTCTATTTTTCTAATTTTTCAAGTTTTCTTTTTGTAAACATATTTTCTTCTTATCTATACATCTACTTCATATTACTACTTCCCCATACATATATCTCTCCTATACATATATCTAGAGTATGATAATCTTCTCTCCCTTTTTATCAATAAAATATATTCTCCACCTTTTTGACATAAATGAAAAAGGTACAAAATATTTATATGTTAATACCAAAATGTGATAAGAAATTAGTGTGTACCTTCAAAATTATTACCATGGTCTTGTCCCAATTTTCTTGCAATACCTTGGATCCATGCAAGGCTATTTGTACCTCTGCTGATAGTTCCATCATGTGGTCAGCTACGGAGAAGTTATTATCATGGACCAATGTCTTTGCATGTGTAATATGCTTTTGCATCCATGCTTGGAAGAATTGTACCATGAATTTATGCAAGTGTGGCCCTAATTCTTGCTTCTTCCCTTAGCAATTTTGCCTAATGATTTGTCAAGTATCTAATATTTGTAAAGTGTGTAGAACTACAACTAAGATCGAGTGACAACTGATGTGAACTTGCCTTCATATCCTTATCTATCTTGGATAATTTATCCTTAATCTCCTTAGTAAAGATAGATGTTTCACTCAACTTGACAAATAAAGAAACAACATTATTTACAGATGTTTCCAGTGTAGCAAGAATAGTAGATAGTTCTTCTTGATCAATAACAATCTTCTATGATACTTACTCCAAAACTTTTTTTTCAAATTTTCTCTTTTCTCTCTGTAGCAATTTTTCTTGTCCATTCAGTTCTTCATTGTACTTGCAGATAATTTCAACTAACTAATCCAGAATAGGTTGTTTCTCATCAACCTCAATGCTCAGAGCATCTACAAATATGCTCTTGATATCCTCAAGGACTTGATTTTCCTTTTTCTTTTCTTCTCTAAGCTTTTTTTTCCTTGCTCTCTTCTTCTAGAGTTCTCCAAGGGTGTCAATCTCTTCAGGGGTGAGGTTAGAAGTATCCTAATTTGGAATAACAATGTCCTCATCTAGATCAATTTCCTCTTCTTTACCCTTTTCTATTGGGATAGAAAAATGAACAATTTATTTTCCCTTATTCAGAACTTTAGTGCTCGATTGAGAATGTGTCTCAATTGTCATTGCAGTAGCCATGGCAGAAACAATGGTTGAAAAAATAGGAATAGCACAAAATGTGCTAACAATAGAAATAACATTAACAACAGGAATACCTTGTTGTTTCTTGGTCAAGACTGATGCTCGAAAGACTTGCACTTGGAAAATGACATATTAGACACTTCAGTCATTAAAATACTTAGTAGAGTAATTCCAAAGATTGGTTGGGTGCTGAGTGATCTATTTGTAACCACAACCAACTCAATAGAAACCTTCTCTAATCCTAATTACACTAAGACTTTGCACAAAGAATGAGGAAAGGAAGTCATAACTTCTACTGCAATCTTTTCTGCGTCAGATTCCTTAATACTCTAAATTTCTAGAAGACTTCCTCTAGTGGCTTCTTTTTCTTCTTCCTTGTCAACATCATCAAGATCTACATTGTCTATTTCATCATCTCTAATTTCTACTTCCTCTTCCATGTCATCTTCTTTAGCATCTTTCTCATCTATTTTCTCAACATAGTCACTAGGCTTGTGTAGCCCATAGATATTTTTCCATGTGGTAGTATTAAAATTCACCATAGATTCAATATACTTTAGCAATATTAGACATATATTGAATTTAGGTGTAGGCTTCTTCTCATTTATTTTCAATTATTCCTTCACCTCTTTATCACTGAGACTTGGCATAAGTTGTCTCAAGGTTTGTTTACTAATGTCTTTAGCAACTTTCAATGAATTATCCCATCGAGGTTTGACTACTTTCAGAATTACATCAGGAACTTGTTGTGTTAATTCATTAGGTGAGTACTTCCACTTATCCAATTTTTCCACAAGGGAATCCTAAATTTTATTTTTCTCCTCTTGGCTCCTAGTCTCATACTTAAGAGAATTAAAATATGTCATACTTGTTCCATATTCCAATTTCTTCAATTTTTCTTGAAGGGTAGGGGTAGACCTCTGAAATATAATATGTTCAACTTCATCTTGTTCACCCAACTTCATTTTCCTCTTGGATTGTGGATCTTCTTGTGAACACAAAAGAGGAAGACTTTGTAGGCTTGGTTATTGTAACCTTCCCTTTCTTCTTGGGAGATTCCTCTTCCTCAAGTTTTGCTTCCTCTCCATTCTCCTCTTCATCTTCTTCTACTACATCATCTCCTTTTCTCTCTATCAGCATGAGATGAGAGCTTGATTACTTAGTGTTCTTCATTATTTTCTCTATCCTTCTTCTTCCTCTATTTATTGCTTGGGGTAACTTAATATCAAGCTTAATTCAGGCCTTAGCCTCTTTATATGTTTCCTTAAGATCCACAAGCTCATTTAGTAGAGCCTCAATGATATCCTCGGTGTCATCTATGTTAACCTCATATTCTAAAGTTTTAACTAATGCCATTCTAGGCCTAACTACCTAAATGTAGGCTTTGTCACAGTCAACCAAAAAATAGATATCCTAATCATAATCTTCTACTAGTTTCCTAGGTGTTGGTAAATAGATTATTCTTTTTTATTTAACTCTTAGATGCCCAAATTTTATGAACAATATCTAATTACAACAGTTGGAAATTTTCTTCTAAAAAGACTAACTTTCCTCTAAATTATAAGGTACAGCTCTCTATTGCAGATTTGCAATGAATTATGTTTGTTCCTAAATATAAAGAGGGGTATCTTCTTAACCCAAGAATAGGAGAGGTAAACTGAGCCAAGCCTATATAGGATCTAACTTAGGCAAGAAAACATTTCAAAATATTAATTAAATTTATAAACTCACACATCTTATGAACTCATAAGGCTTAAAGATTCAATATTGCATACTAACTAATACTAATTGATTCAGCAAGAAACTAAATATGGAGAAAGAAAGATTAACTAGAAGGAAATATCTAAGGGATCTCTTTTGAACCTATGATGAAAATACTTATCATATTCAGTTCGCTACCTCAAAATAGGGGAATGAAACTCTGTTCATTCCTTTTTTTAATTCAGATAAAAGAGAAAAACAAACAAACAATTAACAACTAACATAATGGAATAGAAAATAATTAACACAAAATACCCTTCAATTGATTCTGCAACATCAAGTATTTCACAACAAAAATTAGCTAGCCTTTTATTAATCTTTCAATCAAATACATATAGGATTCCAAGATGACAGTTACAAAATAAGTTTAATTTGTTCATCTTCTCAAAAATGACAAATGGCAAGGAGCCAGTTTATCGATTACAATGATTACATTAAAATATAGAAAGGGGCAAAATATGAAACACTTCACCTTCTTTGCCTTTTTTTATTTTTTCCAATAGACCTTAGTGGCTAAAATGATTAGAATTAGTTCTTCATGCCTATGGACATGTACATTAGTATATCTCAAGATCCATTCATAATGCTCTCTAGCCAAATCCTTGATAACACTCAAATGATCTTGTATTTCCTCCATGGCCATGTGTACACAGCCACCAAGTTTCTAGAGTTCAGAAACTCTATTCTGATGATCAAAAGATATCTCTATCATGCTATCTATGAAGTTGGAGAAGTTTGATTGCATGACAGATATTCCAATAATTCCCTTTCCTTGACCTCTAGTTTGTGATTCTATATGCAAGCTTCTTAGGAGTTCATAATCTCTATCTTGATCTTTCTTCACTTTAGCTTCAATTTCATTGAGCCCTTCTTTTTTTGTCAAGATCATTTTGGACTTGAACGATATGCTCTGGAGCCATTCAAATAAAGGCTCATCCCCTTTAGGTAGTATCTTTGCTTCTGCAGCCTTCTTAGTCTTCATATGAGTGATCATCTTTAGCAGAGAGACACAATCTTCACTTTTTGTTCTCTCAATGGCCAAAGTGGCTCTATTTGATGAGATATTATCCTTCTCCATTTCCAACCTCAACATGGCATTTCCAATTTTCTCTATAATGGAGAGTCCCTCAAACTTGAGTTTCCTGCTCCACTTCCTACCGATCTACCCAAAGTGTTTGTCTTCTTGGAGTTAAGAGATGAGTGCTTGAACATTTATAGTAGTAGGATCACTGGTAATAGGCATCCTAGATACGCTCACCAATGGGGTGACCAATTTCTTGATGAAGCCATTTAGTTCTTATATTTTTGTTTTCATTCGAACCTTTTGACAACTTAAGGCTCTCTAGTTATCTTTCAATCACCTCATTTGTTGACTTCCATAAGCCAACTTTGATATCATTTCTAGCCTCCCCAAGATCCACTGAATGCATAGTAAAATCATCAATAGACATATCCTCAATCCTTCCCTCATTGGTAGGCTTTTCTATCTCCATTATTAGATGCCCTATTTCAGGGTCTTGTCTGAGGATGGACAAGGTCTTCTGCTTCTTGACCTTACAAAATGTTGATCTAGAGCAAACCACAAGAGATAAGGTATCCTTATTGGGGCACCTTCATCTTTCATCTTTCTCTACATGTCCAGAGTATCCTCTAACCATGAATCTATGACTATCACTTTGGAGTTTGTCCCAAAAGAACCTATGCTAAACATTTTACTCTTGATGGATTGATTGCTTTTGTGGTCAAAGAGAAGGGATTCTTTGGGGCTTGTTAAACAAGCTTTGAGAAATCTTGGCCTTTCTCTACCTCTAAGGTCTTCTTTATTGCCTCATCTGATTTAGTGGATTCACTGTCACTACTTCCTCTATCTCCTAAATCCACTACCTACACTTGAGGGCTACTCGATAGGAGAAGTACAACACTTATAGATAGAACTAGGCTACTGTGAGGTGAGGAGGCCTGAGTAACTGCACCATCTTTTGTTTCCTCTACCTTCTTTTTCTCAACTTTTGGCTAGGTTCCAATCACTAAGAGGGAGCCATCTTCACAAGTTTTAGCTATAGGAATTTTTTTTTCTAGAGGTTCATCACCTTCGCCTGATAGTTGAGTTGGTCCTTCAGTGATAGCCAAGGTTACAGATGATGTGCCACCTTGAGAGGAGGAAGCCACTATAGCTAGTGGAGAAGCTTGAGTGGGTGTGCTTTTACTTTGACTCCTTCTGGTTGTGGTCCATTCGACCCACTTCCCATTCTTTTTAATAATTTTTGCCATCATGATTTCTAGCTCTTCTCCAGCATCTTTATAAGGTTTTGAGCTAATAGGAGTATTTCTTAGCTTTTTTAGATAGGTGTTACTATACATATTTTTGCCATCATCTTCTACTCCATCAACATTGATATTAAATTTATACATCCTCAGTTGATCTACTGTAAGTCTATTGAAAGCATGATCATGACTCTCAAACTCATCTTTTCAATCACACTCCCAATCTACAACACCTCCCTTGCATATCCATTAGGATCAAACATAGACCTTAAGACCTCATACATCTCCAATTTATATTTTATTTTGAACACCTTTAGCATATTCTTTGCATCAGAACATGACTCACAATTGAAAGCTCCCACCTTCATAGGAAACTCATATCCTTTCTTCTTTAAACTCTTGCTTAGTATGTTCACTTGGATTGCTCACCTCACAATCTCGATCAACATGATCATATCACTAGGATATCTTGGTAGCTTCAACGGGAATCCATAAAAATTTGCAATACACAAATATGAAAAGGATGAGAACTGGATGAAATAACTCCCAAATTGACTAATGGTCACCATAGCTTTAGGACTAAATCTCCTCTTTGGACATCCCTAGAGCTCCTTGCAAATTCTCATGGTGAATGCATCATTAACTCTTATATACTTTGCATAACTATTTTCCAATTGTAAACATGGGTAGAATTCATAAGACTTCACATCATCATGAAAATTTTCCACCCTTGGGAGGCCTAGTCATAATTGTAAAGAAGCTAACATGTAAATGAGGAAGGAGGACATCTAGAATGCATTGAAGAATTTTGTAGCACTAAGAGCAATGGATAGAATCTCACTTACCTCATGAGCCCAATCAATATATTGGGTATCAAAACAGATGACTTGAACCAAAAAGAAATATTGCTCAACAAATTTTAAAGCTTCTACCTCACCTTTTAATTTGTGTAAGAGGACCATGATGTCGACAATCTCAGGTTTGAGATTAGTCCCAAACAGAGTCTTTGGAACCTTACTCTTGGTGCCTCGTGGTTTCTGAAACTATGATTGCATGATCTCTTTTCTCCAAATCATCTTCTTTGTGGAAAACTTAGAAACATCTCCTCCAAATGTCAAATCAAGTAATTCCTCATTTTTTGGAACTTAAAGGAAATTCACCATGATTTTCCTATCAATGGAGATCAACACTATGTCATCTAGCAATACAATCTATCTAGTGTTCAAGTTCTAGTGATTTATGCATTCATAGATTAATTCTAGAGCTTGGACTACAACTAGGAAACTAGCTACCTCAACTAGCTTGCATCCTTGGAGCTTCTCAATAATGGGATGGATTGGCTCTAATCTCACTCTCTTTTAAAAATCTTGCATATCATATAAATGGAGAGAAGTATCCATGAAATTTTGCAATGAAGACTTAATTTGTTCAACCTATCCAAACCTTCAAATCTAGTTACCATTTATATTTGAGATCAAATTTTGAATCTAGAAATAGTAAAGAATAAGAAATACATAGATACTAGCTTTTTGAAAAAGTTGTGCAAATTAATAGAATAACAGTTCAAGAAAGAATGGTAATTTTTGTAACTATTCATATTTCCATCTATATAGGAGTTTCAATTCATTCATTAATCTTTAGAATTCACACCACACAAATGAATTGAAGGAGAGACCTATTGAAATAGTAAATGCATGGTTTTATTGGATATCTCAATGTATTTTCACTATTTCATTGGCCCAAAAGTAACTTTCTATCTTCCCATAATTACTTTCACATTTTCCTTTAAGTTTCGTGAAGTTACAAATAGAGTACTTTGTGAGAAAATATCTACTAAGTTGAATTCTACTTAATAATTCTTTCGCACAATAGTTAGAATATTTCCTATGATCATCTTGAGAAGCTTTACACATAGATTGTGGGTCCAATCCACTTACAAACTTGATTTTATTTAAAATTAGGAAAATTGTCCTCATGGGTTAAAAACCCACTGAGGAGAAGACAATTTCCATTTCTCCGCCTAGGCCTCCCTTTTACTTTACCTTTTGACTATTATTTCCTTTGGGTTTAGAGTTTTCCAAAAGGAGTCTAAAAACTCATCAAGGACCCACCTTTGTTTCCTTTCCTTTAGAATTGCCTTTTGTAGGAAATAGACTTCATGGGTCGAAAACCAATCGAGGAGAAGTTGGTTTTGATTTTGTTGCCTGGGAAGATTATGAGAGTTGTGATGCATCTTGAATATTTCTTGAGGTAGATAATCATAAGAGGAATATTAATTTGTCATACAAAACCTTATTATCTTCTTATTTTGATCCAATTGCATCATTTGGTGCTCTTTGCGAGAAATCATCTTCATGGGTTGAAAACCTATCAAGGAGAAGATGAAGTTTGGATTTTTGCAAGCTTTTGCTTTTATGAGAAAATGATAAGCTACAAGTAGATGAATCTTTATAGATGATCTTTGTATGAGCAATGTGAATCTCCATCAATTTAGGCACTAAGCTACCTACAAAATGAGAAATGTGGAGAAGGGAAAAATGAAAAATCCAATGAAGACTCTTACCACCTAAGGGTGCTTAGACCTAGACTTGAACACACCTAGGAAATTACTAAGACACAAGAAATCACTTTACTACTCAGGTGCAGGATAAAAAAGTGGGGTAACACTAGGTATCCTATATTTGCTTTGCATTTTCTCCTTGAATATCTCAAAATAATTATCCATAATACTATCAAAGTTTTCTCCCATCTCTATTGTAAATTCATTGATTTGATACACTACTGGAGTATCTTTCTTCCATACTACAGTTCCTTTTGAAGGAAATTTTTTTGAAAATGGAAGAATAAACATGTCAAGAGAGAACCAAACTTACACAGATTGTTCTTTGATACTTAGATGTTTTCCATGTTCTTTCTCAACTAATTTAGCAACAACTTGGCAAGGTCAAAGGATAAATTGTTCTTTACCACCTTGTACGTCAAGTCAACTACTTCACAAGATACATTGTTCAATTGGTTTGAGCTGTAAATTTTGTTAGCTATCACATGGATGCCAAACTTCAATTCTATATCAATTACTCCACTTAGTTTTATGCCTCTTCCATCCCATTTGGCAAGAGACTATTTTACCAATTTGACCCGACCTAGGGTTTTTGTGGTCTTTTCTTTGTTCAACATGGGTAATCCAGTATTCCTATGTATCATCTTCTTGGTTATCAAAAAAGGATGATCTAACCATAACTGCATGTTATGAACATGACTCAAGATAAATCTAAGCCACTTGGAAGTCCCTTAGCATATGTAAAATATGTGTCAAACCCTTTGTCTCCAAATGTTTGTACTCAGGTTTTAGAACACCATCCACACAAATTTCATTTAATGCCTCATTCATCTCTAGAGTTCTAAGCTCTTGAATCAAATAGTCATAGAATGATTGAATGTCATGAACAAGGAAAACCTTAGGTGGAATCTAGGATTGTGCTCTAGTAGTGTCAAGTGCTTCTATTACTGCTAGTGTCAATTTGACTATGGGAGCCTTGGAATCCACTCCATGAATCAACATCTTCAAAACTTTCTTAATCTTGCTATTAGAAGATGCCATCACTTAGTCGGGTTTCAAACATGAGAGAAATCTTCAATGACAACTGCTTAAATATATCAAGGGCTTTGAATTCACTCTTTTCTCTATGCTCTAAAAATTTGTGGTGAAATAATACATTCAATTTCCTCCTTTTAATGAATTTCAATCTTTATGATCGCCATTAATGCTTTATATGCATATTTTCTCAGTGATAGGCTTCCCTCCACTTAGTTCGGTCTTTAATGTTTAGAAGACACCTTCAACTTGGTAAGGTCTTGAATTTCCATCATCACTCAATGATCCTTGTGTTAGAAATAGGGATTACTAAGAGGGGGGGTGAATCAGTAATCTACAAACTTTAGTCGCCAACTGGATATTATTACTCACTTTAAACCATGCATAATAAAGCAATAAAGTAATGTTGAATAGTATTAATAATGCACAAAGGTAACTCATAACACTATTTTTTTTAACTAGTGAAACCCTAGCGAAGGGAAAACCTCGGTGGGGATGATACCGACTAGATAATATACTGATATATAAATTCTTTGTTAGAGGATGGACCCTATTAGGAGTCAATGAGAAAATTTAGTATAAGTAGTCCCTATTAGGAGACTTTAAATCCCTATGAGGAGATTCCAACCCTATTAGTAGTTGTAGTATAATGTATGCAAGATAAGCCCACTGCCCAAACATGCAATTTCAACTACAAGAAGAGCTCATTGCTCAAACAAGTAATTTACTATTATTTTCCTTCCTTGTCTAATCTTTGATATTTAGCTTGATCTTAGATCACCAGATAGTTCATACAAAAATTCACATATATTTCTTTCACAAAAGTTTTCTCACTTCGCAATAACATGAACTCACAAATTCACATTCTTGATACACACTTATTATCGCAAGAAGTCCTTTGCATAAATGCCATGCCTTTACATAAAATATTGTTGGGTTTTCTAAGACCACAATTCACTTTTCCAATTTAGAGTAAACATATAGGATGTTGGCACTAATTGGACAAGTAATTGTTTTGCAACCAAAACAATTCTTTCCTTCAATTCTACTATCCTGCTTCATCAAAACATGATTAACTCTATTTTGTATAGTTTGTACAAACTTCTAAGAATATACACATCATCACTAAAAATTATAATATCTCCATGTACCTTCTCTTGTCATAATATGACATCTGCAACATGTTATAACCAAAACAATACATTGTTGTAAACCAAATTCAAACTTAGACAATTTTTTTGATAACCAAACACTAAGTATCTTTATTTTTGAGGTTTCCTATCAACATTTACATCATGTGTTTCCATTAATGACAACAATTACATATCACTATTAGCCATTTGTCAATAATCTCACCCTTTGGCATCGATGGCAACAAAATAAGGAAAATTGGCTAAGTGACAAAAATAAACATAAATAACATATATTACAATCTATTACAATGTTTTCAACTTTACATATATGCTCCCCCTTACAATATACTTCACATGTATCTCTCCTAAAAATCTCATATATACAATTTTCACATGAATCTCTCCCCTTTGACATCAATGACAAATGTCAAAATGTCAAGATTTAGTCCAAAAAACTATTCAAAAATTGCTGAAAATTGCTATCCTCCCTTATGCTTAAATTATCTACATATAATCATCAAAAATAGCCTTCAAACTATCCATACTTTGTTCCATGTCTCTTTTGTAGACTCTTCTAATGAGAGAATTGCATATAATGCATATGATGTAATCTCACCTACATTGATATCTAACTACAAAAAGTTTGAATATGTGTCCTTTGCCTTGACATATTCTTCTAGATGTTTCTCAAAAAATGATAACTTCAAAGCAATGGATTCTTTGAAATCAAATGTTCTCTTTAGTATCTTCTATTTTTGAAGTTCTAGTTTCTTGATCTCGCTATGAACACTAGCAACTTGACTCTCAAAATCATCAATTTTGCTAGATGGGTGCTGGATTAGGGTGAATAAAGCCTCTAACTCATTCATATTTGCCTCTATCTATATGCATGAATATGTGGCCTATGCTAACACACACACTTCAACATGGTCCTTATTTGTGGATTCATCCTGAAATGAACATTGGATTGTTCATCCAAAAATCAGTCGGCAAAGCGAGCTATTGCCTTCTATCTAGAGGGATTTTGCTTATTAAATATCCTTAGATTTGAGGTGTTAAGCAACCAGACCCTCTACGAAGGAAGGATTTGAAAGAAAATGCGACTAATCTATATGAGAATGCAGATTAATCTAGAATGGAGTATGCATGTTTAATCTAAGAACATGTAAAAGAAAGCTATGCTAAAATGTATGCATATTATGCTAAATGAGATTAAACTAGAAAATGAATATCTTATGAAAATAATGAGCTCAAATGAATGCAAAATCCAGTAGCAATTCGATGCTAATTCTCATTTAACCTCCAAAAATGAAGAGATGAGGGTCTCTTAAATAGACTTTCCTGGAATCCATCAACGATTGAGATCAATTTCAATCAATGGTCAGGATTAAAGGTGAAGTTCAGTCATAAAGGAAGATTACCAAATTAAAGGGAGTTAACTAACTCAGATCTAAGTGTAAGAGTCAGTCAACTCAGATAGACTTTAGTGTAAAAGCAAGTGATCTGGGTCACTTCTAATTTGATTAGCAGTGAACTGGGAATTTCCTTTTTTGAACTGAAGAGGGATTTTGGTGAGATATTTAATTTAATAAAATGAGATATGCTCTCATAATTACCTTTTTCTATTTAATTAAATAATTCTATTTAATTAATTAGAGGCACTTTTCATATTTAATTAAATAACTTTGTTTAATTAATTAGGAATGACTTCCCATTTAATTAAATAACTTTGATTAATTAATTAGAAGTAAGTTCTCCATTTAATTAAATAATTTCATTTAATTAATTAAAATAGGCATATTAATTAAATTAAATAGATTTAATTCCATAGCACATTAGCCTTAGGATATAATTTAATTTAATTAAAGTATAAATACTTAATAATTAAATTAAATATTAATCAATAGGTTTAATGTGACTAATATGAGTAAATACTATAGGAATTAAATAATAAGCATGATGAATGCAGATTAAGGTTTTCTGCATCTGAAAATTAAGTCAAGTAGCGAGTAGCAGAATAAGAATTTGCCTAATGACATAGGATTTAAGAATCGATCAGAAATAGACCAAAATTGGTTGAGATGGCAATGAGCCAATTTTGATGTATTACACTATCTAATTATCAATATCTTTATTCAATTTTTATAATAAGTTACACTTAACATACAAAGTTTTCCCTTCCTACTCCAAAGTTCTTTTATGCATGTATCAAGATTGACTAAGTCATTCTTGATGTTCTGGCAGATGGTGCTAAACAAGTTAGCATCATGGGAAATTTGAGCCTTCACCTCTACAACATTCAGCAAATTAGTAAACTCTTCATCAAAATATCTTAGCAGTTTTTGTGCTCTTAGTTTGGGATCTGACACATGTTGTATTGGCAATGTACTATGCAATCTATCAGTGACTTTGATCAAAGATCTTTGCAAACTTTTATCCATCTTATTCTTCTATAAAAGTTTGGATAAGGATGAAATCATATCAGTCTGATCATCATCATCTATAGCCAAACTTGTAAGAGAGAGTGGAGTAGATGAACTAGATGGTTTAGTCTCATCCTTCCTCTATTTCTTTGTTGCTTCTTTAACTTTCCTTTCTTCCTCTTCTTTACTTTCCTTTTCCTCTCTTTCTTTCTTCTCTTTAGATCTTTTCCTCTCTTCTTTCTTTGTTTTCCTTTTCCTTTCTTCTTCTACAATCCTTCTCTTGTCATCATTTTCCTTCCTTTTTCTATCTTCCTCAAGTGATTTTTTCTTGGCTTCCTCTATCTTTTTCTTTTCAACTTCTATTAGCCTCTTCTCTTTCTCTATTTATTTTAACTTTTCTTCAACATCCTCAGTATCAAGTACATTTGGTTCAAAACCACCAAATGGATTGGTATCATCAATGTTGATTGTAACATTGGTTTGATCAATTTTTATAGTATCACCACTTATTGATACTTTCATGGTTCTAGGAGCTAGAGGAGATGTTGTCTGTGATTCTGACAACATCTGACTAATAGTTGCTAATGTTTCCTTTCTCAACTTATCCTTCTCACCAACCATAAATAAGAATGGCCTCAACTTATTTCTTAAGTATGGAGCGAGGTTATTCAACAATTTCTTAATTTCATCTTCATCATCAATCTTGTAGATTGTCCTTAGCATAGAGTTTTGAAGTTCAAGGTCTTCTTCCCTTGTAGGAGTCTTCTTCTCTATGAGTCTCTCATAGACTTTCTGGTTCACTACTCCTTTGATATCCTTCACATTAAGATCATTTACAATGATATGCCTTACAATAGATATATCAATCTGATCCTTTTCAAACTTATTATATAGATCATATAAAAAATTCATCTGACCAAAGTTTCCCTCATTTGCAATCGTTATGTTTATCTTCTCAATCTTTGGCTTCTAGGGTTGTCAAGCTTTTCCTCCTTCTTGTTTAGGTGGATTCACCATTTTTGCTTGTTTAGTTTCCTATTCCTCAACCTCCTCTTCACTACTAGATTCAATTGTCAACAATGCTTTCTACCTCTTACCAGGCCCTATAGCCATTTGTTTGACTCTCCTTGCCATTGAAGTCTCTGCTTCAACCAATCTCTGTAATTTTCTCTTCTAATCACTAGGTTGAACATGGGACACTACTACATATGGAATGCTTTGTTCTGAAGTTGTCTTAACAACTAATACTGACAAGGGTTGTATGTCTAGTACACCTTGTTTCATTGTCTATCTCATAGCCTCAGATTCACTCTCTATTAATCTGGCCTCAAATAATGCCTTCTTCATTATTGATTCAAACTTATTATGAAATGCCTTTTCCAAGATTGTTTGATGAGCATGTTGTGTAATCTCATCAAATGTGACAAATATATATTCTGCCTTATCTTTCTCAGAATTCAACAATAGATCAATGTAGCTGATGAGGCTAATTATTGCCTCTATTTTATGATAATTTTAGACACTCTATTTTACTTCCACCAAGACATTTGTGAACTTATCTTTACTTGAACTAGTGATTAACCTATGGGTAGATAGTATATCATATTTTGCCAATATCATATATATAATTCATTATTTTACATAACCATCAGAATATGTGTTCTAATATTTGAATTTAATTTGATAATTCTTACTTTAAAATATATCTACATAATAACTAACCTATTAGCAAGGAAGATGAAGATGGTTAGAAGTATTCAAAGGGAAACATTGAAGATAGCCAACAACATTCAAGGAGAAAAGACATTAAGGTTTAGCCGTGGTGGAAAAAATCATAATGGTACCAAGGGACACAGCCACTAGTATGGAGGAGCTATGAAGAATTGCTATATTTTCTCTACATTTATTATTGTGTCAAAGTGGTTGTCCAGACTTTATTTCTCATTCTGTGAGCTGTTAGCTTTCCTTCTTTTTTATTTGGTAGATTTGTAGTTAGTTTGTTTTTCTTTTTTATTTCATAATAAGTGTTCATCTTCTATTTATAAGGATCAGGCCAATAGTGTTAAAATTTAGAAGAAAGTTTATGACAAGAAACTATTGACTCTTGCAGTGAATTGTTTTTATAGTTTTATGTATCATTCTCATGTAAGGAATGTTTGGAACATAATGAAATAGCTCATGGTTTACATTCTATGTTAGTAGATTAGCAGAAGCCAACCAAGTGGGCCCACTTGGGAGGTGGATTAGATTATAATAGTGTAGATTTGTTTTCAAGCATCTTTAGTATTGTAAGTAGAATTTGTAAGTTCCTACCTATAGCATCATATTTTGTGAGTGTTCCTACAACATTTGTTAGAATAGTTATAGTAGATGAACAGAGATGGAATATATATTAGTATTTAATTGCATTTCCAGTATTCATTTCAGTAAAGAGTTAAGTGTGTTAGTTTCCTGTAGCACTAAAGTAGGTTCTTTTCTTGCATTTTACTTTCCTATGGCATAAGCATAATGACTCATTAAGAAACCTAGTGCACATACTATGCTGACCATTTCAAGTATAAGTCCCTACATTGAAAAAATTAAATGCACCTCATGGTGGGGAATAATAGTCCTTAGATTGAATACACTATTCCTAAGAATGGACTTGGGCATGATTATTATACATCTATTTTGAGGTGGACCATTTATGGTGTTGTTGTCAGGGATGGTGTCAAGCTAGGAGCATTCTTGAGTCATAGTTCTTAGTTAAGTTTTTTTACAAATTTGTAGTCTTAAAGCTTTCCTCATCAATGTGAAGAATTCAATTGCATGCTTCGAAGAGGAAGACAATGAGATGAATATGGAAAATTTCTTCCATGGGAGTTTGTTAATTTGAACAAAGAAATTAAAGAAGAAGAAGTTGATTTTCCTTTTGAATATGCAAGCCCTATTTTTCCTATAAAATCATCCTCAAGAGCAGAACCTATAGATATGAGTGGTCTTCGACCTTTTGCTGAAATTTTGGCCAATTTCTATAATAATACTGTTCCAAATCCACTAGTTTTTAATAATCTAGTACCCAATGTTCCTTTTCAGCAGAAACCTCATAATCTAATACCTCTAGTAATGACACATCCTACTTTTCCATTTCCTCTTCCAAGCCTCATAAATATTGATAATCTCAAGAATATACCTGTAGCTGCTCTTCCAAAGTTCTATGGCCTTGCAACCAAAGACCCTGATACTTTCTTGTTTGAATTTGACATACTCTATCATAGTTCTAACTACAACACTAATGGTCATAAGCTCAAATTATTTCCAACAACATTGAAAGAGTCAGCTTTACATTGGTTCATGAGCTACCAATGCAACAAGAACTTGGGATGAAATGCAAACTTTGTTTCTAGATAAATATAAAGAGTATTGCAAAGCATTTGGTTCAAGAGGAGATGATATCTTCAGGATATCACAAAAGGAGGAAGAAACATTGGAAGACTATGTTTCACATTTCTTTTATACACTATATAAGAACCCTTAGCATGTGTTGTCTGGGGATTAACAAAAGCTAGTCTTTTTGAGAGGTGCGAATGATAATTGTCTAGAAGCACTAGACCTAAAGGCCAGTGGTGATGTATATCAATCTTACTAGGATGACCTCAAGAAAATCTATCAAAACTATTCAAGGTCAACTATATGGAAAGGCACAATTATCTAGTAAATGTTCCCAATTTCTTGTATAACATGTTATGCATTAGTGCTGAAGAAACCCAAAAGAGGAAGGATAATTCTGTCACCCATCATGCCCTAATTAAATCACTCAGAAAGATCACTTACAGATGCCTCTCCCATGTCATGAGTAGAATTTTTCCAAGCTAGAACCCTACAACCCCAAGTTGTCCTTAATGAATAGTCTAGTGAAGAGAATGTAGTTCCCACTAATGAATCTACTAAAAAAAGCACTCAAGATGTTGAAGCTGGCAATGTGCAAGAGAATGTGCAAGAAAATGTGTCCTTACCTATTCAAGAAACTCAAAAACCTACCTCTACCCAAGCAAAGAGAAAATGAAAATTACAAGAAGAGACCTCAACTCTGGTAGTAGAAAAGCCAAACTCTGCATTAAAAAAGAAAAAGAAAACTAAGATGGGTCTTCTAGTTGTTACTCCTGCAACAAAGGTACCAAAAGGAAGAAGTAGGAAGAAGGCTATGATACTAGAGGAGACCCCTATGAGAAGAAGTCCTAGAATGAGGGGACAATTTTCTAAAGTGACAGTAGAAGCTTAGTCTACTTCATCCAAACCATCCACTAAAGAATCCCCTATACAAATTGTTCCTGATAACTCTCCTCCTCACCCTGGAACTGAAAACATTCCTACAAATCCTAATGAGAAATGTATGGTTGAAGTAAATCAAAATCAAAATGATTCCCCAATAGGCCAACAAATAGTTCCCATAATGAATGAGTTAGTTTATTCAAACACTGGCCTAGTTCCCTATAAGCCAACATGGCTTATAGATTTTGTAGAGTAGTTATGGAGGGAACAGAGGAAGAGGAAAAATAACTATGAAGAGGATAATGGTTCCATTACCCTTCAAAAACTTCTTATCTAGTTGTTTGGACAACATATGCTTGTTGTAGCCCTATGGGAGGAGAAGAGGAAGAAAATGAAGATATTCATAGTGTCCCAAGGTAAGGAAATTACAGATTTGAAAGAGCAATTGGAAAACCAAAAATAAAGGATGGATCATGCCCTCAAATTGGTTGATCAAACACTTGCTTGCAGACCACCACCTCAAATTTGTGCCATGTGTTTAAAGAAACAATTCCTTTTATTCCAACTTATGCTAACCCTTAAGAACATAAATGTAAAATTGAAATTAGCTCAGGAATTCTGTGATTTATAGCAAACTCTACCATCTTGACAGTAGAACTTGCTCTGTGAGTTATATGCACACAATTTTATCATTCCATTAGAAACTAAATAGAATCCTTTATATAGGGGATATACATCTAAGGGCTTCGATGTCCTAGATGCATAATGAAGCTAATTATAATAGAAAATTGAATAATTATAGAGACAAGGAAAGAATAGAACCCCTGTCATTGAGAGCTAAGAGCAATAAACCAGAAGAAATTCTTAGGGACTAGTTTAGATTGACTTATAGGGATAAGAACAAAGGAGTAAGGGATGGAATCTTTGCTACTAGAACCAAGGTCTATGTAGAATATGAGAACCTACCTTACTTTGTCTTTTAGAGAGCCATGGTTGGTGCTAAAAGTAGATGGGCTAGATTACTTGAGACATTTAAAAGATCAAAGCCACATAGTCCTATCAATTTAGAGGCTGCCCTTCCCTAAGTTCCAAATTATATAGACATGGGGAAACAGACTAGGCTAGAACTATGGTGCCCACTCACTATGCAACCTCCAATGCTCATGTGGCCCCTGTATGATATTAATGCTGACAGACTTGACAAGCCATAGGAGGACAATAGAAGGGAAGTTTGGGAGAGAATACAAGGATTATACTACACCTTCAAAAGTTACAGGAGAGGAAAGATTAAAGTTGGAGAATTGAGATCACTACCTAGAAAATGCAATGCTTGAAGACAAGCATCAATTTACTGAGGGGAAGATGATGAGGCTAATTATTGCCTCTATTTTATGATAATTTTGAACACTCTATTTTTCTTCCACCAAGACATTTGTGAACTTATGTTTACTTGAATTGATCATTAACCTATAGATAGATAGTATGTCACATTTTGTCAATATTATATATATAGTGCAGTATTCAAAATGTGTGTTCTAATTTTTTAATTTAATTTGATAATGCTTATTTGCAAATATCTTTGCATAATAACCAACCTGTTAGCAAAGGAAGCTAAAGATGGTTAGAAGTATTCAAAGCGAAACATTGAAGATAGCCAACAACATTCAAGGAGAAAATACATTAAGGTTTAGCCATGGTGGAAAAAAATTCATAATAGTACCAAGGGACATAGCTGCTAGTATGGAGGAGCTATGAAGAATTGCTATATTTTCTTTGCATTTACTATTGTATCAAAGTGATTGTCTAGATTTTATTACTCGTTCCATGAGTTGTTATCTTTCCTTCTTTTTCTCTGGCAGATTTGTAATTAGTTTGTTTTGCTTTTCTATTTTAGAATAAGTGTCCATCTTCTATTTGTAGGGATCAAACCAATAGTGTTAAAAGTTAGAAGAAAGTTTATGACAAGAAACTGTTGACTCTTCCAGTGAGTTGTTTTTATAATTTTATGTATCATTCTCATGTGAGGAATGTTTGGAACATAATGAAATAGCTCCTAGTTTACATTCTGTGTTAGTAGCTTAATAGAAGCCAACCAAGGGGGCCCACTTGGGAGGTGGATTAGATTAGAATAGTGTAATTTTTTTTCAAGCATCTTTAGTAGTGTAGGTAGAAGTTATAAGTTCCTTCCTCTAGCATCATACTTTGTGAGTGTTCTTGTAGCATTTTTAAGAATAGTTATAGTAGATGAACTGAGTTGGAATATATATTAGTATTTAATTGTATTTCCAATATTCATTTCAGTAAAGAGTTAAGTGTGTTAGTTTCCTGCAACACTAGTGTAGGTTCTTTTCTTGCATTTTACTTTCCTGAAACATAAGAATAATGACTCATTAAGAAACCTAGTGCACACACTGTGTCAACCATTTCAAGTATACATCCCTAGGTTGAAAAAATTAAATGCACCTCATGGTGGGGAAAAATTGTCCTTATATTGAATACACTATTCCTAAGTATGGCCTTGGGCATGATTATTATACACCTATTGTGAGAAGGACCAATAGCCAACTATAACATCATCACTCAACTCGCTCTAGGGATCTAAAAATGTTTCTCAAGGTTTCACTACTTGAATGTATGTATAATCTATATCAACTAGAATACATATGTCCTCCTTGAATACATTCACAATTGCTACTAAAATCCTAAATCTCTATTTCATCTCATTTTAAAAAGTTCTCATTATTAGATTACCACTATCTAATACCTTATCTGCAGGGTGTCTTCTGCATACCTCTATAATCTTTTCCACAATAGGGAAATCTCTTAAGCACATGAAAGAATATGTGATCAATTAATGATTGGAATCTAAACACACCATTCTTTGTCCTCTTAATCTTTTCAAGTTTCTCCAAGAGTTGCATTCTCAATATTTAACTCAAATTAACTTGTTCTTTCTCTACACACATCTTGTAAGCTACATAAATAAATCCTGCTGAAAGTTCATCTATCTTAGAACTTGCACAAGCTGAAAAAGCAATAATTCTACTAAGAAATATCACATCATCCTACATGATGGAGCTGATTACCATAGCTTTCCCATTGTATATTTCCTTAGTGTAAATTTCTACTTTCTTTTTAACCAGTTTCTCACCTATGGGTATGCTACCTTGTTTGCTAAGACTAGTTACCTCATGTATAAGGTCAACAAAAATTTCTACTACATTATCTTGCATCCATAATTTACCATCATGTATCCTACTTAATATGATTTGTGTCCATTCATCTATATCTAGCTCATGGTATAAATGATACTTAAACAAATCTAATTCTCTTAGATGTTCAAATTTGGGCTTCATTGTTATGTCATGATTGAAGACCAATTCAATATCCTTATTCATATACTCACTACCAATTGACTCAAACTTGCAATTCAAATAATTTTCTAGATCTTCTAGGTAGACTTCATTTTTTGAAGTAATAAACAATGTAGAGTTAGGGTTTCCATCACTAGGTTTTATAGAAACTACCTTAAACTTAGGTCTATCCTTATTCTCAACACTATGAACAACTGTCATATCCATGATCTTTATCAAACAATATCTTTTACCAAAAAAATTTGTGGAAAAATGATAAAATACCTCTTTTCAAAAATAGTGTTTGCTTCAAAATCACTCTGACAAGTTGTTTCTTAATGCTCTTCACTTTGAATGTGTTCATAATGAAGTAAAATTCAATTTTATACTCCATTTATTCATCAACTTGAAACTGCATTAATTGTGTACTTCACAAATATGAAAAAGTTGTTATTTGTGTTCTGCAATTAGATAACTACTCAAGTTTATCTATATTTCTTCAAATTTCATCTGAGATTTATTATAGCCTCCTTCTATTATGAAAAAAATCCTTAAAACTTTGCATCATGAAATTCTTTGAAAAAAAATAATTGTCATCTTCTATTATAGAATCAATCTTTACTGCAATATCAGTAACTCTGGATTTCATCATAACTTGTTTAGATGAGCTCCAACTCACAAGCAAGCTTATGTACCATCTTAAAAAAAATAGATACACCATTTCCCAACTTTGCTACTTCTAACTCAGTCTCTAACTGAAGTTCTCAAATTCTGATGTTGTAAACAAGCTTAATTCAACTTAATTGAATCAAACTCAAAAGTTACCTGAAATCTTCCTATCTCATTGTCATCTAACTTTTATTTTGAGATATTTGTTCCTTTCATAAATCCTTCACTAAGTTCTTCTCAAAGTTCACTCATAATGTTTCTTTGTTCTTCATTATCTCTACTAGTTCCAGAGTTCCTTTCCTAGTTCCTTCTGTCATTTCTGAAGTTTCTTCTATCATTCCTTCTGTTCCTAAAGTTTCTTCCATTATTCCTTCTATCTTTAAAGTTTTTGTTAGTTCTTCAGTACCTTGCTATGTGTCTGAACTTATTGCATAACTGATATATAGGTGCTCTACTTCTAGGATTCTATTCGTCATTAGGTGCATCATAATTTTGAGCAATATGTCCTAAGTTGTTACACTTATAACACACATCTATCTTCTATCTTCATAATATCTTCTTTCTCTCGATGCCCTTTCATTAGATCTTCTTCTATCTGTAGGGTTAGTACTTCTATAAATTCTACTATTTCTTCTATCATTATCATACTTAGGTTTCCTACAACCAATTGCATTATGATCCATACCATGATAATTATGACAATAAAAGTCCTTAACATGGCTAAATGACTTATTAGTACAATCTCTCTTCATATGACCTATTTCATTACATAAAAAGCACTTACCTCTAAATTCATACCTAGTTGTCTTAGGAGTCTCCACTTGCTTTGGTTCATCCAAGATTTTGACTTCATTTATTTGCTCAATTTCTTTAGGTTTCTCAGAAGATTGACTTGACTCAATTTTATTATCAGATTTTTCTTTTTCTTTTGGATCTAATCTAATCTCAAGTTTCTTTGTAGACATGTTAATTAGATAACCAAGACCATTCTTGTCTTAAGTAGGTCTCTGTATAAACATAGAATCATCAAGATTTTCTCTACTAGAATAAAGCTTCTCAAGCTATTGTTTTCACTATGTCAATTCACCTAATATTGTACTTATGGAGTTCTTCATGATCTTCTTTCAAAGTTTCAAACTCAAATGTTTTCTTTACCAAACTTGCTCTCAACTCTACATTTTTAGTCTTCAAATCATATTCAACTTTGCTAGGATCATTTCTCAAAGTCAACTTAAGATTTGTAATCTTTAATTCATGCTTCAAGATCTTGTACTCTATCTTCAACTTTGAATAGTCATCATCATTAGTTCCAAATTTAGTAGATTTAGGCTTTGATTTTAGATGTTCAATATTTTCCTTCAACTGACCAATGTATACTTTGGAGTCTTCATATCTATCCTCCAGCTTATCTCTTTCTTCAGTAAGGAGACCAATTTTTTCAAGAGCTTCTTTGAGGTTCTTCATCAACTATTCCATATCCATAGGGATCTTACTTAAGTTGTTAAGCCTCTTCAAATTAATTGTGCTTTGATACCAATAGTTAGAAATGGGGATTACTGGGGGGGTGAATCAGTATCTACAAACTTTAGTCACCAACTGGATATTATTACTTACTTTAAACCATGCATAACAAAGCAATAAAGTATTATTGAATAGTAATAGTAATAATCCACAAAGATAACTCATAACACCATATTATGTTAACTAGGGAAGCCCTAGCCAAGGGAAAACCTTAGTGGGGATGATACCCACTAGATAATATATTGATATATAAGTTCCTTGTTAGAGGATGGACCCTATTAGGAGTCAATGAGAAAATTTAGTATAAGCAATCCCTGTTAGGAGACTTTGAATCCCTATGAGGAGATTCTAACCTTGTTAGGAGTTGTAGTATAATGTATGCAAGATGAGCCCACTGCCCAAACATGCAATTTCAACTACAAGAAGAGTTCACTTCTCAAACAAGTAATTTACTATTAATTTCCTTCCTTTTCTAATCTTTGATGTTCAGCTTGATCTTAAATCACCAAATAGTTCATACAAAACTTTGCATATATTGCTTACACAAAAGTTCTCTTACTTTGTAATAACATAAGCTCACAAGTTCACATACTTGATACACACTTCTTATTGCAAGAAGTCCTTTCCATAAATACCATACCTTTACATAAAATATTGTTGGGTCACTAAGACCACAATTCACTTTTCTAGGTTAGAGTAAACATCTAGGATGTCGGCCCTAATTGGACAAGTAATTATTTTACAACCAAAATAATTCCTTCCTTCAATTTCATTGTCTTGCTTCATCAAAACATGATTAACTATATTCCGTATAGTCCATACAAACTTCTGAGGTTATACACATCATCACCAGCATATATACTATCTCCATGTAACTTTTCTTTTCATAATATGACATCTACAACATGTTATAACTAAAACAATACATTTTTGTAAACCAAATTCTATACTTAGACAATTTTCTGATAAAAAAACACTAATTATCTTTATTTTTGAGGTTTCCTGTCAACATGTACATCATTTTTTTCCATTAATGACAACAATTTCATATCACTATTAGCCAATTGTCAACACCTTATACATCTTGAATACTGATATGGATCTTTTTACTTGTTGGCTTGAATTGATGTTAGATGAACTCTTCTGAATCATAGTTCCAGTGATCTCCATAGGGAACTAAGTTGAAATGGTTGAGTCACCCAACTCATTAACTTGGGTGTCAAAAACTTCATGACTTTGTCTTGCATTCTCTGGAGATTTCTATACCCATTCTTGCCTCATTTTTTTTCTAATTTTGTTAGCTTTAGCTTTTCTTTCATCTTCAAATCTACCTTTGTTCATACAATTCTTGGCAAGATGTCCAATTATTGTACAAACCAAACATCTTGTTGTAGTGTCTCTTTTCCTCATGTGATGTTTTACACAATTTGCTCCAATGTACCCAAACTCAATAGAGTAGTGACATCTACACCAAGTATTGTAATCCCATCCAAATATTGCATTCACAATTTTCTTTTGGGTTCCACTTCTTGGTCTTGCACTCCAAAGATTTGTGTCCTTGTTTGTTGCAATTGTGACACTTTCCTTCAAACTTAGGTTTATTTTTTGCATGCACTTTCTCTATGTCCATGCTTATTATAGTTGTAACACTTTTCATTGAATTTTTCTTTACCATTACTCCAACACTTATTTAATGTATGACCTATCTTACTACAATTATTACAAGTAGGTCTTTTATTCTTTTGAGCTCCTTGCTGAGATGACTCACCTTCATCTGTATATCCTAATCTAGATTTCCCTTTGTATCTATATTGACTTTGCTCATTTAATTGATTCATTTTTTCTTAAGATTTCATCATTTTCTCATTGGTTTTTTTTTCCATACTGAGATCATTCTGTATTATTTCATTCATTGTCCTTAGGTTTGTAAGTTCTTGATTTGCATCATTGATTTGATCAATAAAGTCTACTTGGTGAAGGGATAGTTGTTGAATTTCATTTTCCTTTTCTTCTATCTCTTATTTGGCTTTGTCCTTTGTTCCATGACTTCACACATTCTGACTAATTGGATTTCTTACTCTCTTTTCATCTTTCTGACTTCTTCTTGAAGAATGAGATTCTTCTCAAGTAAGCCTTTGATTTCTGCATTAGCTTCATCTAAATTTCTTGCTTGGCATATGTCTTCAATTCTTTCTTCTATGTAGAGATTGTCATCCATTTGTGCTGCAAGATCTTTTATTCTTTGCACAAATTGAGAGAGTTTCTCCTTTTCCTTCTTGAGTTGTCCATAGCCAATTCCAAATCCAAACTTTCATTCTCAATAGCCTTTTCTAGCCTATATACCTTCATTACCTCTGATCTTTTCTCAAGCTATTAAACTTTTGATGTGAGAACCAAATGTTGTGATACCAATTATTGGGAATATAAGGTAGGCTAGGTTACTAAGTGGGGAGGGGTGAATTAGGAACCAATAAAACTTTAACTCACTTCACCAATTAATCCTTCATATATTATTTTGATCTAATTTCATGCATGAAAGAATGAAAACAATAAAGAATTTATAACACTTTGACACAAGATATAGTGACCCAAAAACCTTCCAAATAGAATGTAAAATTGGGGTGGGGATGATACCCACAAGCTTTAGTACTAAAGTATAAAGTTATCCTGTTAAGGCTTACAATTGACCACTTCTAGTGATCTACCCTATTAGGAGCAATAAGGACTATTAGGTCCACCTTGTTAAACAATTTACAAACATACAGTGAAGGATGCACTCTATTAGGAGATTTATCAAAAGATACAATGAAGGATGCACTCTATTAGGAGATTTATGAAAAGATTCTTTCATGCATGAAAGAATGAAAGCAATAAATAATTTATAAAACTTTGACATAAGATATAGTGACCCAAAAACCTTCCAAATAGAATGTAAAACTGGGGTGGGGATGATACCCACAAGCTTTAGTACTCCAGTATAAAGTTTTAAGGCTTATAATTGACCACTTCTAATGATCTACCCTGTTAGGAGCAATAAGGACTATTAGGTCCACCTTTTTAAACAATTTACAAACATACAATGATGGATGCACTCTATTAGGAGATTTATCAAAAGATTGTTAAGTCTACCCAGTTAAAGGATTTGACTGATTCGCCTATTAGGATGAATCAGTGGTTGATCTCTGATCTGCAACTTTGATTTGCTAAATGAGATTCCTTGAATTAAAATTGTAACCTTACTATGATAGATAAGTCTCTATTATCCCTTATACTACTTGTAGCCTTCTTCAATTCACACTCATCTACTTTTACTTCTTCATATACTCATGCTTCTCTATATTGGATATGATATAATACATTACATATATATATATATATATATATATATATATATTCACTTGATTACTTCTAGAGTTGGCTATAATACCAAATTCATCATAATTCACAAAGTCAGTCCATTATTGTAACTCGGGTTCTAAAGACAACTTGGTGATGTTTTGACACTCAGCAAACACTATCAACACTCAACATACTCTGGCACTCAGTTTAAGTTGAAGCTTAGTCCATATTGATCACTTTGAGTATCACAAACTTAGTTAGCACTATATGACTCAATGAAAACTAAGAAACTTAGAAGATACTGAATCACTCGGTTAACATTGCATGACTCAATCAACATAGGATTCTCTTTATTAACACTGTGAGCTTAGTAGACACGTATATACTTGGTTAACACTACAGAGCTTGATTAACACTAAAATCTTCATCACTTCTACTAGATAGCTCAGTAGACTCTGCTATGCTTTAGAAATACTATAAACTTTCTCAAAGGCTCAGTAGGTACTATGAAGCTTGGCATGAACTACAATCTGGCTATTTAGTTTGGTAATAATTGAAACACTTGGTTAACACTTTTGGAGGTATGATAAGCTCGATAGAAACTGTAGAGCTTAGTAGAAATGTAACCAACTAACTAAGTGTTAAGTCACTAGTAGACAAATTGACCTTAATTTCAACCAAAATAACTTTGTAGAAATGTAAACATGAAACACGATAAGAACATTCACACAATTTGAAACAAGGATTTTATGTGGAAACACAATTTGGGAAAAACCATTAGTAACATGCTACTAATTCTCATTCTTCTAAAGTGATGCCCTCTGAAATGCCAACCCTAAGGTTACAATACACACTATTAAATGTGACCCAATTAAAAGATTTCAATCACCCTATTAGGAGTGAGCCTTGTTAGAGGACTTTAGACCATTACATTAGAATGTCACCCTGTTAAAGGATTTACAAATGACTGTTAGGTCAACCTTTATCCAAAGGATTTACCCTAGATTGATACAATGATTAGAAAGTAATAGTAAGGCTTGATCTGATAACAAATTACAACTCACTTGCAAATTACAAATCTCTATTTTAGTCCTCCATTATGCTTGGCATTCATACTCTTCAACTCTGATAGCTTGTTCACCCTTTAAGCATTCATACTCTTCATCCTTCTTGCTTTGTATGACAACTATAATCTCTTTTCTTCAGCCACTAAATGAAGCAATACCCTATACTTCGTGTCTTCTTTAGATTCTTGCACATGACAACCTTTTCTTCTAACCAACTATCTCTATAAATAGAGAATTTAGATCTGTTGTCGCTTAACCACAATTGTCCAATAATGATACTTGATTGCAATGTGCTTAGTCTTCATGTGAATCACTAGGTTCTTTGGTATTTTTATAGCACTTGTATTATCACAATAAAGTACCACAGATTCAGTGATTTCTTCCTTCATATCTTTGAGTAGTTGTTTTATCCATACCACATTTGTATATTTTATTGCAACAACCACATATTCAACTTCAACAATAGATTGAGATATGCAATTTTGTTTCTTGCTGGTCCAAGTAACCAACCTCTTTCCTAAGAAAAATGCTCCACCTCTTGTTCTCTTTATGTCATCAATGTTTCCAGCCCTATTAGCATCTATATAGGCTCTTATTTCAAATTTTTCATTTTTCTTGTAGTATAGACCATAGTCTTATGTTCCTCTCAGATATCTCATAATTCTCTTAATAAGCACCAAATAATTATCCTTAGGATTTACAAAAAATCTTGCAACAATCCCAATAGCTAATTCAATGTTAGGTTTGCTATGTACTACATATTGCAACTTGTTAATTATAGACATGTACAATGTTTGATTCACATTAGCAGAATAATCATTCTTTGACAGTTTGTGTCATGTTAGCATAGGGTGTGCTAACTGGTTTTGAATCTTCCAATGCAAAAAAAATCAATATTTCTTTCACATACTTAGATTGAGTGATGTATATACCATATTTCATCTTATATTCTTGCAAACTAACAAAGAACTTGATCTCTCCAAACATAGACATCTCAAATTATTTCTTCATTTCATTTACAAATGCCTTACATAATGCATCTTAACCTCCAAATATGATATCATCCACAAAAATTTCAGCTAGTAAAATACCTTTACCTCTTTCTGTCTTCAAGTATAGATTGTTGTTATCATAAGTCTTCTCAAAACCAATCTTCACAAGAAAATTGTGAAGCCTTTCATACCACACTCTTGGGGATTTCTTTAAACCATATAAAGCTTTGTGTAGTCTACATACCATGTTCTTGTTGTTAACATTGAAAAATTCTTTAGGTTGTTCTATGTAAACCTCTTCTTCTAATATACCATTTAGAAATATTGTCTTCACATCCATTTGATAAACTTGTAAACCTTTGTATGCAAAGTAAGCAAGAATATTTCTTACTCCTACCAATCTTGTAACTGGGGAAAAAATTTCTCCATAGTCTATTCCTTCTTTTTATGCATCTCCTTTCAAACTAATCTTGTCTTATTCCTTGTGACTTCACCATTTTCATTTAAATTGTTTCTGTACACCCACTTGGTTCCAATCAAATTGTTGTCCTCTAGTCTAGGAACTAGAGTCCATGTCTTGTTCTTCTCAATCTGATCAATCTCTTCTTTCATGGATTTACTCTAGTCCTCATCATCTAATGCATATTTTACTATCTTAGGCTCATGCCTGCTCAAAAAACATGTATCACTTCTCAACTTGTTCCTTGTCATTGATCTAGCATCTTTATCTCCAATAATTTTTTCAGCATGGTGATGTCTTTTGACATACTTTGATAATCTGGGTTCTAATCTTCTTTCTTTAATGGGTTTGTCAACTTCAAAATTGCTATGTACTTCTCTATCATGTAGATTGGCATTCCTTTCATTTACACTTATCTCAAAATAATAATGTATCTTAGCTTATGTCATCAACTTGGCTCCTAACTGTAACTCGGTTCCTGAATGCAACTCAGCATTCATTGTATATGACTCGACAGTCACAAAAACTTGCTCTTGATTTACAAAATCTTCATCAATAGGCATACCTTCATAAAAGTATACAAATTATTTGTACTCTTCAGGTTCCTTCATAGGTTCAACTCCATGTACCTCTGTATATTCATCAAACTTTACATTTTCACTTTCCACAACTTTCTTAGTGTTAGTATTTAAACACTTATAATCTTTACTTCTTGTGGAATAGCTAAGGAATATATATTCTTAACTTTTAGCATCTAATTTACCATTCCTAAAATCCTTAAGAATGTAGCACTTGCTTCCAAATACCTTAAAATATTTTACATTGGGTGAATATCCATACCATAGTTCAAAAGGTGTTGAATGAGTACTTTTCTTGACTTGTAGATGGTTCAAGGTATAGAGAGTTGTACTTACAACTTCTCTCTAGTAATTCAAAATAACATTCTTCTCCATCATGAGTGTCCTAGCATAGTCCATTACAAATATGTTCCTCCTTTTAGCAAACCCATTTTGTGGAGGGTTCCTAGGTGCAGAAGTCTATCTCTCAATTCCTCTATCATTACATAACATCTCAAAATCATTTGATGTAAATTCTCCACCTTTGTCAAATCTTAGACATTTCAAGCTTTTGCCTATCTCATTTTTAACTCTAGCTAAGTACCTCATAAACATTTGGAAAGCATTAGATTTTTGTTTCAATAATATAACTATAATCATCCTACAATAATCATCATCAAATAAGATAATGTACTTGTCCCCTTTCTAGCTTTTCATATCAATTGGTTCACACAAATTAGTATGAACTAATTCTAGAATTTCTTTAGACGTGTCAGTCTCACTTTTAAAACTAGATTTTTTTCATCTTGCTAGATTGACATTGTTTGCAAATCATATTGTTAGGTTTCTTCAATTTAGACAAACCTCTGACTCTTTTCATGTTACTGATATTCACTAATTTATCAAAGTTAGCATGACATAACCTCTTGTTCCATAGCCAAACATCATCAAATTTTGCAACAAGACAAGTAACATCATTCATATCAAGATAAAATAGATTACCTCTTGTCTCATCACCTTTCCCAATTAGTTTCCCATCAATGTCATAGATCTTTTCTATCTTGTTCTCAAACTCAACTTTGCAACATGAACTATTTAGTTGTGACACACTCAACAAGTTATAGTTAAGTCCTTCAACATAATAGGAATTGTCACACATGATTTTTTCTATTAGTTTGATTGATCCTTTACCTTTTATCAGATACGGTGCATCATTACCAAACCTTACACTATTTCAATCATAATAATCAAGGGTTATGAACTTACTTTTATCTTTAGTCATGTGATGTGAACACCCACTGTCAATGATCCATATGTCACTCTTGTTCACATAATATACCAGTGCAGTTGCCTCATCCTAATCAGAATCATCCTTCATAGCAACATACACCACTTCATCATCATGGTTTTTAGATCCATCTTTGGTTTCCTCTTCAACAATGTAGCAAGACTTATTTCCTTTATCTTTATAATCTTTGTTGTCCTCATCTCTTTTAATTCTACATTTGTCCCCATTTTTATTGTTCTTCTTCTCAGGACATCTAGCAAAAATATGACCAACCTCATTACAATTAAAGCACATGATAGTTAACTTACCTTTGAATTTTCATTTTCCTCTATGAAATCTTCTTGCCATCAATGCTTCAAGTTGTTCTACATCCTCCTCATATGTATCATGATTACTAGAAAAATATTTGACCTTTTTCTTCTTCTCTTTAGGTTCTTTTAATGATAGTTTAGCATTAAAAGCATATTCAACATTCTTAGATTTGAAAATTTATCAAAATTAGAGAGTTCAAAGGCAGTGAGTCTACCTATCAATCCTTCAAGGGTCAGATCATTATCGGGTGTGCACCTTAGTTCTTGTATGGAAAAGACTCTAATAACATAGATAGGTAGTAGTGCTCTTAGTACTTTGTTGATCATAGTCTCATCTTCATTCTTGCTAGTTGCTCCTCTAATAGCATTAGCTACTTCTTTTACTCTAGCAGAATATTGAACTATATTCTCACCTTCTTGCATTCTCATATCATCAAACTTACCTCTAAGACTTTTAGATTTGGCTCTCAACATATTTTTGTCTCCTCCATAGGTCTTTTCTATAGCATCCCACATCTTCTTAGCAGTATCACATTTCTTGATGTCATCAAACTCAATGTAGCTTAGGGCAGATGCAATCTCTAACATAGTTTGATTGTGTTCTTTCTTCTTTTTCAGATCCTCAATAGATAGGGCTCCAATAGGGTCAACATGCTCAGTGGTGATGGTATATTTTTCATTATCTCCAATCCTCCTAGATGTATCTTCATCAATATTTTCCATGTAGGGAAGTTTTCCTTGTTAAGCTTAGGTACCTCTCTTTTAGACATCTCGATCTTTAGCTTCTAGTATCTTCAAACTAGTCCTCTTAAGCACTATGGCTTTGATACCAATTTTTGGAATTCTTTAGAATAACTAAGAGAGTAATGAATCAGTTATCCAAGGTCCAGATGTGCAATTAAAACTTTTCAATACTTAGTAGACCCATATCCATAAAACCTTAGCATGCATGCATCTATTAGATCATACAATACTTAAAGTTTGTAGGTTATTGTCCTAGGTCAAAACAACTTTGCATAAATGTAAAATGAAACACCATAAGGACATTCACACAATTTGACACAAGGATTTTACATGAAAATCCAATTTGGGAAAAACCACCAGTAACATGCCTCTAATTCTCACTCTTCTAAAGTGATGCCCTGTGAAAGGCCAACATTGTTAAAGGTTACAATGCACACTATTAAATATGACTCGATTAAAGTATTTCAATCACCCTATTAGGAGTGAGCCATGTTAGAAGACTTTAGACCATTGCATTAGAATATCACCTAGTTAAAGGATTTACAAATTACTATTAGGTTAACCTTAATCTAAAGGATTTACCCTAGACTAATACAATGATTAGAAAGTAACAGTAAGGCTTGCTTTGATAACAAAATACAACTCACTTGTAGATTATAGATCTTTGTTTCAATCCTCTATTCTACTTGGCATTCATACTCTTTAGCTTTGATAGATTCTTCACCCTTCAAGCATTCATACTCTTCATCCTTCTTTCTTTTAATGCCAACTATAGTCTCTTTTATTTGGCCACTAAATGAATCAATACCCTAGACTCCTTGTCTTCCTTAGGTTCTCAGACATCACAACCATTGCTTTTGACCAACTATCTCTATAAATAGAGAATTTAGATCTTTTTTTGCTTAACCACAATCATCCATTTTAGGGTTAGGTAGGATTGGGTAGGATACAATGAATCTACCCACATTTTCATTTCATTCCTCTAGAAGATTCTTCTATAATATTTCTTGAATTTGCCTCAAAATGTTTGACCTTGAATTTTTGCCACTATCTCATCATAATTATCTTCTACAAGCTTCACATAATTTAAAAAATCAAATTAGTCAAGTTAGATTCATCAAATCTTTGATTTAACAATATTTTTTGTCACTTGACAACTATATTGTTATGTCACTCAGCCAACACTAAAGTTTACTAATGCTCAAAACCAACTAAAGTTTACTTAGCATATAATAACAATCACTTGGCTTGCACTTTTGTTCATCTTTGCTTGACACTCCTTGATTTTCACTCAACTTCTACTAATTTCTGCTTAGCTTGCACTGACTGCTCAGGAAGTCTTGGCAAACACTTTTCTTACTTGATCTTCTTCTAGTCTTAACTTGAGTAATCTTTCATTTCATACTTTAAGTATATAAACAATACACTATAGTATCAATGTCTTACTTGGTCTTAGTGCTTCTTTTACATACCAAATAACTCAACTTTTCTCTAGGTGCTCTTGTTATCTCCTCTTTTCAAATCCTCTTCATCAATCAACTAAATGATAGCTTTCATATCAAAAATAAATTGTCTCACTAGTAGGTAGTAGGTTTGACATAATTGAAAAAATAATGATTGTTCCATTACAGGTTCTTCTCTTCAAAACAATATCATATCAAAAAACATAAGCTCTTGATGTCTTCCAAATTGTGATAGCTTTAGGCATTTCCATTGTGATGGACGAGCTTTTCATCACGATTTGTGATAGAAAAAGTCTAACGCCCATCTGACAAGAGCCAATTTGTGGATTTGTCACTTGGGCGATGGGTGGCTGTCACAATTTTGGCCAAAATGTAGTAGTGTTTATTTTCATTATATTTTTGGCATTGCAACCAAATAAAGACACAATTTGAACCTATTCATGAGAGTCAAAGGGGAAATCTAATGATACAAATCATAATAGAAAATGTAAATCAAAATGGAACATTCAAGGTTTTCTAGTTACTATAAATTTCTCTCCACCCAATCAAATTTATTGGGATGTGATTTCACTAAAAAGAAAGAAATCAATTTTACCAGATAAACTAGAATCCATAATGACCTCAATTTTCAAGAAACAAAGACTATCTAGATCCTCAACAATTTCCTAACACCAAATCCCATTGATATATTCAATATTAAAATTGCAAAGAATTCCTAATGTTGTATCTACAAGAACACAAATTTAGCTATTACAACCCCCTCAATAGAAAAAATATTAGAAACTAAAAAGTTCCCCAAGAATTTCTCTACACTTTCTAGAATATTTTGAACCACAAATTCAAATGGAAATACAAGTCTACTTTTTCCTTTGTAGGTACTTTCTCAATGTTTATTCGCATAATTCTCTTCAATTACATTCTCAGTTAGTATAGTGCACTATGGTTTTCCAACTTAAGTCATAAATGGAATGATTAGATAACATCTATTAGATCTCCCTATCCATAGTAAATAGTAAATGAGAAAACAATGATGCAACTTTAAGACATAAGACTAAGGTAAGTTAAAGGTAATGTAAACATAAATTATAAATTACTCACAACCCAATCAGTGCTCCAATATCAATCCAATAGGATTTGTCTTTAGTATATAAAACAAAAGCTTCTCTTATTGCATATCCCCATTTCTTGTTTGAGGTAGTACCACTAGGCTAAACATACATGAAATATTTAGACCATGTAATATACATAATATGAGTAAAACTACCTAACTGTGACCAAGTGAAATATTTCAATGAAATTAAGTCAATTGCTAATGCCTGCTAGCCTTTAATGATTAATTCATATATTCTCACACTTAATTTATTTTATTTGGAAGCAAAAAAATAATTTATATTAAGGGCATTTTGGTTGTAAGATAATGTGGAGCACCAACATTCCCAAATCCAATAGTTGGGTAGATTCTTTGTTAAAAAAACATGATAAAAATGTTTTTTTTTTTTTTTTAATATTATGGTTAGTAAGCTAAAGATTGTTAAATTCATATGCATCAATTTAAATAAATGTGTGGTTAATGTTGTGTATTGTAGACTATACCTCAATAAATCACAAATACTTCTACAAAAGATTCAAGAATTAGATGTTGATATGATTGTATCCCAACCCTGTGATGCTATGAATTTGAAGATGCCCAATAACATTTGATGAATTGTAAAGAGAATTAATTGCCTAAAAAATATGCAAACAAAAGAAGTGATATCTTAAAACAACTTCTAACCATTTGAACCTCACTTTAACTTTTATTATTGTTATTATACAGGTTTTGATTTTTGTCTATCTTATTTAGAAGAGACAAATGCTTATATGAGTTATTTTCATTAAATATCATCTAAAATTGAAAGAACTTCAATGTAATGACATTTTAGCACCCATTTAATGTGGTTTTTATTTAATTTTCATTCCTCCCATTTCTTCTAATCTATTCTTATTCCTCCTAGATGGAATTTTGGTAGGATCTAATGAATCCTCCTTAGTATTCATACTCTATGGCACAAAGCTCAAGGTAGGACCTATCCATTTGGTGTCCTCCTTTTTCATTTTTCAATCACCAAAATCCCTTTTTCTCACCAAAATGGGACTTTTCTCAAGATCTACATGGAATTTTCCAAAATGAGTGCATATTCCAAGACTTGGGGGAATCCCAGAGCTTTTGGGGGCCCCGAGTAATGGATATATTATGTCCCTACCCTAAGTTAGGGATGTGATGTTTCCCTACCCAATTCAAGGACATACTACGTCCCTACCTCAAGACCTATTTTTGGTCCCCTTCTCAACCCTTGTGTTGAGGTCAATCTAAGGCATTATTTTCTTTGCCTAGTTGGTTGGCTCGAGAAATTTTATTTTGAATCCTTTGTTAACACACTAATTTTCTCCATTTTGCATCCATCATCTACATGCACATGAAATCCATTAACAATTCATATCACCATCCATGCATAAAAAGTTCCCAAGTATTCAAGCATTCAAGCCATCTTCAAGTGCATTCAAGGAGATCCTTTTGGAACCCATTGGAAAGGAGATCTCTTGCATTTAAGGTGCTCTCAATGAGATTCAAAGTAGTTCATTTCAAGGCTTCATCATGAATATTCCATGTTCATTCCACAACCTTTCAATATTTAACTTCCTCTATTGGAGATAATGGAGCTTCCTTAGAACATTCATCTTCTTCTACATTCACCTCCTCTTGATCAAATAAATTGGTAAAGTGAGCTTATTGCATTTGATTGAGAAATCCTACTCTTTCAAGGTGAATTTATTTATTTACTTTACATTTATAACATTGTAATTATTTTAATTTCTAGGTTAATCCCTAAACTAGGGTTTGACCAAGGCAAACCCCTCGTCAACAAAAAAAAAAAAAAGTTTCTTGTAAGTTATATATTGTGGAAGGAAAAATAGAGTGTTCATTTGGATACCCTTTTCAAAGAACTTCAGAGATCCAAAATCCATTTAATGATCAAACATAGATTGTCAGGGATGTGCTACATTCCCCACCCTTGTAGATGGACCTTGTCCTAGATTGACACTGTCCCTGCAAGTCAAATTTGACTAAAAGTTGAATAATTTTTGGGCTTTTTTTATCTGATAATTTTAGGTTACAAACCATGTATATTCAATGTTTGGAGTAGTACAAAGGGTAGAATTTTAGATCCAATATTCCACTCACTTTTGACAGTTAGTCATTTATTTTATTTGTTCATTTCAACAAATTTACTTTGCATATATGTAGTCTTAATTGCATATCATGGCTTCTTGTTGCATTAGGGTTTAAGGATGTTAAATTATTTCTCTAATTCTATATTTATTTAATATTTGGCTCCATTAGTTCTCCTTGATCATTTGATTTACATTAATCTACTTAGATCTAATTATCTTAGTGTTGGAATTGCAAGGATAAATCTCCTTAACTTCCATTTGAGGTATAAGTTCATCTTGAACCTAAAATATGAAGTAAGTAAGACCTTTTTCAATTGCTTCATATTTCACCTTATACATTTTGGTGACCCCAACATCATGCCCCTTTCTTATTGGAGTTATATTGTGCATTATGTTGTGTGTCCACCTTCATTATATATTTTTCTAAACCCATGTCATGGCCCTTTCTTACTAGAGTCATATTGTTGCATTCTATTGTGTGTTCACCTTCATTATACATTTTGGTGAACCTAGCATCATGCCCCTTTCTTATTGGAGTTAGATTGTTGTATTATATTGTGTGTTCACCTTCATTATACATTTTGGTGAACTTGGATGGCAACATTATCATTTTTGAATTTGGAGTTAGATTGTGTTATCTTGTTAAATACATCTCTTATGAATTTATCTTTGCATGTTATAAATATTTACTTTCATTTATCTCACATTGTATGCTTTATCTTCTTTTGGATCTAGTTCATACCTAAGTGTAATATCCCTCTAATCCTGACAAGTGTCAAAAGGGTTTGGAGATAGTATAAGTACACTTGGGCTACTTTGAAAGATAAGGTTATTTATCATACACCTTGATTTCGTATCTTGACAAACACTAGCATAATTAAAACTACACAAACCTTCAACACTCACTAATACATTAATATATGTCTGCCAAGAAACACTCTGAAGGCAATTAAATCAGCTTGATTCCTATGGTCTAATATGTTAATAAACACCACTATCCTTAACACACATATTTATAAAACTATTTAGAGCTTTCTTACCACATTTTGTTTTAGGCATACTATCATGTTTTATATTTTATGTGATTCCCTAACAACACTCTCAAGAGATTAAAAATATTATATTGTGGATTATACTTTATATATTGGTTAGAATTTTTATTCAGTATTATGCTATCAAATACCTTGGTTGAACATATCATTATAGATGCTTTTTATGATTATGATTTGGTTCTATATTAATCCATCTTACCCAACTGTGTTGTGTGTGTGTGTGTGTGTGTGTGTGTGTGTGTGTGTGTGTGTGTGTGTGTGTGTGTGTGTGTGTGTGTGTGTGTGTGTGTGTGTGTGTGTGTGTGTGTGTGTGTGTGTGTGTGTGTGTGTGTGTGTGTGTGTGTGTGTGTGTCTTTTTACTCTTCTTGGCATGTCTTCCAGATGAGGGAAGGAAATTGTAGTCACTTCTTTGAGAGATCTACATGATTATGCACTCATTCCTTTCATGTCACTCTTTGTGTGTGTGTGTGTGTAGTTACATTTTATCTTGTCGATCAATGATGCAAGTGTGTACAAGTACGATCAATCAAGTCCAACGTGCTACATAGTTATGAGTGTGCCTCAAAATCTTCAAACTAGATGTTGTTGATAAGTAAATGGAACCATGATCCATATAGGCACCCTAAGCCTATAATTCTTGATGGAACCATGATCCATATGAAAGCATTTAAATAATTTACCATGCATGTCCAAGATATGCATCATATGTGTGTGTGTAGAACAGCATGTCAAACATATATATTAGATTGTTAAACATATAAAATAGATAATGTGCATGTAGTCATAAAATCACATGTATGTATAACATAAAACAAATATGTCAAAAATATTTAAATTAAGATCATAAAACGCATGTATACATTCATTTACATAGGTATACCATCTAATTCACACGTAGAGCATATAATCATAAAACTATATACCAAGTATCTAATTATAAGATATGCATGCATATTTAACACCAAATTTATACATCAAAAAAAGATTTAAGGGGATGTCTAAAATACAAATGTCTTTAGGAGAGGTCTGAAGAAGATAGCTTAAGGGGATCATGTTTTCAAGGGATGTTTTAAGAGGTCTTAAGGAATTACATTAGGAGAAGTTTTAATCTAACTAATGTCATAAAATATTGTCTTAAGGGGAGGTCTTAATGGGATGTTTTTAAGAGGAGGTTTTAAGGGGAGGTCTTAAAGGGATGTTTTAAGAGGAGGTCTTAAGGGGATGTTTTAAGAGGAGGTTTTAAAGTGATGTCTTAAGGGGATGTTTTAAGACTAGGTTTTAAAGGGATATCTTAAGGCAATGTCTTAAGGGGATGTCTTAAGAGGAGGTCTTAAGGGGATAACATAAGGGGTTGTTTTAAGGGGAGGTATTAAGAGAAGGTCTTCAAGGGAGGTCTTAATGGGAGGTCTTAAGAGGAGGTCTTAAGGGGATATCTTAAGGGGAGGTCTTAAGGGGATGTTTTAAGATGAGGTCTTAAGGGTAGGTAATGTAAGTAAACTAATATCTTAATATGAGGTCATGTAAGTAATCTAATTATTGTCTTACATGTTGAGAAAAGATTGATACAAGTATGAGAATGTGTTTCAATCATTGTTTTGTCATTGATGTCAAACCTTCTACTTACTAGTAAGATGACTACTTAGTTGATTTGAGTACTCTCATTTGTTTGACCAATGAAAAGGATTTAATCAAATGAGATAACAAGAGCACCTAGAGGAAAGGTTGAGTTATGGTATAAAAAAGGAGTACAAAGATCACTTAAGATAGTGATGATATAGTGTGTTATATATCTACTTAAGGCTGTAAAGGTTGCATACACTGATTAAGTATAGAAGAACAAGTAAGAAGAATTATGTTTGCTAAACTTGAGTGAGTTCATAGTAGGTGCTAAGAAAAGTTAGTGAAAGCCGAGAAAGTAAAGATTTAGTGTATGTTGAATGAACATAGTATAAGCCGAGTAAAGTTTAGTTTTTGTTGAGCATCAGTAAACTTTAGTGTGTGTCAAGTGAATTGCTAGTGGATATCATGCAACACAGTGTGTGTCGAGCATTAGAGGTTTGTTGATGTCGAGCACCAGTATTCATGTTATATCATAGATTTGATGAATCTAAGCTGATTATTTTTTTCTTGAATTGTGTGAAGTGTGTGGAAGATAACTATGATGAGTTGGTGGCATGGAATTCAAAGTAAACCATTTTGTGGTGAATTCGAGGAAGATTGATGAAAAAGTTTCTAGACAAATCAAATGGAAAAGTGGGTAGATTCATTGCATCCTACTTAATCCTACCTAACCCTAAAATGGATGATTGTGGTTAAACAAAAAAAGATCTTAAATATCTATTTATAGAGAAAGTTTGTTAGAAGCAAAGGTTTTCATGTGTGAGAACCTAAGGAAGACAAGGAGTCTAGGGTATTGCTTTATTCAATGGAAAAATAGAAGGAAATGCAATTGGCATGCAAAGAAAGAAGGCTTAGAAGTATGAATTCTTGAAGGGTGAACAAGCTATCAGACCTAAAGTGTGTGAAAGCCAAGCAAAATGGAGGACTAAAATAGAGATATTTAATAAGCAAGTTATTTTTAATTTGTTATCAAATCAAGCATTATTGTTACTTTCTAATCATTGTATCAGTCTAGGGTAAATCCTTTGGATTAAGGTTGACCTAACTGTCATTTGTAAGTTCTTTAATTGAGTGACATTCCAAGTGAATGATCTAAAGTCCTCTAACAAGGCTCACTCCTAATAGGGTGATTGAAATCCTCTAACTAGGTCACATTTAATAATGTGTATTGTAATCTTTAACAGGGTTGGCCTTTCACATGGCATCACTTCAAAAGAGTGAAAATTAGATGTAGCATGTTACTTTTGGTTTTTCCCAAATTGGGTTTCCACGTAAAATCCTTGTGTCAAATGTATTCTTGAATCTATTATGTTTCATTTTTATATTTTTGTAAAATTGTTTTGATCTAGGATAGTAAGCTACAAAATTTAAGTGTTGTCTGATCTAATGGATGTATGCGAAAGAAATTTTTATGGATATGGTTCCACTAAGCATTGAAAATTTTTATTTTTACATCTAGCCCTTGGATAACTAATTCACCCCCTCTCTTAGTTATTCTAAAGAATTCCAATAATTGGTATCAAAGTCATAGTGCTTAAGAGGACTAGTTTGAAGGTACTAGAAGCAAAATATCAAGATGTCAAAAAGAGAGGTACCCAAGCTTAACAAGGAGAACTTTCCTGCATGGAAAAGTTTGATGAAACTACACCTAGGAGATCTCTGAGACCATGCACAATCTACCATCTCCACTAAGCATGTCAATCCTATTGGAGCCCTAACTACTGATGATCTAAAAAAGAAGAAAGAACACAATCAGGCAATGTTGGGGATTGCCTCTGCCCTAAGTTATGCTAAGTTTGATGACATCAAGGTGATTCTACAAAGAAGGTGTGGGATGCTCTTCACACCATTTATGGATGAGATCTAAATTTTTTGAGAGCCAAATCTGAAAGTTTTAGAGGTAAGTTTGATGATATGAGGATGCAAGAAGGTGAGAATGTTGCTCAATATTGCTTTAGAATAAAAGATGTTGTTAATGCTATAAGAGGAGCTATTAGTAAGATAGATGATGATACTATATTAAGAAAAGTATTGAGAACACTACTACCCATCTATGTTATTATAATTTATGCCATACAAGAACTGAGATGTACACCAAGTTCTAATCTGACTCTAGAAGGTTTGGTAGGTAGGCTCACTAGATTTTAGCTCTCTAATTTTGATAACTTCAAATCTAACGATGTTGAATCTATTTTCAAAGCTAAGCTATCATTAAAGGAACCTAAAGAGAAGAAGAGAAAGTTCAAATATGTTTCTAGTGATTGCAAAATAGATGAGGAGGATGTAGAACAACTTGAAGCACTGTTAGCAAGGAGATTTCATAGAGGCAAAGGAAAATTCAAAGGTAAGTTATCTGTCATGTGTTTTAATTTCAATGAGGTCAGTCATATTACTACTAGATGTCCATAAAAGAAGAAAAATAGAAGTGGAAACAAACATAGAAGTAAAAGAGATGAGGACAGGAAAGATTACAAAGACAAAGGCAAGAAGTCTTACTACATTGCAAAAGAGGAAACCAGAGATGGATATAATGACCATGATGATGAAGTGATGTATGTTGCAATGAAGGATGAGGCAACTACACTAGTGTCTTATGTGAACAAGAGTGACAGATGGATCATTCAGATTAGGTGTTCACATCACATGATTGGAGATAAATGTAAGTTCATTACCCTGAATTATTATGATGGAAATAGTGTAAGGTTTGATAATGAAGCACCCTGTCTAATAAAAGGAAAATGATCTATCAAACTCATAGAAAAGATCTTGTGTGACAATGCTTATTATGTTGAAGGACTTAACTATAATTTTTTGAGTGTGTCACAACTGAATAGTTCAGGTTGCGAGGTTGAGTTTGAGAACAAGATAGCCAAGATATATGGAACTGATGGGAAACTAATTGGGAAAGGTGATCAAACTAGAGGTAATCTATTTTATCTTGATACAAATGATGCTACTTAACTTATTGTAGAATTTGATGATGTGTGGGTATGATGCAAGAGGTTATGTCATGTTAACTTTAATAACTTAGTGAGTATTAGTAACATGAAAAGAGTTAGAGGCTTGCCTAAATTGAAGAAACCTAACAATATAATTTACAAACTATGTCAATTAGAAAAGATGAAAAAATCTAGTTTTAAGAGTAAGACTCACACCTCTAAAGGAATTTTTAAGATTGTTCATACATACTTGTGTGGACCAATTAATGTGCAAAGCTACAAGGGTGACAAGTAAATTATCCTATTTGTTGATGATCATTCTAGGATGATGATAGTTATGTTTCTAAAATAGAAATTTGATGCTTTACAAATATTTAAGTGGTAATTAGCTAGAGTTGATAAGGAGATAGGTGAAAGTGTCGAATGTTTGAGATCTGACAAATGTGGAGAATTTACATCAAATGAGTTTGAGATGTTATGTAATGATAGAGGAATCAAAAGATAGACATCTACACCTAGGACCCCTCCACAAAATGGATTTTTTGCAAGGAGGAACAGATCTATAATGCACTATTCTAGGACAATCACGATCAAGAAGAATGTTGCTTTGAAATACTGGAGATAGGCTATAAGTACAGTTGTCTATACCTTGAGTCATGTGCAAGTTAAGAAAGGTACTCATTCAACACCTTTTGAATTATGGTATAGATACTCACCTAATGTAAAATATTTTAAAGTATTTGGAAGAAAGTGCTACATTCTTAAGGATTTGAGGAATGGTAAATTACATGCCAAAAGTGAAGAAAGTATATTCCTTGGCTATTCCACGAGAAGAAAATCTTATAAGTGTTTAAATGCTAACATTAAAAAGTTGTGGAAAGTGAAAATGTGAAGTTTGATGAATATACAAAGGTACATAAGGCTGAACCAATGAAGGAACTAGAGGAATACAAATATGTTGTATACTTTTATGAAGCTATGCCTGCTGATGAAGATTTTGTAAATAAAGTTGCAAATCAACAACAAGTTTTAGTGAGTGTTGAGTCACATACAATGAATGTCGAGTTGCATTTAGGATCTCAGCTACAGTTAGGAATCAAGTTGCAGACAGAAGCTAAGACACATTTTGATTCTAAGATTAGTGTACATGAAAGAGATATTGAATTACCTAATAGAGAAGTACATAATGATTCATAAGTTGATAGACCTAATAAGGAAGGTAGAGCAGAACCAAGATTGTCAAAGTATGTCAAAAGACATCACCCTACTGAAAAAATTATTGGAGATAAAGACGTTAGACCAATGATAAGAAATAGGCTAAGAAGTGATTCATGTTTGTTGAGTATGCATGAACCTAGGATAGTGAAAGATGCCTTAGAAAATGAGGACTAGAGTAAAGACATGAAAGAAGAGATTGAACAGATTAAGAAGAACAAGACATGGACTCTAGTTCCCAGACCAGAGGACAAGAATGTGATTGGAACCAAGTGGGTGTACAGAAATAAGCTAGATGAAGATGGTCAAGTCACAAGGAATAAGGAAAGATTAGTTTGTAATGGGTATGCACAAGAAGAAGGAATAGACTATTGAGAAATATTTTCCCCTATTGTAAGATTGAAAGGAGTAAGAACTCTGCTTGCTTACTCTACATAAAAATATTTCAAAGTTTATCAAATGGATGTGAAGTCAACATTTCATTACTTGAGAGAGTTAGTTCAAGACAAAGAAGTAAGGATGGAATATGTGAATACAAAAGAGGAGATAGTTGATATCTTCACAAAAGCTTTACCTAAGGATTCTCATGAGTATCTAAGACATAAACTAGGGGTGATACCCCTATCCAAAGCTACTTAAGAAGCATGAGTAGTGCTCTGCATCAACCAAGTTGAATGGTGTATATTACAATTTCATACAGTGGATATTGCTTTAGGAGCTACCTAAAGTAATGAAGGAACTAAATTAAAAGATTTGCAATCACAAGTTAGGTGATAGAAGGAGAAACTAAAATTGTTAACATCTTCATGTTGAGATGACAAGTCTTTGGCATTGTTGTCAAAGAGGGAGAAATAAAGAATACCAAAAAATGTGAGAAAGGGGGAGAAATACTTTAGAAGGAGAAAGAAATATGAAATATCTACTCAAAGGGAGATATACTCCTAAGGGAGAAATAAGTATAGATAGAGAAATAGATACCTAAATATGAGAAAGAGGGAGTGATCAAAGAAAGTCAAAAGGAGAAGCCTTGCAAGATGATAGATGAAGGGATTCATAAGGAAGAGTTGATTGTTTGTTGATTGGAATAAAATTATGTAGCCTATGTAGAAGATGAAAGCTATTGATAGGGGGAGATATTTCAATACAAGGAATTATTTTCTTTTTGGTATTGTTGTTGGTATTGGTTTTCCATCAATGGAAAAGAGGGATATTGGTGAGAAAAGATTGATACAAGTATGAGGATGTGTTTCAATCATTGTTTTGTCACTAATATCAAACTTGCTACTTGTTGGTAAGATAACTGCTTAGTTGATTTGAGTACTATCATTTGTTTGTTTGGTGAAGCAAATTTGATCAAATGATATAACAAGAGCACCTAGAAGAAAGGTTGAGTTATGGTATGAAAAAGGAGTAAAAAGATCAGTTAAGAAATTGATGATATAGTTTATTTTTTATCTACTTAAGGCTACAAAGGCTAGATAAACTAATTAAGTCTAGAATAACAAGTAAAAAGAATTATGTCTGCCAAGCTTGACTAAGTGCACAGTAGGTGCTGAGAAAAGTTAGATCAAGCCAAGAAAAGTAAAGATTCAGTGTATGCCGAGTGGACATAGTCTAAGCTGAGTAAATTCTAGTTGGTGTCGAGCATTAGTAAACTTTAGTGTGTGCCAAGTGAATTGCTAGTGGATGTCGTGCAACAATGTATTTGTCAAGCACTAGAGGTTAGTTGATGTCAAGTGTCAATATTTATGTTAAATCATAGATTTGAAAAATATGAGCTAACTATTTTGTTTTCTTGAATTGTGTGAAGCATGTGGAAGATAACTATGATGAGCTAGTGGCATAGAATTCAAGGTAAACCATTTTGTGAAAAATTCAAGGAAGTTGAGGAAGAAGTTTCTAAAAGAACCAAATGGAAAAGTGGGTAGATTCATTGTATCCTACCTAATCCTACCTAACCCTAAAATGGATGATTGTGGTTAAGTGGAAAAATATCTTAAATCTCTATTGATAAAGAGAGATGGTCAAAAGCAAAGGTTGTCATTTTTGAGAACCTAAGGAAGGCAAGGAGTCTATGGTATTGCTTCATTTAGTGGCCGAACATAAGAGACTACAATTTGCATGCAAAGCAAGAAGGCTTAAGAGTATGAATTCTTGAAGGTTGAACAAGCCATCAAAGATAAAGTGTGTGAAAGCCAAGAAGAATGGAGAACTAAAATAGAGATCTATAATCTACAAGTGAGTTGTAATTTATTATCAAATCAAGCCTTATTGTTACTTTCTAATCATTGTATCAATTTAGGGTAAATCCTTTGGCTTAAGGTTGAACTAACAGTCATTTGTAAATCCTTGAACTAGGTGACATTCCAAGTGAATGATCTAAAGTCCTTTAACAAGTCTCACTCCTAATAGGGTGATTGAAATCCTCTAACTGGGTCACATTTAATAGTGTATAATTGTAACCTTTAACTAAGTTGGTCTTTCACAGAGCATCACTTCAGAAGAGTGAGAATTAGTAGCATGTTACTGGTGCTTTTTCAAAAATTGGGTTTCCACATAAAATCCTTGTGTCAAATGTGTTATTGAATTTGTTATGTTTCATGTTTATATTTCTACAAAATTGTTTTGATCTAGGATAGTAACCTACAAAGTTTAAGTGTTGTATGATCTAATGGGTGCATGCAAAATAAGGTTTTATAGATATGGTTCTACTAAGCATTGAAAATTTTTATTTGTACATATGGACCTTGGATAAATGATTCACCCCATCTCTTAGTTATTCTAAATAATTCCAACATTAATGGGAGGTAATGTGAGATCATGTAAATAATCTAACTAATGTCTTAAGGGAAGGACATAAGCTATCTAACTAATCTCCTAAGTTGAGGACCTAAGTAATATAACTAATGTCTTAAGGGGAAGTCTT